>CM067842.1:134833371-136033371 GCA_034509565.1 Triticum monococcum | reverse complement strand
TCCGGAACAGGCCCCAAGATGGGATCTCGTGTATACAGAAAGTTGCGGCGGTGGAATTAGGTTTTTGGCTCCTGTTCTGATCGTTTGGGGGTACGTCTTTATATATATGAGGAAGGAGTGCGTCGGTGGAGCACCGAGGGGCCCACGAGGCAGGGGCGCGCCCTAGGGGGGCGCCCCCACCCTCGTGACCTCGTCTTTGATCCCTTGCAGTAGGGTCCAAGTCTCCTGGATCACGTTCGGTGAGAAAATCACGTTCTCGAAGATTTTATTCCGTTTGGACTCCGTTTGATATTCTGTTTATCCGAAACACTGAAATAGGCAAAAAACAGCAATTCTGGGCTAGGCCTCCGGTTAATAGGTTAGTCCCAAAAATAATATAAAAGTGGAAAATAAAGCCCAATATAGTCCAAAACAGTAGATAATATAGCATGGAGGAATAAAAAATTATAGATACGTTGGAGACGTATCACATACCACCATAGAGAGAATAATATTTCCACAAATCTTAATCTGCTGATACGTTTTGGCAACATGACATCATGCCATGGCTCGGTGATTATTCGAACCATTTTTCTTTAACCAGCTCCACACATAACGCGAGGCGGTTTCTTGACACGTCTTGTCAAAGCAGATATCGTGTTCCCCTAATTACGGGATTCTCATCAATAGGACCCCGCTGCCACGGGAGGGTAGGACAAAAGATGTCATGCAAGTTCTGTTCCATAAGCACGTATGACTATATTCGGAATACATGCCTACATTACATTGATGAATTGGAGCTAGTTCCGGGTCCCCCTATGTTATAAGTGTTGCATGAAGAATCACATCCGACATAATTATCCATCACTGATCCATTGCCTACGAGATTTTCACATATTGATCTTTGCTTAGTTACTTTTCCGTTGCCACTATTACAATCACTACAAAACCAATACTGTTACTTTTGCCACCGTTACCATTACTTCCATAGTACTTTGCTAGTAAGTACTTTGCTGCAGATATTAAGTCTTTCAGGTGCGGTTGAATTGACAACTCAACTGTTAATACTTGAGAATATTCTTTGACTCCCCTTGTGTCAAATCAATAAATTTGCGTTGAATACTCTACCCTCGAAAAGTCTTGCGATCCCCTATACTTGTGGGTTATCACACCCTGGAGCTCGAGACCAGGTACTCAAGCAGTAGCACCACATCGATGTCGAACATGTGTTGTCACCCCCACTTTTCCACGATCCCAGCAGCTACCTGCATCGAGCTAGAAGTCTCACTGCCTCCGCTACACATCCGTACCCTCTACATCAAGTTGTCATTCATAAATTGCATTGCACCATCATCAAAGGTGAAATGGTAGGAGCGGGAGCCGCCAAAACCCACAACCGGTCCTTCTGGTTGCATCCCACAGTTTTGTCGGTACAAGCCGCCGGCAGCGGTCATCAAGTCTAAACAGATTCTCCGATGTCCATCACAATCTGCAGCTCGAGTGACCGGCCAGTTTTGTCACAAGGAGAAAACCACGCAAATCCAACACCCAGTGACGTTCGTCGATTTGATATAATGCGACAACTACTGAGAAGAGGAACACACAGCCCCAAACTCGAGCAACCGCCGGGAGAGCCGCCTGTACCATCGCCACCAACGACGTGCCTCAAGGTACACAAACCCCAGCCGCCTGCTAGGTCCAGATCTGTTCCAGATGGACAGCGCCCAACTCCAGTAGCGAGGGCGCATCCCACCTGATGCTAGACGCCGGTTCTATATCTGGCATATCTCGTAGTAGGGGTCCTAAGCTAGGCGTCTTGGAACGATGGTAACATGGACACAGGATTTCACCCAGGTTCGGGCTCTCTCGAAGAGATAATACCCTACATCCTTCTTTTCATTGTATTCATATGGGGTGTAGTATAGAGTACATGTATCTACCACGAGATTGTTCTAATGAATATTAGATTATCAATTGACTAGCCTGGCCTCAGTTTATATAACACACCAGAGGCTAGGGTTTAGGAGAGTCCTTGGCTTGGGCGCCAAGTCTTGTGGAAACCTGCTTGTATGCGGCATGGGCTGCCCGAAGTGGCCCATGTGTGAACCGCCATGGGGGTCCTCGGCCCGATCCAGCTGGTCGGGAGGCGACGTGGTGAGTACCCCCTAGTCTAGGACACCGTCAGTAGCTCCTTGAACCGGTCTTCAAGTTGGGGATGCTCCTCGATTCTTCCAAACCGGTCTTCATCTTCGGTCATCGGTCCTGAAAACTAGTTCAACAAATCTTCTCATCTTCGATCTTGAGGATCGCCAAAGTGAATTTGAAGAGTTTAAATGCCGGGTATCCGAGGAGCCCCTTTAAGTTTTCGGCTTTTATCAACGCCTTGTTATTTTTATGCCACACCTCGGGTTTGAAGTTGTTCCCATGCGACAGTGTCCTCTTGCGTCCGAGCTCCAATGCCGGACTACATCTGAGGTATCCTCTTGCAGCCAAACTCCAATGCCGAACTACATCCAACCTCCAACACCGGACTATATTCGAGCTCCAATGCCGGACTATATTCGAGCTCCAACGCTGGACTATATCCGAGGTGTCATACATCACCTTGGTTTGAAAAAGTTGAAGGAGTTCTGCCGAGCTTAATGCCAGAAATGCCATCTATGGAGCTAGCCATTTGTATCTGAGCTTTATGCCGGACAGTATCCAAGGTGGTGTACCACCTTGGTCTTGGGCTGATTGTTTGCGGATTTTATTTTATTTGCTGAGGAGATGTATAGCCTGTAGCCCTCAAGGCGTGTGTCGGCCTAAAATCTGAGATGCACATTTAGAGGAGATAGTGATCGGCGGACGGGCCATCGAGAGAGGGTTTTGAGAAGTCGCCGTGATATATTAGCTTGATGCCGGATAGGTCCTAGATGGTACCTATTGTTGTCCGAAGACGTATTTGCCCATAGCTCGGTCAAGCCGAACACTTGGAAGTTTGAATTTTCTATACTGAATAGGCAATGAAGTAGCCCCTGAGCCACTGGTCGGGTGGCAACGCCAGATCACGGAATCGATGTACCCCGTTAATCGATTGTAAGTGAGAAGCGCTAAGCCCAGTAGCCCCAAGCCTTAATGTGGGCACGGGTGGCCGAATTAAGGATCGATATCTGGAATAAAATCATAATTTATGTGTAATGATTCTATGTATCCCAGTACTTTACATCAGTAATGCTCAGATCCGCATTGTACAAAGTTTTGTTGACCGACCATCAGCTTCAACCTCCTCGGCCAGTAGCCGATGAGTGTTTGCACTACTTTATAAAGCCTCTATGAGGGCAAAGATTTATGGCAAACAAGGAAATCCGTCCATACATTTTTATAAACAAAGGTACGCGGAGAGATATGTTATATTACTATTAACGTAAGAAACGTCTTCCAAAGAAAATAGTCCCGCTATTGGTTCCTTTCTTTGGGTTGTCATGCTAACCATGATCATGAGACCTCACCTTCGATCAATGCGTGAGGAAAATAATGAGGATGTAGTTCGGGGAAAGTTCACGAACTCTATGGTCTGAATGGACCGGAATTTTCACTTATGTCGTTGCCGACCAATTATATTCTTTAAGATAGCGAGCTTTCGGCTTCACCCAGTCTGAGGTACTAACCCGGATGACCTGGTAGTAACAATCACAAAGGTGATCCCTTTACCGCCTAGCCGAACAATCGGGAACGTAGGGGTAAGCATAGGAGCCAGGCAACCCAGCTTGGCCAAAATCTTAAGTCAAACTGGTGCATATTTTATGGCTTTATAACGATAATTACAGAAGGCAGCGCTTGTATAATAAATACAAATGCTAATGAGATATGTTTATATTGACTCCGTTGCGACCATTTATCATTTGAAAGTGGTCCATCGTCGGCTTCCACCCCTTTGTAGATGCTACATAGGGTGTTTCCGAAGTAACATGACAACCCTTAGTTGATGTCTCAGTGCCCGGAGGCGGTTGTGTTAGCGGAAACAAGGCAATCAGATATGCGGGATTTATAACTTTCACTTAGTCATAGGAGTTTAAAGTTGGGAGGCCAGCTACTAGCCCCTGGTTAGTGTTCGGTGATAGACGAAGTCAAGTCGTTAACACTTCAGCTAATGTTATGAACGACCCATCATTTAATACAGGGTGACCTCCATCGATCCTATAGTTTAACACACTCATCAGATCGCTAACTAGTTTACGCTTATTATGACAGTCCGTTTTCGGCTTTATCCACTGAGGCGCTTAACCATGCGAGTTGGAAGAAAAATCGCAGTGGTTCTCCCTTTGCACACCTAGCCGAACAAAGCGGAACGTAGGAGGCAAGCACAGGAGTGATACATCTCCATCGTATCTACTTTTCCAAACACTTTTGCCCTTGTTTTGGACTCTAACTTGCATGATTTGAATGGAACTAACCCGGACCGACGCTGTATTCAGCAGAATTGCCATGGTGTTATTTTTGTGCAGAAATAAAAGTTCTCGGAATGACCTGAAAATCAACGGAGCATTATTTTGGAATACATAAGGAATATTGGAAGGAAGATCCACGTCAGGGGGTGCCCCACCTGTCCAAGAGGGTGGGGGGCGCGCCCCCTACCTCGTGGGCCCCCTGATGCTCCACCGACCTCAACATGGACTCCATATATTCACTTTCAGGGAGAAAAAACCTAGAGAGAAGGATTCATAACGTTTTACGGTACAGAGCCGCCGCCAAGCCCTAATCCCTCTCGGGAGGGCTGATCTGGAGTCCGTTTGGTGCTCCGGAGAGGAGAATCTGTCGCCATCGTCATCCTCAACCATCCTCCATCACCAATTTCATGATGCTCACCACCGTGCGTGAGTAATTCCATCGTAGGCTTGCTGGACGGTGATGGGTTGGATGAGATTTATCATGTAATCCAGTTAGTTTTGTTAGGGTTTGATCCCTAGTATCCACTATGTTCTGAGATTGATGTTGCTATCACTTTGCTATGCTTAATGATTGTCACTAGGGCCCGAGTGCCATGATTTCAGATCTGAACCTATTATGCTTTCATCAATATATGAGAGTTCTTGATCCTATCCTGCAAGTCTATAGTCACCTGTTATGTGTTATGATCCGTTAACCCCGAAGTGACAATAATCGGGATACTTACCGGTGATGAATGTAGTTTGAGGAGTTCATGTATTCACTATGTGTTAATGCTTTGGTCCAGTACTCTATTAAAAGGAGGCCTTAATATCCCTTAGTTTCCGCTAGGACCCCGCTGCCACAGGAGGGTAGGACAAAAGATGTCATGCAAGTTCTTTTCCATAAGCATGTATGACTATATTCGGAATACATGCCTACATTACATTGATGAACTGGAGCTAGTTCTATGTTACCCTAGGTTATGACTGTTGCATGATGAACCGCATCAGGCATAATTCTCCATCACCGATCCATTGCCTATGAGCTTTCCATATATTGTTCTTCGCTTATTTACTTTTCCGTTGCTATTGTTATCATCACTACAAAATACCAAAAACATTACTTTTGCTACCGTTACCTTTGCTATTGTTATCACTACTATCATATTACTTTGCTACTAAACACTTTGCTGCGGATATTAAGTTTCCAGGTGTGGTTGAATTGACAACTCAGCTGCTAATACTCGAGAATATTCTTTGGCTCCCCTTGTGTCTAATCAATAAATTTGGGTTGAATACTCTACCCTTGAAAATTGTTGCGGTCCCCTATACTTGTGGGTTATCAAGACTATTTTCTAGTGCCGTTGCCGGGGAGCATAGCTCTATTCTTTGAGTCACTTGGGATTTATATTTGCTTATCATTATGAAGAACTTGAAAGACGCTAAAACAAAAATTTATCCCTCAACTACGAGGGGAGGTAAGGAACTGCCATCTAGCTCTGCACTTGATTCACCTTCTGTTTTGAGTAAGCTTGCGACACCTATACCCGCTTCTGCTATTAATTCTGATATGTCGCGTGTTATTGATGATGCCACTTCTGCTATGCATGATACTTATGATGAAACCACTTCTATGCTTGATACTACCGTGCCACATGATGAATTTCTTGGTGAACAACTTGTTAGGGCTAGAGAGAATGAAATTGTTGAAACTGGTAATATTGATGAAAGTGATGATGAAGACTCGCCCCCTAGATATGAATTACCTGTTGTGCCTGAGGGCTATGTTATGGATGAAGAAACTTCTAGAGATTTTCTTGCTTGCAATGATAGGAGTGATCTTAAGAAATTATTAGCTAAGCTGAAACAAAAAACTCTGAATGCTAGAATGAAATATGATCCTGCTTATGCTACTTCACCTATCTTTGTTACTGATAAGGATTATGATTTCTCTGTTGATCCTAAGGTAATTACTTTAGTTGAATCTGATCCTTTCTATGGTTATGAATTTGAAACTGTTGTGGCACATCTTACTAAACTAAATGATATAGCCACCCTATTCACTAATGATGAGAGAACTCGCTACTTTTATATCGTTAAATTATTTCCGTTCTCCTTAAAGGGTGATGCTAAGATATGGTTTAATTCTCTTGATCCTGGTTGTGTGCGTAGTCCCCAGGATATGATTTATTACTTCTCTGCTAAATATTTCCCCGCTCATAAGAAACAAGCTGCTTTAAGGGAAATATATAATTTTGTGCAAATTAAAGAAGAGAGTCTCCCACAAGCTTGGGGGAGGCTTCTCCAATTACTTAATGCTTTGCCTGATAATCCTCTCAAGAAAAATGAAATACTTGATATCTTTTATAATGGACTAACTGATGCTTCCAGAGACCACCTGGATAGTTGTGCTGGTTGTGTTTTCAGGAAAAGAACACCAGATGAAGCTGAAATTCTATTGAATAATACGTTGACTAATCTATACCGATACTAATTACAGACTTCCTAATAATTCCCACGTTAATTAGAAATTAGGAACCGTTCATCTGGTGGGACCAAATTATTACGGTGTAGATCAATCTATTAATTCCAGGAACAAAAAACAATCAAGAAGGCCCAAAAACCTTTATCTGTTGTAAAAATAGAAGTAGGGAAAAGAAACTAGCTCCATCTCTTTGCACGGTTCAAAATAAAAGGAATCTCAATGTATCCCACGAGCCCAAAATTCTCTCTTGGTAGTTCAAATAAAAGTAGGAAAACAATTCTAACTCAATCTCTTTTCACGTTTGAAAATAGAAGGAATCTCAAGCTATCTAAAACTCCACAACATCTTCTCCCAGTTGAAAAAGCTCCACGTACGGCATCTTCTCCTTTTTACGGAAAATCAACAACCTGAAGCAATCTATAACAATACTCCACGACCTGTTCCTTCTTGTTAGTCAAGATCAACAATCTGAAGAAATCTCTACGTATTATAATCCATGGCATCGTCCGCTTCCGAAGCAATCTTGCAACTTGGAAATCATCTTTCTCTTTTCCCATGGAAAACCCGCACCATCTCTTTCAGGCTGAAGGATCAACCTTGACAACGAAGCCAGTGCTGGATTAATTGGGAGCTGATCGATGAAGCTACCGAGCTGCTGGATCGACTCCTCGCATCACACGACGCACACTCAGGCTCTTGGTAACCTAGGTTCATGCGCTCCAGCCTCAAACCCGTGGGTACTGAGATGATCCCAGCTCTTATCCTCTCCCTAGGTGAAGCTCCAACCCGATCTGTTCCAAGCATGCGCTTCCATGGTTATTCAAGCCGATCATTGGAATTTTCAAACACAATACATGTGTTCCAGACTTCCAGCACACAGCCGTGCTGCAGTGCAAACGCCGACTCGCTCTCAGGTGACCAGCTCGCCTGTTCAAACATGTCTGCGTATTGAGGTGTAGCTCTGATTCTATCTGTTCAAAGCACGCGCTGCCATGGTTATTCAAGCCAATCGTTGGAATTTGCAAACAGCCATGCCACAGTGAAACGCAGACTCCATATCAGGTGATGAGCTCGCTGGCCCAAACATGGTGCTACAAATACAAGCTATGTGATTGATTAAATATTAGCTCTAACGGCATGCAGTGACTTGCCCTAGCAAACAATTTCTTGGTAATTTGATCTATGTGCTGCATACATGCATGTGGTCGCCATGTGATGGACAAGGAACTGAAGGAGGCGAGATTTTCACGAGAATAAGCAGAACTAGCTCATGTCTACAAGAATCAGGGATATAAAAAAAATCTTGCCACAAAAAGATTTTGATCATGTGGATCAGGTTTATTTTCTCACACAGTTTTTTCAGAATTTATTTTCTTGATGGTTTATACCTGAATACCTGATTTCATTTCATTGTATGACATGATCTGATCGAGTTGTTCCTGAGTCCATCCTGAAAGGCGTTTTATCACTGCAAATTAGGTCTTATTTTTTTCAGTCAGGATTTTTATCACATTGCAATGTTTGTACACCTCATGGACATAGGCTCGGAGCACAACTATGACCATTAGTTAAGCAACATCAACATGAGCATTCTGTTGGTTGTCACCATCATCCCTAGTCAATCTTCTTCTGCTTGGTGCAAAGCCTGTGTCTGGTAGGAGCCTATCACTAGGCTGGTTAGCTAATCGTCTTCTCGCCAAAAAAGAAAATGTCTTCAACCTGTTCCGCAAAATACACACACATTATCCAGGATAAAACACAAGGACGCAATTTCCTTGCCATAAAGTTATGACCATCTTGGTTAAATCAAGCTAGCATGTATGTGTGTGACTCTACGTACGACCGGAAGAAATCGACTCATTCAACGAATGTGAGCATGCTCCCAATGGAACGATAGAGGTTGCACTAATGAATGATGTTTTTTGCATGCTATCTGCATGGCAGTATGATTACATTAGAATTTTTTTATGTTTATTGTTTTTAGTGTCAGAATAATGGATACTTGGCCAACCAGAGGTTTGTATTATTGCACCAGTATTTTGACAATTGGGAGAAAACAGATTATGCTTGCATTACTTATTGTAGTGCACAAACGTATATATCTTTTCTAAATAGTTTGAATTATTTGCTTCTAGCTATGTACGTAAAACACACAGCTCGCTTGGAACTGCTTCACAAGGATGTGCATTGTCTAATTATCACTTCATTAGGAGATGGTTCTAAACTCAATTATGTGTTGATATGTTTTTTGTCAGTACCATTATTAATTTCTAAACTGGGACATGGGGAATTTACTTTTGTTTCATGGCAGTAGTACACACACCTAATTCTGTAAACACTAAACATCACTTGGTCCCTTCCTTTGATCTTGCATCACCTGAATCATATTAAAATCTTATGTCTTTCTTAATTTCATGGGAAATAACATAATGTACATGGTACGCATGTGAATCAAACTGGCTAAATCACATGAACCAATTATTTTAAAGTGGGTTTGGAAATAGCCAGTTTGAGATAGTACGCAGGAACACATTGTTGTTGCAGCCTCCTATTCTATGTATGAAGCTCGATGTAGCACTCTAATATTTTGACAATACTATTCTCAACCTACTTTAACTCATGGGTGCCTTAGTAAGCTCTTTTTGACCGAACATAGATATTCAAAAATTACACTGGCCCTATTTCGTTCGTTTTCTTGCATGTGGGCGAGGAGCTGCTAAGCTGATACGTGTCACTAATTTTTTTTCCAATAGCATGCAATTTTCCTATTCCCGGTATCATGGTGTATGGCTACTGATTGTGAGATTTCTATATATATCTCTTATCTCTTCCCTCGATGGAACCTTTCCAACAACAAAAGTAGTATTTTTCTAGCAAATTCTAAAGCACTATTATGATGTTGCTCTTAGATTGCAAACATACAATTCCCAACAACTAAAACTTTTATACTATTTTTCTTTCATCCTCGAATGATTTATTATAGTTTCATCGGAATCCATTAGTTTATATGTCTAGAGGGTTCGTCAATCCTGTAAATCATTTTGTTTCCTACTTCTAACCGGCTCCAGAGTGTCTTATTTTGTTTATATTGCCAAAGTTCAACACTGCTGCTGGATCCTTGATCGTCATGGTTTGTTTTTATCAAGTGTTCATAAGTCATTCTTTTTGTAACTCTACATTTTGATCAAGGAACCTATATCTTCTGCTCTTTGGCATAATATTTCACATTTAAATTTCTCAGTCATTAGTCAGCATGGATTTCTAGAACTAACCATTCTTTTTGAGACACCTAAGTATATTATATATTTTTTGGAATATAACCATATATAAGGTTATGAATTCAATGTATTCTTGGGAGAAGTTGGACGAAATGCTAATTAGTTACCAGGCGGTGAAAACAGTATCATCATTTGAATATTACAAGACGTTGAGTACATAGGTGGAATAAACAATGTTTTACTTAGATTTTTTATATTTAACACATAGATGTTCACAAAGTATTTTAACCTTATGAGATTATGAAACTGATTTTAATGAAAATTTATTGTTATTTTGTGTTATCACTCGATGATTTTGAGAACTTCCGATATATTAATATTCAAAGTTAGAGGATTTTACAAGCATGTTTTATATGTGCCATCCCTTTACTACAAGAAGTCCAACATAAATTTCTATTCTTCTATGGTTTGAGTCTTAATATTGCATTACCATGTACCATTCAAGATATATTACCATATGTGACAAAGAGCGCAGACTAGCCACAAAGCTTGGATACGGTTTCCGGTCGGAGATCCATGGATCACAGATGCTCTGTATGCCCATGGCCGTTCGTCTCTGTAAGCGCCCTTCCTTCTAAATGCCCAAGCATCCACCCAATGCATGCTTTTCAATGGCATAGAACATGAGAGGACACCCACACAACCTTGATTTGACACAACATATATATAGGCAATCGAAATTAAATTGCTCCATTGTCCTAAATTTCCACAGACGATTGCATCTTGAAGTGCCGAGCTTTGAGCAATATAATGTGATACCATATTATTAGAAAAAACATTAATTTTGTGGCCTTAGATTATGATTTCATTTAACTGATATCCATTACTTCTTTGGTAAATCTCCATGTTTTTAAACGTATATGCTTGGCGAACGTCTCAATTATAGTGTTTCGTATTAGAAAACATATTTGTTCATAACATAGATTGAAAAAAAGATAATTAGCCCGTGCATTCGCATGGGTTGACGACTAGTGAAAATAATTGGACACTTCCTGATCCAATTCTTGAACCAACTCCTAAGCCAACTCCGAAAAAGAGGGGTAGTCTATTTCTCAGTCTTGAAGATATGCAAGAAGCAAACAAGTCTATGAAGGAAAAAGGTATTAAAGCCGAAGATGTTAAGAATTTACCTCCTATTGAAGAAATACATGGTCTTAATTTACCGCCTGTTGAAGAAATACATGGTCTTGATAACCTGACACAGGTAGTAAAGGTAAATTCTCTCTATAGATATGATAAAGCTAAAATTCCATTTACTAAGTTTGCTAGCCCATGCTTGGATGAGTTTGATGACTTTATGGTTAAGCAAGAAAACTTCAATGCTTATTTTGGTAGAGAATTAAAACGCAATGCTGATATGCTTGAACACTTGGGTGATTATATGGCTAATGTTAAAGGTGAACTTAAACTTATTAGTAAACATGCTTCTATGGTTACCACTCAAGTAGAACAAGTACTTAAAGCTCAGAATGATTTGCTCAATGAGTTAAATAGTAAGAAAAATGATAATGTTGTTAGTGTTATGACTAGAGGTGGTAAAATGACTAAGGAACCGTTGTATCCTGAGGGCCATCCTAAGAGAATTGAGCAAGATTCTCAGAGAAATATTATTGATGCACCTAGTCCTTCTAAGAAGAAGAAAAAGAAAAATGATAGGACTTTGCATGATTCTAGTGAACCTGTTATTGACACACCTGAGAATCCTAATGATATTTCTATTTCTGATGCTGAAACACAATCTGGTAATGAACATGAATCTAGTAATAATGTTAATGATGATGTTCATGTTGATGCTCAACCTGGCAATGATAATGATGTGGAGATTGAACCTGCTATTGATTTTGATAACCCACAATCAAAGAATCAACGTTATGACAAGAGAGACTTTGTTGCTAGGAAGCATGGTAAGGAAAGAGAACCATGGGTTCAGAAACCCATGCCTTTTCCTCCTAAACCATCCAAGAAAAAGGATGATGAGGATTTTGAGTGCTTTGCTGAAATGATTAGACCTATCTTCTTGCGTATGCGTTTGACTGATATGCTCAAAATGAATCCGTATGCTAAGCACATGAAAGAAATTGTTACTAATAAAAGAAAGATACCGGAAGCTGAAATTTCCACCATGCTTGCTAATTATACTTTTAAGGGTGGAATACCTAAGAAACTAGGAGATCCAGGAGTACCAACTATACCATGCTCCATTAAAAGAAACTATGTTAAAACTGCTTTATGTGATCTTGGAGCCGGTGTTAGTGTTATGCCTCTCTCTTTATATCGTAGAATTGATTTGAATAATTTGATACCTACTGAAATATCTTTGCAAATGACTGACAAATCAACTGCTATACCTGTCGGTATTTGTGAGGATGTGCCTGTTGTGGTTGCAAACGTTACTATTTTAACGGACTTTGTTATTCTTGATATTCCCGAGGATGATAGTATGTCTATTATTCTTGGAAGACCCTTTTTGAATATTGTAGGGGCTGTTATTGATTGCACCAAAGGCAATGTCACTTTTCATGTTAATGGTAATGAGCATACGGTACACTTTCTGAGGAAACAACCTCAAATTCATAGTATAAACTCTATTGGAAAAATTCCATCAATTATTTTTGGAGGTTTTGTATTTCCTCTTCCTACTGTCAAGAAGAAATATGATATTCTTATTGTTGGGGATGTGCATATCCCCGTCGAGGTAACCCAGTGTTATTTGAAAATTCTCCGGTTCCATGTTATTCAAAACGAGTTTGTTAACAAGACCTGATCAACCTTGTTAGTGGATTCCTTTTGATGAGCATGAGATGGATGAATTCAGAAAACACAACTCTCTTTACCCTCCTTTTTACTTTCTGTTATTTATATTAAATAAAGCAAAAATAGTAATTTCTGTCTGTTTTCTGAATTATCCTTGCAATAAAAAATACCCCCAAAAAAGTTCTCCAAATGCCCTGAAAATTTAATATGATTTTTTCTAGAATATTTTATAATATCTGGCACTAAGAACACAGTAGGGGGAGCAAGCACCTGGCCACGAGGGTGGAGGGCGCGCCCTACCCCCTGGGCACGCCCCCTGCCTCGTGGGCCCACGGTGGCTCCCCTCCACTTATTCCAGCTACCACACATTCCCTCTTCCTCCCACAAACACCACTAACCAGCTAAAACCCGAGTCCAAGCTCATTTTGCTGCCATGTTCGATCTCCTTGCTCAAAGCACCTCTCACAAAACTGCTTTGGGGGATTGTTCCTTGGTATGTGACTCCTCCAATGGTCCAATTAGTTTTTGTTCTAGTGCTTTATTCATTGCATATTTTTGCTGCTTAGATGACCCTATTCTTGAGCTTGCATGTCAAATTTATATGGTCAAAAGTAGTTTTGATGCATGATATTGCCTCTAGGCACTTGTAGGAGTAGTTGCTATCAATATTGTTGAGTTTGGTTCACTTTTATTTTGAAGTTACTAAAATTTCAGAAATTTTTCAGAGGAAGAATATGTTTAGGAAAATTTACCAAGGTGGTCCTTCAAGGAAGCAAGGACCCAGGCTCGCAATGCGCGATGCCGACGAAGAATCACCGAGGGAAGCTCAAGTGTGGGCTTGTGAATGGCCTTCAGAGGACTTTATGGATCGAGCAGGAATCAAGAAAGAATTTAACGCATATGTGCGTAATGCTAATCTTGAGAGCTTCGAGGCAGACAAATGCCGCCGGTACCACCATCTCACTGATTCCTTTGTGAGCAGGTTTGAATTTTCATCATCATGCAATTCTCAAACTGTCCTGTTTGATCTCTATGAAAATTCTTATACTATGGACTTAGAGGATTTTAACACTGCTTGCAAACTTCCACAATGGGGTAGTCCTAATGAACTTCACAAATCTGAATTTAGAGATTTTCTTGCTACTATAACTGTGGGGGAATCTAGAGACATAACACAAGCTACCATAGGGAGCATTCATTTTCCTGCTATACATTATTTTGCTCTCTTCATAGGTAGGAGAATAAATGGCAAGGATGAAGCATGTCACATGTGTGTCCCTGACCTCAGTGTTCTCAGGAGTGCTGTATTAGAAGATAGACATTATAATTTGGGAGCCATTATTGCATGTAGGTTGCATAATAATAGATTTAGTGGAGATTTCTTCGGTGGAAGTTATGCAACCCGCCTAGCTAATTTTCTTGGTGTACCCATACATGGGTATGATATTGAGTTGCCTCCTATTTATTTGGATTATGAGGCCATGGTTCATTATCAGTTTGTTGAGAGGAATGATCAGTTCCTCTAGTACCGACTAATTTTTGATAGACGACACACCTATCACGTCGTTCTCCCTGCTCCTGCTTTCTTTGACTTTCAGGCAAAAGGGAGATATGTTATAACCAGGGAGGAGGCGGACGAGTATAAGAGGAGGACGGAGACGGCCCGTCTCCAAGCAGCAGCTCATGAGGCAATAGCTGCTGCATCTCAGTACGACCCCAGCTACAACTTTGGATATCCGCCAGGCCAGCCGTGGCCATAGACCAACTTAGGCCAAAAGCCTAAGCTTGGGGGAGTACGTATTTCTCACCGACATTACATTCATGCTCACACACTCATTGCTAGTTGTTGGTGCTCATACTTTTTCATTGTATCATCCATGCTATCTTATTTTCCTTTTTATGCTTTCTTCTTGTGTGTTTAATAAACCTTATGAAAAACAAAAAAAATAGTTGTACCTTTTAATTAGTTTACTTTCCATGCTTGTAGTAGTAATTAAAAAGAAAACCCAAAAAGATTTCTCGTTCTTCTTTTGCTTGTTGGGAGCTTTTCCGTGTAAATAGTTTTATTTCTTTCTTGCCTTTGGGGGTCGAGAGGAGAAGACCATAATTAAAATGTTAAAGTGGCTCTTATATGCATTATTGTTGATCTGACAAAAGAGCCCATATTACCTAGTCTTCTCTCTTGAATTGAATTCTTGCAGATTCCAGCTTAGTCCAATGCACATGCACTATTATTATTATCCACACTATTCGGCTGTGCAAGTGAAAGGCAATAATGATGATTATACGATGAACTTATTGAGATGAGAAAAGCTGGTATGAACTCGACCTCTCTTGTTTTTGTAAATATGATTAGTTCATCGTTCCCGATTCAGCCTATTATGAATAAACATGTTTGCAATGACAATTAGAGATTACAGTTGCTTATGCCATGCTTAATTAGCTAGGAGCTTATAATGGTTTACGTTGCATGCCAACATGCTATTAAAATGGTTGTGATGTGGTATGATAGGGTGGTATCCTCTTTTGAACGATTCGAGTGGCTTGACTTGGCACATGTTCACGCATGTAGTTGAAACAAAATCAACATAGCCTCTATGATATTTATGTTCATGGTGCATTATATCCTACTCATGCTTGCATTCGATGTTGATTAATTTTAATGCATGTTCATGACTGTTGTCGCTCTCTAGCTGGTCGCTTTCCAGTATTTTGTTAGCCTTCACTTGTACTAAGTGGGAATACTGCTTGTGCATCCAATTCCATAAACCCCAAAGTTATTCCATATGAGTCCACCATACCTACCTATATACGATATCTACCTGCCGTTCCAAGTAAATTTGTATGCGCCAAACTCTAGACCTTCAAATAAATATCCTGTTTTGTATGCTTGAATGGCTCATGTATCAACTAGGGCTGTCCGTATCTTCCATGTTAGGCGGGTTATTCTCAAGAGGAGTGGACTCCGCTGCTCAATCACGAGAAAATGGCTGGTCACCAGGATGCCCAGTCCCATGCTTTATGCAAATCAAATAAAAATAACTGCAAACAAAACTCCCCCGGGACTGTTGTTAGTTGGAGGCACTCGTTATTTCGAGCAAGCCATGAATTGATGCTTGTTGGTGGAGGGGGAGTATAAACTTTACCATGCTGTTTCGGAACCGCCTATAATGTGTGTAGCATGGAAGGTATCGCCATCTCTTGGTTGTTATGTTGACAATGAAAGTATACCTCTCAAAATATTATTCATATCTATTTCAAAACCGAGCTCTGGCACCTCTACAAATCCCTGCTTCCCTCTGTGAAGGGCCTATCTATTTACTTTTATGCCGAGTCATCATCCTCTTATTAAAAAGCACTAGTTGGAGAGCACCACTGTCATTTGCATCCATTACTGTTAGTTTACATTGAGTATGACTTGACTGGATCTCTTTTACCATGAATTACAATGCATAGTCAGTCCTTGATCTTTAAAGGTGCTCTGCATTTATGTTTTGTGGTCTCAGAAAGGGCTAGCGAGATACCATCTTGTTATATCATATCATAATTGTTTTGAGAAAGTGTTGTCATCCGAGATTTATTATTATTGCTCGCTAGTTGCTTATGCCATTGATATGAGTAAATATGAGACCTAAATGTTATTGTGAATATGGTTAGTTCATAATCTTTGCTGAAAACTTGAATGCCGGCTTTACATATTTACAACAACAAGAGCAAACAGAGTTTGTAAAAGTTTTTCTTTATCACTTTCAGTTTATCAACTGAATTGCTTGAGGACAAGCAAAGGTTTAAGCTTGGGGGAGTTGATACATCTCCATCGTATCTACTTTTCCAAACACTTTTGCCCTTGTTTGACTCTAACTTGCATGATTTGAATGGAACTAACCCGGACTGACGTTGTTTTCAGCAGAATTGCCATGGTGTTATTTTTGTGCAGAAATAAAAGTTCTCGGAATGACCTGAAAATTAATGGAGCATTATTTTGGAATATATATGGAATATTGGAAGGAAGATCCACGTCAAGGGGTGCCCCACCTGTCCACGAGGGTGGGGGGCGCGCCCCCTGCCTCGTGGGCCCCCTGACGCTCCACCAACCTCAACCTGGACTCCATATATTCACTTTCGGGGAGAAAAACCCAGAGAGAAGGATTCATCAGGTTTTACGATACGGAGCCGCCGCCAAGCCCTAAACTCTCTCGGGAGTCCCTTCGGGGCTCCAGAGAGGGGAATCCGTCGCCATCATCATCATCAACCATCCTACACCACCAATTTCATGATGCTCACCGCCGTGCGTGAGTAATTCCATCATAGGCTTGCTGGACGGTGATGGGTTGGATGCGATTTATCATGTAATCGAGTTAGTTTTGTTAGGGTTTGATCCCTAGTATCCACTATGTTCTGAGATTGATGTTGCTATCACTTTGCTATGCTTAATGCTTGTCACTAGGGCCCGAGTGCCATGATTTCAGATCTGAACCTATTATGTTTTCATCAATATATGAGAGTTCTTGGTCCTATCTTGCAAGTCTATAGTGACCTATTATGTGTTATGATCCGTTAACCCCGAAGTGACAATAATCGGGATACTTACTGGTGATGACCATAGTTTGAGGAGTTCATGTGTTCACTATGTGTTAATGCTTTGGTCTGGTACTCTATTAAAAAGAGGCCTTAATATCCCTTAGTTTCCGCTAGGACCCCGCTGCCACGGGAGGGTAGGACAAAAGATGTCATGCAAGTTCTTTTCCATAAGCACGTATGACTATATTCGGAATACATGCCTACATTACATTGATGAACTGGAGCTAGTTCTGTGTCACCCTAGGTTATGACTGTTGCATGATGAACCGCATCCGGCATAATTCTCCATCACCGATCCATTGCCTACGAGCTTTCCATATATTGTTCTTCGCTTATTTACTTTTCCGTTGCTATTGTTATCATCACTACAAAATACCAAAAACATTACTTTTGCTACCGTTACCTTTGCTATTGTTATCACTACTATCATATTACTTTGCTACTAAACACTTTGCTGCAGATATTAAGTTTCCAGGTGTGGTTGAATTGACAACTCAGCTGCTAATACTTGATAATATTCTTTGGCTCCCCTTATGTCTAATCAATAAATTTGGGTTGAATACTCTACCCTTGAAAACTGTTGCGATCCCCTATACTTGTGGGTTATCAAGGAGCCGGGCAACCCAACTATTGACCGAAGACACAATTCGAAACCAATGCATATAAAGCAATATCCGAGAACATTTTGCCGAGGACTCATTGGAGTACCTAGGCTTTTGGCGGGTTCGGCTCTAGTCGCAGCTCCGTGTTTGATATTGCTGAAGCTTTAAAAGTGTCTGGCGTTGTACTGCCAGACTTATGCTAGAAACACACAAATAGGCTAAAAATGCCATAAGCTTGAAAAACCAAAAACTTTATGTCCGAACTAAATCAAGTTTTTGGTGCTAATCCGAAATTGGTCTTAATATTTTATTTATTTTTTGGTGCTTCCGTCGTGCTTTAACATGATACATCCTGTCTCTAGACTGCAAGTAGGCCAGTATCGGCTTCAACCTCCTTATCCCGAAGGCGGAGTGCTTCTCCGAGGCTAGTTTAGCGAACTAAACTCGAGCGGCTTTAGAGAGAAGCCAGACTATCCTGCTATTAACCATACACTCAAGTCAAAAAAGGAGCGGTAGACAAAGACTTTGTAACGACCAAGAAGAAAACACATTTACTATAAGACGGCTCATATAAATTTTAAGAGCCCCCAATTAACATGGGAAAAGGAAACTTTTTTAACAAACAACGTATGTGAGCATGGTCAAACCGAACACAAATTAAAAATTTAAAACTTTGAGCATGAAAGCGACTTAGCTGGTTAATGTGTTCGGCATTGATGATGCGGTCCGAGCTTGGTGCGGGACAAGGTTCCAGCCCCCAGGCTGGTCCCAAGGTGGCCGAGCGGGGAGCTCGACACTCCAAAGTGGCTACACAACATGGACGTTGTGGTGAGGTGAAACCCGTAGTAATTTGGTAATCGGAGGCGGGACAATGACATCGGCGCACCGAAGTGACCACGTGACGCAGTCGAAATTCATTACCTGCGCATATAAAACAGTGCGAGCAAGAAACAATAATGATTGAGAATTTTTTTTTTGCATAAGTAATCAGGTAAGTTTGGCCTGGGTGCCAAGATTAGTTCGATGAAGTGGCAGCCCGGAGATGTCGATGCAAGTCGCCATGCGTGGGACGACAACATCGGCCTGGTATGATCTGAACTCATTGTGCGGAGGTGTCGGTCGGCGCGACGGCTGCCAGTCTGATCACGTATTCTACCTGTTGCATCAATCCAATCTTGATGGACGTGAAGCAACTGGTAGTGCTAATTGCATCAGGGAAGCACACGAAAGTGAGACCATTAGTGAAAGTGTAGATGGCCTCCAAACTTAATTAAATAATAGAGAAATGGAAAAATCAAATCTCCCTGTGACTGCGCTGAGATTGGTCTGGCGTGATCGGCACAGGCGGGACGACGACGTCAGATTGCTGAGGTGGCGGCATGACATAGTCCAGGTTGATTATTGATATGTCTCCAACGTATCTATAATTTATGAAGTATTCATGCTGTTATTTTGTAATTCTTGGATGTTTTACAATCATTTTATAGCAACTTATATCATTTTTTGGGACGAACCTATTGACCTAGTGCCCAGTGCCAGTTGCTGTTTTTTGCTTGCTTTTTACATCGCAAGAAATCAATATCAAATGGAGTCCAAACACCGCGAAACTTTACGGAGATTTTTTTGGACCAGAAGGAACCCAATGGGCCAGAGCTGCACCTGGGGGTTGTGTCCACCTCGGTGGCCTCCCGTACCCCTTCTTTGCACTATAAATACCCAAATATTCCGAAACCCCTCGGGGTTAACCTAGATCAGAAGTTCCGCCGATGCAGGGCTCCGTAGCCACCGAAAACCAATCTAGACCCATTCCGACACCATGCCGGAGGGGGGAATCATCTTCGGTGGCCATCTTCATCATCCCGACGGCCACCACGATGAGGAGGGAGTAGTCCACCATCGGGGCTGAGGGTTTGTACCAGTAGCTATGTTTTTAATCTCTCTCTCTCTCATGATCTATATCATGGGCTTTGTTAATATAGTCCGATCATATGATGTTTCTCCCCTCTATACTCTTGTTGTGATGAATTGAATCTTTACCCTTTGAAGTTTTGTCATGTTGGATTGAACGTTCAGATTTGAGAACACATGATGTATGTCTTGCGGTATGAATACTTGAGGTGACAATGGGGTATCTTATTGATTCACTTGATATATGTTATGTCACTCAACTTGCGGATTCCCGTCGTGATATTGGGGTAATCTTTGCATAGGGGTTGATGCACGTTTTTATTATGTTTTCTCCGATAGAAACTTTGGGGTCCCTTGTAGTTCTTTATGTGGATTGAGTATTATGAATCTGAATTTGTTTTGGTGTTATTCTAGTATGAACTCTAGGATAGATCGAACGGAAACAATAGCTTTGTGTTATTTTAGTACGAACTCTTGAATAGATCGAACAGAAAGAATAGCTTTGAGGTGGTTTCGTACCCTACAAACAATTTCTATCTTTTGTTCTCTGCTAATAGGAACTCGGGAGTGATTCTTTATCGCACTTTGAGGGACAATTATATGATCCAACTATGTTAGCTCTATCGAGAGATTGCACTAGCGAAAATGGACCCTACGCCTTGTTTTTAAGCATTGCAATACCGTTTTTGTGCCTGTTTACTATTTGCTACCTTGCTTTTATTAATTATTTAGATTATGAAAATATATTTCTACCATCCATATTACACTTTTATCACCATCTCTTCGCCGAACTAGTGCACCTATACAATTTTCCATTGTATTGGGTGTGTTGGGGACACAAGATATTTCTTGTATTTGGTTGCAGGGTCATTTGACAGAGACCATCTTAATCCTACACCTCTCACAGATTGATAAACCTTAGGTCATCCACTTGAGGGAAAATTGCTACTGTCCTATAAAACTCTGCGCTTTGAGGCCCAACACGTGTCTACAAGAATAAATTTGTGTAGTAGATATCAAGCTCTTTTCTGGCGCCGTTGCCGGGGAGGTGAGTGCTTGAAGGTATATCTTTAGATCTTGCAATCGAATCTTTTAATTTCTTGTTTTATCACTAGTTTGGTTTATAAAAGAAAACTACAAAAAAATGGAATTGAGGTTGCATCATATTATTGATCATCTTTATAATATCTTTCTTGAAAATGATGGTTTGGAAAATTGTGCTCAATTGTCAAAAGAAGAAGTGAATAAAATGCTTGGCACAAAATATTTGAATGATGAGCATGCTTGCAATGTTGTTAGTGTGAATTCTTTGAATATCCAAAATGATAACGATGATTGCACAAGTCATGACAAAAATGTTTCTTATAAGCATGTCACTTTTTGCGGAGTGAATTCGGAGTGCAATTGCACACCAAAAAGGGAAGATAGATTTTGTAAGAAGCATAACTATTTAGAAACAAAAAGGTTGCAAGAGAGGCTAGATGATTGTGCTGAAAGATTTAATTTTTTTCGCCATCCTTGTGAACTTTGCAATGAACATGGTCATTTAAATCTCCAATGCAATTTCTTTCATGATCAAATCATGTCCAAAAATTGTGATAACTTGATTACCCTTGAGCATCGTAAAGAGCTTAGTCTTCTTTTGGGGTATGAAGAAATGAAACGTATAACTAAGGGTATTCCAAAATTTAATCTTGAGAGGTTTCTTGATTTTGATGTAGAAGAAATTTATATGTTTTGTGCGGTAAATTGCATTGAGAATCCTTATATTGCCAACTACCTAAAGACAAGAAAACAAATGGAATATTAAGAGAGTACTAATGAAAGGGAAAATGTTTTCCAATACCCTCCTAGTGTTTATTATGATGAATCAGGTAACGAGGAGGAGCTTCCTATCCAATCAATCTCTTCAACAAGAAGCTTGAAAAAATTAATTAAACGCACATATGGTGTGTTCAAGAAGAATAAAAGAAGAAAAAATAGAGATAAAAAGGTATCTCTCCCAAATAATGTTGCTCCCATCACCATCGTGCCTCATGAAAGTGAATCAAATATGTTGATGGAGGATGATGATTTTGTTATGCCTATTGCTTGTTGTGATGATTATGATTGGAAGATAACGATATCCCTTATGATCTTGAAAATCTTTTTAGCACTTGCTTGGAAGAGTATGATAATAATGTTTGCTATACTATTGGTGCCATTCATGCTATTGATAAGAATGATTGTGATGATATGCAAAACCACAAGCTTGGGGATGCTATGTTTGATGAGTATGATATGTCTGAAGTTTTATTTGCTGGAAATAATGCTTGTCCTAAGCTTGGGGATGCTTTGCTTAATGAATATGATCCTTTGATTCCTTCTACTTTCGATAAGAAAATTTATTATGATGATAGCATGCCTCCTATTTATGATGATTACATTGATGAAAGTGGGTTTGGAAGAGTGTCAACTCTTGGTAGTAGTGATCCCACTATTTTGGAGGGTGTTGAATCTTATTACATTATTGATGAAAGTGGATTTGGAGAGGTCATGACTTTATTTAGTGATACATCCACTATTTTGCAAGAGGTTTCAATTGACTATGGCAATGAAGTTGCTATCTAGGATGATTATTATGATGACATGTATGCCATAAAGAGTAATAAATCTTCTATGCTTGTGCATCATGAAAAGAGTGCTGTATGTGATAGCTATATTGTTGAATCCATTCCTGATGTTTCTGAAAATCATTATGAGGGAGGAACTTATGCTCTTACATATCTCAATAATATCAAGTTTCTTCTCTATGTGTTGATTGTTTTGAAGTTGCACTTGTTTTGCCTTCCTATGCTAGTTGATTCTTGTTCCCATAAGTTGTTTTCTCACAAAATCCCTATGCATAGGAAGTGGGTTAGACCTAAATGTGCTAGTCATATGCTTCATGATGCTCTCTTCATGTTTCAGTTTTTATCTTTTATGCGAGTATCATTGAAATCATCATGCCTAGCTTAAAAGGCATAAAAGAAAAGCGCTTGCTGGGAGACAACCCAACACTTTTATGTAATGTTTTTGTGTGTTCACAAGATTATGCTACTGTAGTAATCATGTTTTATTGCTTTTGTTTCAATAAAGTGCCAAGTAAAGCCTTTAGGATCTTGTTGGGTGATAGTTGCTTTGATCTTCCTGAAAAACAAAAACTTATGCGCTCACGAAAATAATTCTTATTTTTAACATAAGAGAGCTATTGAGTTGATTCTTTTTGCAGAAGATTAATATAGAAATTTCTCATGTGGTCCTAAATGCTCAGAATTTTTGGAGCAGCATAAGGCCCTGTTTGGTTCGGCTGTGGATTTCTAAAAGCAGCTGTGAAAAATCTGCTGTGGAAAATAGCTGTGAAAAATCTTATGTGAAAAAGATGTAGGCCATTTGACGAAGCATCTGATACAGCTTTTTCAGATTTAGCCCCACAGCGGAATCAGATTTCGGAAAGCACGTCCTGGGCTACTTTCGCTTTTGGGATTTTGGCAGCGGATTTCTGGAATCGGATTCTACCGGGTTTTCCCTTTGGTTCAGATTCTGCTACGCGGCAGCGGAATCCGTCGATAAAAGCTGAACCAAACATGTCCAGTATGGTTTGAGTGCAGATTACTACAAACTATTCTGTTTTTGACAGATTCAGTTTTCAATGCATAGTTTGTTTGTTTTCTAGTTTCTGTGGCTTATATTGCTCGATATAAATTGTAGAAATGATATGCTACAGTAAGCATTGTGTGAGAAAAATGATGAATCTTGTCTCTGAGAGTACCAAAAGTGGAATGGTTTGCTCTTTATCATACTAACCTATCTCACAAAGTTCCGTTAAGTTTTCTGTGATTGAAGTTTTCAAGTTTTGGGTGAGATATCGATATGAGGAGAATAAGGAGTGAGAAGAACCTAATATTGGGGATGCCCAAGGCACCCCCAAGGAAATATTCAAGGAATATCCAAGTAACTAAGCTTGGGGATGCCCCGGAAGGCATCCCCTCTTTAGTCTTCAACATTATCGGTAACCTCACTTGGAGCTATGTTTTCATTCGTCACATGATATGTATTTTGCTTGGACCATCAATTTATTTTGTTAGGATTCGCTTTCTATTATTTAGAACAATGTTTTGCATCTTTTATTTCAATAAAAGAGTCAAGGATAGCCTTTACCATGCTTATTTTGCAAGTATACATGTTGCTATTTGAAAATAGAAAGATTACCGCTGTTGCAAAAATTCCCTAGAAAAGTCAGAATATGATAAAATGTTGAAACTTTTTGCAAAATGAGCTCTGATAAATTTTCTACAGTGTGGTAAATTTTCATAACTTTTGGAGTTGGGAAGTATTGATACTATTCCATTCTTTACAGACTGTGCTGTTTTGGCAGATTGCTATTATGTACGCATTGTTTGCATATGGTTGCTTGTTTAATGATCTTATTTGAGGATAGGAGTATTAAATATGCAGAGACATTTAGTATGCAATGTTGAATAATAATTTTAGTGATTTTCTACAGTAGAGAATGATAAGGTTTTTGCATTGGTTTATACTAACTTATCTCAAGAGTTCTTGTTGAGTTTTGTGTGGATGAAGCTTTTGAGATTTAGGAAAACCGTGATATGAGAGAATTAAGGCGACACAAAAGCTCAAGATTGGGGATGCACAAGGCATCCCAAGTTAATATTTCAAGAAGTCTCAAGCAACTAAGCTTGGGGATGCCCCGGTAGGCATCCCACCTTTCTTCTTCAACAATTATCGGTTATGTTAGGGAACGCAGTATTTCAAAAAATTTCCTACGATCACTCAAGATCTATGTAGGATATGCATAGCAACAGGAGGGGGAGAGTATGTCTACGTACCCTCGTAGACCGAAAGCGGAAGCGTTATGAAACGCGGTTGATGTAGTCGAACGTCTTTGTGATCCAACCTACCAAGTACCGAATGTACGGCACCTCTGCGATATGCACACGTTCAAATCGGTGACGTCTCTCGTACTCTTGATCCAGTTGAGGCCGAGGGAGAGTTTCATCAGCATGACGGTGTGATGACGGTAATGATGAAGTTACCGACGCATGGCTTCGCCTAAGCACTACAACGATATGACCGAGGTGGAATTCTGTGGAGGGGGCACTGCACACGGCTAAACAATCAACTTGTGTGTCTACGGGGTGCCCGCCCCCTCCCCGTATATAAAGGAGTGGAGGAGGGGAGGGCCGACCCTCATAGGGAGCGCCCAAGGGGGGAGTCCTACTCCCAGTAGGAGTAGGTTTCCCCCTTTCCTAGTAGGAGTACGAGAAGAAGCAAGAGGGAGAGAGAGGGAAGGAAAGGGTGCCGGCCCCCCACCCAATTCAGATTGGGCTTGGGGGGCACCCTCCACCTGACCGCCTCCTCATCTCTCCCACTAAGGCCCAATAAGGCCGATTGACTCCCCGTGGGTTCCGGTAACCTCCCGGTACTCCGGTAAATGCCCGAACTCATCCGAAACCATTCAGACGTCCAAATATAGCCTTCCAATATATCGATCTTTATGTCTTGACCATTTCGAGACTCCTCGTCATGTCCGTGATCACATCCGGGACTCCGAACTACCTTAGGTACATCAAAACACATAAACTCATAATATCGATCGTCATCGAACGTTAAGCATGAGGACCCTACGGGTTCGAGAACTATGTAGACATGACCGAGAGTCATCCCCGGTCCATAACCAATTGCGGAAACTGGATGCTCATATTGGTTCCTACATACTCTACGAAGATCTTTATCAGTCAAACCGCATAACAACATGCGTTGTTGCCTTTGTCATCGGTATGTTATTTGCTCGAGATTCGATCGTCGGTATCTCAATACCTAGTGCAATCTCGTTACCGGCAAGTTTATTTACTCGTTCTGCAATGCATCATCCTGCAACTAACTCATTAGTCACATTGCTTGCAAGGCTTATAGTGATTTGCATTACCGAGAGGGCCCAGAGATACCTCTCCGACAATCGGAGTGACAAATCCTAATCTCGATCTATGCCAACTCAAGAAACACCATCGGAAACACCTGTAGAGCATCTTTATAATCACCCAGTTACGTTGTGACATTTGATAGCACACTAAGTGTTTCTCTGGTATTCGGGAGTTGCATAATCTCATAGTCATAGGAACATGTATAAGTTATGAAGAAAGCAATAGCAACAAACTAAAGGATCATAGTGCTAAGCTAACGGATGGGTCAAGTCAATCACATCATTCTCTAATGATGTGATCCCGCTTATCAAATGACAACTCTTGTCCATAGGAAACTTAACCATCTTTGATTAACGAGCTAGTCAAGTAGAGGCATACTAGCGACACTCTGTTTGTCTATGTATTCACACATGTACTAAGTTTCTGGTTAATACAATTCTAGCATGAATAATAAACATTTATCATGATATAAGGAAATATAAATAACAACTTTATTATTGCCTCTAGGGCATATTTCCTTCAGTGTCCCACTTGCACCAGAGTCAATAATCTAGATTACATTTCGTTGTTCCGGAGAACGGAGTCTTTGTCATCTTGCCCATGAGGCATGGTTTGCAAGCATCAAGTGATTCATAATCAAGTGATTCCAAAAGTCCATCCACATGGAGTTTCTTCATGCGCTTTAGACCAATATGACCTAAACGACAGTGCCACAAATAAGTTGCACTATCATTATTAAACTTATATATTTTGGCTTCAATACTATGAATATGTGTATCACTACTATCAAATTTTAGTAAAAATAGACCACTCACCAAGGGTGCATGACCATAAAAGATATTACTCATACAAATAGAACAACCATTATTCTGTGATTTAAATGAATAACCGTCTCGCATCAAACAAGATCCAGATATAATGTTCATGCTTAACGCTGGCACCAAATAACAATTATTCAGGTCTAAAACTAATCCTGAAGGTAGATGTAGAGGTAGTGTGCCGACGGCAATCACATCGACTTTGGAACCATTTCCCACGCGCATCGTCACCTCATCCTTAGCCAATCTTTGCTTAATCCATAGCCCCTGTTTCGAGTTGCAAATATTAGCAATAGAACCAGTATCAAATACCCAGGCTCTACTGCGAGCATTAGTAAGGTACACATCAATAGCATGTATATCAAATATACCGTTCACTTTGCCATCCTTCTTCTCTGCCAAATACTTGGGGCAGTTCCGCTTCCAGTGACCAGTCCCTTTGCAGTAGAAGCACTCATTCTCAGGCTTAGTTCCAGACTTGGGCTTCTTCACTTGAGAAGCAACTTGCTTGCTATTCTTCTTGAAGTTCCCCTTCTTCCCTTTGCCCTTCTTCTTGAAACTGGTGGTCTTGTTGACCATCAACACTTGATGATCCTTCTTGATTTCTACGTCCGCAGCCTCTAGCATTGTGAAGAGCTCGGGAATTGTCTTATCCACCCCTTGCATATTATAGTTCATTATGAAACTCTTGTAGCTTGGTGGCAGTGATTGAAGAACTCTGTCAATGACACTATCATCAGGAAGATTAACTCCCAGCTGAGTCAAGTGGTTGTGGTACACAGACATTCCGAGTGTATGTTCACTGACAGAACTATTCTCCTCCATTTTGCAGCTGTAGAACTTATTGGAGACTTCATATCTCACTATCCAGGCATTTGCTTGAAATATTAACTTCAACTCCTGGAACATCTCATATGCTCCATGATGTTCAAAACATCGTTGAAGTCCCGGTTCTAAGTCGTAAAGCATGGCACACTGAACTATCAAGTAGTCATCATCTTTGCTCTGCCAGGTGTTCATAACATCTGGCGTTGCTCCTGCAGCGGGTTTGGCACCTAGCGGTGCTTCCAGGACGTAATTCTTCTGTGCAGCAATGAGGATAATCCTCAAGTTACGGACCCAGTCCGTGTAATTGCTACCATCATCTTTCAACTTAGCTTTCTCTAGGAACACATTAAAATTGAACGGAACAACATCACGGGCCATATATCTACAACAACATAGACATGCAAAATACTATCAGGTACTAAGTTCATGATAAATTAAAGTTCAATTAATCATATTATTTAAGAACTCCCACTTAGATAGACATCCCTCTAATCATCTAAGTGATCACGTGATCCATATCAACTAAACCATGTCCGATCATCACGTGAGATGGGGTAGTTTTCAATGGTGAACATCACTATGTTGATCATATCTACTATATGATTCATGCTCGACCTTTCGGTCTCAGTGTTCCGAGGCCATATCTTCATATGCTAGGCTCGTCAAGTTTAACCTGAGTATTCTGCTTGTGCAAAACTGGCTTGCACCTATCATATGTGAACGCAGAGCTTATCACACCTGATCATCACGTGGGGTCTCGGCACGATGAACTATAGCAATGGTGCATACTCAGGGAGAACACTTGTACCTTGAAATTTAGTGAGGGATCTGTTGGGGAACGTAGTAATTTCAAAATTTTCCTATGCACACGCAAGATCATGGTGATGCATAGCAACAAGAGGGGAGAGTGTTGTCTACGTACCCTCGTAGACTGACAGCGGAAGCATTATGACAATGCGGTTGATGTAGTCATACGTCTTCACGGCCCGACCGATCAAGCACCGAAACTACGGCACCTCCGAGTTCTAGCACATGTTCAGCTCGATGACGATCCCCAGACTCTGATCCAGCAAAGTGTCGGGGAAGAGTTCCGTCAGCACGACGGCGTGGTGACGATCTTGATGTTCTACCGTCGCAGGGCTTCGCCTAAGCACCGCTACAATATTATCGAGGATTATGGTGAAGGGGGGCACCGCACACGCCTAAGAGAACGATCACCAAGATCAACTTGTGTGTCTAGAGGTGCCCCCTGCCCCCGTATATAAAGGAGCAAGGGGGAGGGGCGGACGGCCAGGAGGAGGCGCGCCAGGGAGGAGTCCTACTCCTACTGGGAGTAGGACTCCCTCCTTTTTGTAGCGACCAGACCTCAAACAGTCTGATCTCTGTGCTCAGGTGTCATCCCTGGATTAGTAATGCTGACACCACACAGTACTCGGAGGATTTATAACAGAGTAGCAATCACACACTTATTACATCGAGTGTCTCAATAGAGAACTTATTACAATAAATATGGCTTAAGGCCATCTAATAATGATAACAGCGGAAGGCTTGGAAGATAAGTGAGTCCATCAACTCCAACGGCATCACTGAGTATAGAACCACGACATAAAAACTCTTTAATCATAGTCTGAAAAGTCTGCAACATTAACGTTGCAGCCCGAAACGGGTCAGCACATGGAATATGCTGGCAAAGTAACACATAGAGAGTAATGGAATGAAACAGCTATACTATATGCATATTTGGCTGGTGGAAAGCTCTATGGTTATAGTTTTGTGTAAATCCATTTTTCCCTACTACAAAGGAATAAAATTTATTTAACTATCATGGTAGTTGTTAAACATTGAGAATGGTTGACAGCATCCTCAATCCCAATTAAACATCATCATTATCAAAACCCAACAAAATTAATTTAGAGTAACATGTTGAGATTCACACGATAATCCAGGTACTAGATACTCAAGATGTCCATAACTGGGGACATGGCTAATCATGATTAGTTTATACACTCTGCAGAGGTTTGCACACTTTTCCCCACAAGACTCGATCGCCTCCGTTTGGTTTCTAGCACTACATGGTGTTTGAGAAGACGGATGACCGAGACATAGTCTTTCAGAAGCGTTTGCACCTTACGATGGGTAGACCGTACCACCTACATCCCCTACATCTGCTAGTCTACCCTGTAAGAGTTCGCACGACTTAATCAACTATGCTAGAGCCCATAATAGCTTGTGGCTGCACACGGAAGTTTCTAGTATGAATAATCTCATGATCCCTTTGAGCCTGGGTGGCGGTCCATAAAAAACAGACAATCCTGGAATACCCAGGTACCTCAATCCACCCAGATGTGTGTTTAAGTTGCCACCTTAGATAAACCATTAATTAACAAACTCACATCTGTCATGGATATCACTCACCAAAGCCACGTCTACTAGCATAGCATGGCATAATAGGCAAACGTAGAAGTAACTCCCAAGGGTTTGATAATAAAACAGGTGATAGGTACTACCTCATCTACTTCCCATCCCACAATTTAATTAGATCCTAATCATGCAATGTTTGAGGATTGATCTAATGCAATAAAACTGGGTACTAGGAGGTATGATCAAAGTGTTACTTGCCTTGCTGATGATCCGCGAAACCTAGCGATTTGAAGTAACAGGTGGCGCACTCCAGGTATTCTATTGCAGACAAACAAACAAGCGTACAATAAGCACTCATCTAATGCATAGGTAAAAGTCAAATAAGAGATCTAATCAGAAAGTTCAACTTAAGAACTCCGGTTTGCAAAAAGAATCAAATCGAACGAAGCAACGAAAGTCAAACGGCGAAAGAAAACAACTTCATTCTACTAATCTGGATCTAAGTCAAATTTTACAGTAGCAAAAATTTGTTTAAGTTGGTTAAATGGATAGAGGGTTTCGAGACGAAACTCCAGGCGCTTGAATCGCCTGATTCTGGTAAACGAGAGAAAAGTTATACTAAAACGAAAATCGCGATCAGAAAAATCGCGGATTTAATCCGAGAAAAAGAAAAAACGACGAACGTTCGCTAGAATGAACGAACGGACGAACGCTCACTAAATAAATAAACTGAAAAAACCGATCTATTAAAAAAACCGAAACTAAAAAAACGAAAAAAAACCGATCGGATTTTTTAAAAAAAAACTGGCGGCGCGGATTACGAGGCGAACCTCGGGCGGCGTGCGTCAAGGCGGCGGCGGGCGGTGGCGGCGGGCGGCGGGGCTGGCGGCGGCGTAGGGTTCGAGGGGCGGTGGACTAGGGTTTGGCTCGGGGCTGGGCTCCCCCGTCTTTTAAAGCCTGTCGGGCCAGAGTCCCAGGCGGACACGGCCCGGTTAGGTCGGTGCGCATTTTTTTTAATAATTATGCGCGAAAGAAAAATAAAACGAAATATTAAACGGACTCCAAAAATCCCGAAATAAATTTTCCCTGGCTTCTAAAATCAAGCGACACAAGGTGAACATTTATTTGGGGCCTAAATGCAATTTTGAAAAACGCACATTTTTCCTAAATTCAAATAAAATAACGAAAAACTCCGAAATAAAATCTTATTTGATTTTATTATTAAATCCTCAATATTTCTTTATTTTGGGAAAGTCATTTTATTCCCTCTCTCATATTTTTGCAATAGAAATAATTGATGATAAAATAATAAAAATTAAATGATCCTATTATCAAAATTTGAGAAAACTCAAATATGAAAATAATGAATTCCCCAACTCTCTCTGTGGGTCCTTGAATTGCGTAGAAATTTCTAGGATCAAACCAAAAGCTAAATAAAATATGATATGCATTGATGATCTAATGTATAATAATCCAAATTGAAAATTTGGGATGTTACAAACCTACCCCCCTTAAGATGAATCTCGCCCTCGAGATTCGGGTTGGCTAGAAAATAGGTGAGGGTGGTCCTTGAGAAAATCTTCCTCTCGCTCCCAGGTGGCTTCATCCTCCGTGTGGTGGCTCCACTGAACCTTACAGAACTTGATAACCTTGCTGTGGGTGACTCGACTGGCATAGTCTAGAATCTTAATTGGTTTCTCCTCATAGGTCAAATCGTTATCTAACTGAATTGTTTCCAATGGCACTGTGTCTCTCAAGGGTATGTCAGCCATCTCCGCGTGGCACTTCTTCAACTGGGAAATGTGGAACACATCATGAACTCCTGACAATCCTTCGGGCAATTCCAACTTGTAGGCCACTTCTCCCATACGCTCCAAAACTCGATATGGTCCTACAAATCGTGGCGCTAACGTTCCTTTAACCCCAAAACGCTTTGTTCCCCGAAGTGGGGATACTCGAAGATAAGCTCTATCTCCAACTTCGTAAACAGTCTCCTTGCGTTTAGAATTTGCATATCTCTTCTGTCTGGACTGAGCTACCTTGAGCCTATCGTGAATCAATTTCACCTTCTGTTCAGACTCTTTAATCAAATCAGGCCCAAACAACTGGCAGTCTCCAACTTCATCCCACGACAACGGTGTCCTGCACCTCCTTCCGTATAAAGCTTCGAAAGGGGCCATCTTTAAACTGGTTTGGTAACTGTTGTTGTAAGAGAACTCTGCATATGGCAAATTGTTGTCCCAACTAGATCCATAATCTAGCGCACAAGCTCTCAGCATGTCCTCCAAAATCTGATTGACTCTCTCGGTCTGTCCATCTGTCTATGGATGAAAAGCTGTACTGAAATCTAGCCTAGTACCCAAAGTTTCATGCAACTGCTTCCAGAACTTTGAGGTAAACTGGGTTCCTCTATCTGATACGATACTCCTCGGAACTCCATGCAAACATACGATCCTGGTCATGTATATCTTTGCCAACTTAGCACTGGTGTAAGTGATCTTTACCAGGATGAAATGAGCTACTTTCGTCAACCGATCAACTACAACCCAAATCAAGTCATAGCCTAGGCGTGTTCTGGGCAATCCTGTAATAAAATCCATGCCTAGCTTATCCCACTTCCATTCGGCTATCAGCAATGGTTGTAGCAATCCTGCTGGCTTCTGATGCTCTGCCTTCACTCTCTGACATACATCAGAAACTGCTACATACTCCACAATATCCTTCTTCATTCTGGTCCACCAGAAAATATCCTTCAAATCCAAATACATCTTGGTATTTCCTGGGTGAATCGAATATGGTGAATCATGTGCCTCTTGCAGTATCAACTTCCTGATTTCCGGGTCATTGGGCACATAAACACGGTCTTCAAACCATAGGGTATCGTGCTCATCCTCACGAAATCCCTTAGCCTTTCCTTTGCTAAGTTTCTCCTTAATAGAAGCAATCTCCTTGTCAGTCCTTTGGGCTTCTCTGATTCTATCCATCAAAGTTGACTGAATCTCCAATGCTGCTACATAGCCTCTAGGAACTATTTCCAAACATAGTTCACGAAGATTTTCTGCTAACTCCCTTGGTATTTCTCCCGTCATTAATGTATTGACATGGCTCTTATGGCTTAATGCGTCAACTACTACATTAGCCTTTCCGGGATGGTAATGCCATCTCATATCATAATCCTTGATGAGCTCCAACCATCTCCTTTGTCTAAGGTTTAACTCCTTCTGTGTGAAAATGTATTTCAAACTCTTATGATCCGTGTACACCTCGCAATGGTTTCCAATCAGAAAATGTCTCCAAGTCTTCAATGCATGCACTACGGATGCTAATTCCAAATCATGCGTAGCATAATTCAACTCATGAGGTTTCAGTTGTCTTGAGGCATATGAAACAACTCTCCCTTCCTACATAAGCACAGCTCCAAGTCCTCGACGTGAAGCATTGCAATACACCTCATAGTCCTTGGTCTGATCTGGCAAAATCAACGCTGGTGAAGTAACCAAGCGTTTCTTCAATTCCTGGAAACTAGCCTCACATTCCTCAGTCCATTTGAACTTGGTATCCTTCTTTAATAACTCCGTCATAGGCTTTGTAATCTTGGAGAAATTCTCAATGAATCTCCGGTAGTATCCTGCGAGTCCAAGAAAACTCCGTATCTCTCCAACCGTGGTTGGTGCTTCCCACTTGGTCACGGTATCAACTTTAGTGGGATCAACTGCTGTTCCTTCTCCGGATATAACATGTCCGAGGAATCCTACTTCCTTCAATCAAAACTCACATTTGCTGAACTTGGCATACAACTGATGTTCTCTGAGCTTCTCAAGTACCAATCGCAAATGTTCCTTATGCTCCTCTTCATTCTTCGAGTAAACCAGGATATCATCAATGAACACCACGACGAACTTATCCAAGAACTCCATAAACACTTTGTTCATCATGTTCATAAAATATGCATGTGCGTTAGTCAGACCAAATGACATAACGGTATACTCGTACAGCCCATACCTGGTGGTAAAAGCTGTCTTAGGAATATCCTGTTCTCGAATCTTCAACTGGTGGTATCCTGATCGCAGATCGATCTTGGAAAATACCTTAGCTCCTTGCAATCGATCAAACAAACCATTGATCATTGGTAGTGGGTACTTGTTCTTGATCATTACTTCATTCAATCCTCGATAATCAACAACCATCCTTAACGATCCATCCTTCTTCTCCACTAGAAGTACTGGCGATCCCCAAGGCGAAGAACTTGGGCGAATATATCCCTTAATCTGCTTCTTAATTTCCACCAAATCCTTTGCAGGCATCCTGTATGGTCTCTTTGATATTGGCCCTGTGCCTAGCAATAGCTCAATCAAAAACTCAATATCTCTATCCAGTGGCATGCCTGGCAACTCTTCTGGAATTACTTCGGGGAAATCCCTTACCACTGGTACTTCCTCCTGCACAACTCCTGTTAAACAATTTACTTGAGTCCTCTTTGGCACATGTCGGGATACATAGTTGATCCTTCTCCCTTCTGGGGTGGTAAGCAAAATTGACTTACTAGCACATTCTATATTCCCTTCATACTTTGATAACCAGTCCATGCCTAACATCACATCCAATCCTTGGGATTCCAATACTATTAGGTTTGAGGGAAAAACATAGTTACCAATCCTTAATGGTAACCGATCACACCATCGACTAGCCATATATTCTGCTCCAGGCGAGGTTACTAACATGGGTGACCTAAGGGCTTGGGTTCACAGGTTATACTTATCCACAAATCCCCTTGGGATGTATGAATGCGATGCACCAGTATCAAAAAGAACGAGTGCAGTAAATGACTTAACCAAAAACTTACCTATTACTACATCAGGCTGAGCTTCAACCTCCTCCACGCTAACGTGGTTCACCTGTCCCCTATTGAAAGGGTTCGGCTTCTTCCCAGAGCTTCCATTGTTATTTCCATTTTGTAATTCAGGACATTCATTAGCATAATGTCCGGTCTTCAAACACTTAAAGCAAGTGACTTGGATCAGGTCTTTCTTGGCTGGGGTTGATGGGTTGGTGCGATTCTGGCCGCTGCTTCCTCCATTACCATTACCATTCTTGGTGCCATTGTGATTGTGCGAGCTACCTCCTCCATGGGTATGCTGAAAATGTCCTCCCGATCTAGGGGTAAAACATGGCTTCTGCTGAGCTCCTGAATTGTACTTTCCTTGTCCATACTTCCTCTTGCGGTTCTCAATTTGCTACTGCTTGCCTTCAATCATAAGAGCACGGTGTACCAACTCCTGGTAGTTGTTGAAGGTTGCTACCATCAACTGCATGCTCAACTCATCTTTCAGTCCTTCCAGAAACTTCTCCTGCTTAGCTGCATCCGTAGCAATGTCATCTGGGGCATAACATGCTAACTTACTAAAGTCCTCCAAATACTGGCCAACTGTCCGTCCTCGTTGGCGCAAGTTGCAAAACTCACGCTTCTTCATGGCCATAGCTCCTGCTGAAACATGGGCAGTATGAAAGGCCTGCTCAAACTGGTCCCATGTGACAGTGTCAACAGGGAAAGTGGCTGTGAAATTCTCCCACCATGATGTTGTGGGTCCTTCAAGCTGATGTGCGGCAAACTTCACCTTCTCCGCATCTGTGCATCCTGCTGTGGTCAACTCTCTAGATGTCTTGCAGAGCCAATCATCTGCTACTATCGGCTCGGTGCTACTGGAAAACACCGGCGGATTCAGCCTAAGAAAATGGGCTAAGTGATCAACAGGTGGTGGTGGTGGTGGATTGTTGTTGTTGTTCCCCTGATTCTGATTCTGGACTAGCAACTGCATCAATGTTTTCTGTTGCTGGATCAACTGGGTGAGCTCCGGTGGAAAGGTGAATCCGGGGTCACGTCTCGGAGGCATCTGAGGGTTTAGAAAAGATGAGAGTTAAGAATAGAGGGGGTCTAAAGAGAAAACACTACCCATATGCACATGAGGCAAAAGCAAAAAATTCACTTCATTCAATCAAACAAGGGAATACAACCGATCTAACTATCGCAAAAGTGCTCGGACTACTGTATTTACATGGTGGACTACTACTACTGATGAGGTGGTCTACTAAAAATATACTTCGGTTGCAGACTCCATGATATGTGCTCCGGCTTCATCAACATAGTCATCATCGCTATCATCTGGATCCGAGTCGGTGTTGTCGATGATGATGTAGTCTTCCGGGCGAATCTCCTTGGGTTCTTCGTCTTCATCTACTGGTGTAGGGCCTCCCATAAATATTGCCAGCTTCATTGTTAGGTCGGCATTCTTATCCACTAGTACTTCAATTTCCTCTTCATAATTGTCGGTGTCAAAACCGGCGGATCTCGGGTAGGGGGTCCCGAACTGTGCGTATAGGCCGGATGGTAACAGGAGGCAGGGAACACGATGTTTTACCCAGGTTCGGGCCCTCTCGATGGAGGTAAAACCCTACGTCCTGCTTGATTAATATTGATGATATGGGTAGTACAAGAGTAGATCTACCACGAGATCAAGGAGGCTAAACCCTAGAAGCTAGCCTATGGTATGATTGTTCTATATGGAGTTGATGATGTTGCCCTACGGACTAGAACCCTCCGGTTTATATAGACACCGGATAGGGTCAGGGTTACACAGAGTCGGTTACGATGGTAGGAGATCTTGAATATCCGCATCGCCAAGCTTGCCTTCCACGCCAAGGAAAGTCCCATCCGGACACGGGACGAAGTCTTCAATCTTGTATCTTCATAGTCCTGGAGTCTAGCCGAAGGTATAGTCCGGCTACCCGAACACCCCCTAATCCAGGACTCCCTCAGTAGCCCTTGAACCAGGCTTCAATGACGACGAGTCCGGCGCGCAAATTGTCTTCGGCATTGCAAGGCGGGTTCCTCTTCCAAGTTCTTCAAGAAGATTTTTAAACACCAAGGATAGTGTCCGGCTCTGCAAAATAAGTTTCCACATATTGCCATAGAGAGAATAATATTAACACAAATCTAATCTGCTAACGTATTCCGCAGCATGACATCACACTACGGCCAAGTATTTTACTCGAATCGTTTTTACTTTTCCACCTTAGCACGTTGTGCGAGGCGGTTTCCTTGGCACGTCTCGTCAAAGCAGAGATCGTGTCCCCCCTTTACGGGATTCTCATCAATACAGACGTGGGTAACCCAACCGCGCCCGTTTGCATGTTTCCTCGTTTAAAGACGAGTCCCGAGCGGTTACGGGAGGGCTCTTGGTATTCAACCTCTTATAAAGAGACCAAGGCCTTACTCCTTTTTTAAAACTCAAGCGAGTTCGCCCGTCGCCTTGAGTTCCGACACCCTAGGCTCCAGATTCTAGGTGCTTCGGACCTTTGACAATGTTCGGTTCTGACCTTCAAGGCCGATGGATGCCCTCCTCCGTCACGGAGGAGGACGTACTAAAGTTGCGGGAGGCTAAGTTCATGAACGGCGAAATTTGGCACAGGTTGCCTGCTCAAGGGCAGGTCATCCCCAGTCCCCAGCCCGGTGAGAGCGTGGTGTTCATGTCTCACTTCCTTCGGGGTTGGGCTTCCCAATGGATCCCTTTGTGAGGGGACTGCTGTTTTATTACGGGCTGGAATTCCATGACTTAGCTCCGGAGTCCATCCTCCATATCTCCTCGTTTATTGTCGTGTGTGAAGCGTTCCTCCGTGTTACCCCTCACTTCGGATTATGGCTCAAGACCTTCAAAGTGGAACCGAAGATGATCAAGGGACGGCACGTAGAGTGCGGAGGCGCTGTTATAAGCAAAAATGCTGATGCTCCATGGCCCGAGGGCTCTTTTCAAGAGGAGCTAGGCTTGTGGCAGCGAGAGTGGTTTTATATCACCGCTCCTCGGAGCACCAAATGGGTGGCGCCTCCTGCCTTTCGCTCGGGTCCCCCACCACGGCTAGCGTCATGGGTCAACAGAGGTTTAGATTGGGGTTTGCCCAAAGACATGCCCTTGTTACAGGGCCGCATTAAAGATCTCTTGGAAGGAGACCTCAGCCTGGTCAAGGTGACGCAGGTCATGCTGATTCGCCAAATATTGCCCAGCAAACATCGCCCCCTTCGCCTGTGGGAGTTTAATCCAAAGGGACCACGAGCTCTCCAGAATTTCATGGGCGCAACGCCCGTGGAGATGTATAAACTGTTCTTCGGATCACAAGAGATGTGTCCGGATTTAACCGAGGATGCAGGCCTAAGCCGCATTCGCCCGGATACTCAAGTAAGCAACCTTGTGCCCGGACCTTCTATCCGTATAATTGTCATAAACTTGCCCCTAAAAGAGCCGTCCTTTTAAATAGGAGTGGATAGCGAAGGCAAAGCTGATCAGGTGTCCGGCTCCCCTTCCTGAAACCAGGCCGGACCCCATGCTGGTCAGGATGTTGGAGATAATGCCTTTGGAGGGGGAGGACAAGGAAGCTATGGCCTCCGCGAAGGAGGCTGCTCCGAAGGGAGGAACCGACAATTCCTCTCCTAAGGGGAAGAAGAGAGCCGCCTCTGACGACCCGGAAACCATGCCCTCGAAGCGGGGGAGAAAATCCTTGTCAGAGGGTCCGACGCCGGGGAGTTCCTCGGCCGGACTACGCCCTCAAGGGGATCAGCCCTCCAGCGAGCCATAAGTGGAGAAAGATTTTCCTTTTGAGGGATGAGGGAAATCCTTGATTTATATCTGAGAAGATTAACCAAACCTTTACCTTGTAGCTCGGACCTTAGCCCTTCTCAGCAGAGCTCGTCTTCGGGGGATCTCCTTCCGGAGATGATGGAGAGCGGGCGCCTCCCCTTGCCGTGCCGGCTAGCGAGGCGGGCGACCCTGAGGTGTCGTCGCAGAGGGTTTCTCTAAATCCGGCAGGGGCGGAAGGTAGATATGCGGCCCCCCGAGGTTCTTCGCGTCTGGCCTTCGAAAGAGGTCATGGGACGAGCCTGGCACCGTCTGGTGCTCGGCCGGAGGAGCTAAATATTCTGTTGGGGCGAGCTTCTATCTCAAAGGAGCACCGCGCATTGATGGGCACGGTGATTGAAAGGATTTCATCCGCAGAGAGCGGATTGCATGAGGCCGTCAAAAGTTTACTGACGGGTTTCGAGGTACATTAGATAATGTATACTTTTGTCAGTTGCGCATGAATAAGATGCGCCCTGTGTAGATAGTAGCCCTTGAGACTCTGCGTTTCGTCAAGAAATGACGGCATGCGGAGGATCATAATCCCAGGTCTAAGATGTCGCCTTTGAATGTAGGCGGCAGGGTGTCCGGAATCAAGCCGAACTGACGATTTTGCCAAACTAAAGCGGCAACTGGACGTGGCAGATGCCGACATCATGCTTGTCAATAAGCGGCTTGATGAGGCTCAAGGTATGTAATTCCTCGGGCGACATCGGGTAAGAACAGTTTTATGCCTGTGTCTTACGATGTGTGTGTTTGACGCAGATGGTGCAGCCACCCTGGAGAGTCTTAGGGCAGAACTTGCCCGAGCTAAAGAACAAGCCAGCGAAAGTGATGCGGCCACCAAGAAAGCCCTTGAAGAGCTGAGAGACGAATAGGCTGCTCATTGCCGAAGCAAGGAAGAGATGGCCGAAAAGTTAAAAAGCGCTGCAGACCGTTGCAGACTTCTTGAGAAAGAAGACCAGGCGAAACAGACGATCTTAGAGAAGGCCGTTGCCAATGCCAAGGACGCGCGCTCTGCGATGAGAGCTGCGAAGGAGGAGCTGTGTTAGGCCGAACAGATTGCGGCTGGAAAGCCCTTCATGCTGCGGAGGAAATTTTGCGATCCGAAGTTTGCTCCGTTGGACCGGATGTGGAGTGTGGAGGATACCTATCTGGATTTGGCAGCGAGTGCTGCTGATGCGACCGAACACTTCCGAGATCAGAAAGATCGCGAAGTGGAAAAGCTTTTCTGGTCGCAGTTTCACAATCCAGAGCGTCCACTGGCAGTGGACGATCGTTTGGCCCAATGGGCCAAACTGAATAGGTTGTCCGGACTCGCCATGAAGTACGTCATGGGTCATCTGTGGCCGGGGAGATCGGAGCCGAAGAGTTATTCAGCTTGGTGCAGCAATTCCTTGACGCGGTGTCGCGTATAAATGCAATGAAGAGGTCAGCATGCATAGAGGGCGCAAGGATGGCTCTTGCCCGTGTTAAGACATATTGGGCAGAGATGGAGACCACCGTTGTTGCGTCCCAAGATTCGGACAAAAGCCGAGTACCCTCCAAGCACTATTTTCAGGAAGTCCTTGAAGGCGCTCGTGTAATAGAGATGCAGTGCTCGAAAGATGCTATGTTATGATAGCATATGTAAAGTAATATTTTGATAAACTGTAGTGGCCTTTTTATACTTGTGCCTTCAAGTATTGGGAACACCTCCTGTGCGGCCGTTTTAATATATATATATATATATATATATATATATATATATATATATATATATATATATATAAAATCTGAAAGATGGCAGTCATTGGCTTCAGCCCCCACGCACATAGTGCGGGGGTGCTCGCAGAAGACGCATTTTCACACTTAACCCAATGTCTTGGTCCTACAAAGGAGGTGATAGCGCAGCGGGCCAAGCAACCGGACTATAATGCTTTAACACTTTCACTTAGCCATAGGAGCTTGACAGTGAGACTATTTAGGTAGGTCCTTGGTGGCGACTGCGCTCATCCGAGTTCGGGGCGCGTATGTGCCGGACCGGGAAGCGGCCCTCCGTTAAAGCGGAGGAATCCGATAGATTCCGATAGGTCATCGAGTGGCTGACCAGTCTCACGCTACATAATGACAGTCAGTTTTCGGCTTTCTCTACTGAGGTGCTCGCCCGGCCGAACCGGGGCACAATCGCAGTAGTTCTCCTAGTGCTACCTTAGCCGATAGAGCGGAACGTAAGGTAGCCGAACTCAGGAGCCGGGCAACCCAACATTTGACCAAAGACATGATTCGGAGCTGATGCATATAATGCCAAAACTCGCGACGCCGAACACTCCCTAAGGTATTCGGTCTTTATGAGTGCGGGCGAAATAACACTCTTTATTAAAAAGCCCCTAGTGTCCAGGTACGTGCAAAAATTCTAACGTGGCCACATGCCAAGACGCCAGCCTCCTCCTTGGTTATATCAGAAAAAACCAGGGGATGTGTAGCAACAAGAGACAGTAAAAAAGGTTTATGCAGGGTCTTAATCTAAAAAGAATCCTTTAGGACGGGTCCCTACTACACGTCTGCGCCTGTGTCTCCGTTGTGCCGTATCCTGGACGGGCGCCACACGATGTTCATCTGTAAAAGAGAGGAACTGAATTGAAAAACGGGTCGTGCCGAAAAAGTTTAAAATAAACAAAGTATAAAGTAAAATATATAAGATTGAGCTTTATTGTCTCCTATTGTATATGCGTGGAGCCCCTAGTGCGGGGGTATATGGCCACTAGGCCTGCATCAATGGTGATTTTGCACCGAACTCGTCTATCCACATTCGTGGTCTTGAATGACCTATTTCGAAGTTTTTTGGCCGGTGAGGCCATTTTGCTGTGGGGCTGTCAAAGCGGCCGCACAGTCCTCTGCTTGGGGAGGCGCACTTTAGTGCTTCCCCTCCAAAGAGATGATGCCTCGTGGACCGGGCATCTTAAGCGTAAGAGATGCATAATGCGGTATTGCATTAAAGCGAGCAAAAGCTTCGCGTCCCAGTAGTGCTTGATAGCGACTTGAGAACGGGACCACCTGGAAGGTCAGCTTTTTGCGGCGGAAGTTATCGGCAGAGCCGAATATGACTTCGAGCCGGAGAAAACCCATACAATGGGTGTCCGGACCAGGTATTACCCCTTGAAAGGAGGTTTTGCTGTGGCGGATTCTTGCTGGGTTTATCCCCATGTGCTGGATTGTATCCTGATATATCAGGTTTAGTCCACTGCCGCCGTCCATAAGGACATTTGAAAACTGGAGTCCGCGAATTATTGCATCGAGTATCAAGGCAGTCCAGCCTGCATTCTTGATATTTCTAGAATAATCTAGCTGATCGAAGATGATCGGTTTTGACAACCAGTGGCGGGACCCTTTGGGGATGGGCCCTGTGGTGCGTACCTTTATGGGCGCCGCATGTTTTGTTATGTGAAGTAAGTTCACTGTTTTTACTTCTTGTGGGAAGTTCTTTTGTTTCCTGGTGCTCTGCTCTCGGGGTTCGTTCTCGTCTTCGCTTGGTGTGTCGAGCCCCTTGTGTTTGGCATTGAGTCTGCCGGATTGTTTGAAAACCCAACAGTCTCTGTGGGTATGGTTAGCAGGCTTCCCGGGAGTACTGTGTATCTGACATATCCTGTCCAGGATTTTATTTAGGTTGGATGGATCGTCCCTGTTATCCTTGGGGGGGGGGGGCGATTTTTCCTGATTTTGTCGTGAGCCTTTGAATCCGGCGTTGACTGCCGTGCTCTTCGGACTTTTGTCCTTAGTCCGGCGACGGCCCTTGTTGCGTCGCGGTTTTCTGTTTCCATCCGTAGTTTCGGATGTACTTGGGTCGCTGGGGCTGCACCTTGCCAACCAGCTGTCCTCCCCTGCACAAAAGCGGGTCATGAGGTTTGTTAGTGCGGCCATTGTTCTTGGATTTTCTTGGCCGAGGTGTCTGGCGAGCCATTCATCTCGGACGTTATGCCCGAAAGCTGCTAAGGCTTCAGCGTCCGGACAGTCGACTATCTGATTCTTTTTAGTGAGGAGTCTATTCCAGAATTGCCGAGCTGATTCTCCGGGTTGTTGAGTTATGTGACTAAGATCGTCTGCATCCGGAGGGCGGACATAGGTCCCTTGAAAGTTTGCTCGGAAAGCATCCTCGAGCTCTTCCCAGCTTCCAATTGTGTTTTCAGGAAGGCTTTTAAGCCAATGCCGGGCTGGCCCTTTAAGCTTAAGGGGTAAATATTTTATGGCGTGGAGATCATCTCCTCTAGCCATGTGTATGTGGAGGATATAATCCTCGATCCAAACTCCAGGGTTTGTTGTTCCATCATATGCCTCTATGTTTACGGGTTTGAATCCCTCTGGAAATTCATAGTCCAGGACCTCATCGGTGAAACATAGGGGGTGTGCGGCGCCCCTGTATTTGGGTGTGCCAGATTCTGATGATGGCTTCGTAGCATTGCTTACGAGAGCTTGCTTTCTTGGCCCATAAATGGACCTAACTGGGCCATGGTGCGAATCCTTAAGTGGGTCGCATGCCGATTTAAGTGCGGTGCCGCTTGCCGCTTTATGGGGTCGTCTATCCGACCGTATGGCTTTCGCATTTTTTGAATGCGAGGGCTCTAGGGCCTCTTCGTCGAATTCAGGCAGTAGCTTTCTTTTCGGATAGCTTTTAGTGCGGCGACTGTCGTCGTATTTATCTGCGGTATTGATTACTTTGCTCCATCTAATCCGGAATGCATCTTCCGCTATTTTTAGCTTCCGCTTCTGCTTTTTTAGGCTGCGTGCAGTTGCAACGAGCCTCTCGTGGATATTCTTCTGCTCCATAGGTTTATCTGGCGTGAGGTCGTCTGGAATGCCGTTTTCACCGGAGGAGGGATGTTCGGTTTCTCTATCCGTGTTGCCCTGTTCGGACGGTTGCTCTAAGGCCTGCTCGTCGTCTACCGGCTCGTCCTGCTCTATGGCTGGGTTTTTATCGAGGCGGGGCTTGGGTCGGCGTTTACGCCGACGCTTTGATTGCTTTTCGGGGGGTCAATCTCCCGTTCCATCCCCTTTTTCCTCGTTGTCACTTCCTTTAGGGGTATCCACCATGTACACATCGTGAGATGAGGTGGCTGTCCAATGCCCTATGGGCGTTGGTTCGTCGGTATCTCCTGCGTCGTCATCCATGCTGTCGATGTCTCCGGAGTCGAAGTTGAGCACGTCATTTAAATTGTCGATAGTGGCTACCAAGTGGGTGGTGGGTGGGCTGTCAATTTCTTCATCGTCCGTATCCCATCCTCGCTGATCGTAATCCGGCCAGGGCTCTCCTGATAAAGAGAGAGACTTAACAGAATTCAGGATGACGCCAAAAGGCGAGTGCTGAAAGATATGTGCGGCGGTGAACTCCATTATCGGCGCCCAATCGGATTCGATCGGCAGGGGCGCGGGGGTTCAGAGTCCGGGGAGGAGTCCGGATCCTCGGAGTCACGGGTCATGCAGAGTGCAGGGCTAGCGTTCGGCTCGATCGCCTTTGAGATCGCAGCCCCCGAGGTGACGTCCAACCGCTCGTCCTCGATTGGCGCAATAGGCTCCGAGTTAGGGGTCGGAACCGATGCGTGTGCGGCCTCCAGGGCACTGTCCGGAGGCAGAGCTAGATCATGCCCCTCGAGATAGTGCGGCACGCTTGGCCGTGGCTCGAACCCGTCGAAGATCAAGTCTCCGCGGATGTCAGCCGTGTAGTTTAAGCTTCCAAACCTGACCTTGATGGCCAGGGGCGTAGCTTTCGATCTGCTCTAGGTGGCCAAGCGAATTGGCCCGCAGAGCGAAGCCGCCGAAGACAAAGATCTATTCAGGGAGAAAAGTCTCACCCTGGACCGCATCGTTGTTGATGATCAAAGGAGCCATCGGGCCTAAAGGTGACGACACAGAGGAACTCCCAATGAAAGCACCAATCTCGGTGTCAAAACCAGCTGATCTCGGGTAGGGGGTCCCGAACTGTGCGTCTAGGCCGGATGGTAACAGGAGGCAGGGAACATGATGTTTTACCCAGGTTCGGGCCCTCTCGATGGAGGTAAAACCCTACGTCCTGCTTGATTAATATTGATGATATGGGTAGTACAAGAGTAGATATACCACAAGATCAAGGAGGCTAAACCCTAGAAGCTAGCCTATGGTATGATTGTTGTGTATGGAGTTGATGATGTTGTCCTACGGACTAGAACCCTCCGGTTTGTATAGACACCGGATAGGGTCAGGGTTACACAGAGTCGGTTACGATGGTAGGAGATCTTGAATATCCGCATCGCCTAGCTTGCCTTCCACGCCAAGGAAAGTCCCATCCGGACACGGGACGAAGTCTTCAATCTTGTATCTTCATAGTCCTGGAGTCCGACTGAAGGTATAGTCCGGCTACCCGAACACCCCCTAATCCAGGACTCCCTCAATAATCTTCACGTGTAGCTTTGAGTTCTTCCTCCAGTTCCTTGATTCTTGTCTTAGCCTTCTTCAGGTCTATCATGTCGGCGCACATCTGGTTCTCCTGTCGTCGAATGTGCTGATTTAACTCCTGGATAAAAGCTGCCACTGATCTATCCTTCCTGGTGCTGATCATCTCCGAGTGTTCATCTCGGCACCCACAAATCTGATAGATAGTATCCTTGAGATCATTGCGGTAGACTTCTCCAATGCGTCCCATGGCGATGTGAGCTGCCATGCTCTTTCCCAGACTCCAAGTTGGTGCATCAAAAGAAAACTCTATGGGCTCAGTGACTGGCATGAACGTCCTTCCTGGAACTTGAACTTGAATCATCCAGCGCTCTTCTTCAGGTAAAGTGGTGTTGTAGGTTCCGGTGAAGCTTGGTACTCCTATGTTCAGGTATCTAGTGACTTCCTTCAAGTGACGTCCAAAGGGTGTATCGTCATCCAGTTGCGTGAACTTGTTCCTTGCATCCGCCATCCTAAAGAGTAGAAAAGATGAGAGGTCAGAAGAGAAGAGAGTGAATAGTGATCTAGGTCTTTAGCTTAGTGGTCGTGTCCTACAGTCAGCGTGTGCTCTGATAACATCTCTGTAGCGACCAGACCTCAAACAGTCTGATCTCTGTGCTCAGGTGTCATCCCTGGATCAGTAATGCTGACACCACACAGTACTCAGAGGATTTATAATAGAGTAGCAATCACACACTTATTACATCGAGTGTCTCAATAGAGAACTGATTACAATAAATATGGCTTAAGGCCATCTAATAACGATAACAGCGGAAGGCTTGGAAGATAAGTGAGTCCATCAACTCCAACGGCATCACTGAGTATAGAACCACGACCTTAAAACTCCTTAATCGTCGTCTGAAAAGTTTGCAACATTAACGTTGCAGCCCGAAACAGGTCAGCACATGGAATATGCTGGCAAAGTAACACATGGAGAGTAATGGAATGAAACAGCTATACTATATGCATATTTGGCTAGTGGAAAGCTCTATAGTTACAGTTTTGCGTAAATCCAATTTTTCCCTACTACAAAGGAATAAAATTTATTTAACTATCATGGTAGTTGTTAAACATTGAGAATGGTTGACAGCATCCTCAATCCCAATTAAACATCATCATTATCAAAACCCAACAAAATTAATTTAGAGTAACATGTTGAGATTCACACGACAATCCAGGTACTAGATACTCAAGATGTCCATAACCGGGGACACGGCTAATCATAATTAGTTTATACACTCTGCAGAGGTTTGCGCACTTTTCCCCACAAGACTCGATCGCCTCCGTTTGGTTTCTCGCACTACATGGTGTTTGAGAAGACGGATGACCGAGATATAGTCTTTCAGAAGCATTTGCACCTTACGATGGGTAGACCGTACCACCTACATCCCCTACATCTGTTAGTCTACCCTGTAAGAGTTCGCACGACTTAATCAACTATGCTAGAGCCCATAATAGCTTGCGGCTGCACACGGAAGTTTCTAGTATGAATAATCTCATGATCCCTTTGAGCCTGGGTGGCGGTCCATAAAAAAAACAGGCAATCCTGGAATACCCAGGTACCTCAATCCACCCAGATGTGTGTTTAAGTTGCCACCTTAGATAAACCATTAATTAACAAACTCACATCTGTCATGGATATCACTCACCCAATCCACGTCTACTAGCATAGTATGGCATAATAGGCAAACGTAGAAGTAACTCCCAAGGGTTTGATAATAAAACAGGTGATAGGTACTACCTCATCTACTTCCCATCTCACAATTTAATTAGATCCTAATCATGCAATGTTTGAGGATTGATCTAATGCAATAAAACTGGGTAGTAGGAGGTATGATCAAAGTGTTACTTGCCTTGCTGATGATCCGCGAAACCTAGCGATTCAAAGTAACAGGCGGCGCACTCCGGGTATTCTATTGCAGACAAACAAACAAGCATACAATAAGCACTCATCTAATGCACAGGTAAAAGTCAAATAAGAGATCTAACCAGAAAGTTCAACTTAAGAACTCCGGTTTGCAAAAAGAATCAAATCGAACGAAGCAACGAAAGTCAAACGGCGAAAGAAAACAACTTCGTTCTACTAATCTAGATCTAAGTCAAATTTTACAGTAGCAAAAACTTGTTTAAGTTGGTTAAACGGATAGAGGGTTTTGAGACGAAACTCCAGGCGCTTGAATCGCCTGATTCCGGTAAACGAGCAAAAAGTTATACTAAAACGAAAATCGGATCAAAAATCGCGATCAGAAAAATCGCGGATTTAATCCGAGAAAAAGAAAAAAACGATGAACGTTCGCTAGAACGAACGAACAGACGAACTCTTGCTAAATAAATAAACCGGAAAAACCGACAAAAACCGATCGGTTTTTTTTAAAAAAAACCGGCGGCTCGGATTACTAGGCGAACCTTGGGCGGCATGCGGCGGGGCTGGCGGTGGCGGCACGGGGTTCGAGGGGCGGCGTGTTAGGGTTTGGCTCGGGGCTGGGCTCCCCCGGCTTTTAAAGCCTGTCGGGCCAGAGTCCCAGGCGGACACGACCCGGTTAGGTCGGTGCGCGTTTTTTTAATAATTACGCGCGGAAGAAAAATAAAAAGAAATACTAAACGGACTCCAAAAATCCCAAAATAAATTTTCCCTGGCTTCTAAAATCAAGCCGCACAAGGTGAACATTTATTTGGGGCCTAAATGCAATTTTGAAAAACTCACATTTTTCCTAAATTCAAATAAAGTAACGAAAAACTCCGAAATAAAATCTTATTTGATTTTATTATTAAATCCTTAATATTTCTTTATTTTGGGAAATTCATTTTATTCCCTCTCTCATATTTTTGTAATAGAAATAATTGATGATAAAATAATAAAAATCAAATGATCCTATTCTCAAAATTTGAGAAAACTCAAATATGAAAATAATGAATTCCCCAACTCTCTCCGTGGGTCCTTGAGTTGTGTAGAAATTTCTAGGATCAAACCAAAAGCAAAATAAAATATGATATGCATTGATGATCTAATGTATAACATTCCAATTTGAAAATTTGGGATGTTACACTTTTGCTTGTCCAACTAGGAGAGGGGGAAGGAAGGGAGAGAGGAGAGGAACGAAAGGGGGGGCGCCGCCCCCCTCCTTGTCCAATTCAGACTAGAGGGGAGGGGGCACGCGGCCTGCCCTGGCCGCCCCTCCTCTTCTCCACTTTGGGCCCATTAGGCCCATTAACCCCCGGGGGGGGGTTCCGGTAACCCCCCGGTACTCCGGTTTTATCCGAAACTTCTCTGGAACACTTCCGGTGTCCGAATATAGCCGTCCAATATATCAATCTCTATGTCTCGACCATTTCGAGACTCCTCGTCATGTCCGTGATCACATCCGGGACTCCGAACAATCTTCGGTACATCAAAAATATATAAACTCATAATAAAACTGTCATCGTAACATTAAGCGTGCGGACCCTACGGGTTCGAGAACAATGTAGACATGACCGAGACACGTCTCCAGTTAATAACCAATAGCGGAACCTGGATGCTCATATTGGCTCCTACATATTCCACGAAGATCTTTATCGGTCAGACCGCATAACAACATACGTTGTTCCCTTTGTCATTGGTATGTTACTTTCCCGAGATTCAATCGTCGGTATCTCAATACCTAGTTCAATCTTGTTACCGGCAAGTCTCTTTACTCGTTTCATAATACATCATCTCGCAACTAACTCATTAGTTGCAATGCTTGCAAGGCTTATGTGATGTTCATTACCGAGAGGGCCCAGAGATACCTCTCCGACAATCGGAGTGACAAATCCTAATCTCGAAATACGCCAACCCAACATGTACCTTTGGAGACACCTGTAGAGCTCCATTATAATCACCCAGTTACGTTGTGACGTTTGGTAGCACACAAAGTGTTCCTCCGGCAAACGGGAGTTGCATAATCTCATAGTCATAGGAACATGTATAAGTCATGAAGAAAGCAATAGCAACGTACTAAACGATCGGGTGCTAAGCTAATGGAATGGGTCATGTCAATCACATCATTCTCCTAATGATGTGATCCCGTTAATCAAATGACAACACATGCCTATGGTTAGGAAACATAACCATCTTCGATTAACGAGCTAGTCAAGTAGAGGCATACTAGTGACGTTTAGTTTGTCTATGTATTCACACAAGTATCATGTTTCCGGTTAATACAATTCTAGCATGAATAATAAACATTTATCATGATATAAGGAAATAAAATAATAACTTTATTATTGCCTCTAGGGCATATTTACTTCAGTCTCCCACTTGCACTAGAGTCAATAATCTAGATTACATAGTAATGATTCTGATACCCATGGAGCTTTGGGCCTGATCATGTTTTGCTCGTGGAAGAGGCTTAGTCAACGGGTCTGCTACATTCAGATCCGTATGTATCTTGCAAATCTCTATGTCTCCCACCTGGACTAGATCCCGGATGGAATTGAAGCGTCTCTTGATGTGCTTGGTTCTCTTGTGAAATCTGGATTCCTTTGCCAAGGCAATTGCACCAGTATTGTCACAAAAGATTTTCATTGGACCCGATGCACTAGGTATGACACCTAGATCGGATATGAACTCCTTCATCCAGACTCCTTCGTTTGCTGCTTCTGAAGCAGCTATGTACTCCGCTTCACATGTAGATCCCGCCATAACGCTTTGTTTAAAACGCACCAACTGACAGCTCCACCGTTTAATGTAAACACGTATCCAGTTTGCGATTTAGAATCGTCCGAATCAGTGTCAAAGCTTGCATCAACGTAACCATTTACGATGAGCTCTTTGTCACCTCCATATACGAGAAACATATCCCTAGTCCTTTTCAGGTATTTCAATATGTTCTTGACCGCTGTCCAGTGATCCACTCCTGGATTACTTTGGTACCTCCCTGCTAGACTTATAGCAAGACACACATCAGGTCTGTTACACAACATTGCATACATGATAGAGCCTATGGCTGAATTATAGGGAACACCTTTCATTTTCTTTCTATCTTCTGCAGTGGTCGGGCATTGAGTCTTACTCAATTTCACACCTTGTAACATAGGCAAGAATCCTTTCTTTGCTTGATCCATTTTGAACTTCTTCAAAATTTTTTCAAGGTATGTGCTTTGTGAAAGTCCAATTAAGCGTCTTGATCTATCTCTATAGATCTTAATGCCCAATATGTAAGCAGCTTCACCGAGGTCTTTCATTGAAAAACTCTTATTCAAGTATCCCTTTATGCTATCCAGAAATTCTATATCATTTCCGATTAGTAATATGTCATCCACATATAATATCAGAAATGCTACAGAGCTCCCATTCACTTTCTTGTAAATACAGGCTTCTCCAAAAGTCTGTACAAACCCAAATACTTTGATTACACTATCAAAGCGTTTATTCCAACTCCGATAGGCTTGCACCAGTCCATAAATGGATCGCTGGAGCTTGCACACTTTGTTAGCTCCTTTTGGATCGACAAAACCTTCCGGCTGCATCATATACAACTCTTCTTCCAGAAATCCATTCAGGAATGCAGTTTTGACATCCATCTGCCAAATTTCATAATCATAAAATGCGGCAATTGCTAACATGATTCAGACAGACTTAAGCATCGCTATGGGTGAGAAGGTCTCATCGTAGTCAATCCCTTGAACTTGTCGAAAACCTTTTGCGACAAGTCGAGCTTTGTAGACAGTAACATTACCGTCAGCGTCAGTCTTCTTCTTGAAGATCCATTTATTCTCAATTGCTTGCCGATCATTGGGCAAGTCAACCAAAGTCCACACCTTGTTCCCATACATGGATCCCATCTCAGATTTCATGGCTTCAAGCCATTTTGCGGAATCTGGGCTCACCATCGCTTCTTCATAGTTCGTAGGTTCATCATGATCTAGTAGCATGACTTCCAGAACAGGATTACCATACCACTCTGGTGCGGATCTTACTATGGTTGATCTACGAGGTTCAGTAGAAACTTGTTCTGAAGTTTCATGATCATCGTCATTAGCTTCCTCACTAATTGGTGTAGGTGTCACAAAAACCGGTTTCTGTGATGTACTACTTTCCAATAAGGGAGCAGGTACAGTTACCTCATCAAGTTCTACTTTCCTCCCACTCACTTCTTTCGAGAGAAACTCCTTCTCTAGAAAGTTTCTGAATTTAGCAACAAAAGTCTTGCCTTCGGATCTGTGATAGAAGGTCTATCCAATAGTTTCCTTTGGATATCCTATGAAGACACATTTCTCCGATTTGGGTTTGAGCTTATCAGGTTGAAGCTTTTTCACATAAGCATCGCAGCCCCAAACTTTAAGAAACGACAACTTTGGTTTCTTGCCAAACCATAGTTCATAAGGCGTGGTCTCAACAGATTTCGATGGTGCCCTATTTAACGTGAATGCGGCCGTCTCTAAAGCATAACCCCAAAACGATAGCAGTAAATCAGTAAGAGACATCATAGATCGCACCATATCTAGTAAAGTACGATTACGACGTTCGGACACACCATTACGCTGTGGTGTTCCGGGTGGCGTGAGTTGCGAAACTATTCCGCATTGTTTCAAATGTACACCAAACTCGTAACTCAAATATTCTCCTCCATGATCAGATCGTAGAAACTTTATTTTCTTGTTATGATGATTTTCAACTTCACTCTGAAATTCTTTGAATTTTTGAAATGTTTCAGACTTATGTTTTATTAAGTAGATATACCCATATCTGCTTAAGTCATCTATGAAGGTTAGAAAATAACGATATCCGCCACGAGCCTCAACATTCATTGGACCACATACATCTGTATGTATGATTTCCAACAAATCTGTTGCTCTCTCCATAGTACCGGAGAACGGTGTTTTGGTCATCTTGCCCATAAGGCACGGTTCGCAAGTACCAAGTGATTCATAATCAAGTGGTTCCAAAAGTCCATCGGTATGGAGTTTCTTCATGCGCTTTACACCGATATGACCCAAACGGCAGTGCCACAAATAAGTTGCACTATCATTATCAACTCTGCATCTTTTGGCTTCAACATTATGAATATGTGTGTCACTACTATCAACATTTAATAAGAATAGACCACTCTTCAAGGGTGCATGACCATAAAAGATATTACTCATATAAATAGAACAACCATTATTCTCTAATTTAAATGAATAACCGTCTCACATCAAACAAGATCCAGATATAATGTTCATGCTTAATGCTGGCACCAAATAACAATTATTTATGTCTAATACTAATCCCGAAGGTAGATGTAGAGGTAGCGTGCCGACCGCGATCACATCGACTTTGGAACCATTTCCCACGCGCATCGTCACCTCGTCCTTAGCCAATCTTCGCTTAATCCATAGTCCCTATTTCGAGTTGCAAATATTAGCAACAGAACCCGTATAAAATACCCAGGTGCTACTGCGAGCATTAGTAAGGTACACATCAATAACATGTATATCACATATACCTTTGTTCACCTTGCCATCCTTCTTATCCGCCAAATACTTGGGGCAGTTCCGCTTCCAGTGACCAGTCTGCTTGCAGTAGAAGCACTCAGTTTCAGGCTTAGGTCCAGATTTGGGTTTCTTCTCCTGAGCAGCAAGTTGCTTGCTGTCCTTTTTAAAGTTCCCCTTCTTCTTACCTTTGCCCCTTTTTTTGAAACTAGTGGTCTTGTTGACCATCAACACTTGATGCTCCTTCTTGATTTCTACCTCCACAGCTTTCAGCATTGCGAAGAGCTCGGGAATTGTCTTATCCATCCCTTGCATATTATAGTTCATCACGAAGCTCTTGTAGCTAGGTGGAAGTGATTGGAGAATTCTGTCAATGACGCAATCATCTGGAAGATTAACTCCCAATTGAATCAAGTGATTATTATACCCAGACATTTTGAGTATATGCTCACTGACAGAACTATTCTCCTCCATCTTGCAGCTATAGAACTTATTGGAGACTTCATATCTCTCAATCCGGGCATTTGCTTGAAATATTAACTTCAACTCTTGGAACATCTCATATGCTCCATGACATTCAAAAACATCGTTGAAGACCCGATTCTAAGCCGTAAAGCATGGGACATTGAACTATCGAGTAGTCATCAGCTTTGCTCTGCCAGACGTTCTTAACGCCGCCAGTTGCATCAGCAGCAGGCCTGGCACCCAGCGGTGCTTCCAGGACGTAACTCTTCTGTGCAGCAATGAGGATAATCCTCAAGTTACGGACCCAGTCCGTGTAATTGCTACCATCATCTTTCAACTTTGCTTTCTCAAGGAACGCATTAAAATTCAACGGAACAACAACACGGGCCATCTATCTACAATCAAACATAAACAAGCAAGATACTATCAGGTACTAAGTTCATGATAAATTTAAGTTCAATTAATCATATTACTAAAGAACTCCCACTTAGATAGACATCCCTCTAATCCTCTAAGTGATCACATGATCCAAATCAACTAAACCATATCCGATCATCACGTGAGATGGAGTAGTTTCATTGGTGAACATCACTATGTTGATCATATCTACTATATGATTCACGCTCGACCTTTCGGTCTCCGTGTTCCGAGGCCATATATGTTATATGCTAGGCTCGTCAAGTTAAACCTGAGTATTCTGCATGTGCAACTGTTTTGCACCCATTGTATTTGAACGTAGACCCTATCACACCCGATCATCACATGGTGTCTCAGCACGAAGAACTTTCGCAACGGTGCATACTCAGTTAGAACACTTTTACTATGATAATTTAGTGAGGGATCATCTTATAATGCTACCATCAATCAAAGCAAGATAAGATGCATAAAATATAAACATCACATGCAATCAATATAAGTGATATGATATGGCCATCATCATCTTGTGCTTGTGATCTCCATCTTCGAAGCATCATCATGATCACCATCATCACTGGCGCGACACCTTGATCACCATCGTAGCATCGTTGCCATCTCGCCAATCTTATGCTTCCATGACTATCTCTACCGCTTAGTGATAAAGTAAAGCATTACGGCGCAATTGCATTGCATCCAATAAAGCGACAACCATATGGCTCCTGCCAGCTGCCGATAACTCGGTTACAAAACATGATCATCTCATACAATAAAATTTAGCATCATGTCTTGACCATATCACATCACAACATGCCCTGCAAAAACAAGTTAGACATCCTCTACTTTGTTGTTGCAAGTTTTACGTGGCTGCTACGGGCTTAAGCAAGAACCAATCTTACCTACGCATCAAAACCACAACGATAGTTTGTCAAGTTGGTGCTGTTTTAACCTTCGCAAGGACCGGGCGTAGCCACACTTGGTTCAACTAAAGTTGGAGAAACTGACACCCGCCAGCCACCTGTGTGCAAAGCATGTCGGTAGAACCAGTCTCGCATAAGCGTACGCGTAATGTTGGTCCGGGCCGCTTCATCCAACAATACCGCCGAACCAAAGTATGACATGCTGGTAAGCAGTATGACTTATATCACCCACAACTCACTTGTGTTCTACTCGTGCATATCACATCAACACATAAAACATAGGCTCTAATACCACTGTTGGTGAATGTAGTAATTTCAAAATTTTCCTATGCACATGCAAGATCATGGTGATGCATAGCAATGAGAGGGGAGAGTGTTGTCTACGTACCCTAGTAGACTGACAGCGGAAGCGTTATGACAACGCGGTTGAGGTAGTCGTACGTCTTCATGGCCCGACCGATCAACCACCGAAACTACGGCACCTCTGAGTTCTAGCACATGTTCAGCTCGATGACGATCCCCGAACTCCGATCCGGCAAAGTGTCGGGGAAGAGTTCCGTCAGCACGATGGCGTGGTGACGATCTTGATGTTCTACCATTGCAGGGCTTCGCCTAAGCACCGCTACAATATTATCGAGGATTAGGGTGAAGGGGGGCACCGCACACGGCTAAGAGAACGATCACCAAGATCAACTTGTGTGTCTAGAGGTGCCCCCCTGCCCCCATATATAAAGGAGCAAGGGGGAGGGGTGGCCGGCCAGGAGGAGGCGCGCCAGGGAGGAGTCCTACTCCTACTGGGAGTAGGACTCCCTCCTTTTCCTTGTCCAACTAGGAGAGGGGGAAGGAAGGGAGAGAGGAGAGGAAGGAAAGGGGGGCCCCGCCCCCTCCTTGTCCAATTCGGACTAGAGGGGGAGGAGGCGCGCGGCCTGCCCTGGCCGCCCCTCCGCTTCTCTACTTTGGGCCCATGAGGCCCATTAACTCGTGGGGGGGGGGGGGTTCAGGTAACCCCCCGGTACTCCGGTTTTATCCGAAACTTCTCCAAAACACTTCCGGTGTCCGAATATAGCCGTCCAATACATCAATCTTTATGTCTCGACCATTTCGAGACTCCTCGTCATGTCCGTGATCACATCCGGGACTTCGAACAATCTTCTGTACATAAAAAATATATAAACTCATAATAAAACTGTCATCATAACGTTAAGCGTGCGGACCCTACGGGTTCGAGAACAATGTAGACATGACCGAGACACGTCTCCAGTCAATAACCAATAGCGGAACCTGGATGCTGATATTGGCTCCTACATATTCTACGAAGATCTTTATCGGTCAGACCGCATAACAACATACGTTGTTCCCTTTGTCATTGGTATGTTACTTGCCCGAGATTCGATCGTCGGTATCTCAATACCTAGTTCAATCTCGTTAACGGCAAGTCTCTTTACTCGTTTCGTAATACATCATCTCGCAACTAACTCATTAGTTGCAATGCTTGCAAGGCTTATGTGATGTGCATTACCGAGAGGGCCCAGAGATACCTCTCCGACAATCGGAGTGACAAATCCTAATCTCGAAATACGCCAACCCAACATGTACCTTTGGAGACACCTGTAGAGCTCCTTTATAATCACCCAGTTACGTTGTGACGTTTGGTAGCACACAAAGTGTTCCTCTGGCAAACGGGAGTTGCATAATCTCATAGTCATAGGAACATGTATAAGTCATGAAGGAAGCAATAGCAACATACTAAACGATCGGGTGCTAAGCTAATGGAATGGGTCATGTCAATCACATCATTCTCCTAATGATGTGATCCCGTTAATCAAATGACAACACATGTCTATGGTTAGAAACATAACCATCTTCGATTAATGAGCTAGTCAAGTAGAGGCATACTAGTGACGTTTAGTTTGTCTATGTATTCACCCAAGTATTATGTTTCCGGTTAATACAATTCTAGCATGAATAATAAACATTTATCATGATATAAAGAAATAAAATAATAACTTTATTATTGCCTCTAGGGCATATTTCCTTCAAGATCATCTTATAATGCTACCACCGTACTAAGAAAAATAAGATGCATAAAGGATAAACATCACATGCAATCAAATAAGTGATATGATATGGCCATCATCATCTTGTGCCTTTGATCTCCATCTCCAAAACACCGTCATGATCACCATCGTCACCGGCTTGACACCTTGATCTCCATCGAAGCATCGTTGTCGTCTCGCCAACTATTGCTTCTACGACTATCGCTACCTCTTAGTGATAAAGTAAAGCAATTACATGGCGATTGCATTTCATACAATAAAGCGACAACCATATGGCTCCTCCCAGTTGCCGATAACTGTGTTACAAAACATGATCATCTCATACAACAATTTATATAATCACGTCTTGACCATATCACATCACAACATGCCCTGCAAAAACAAGTTAGACGTCCTCTACTTTGTTATTGCAAGTTTTACGCAGCTGCTATGGGCTTAGCAAGAACCGTTCTTACCTACGCATCAAAAACCACAATGCGGTATAGTGATTACTTTTTGATCTTCAGAAAGAACCGTGTTCATTGAATCCGATTCAACTAAAGTTGGAGAAATAGACACCCACTAGCCACCTGTGTGCGAAGCACGTCAGTAGAACCAGTCTCACGTAAGCGTACGCGTAATGTCGGTCTGGGCCACTTCATCCAATAATACCACTGAATCAAGAATCAACTAGTGATGGCAAGCAATATGTATATGCCCACGCCCACAACTCCTTTGTGTTCTACTCGTGCATATAACATCTACGCATAGACCTGGCTCGGATGCCATTGTTAGGGAATGCAGTATTTCAAAAAAAAATCCTACGATCACGCAAGATCTATCTAGGATATGCATAGCAACGAGAGGGGGAGAGTATCTCTATGTACCCTCGTAGACCAAAAGCGGAAGCGCTATGAACCACAGTTGATGTAGTCGAACGTCTTCACGATCCAACCGATCAAGTACCGAATGTACAGCACCTCCGCGATCTTCACATGTTCAGCTCAGTGACATCCCTCGTACTCTTGATCCAGTTGAGGCTGAGGGAGAGTTTTGTTAGCACGACTGCGTGATGACGGTAATGATGAAGTTACCGACGCAGGGCTTCGCCTAAGCACTACAACGATATGACCGAGGTGGAAATCTGTGGAGGGGGGCACCGCACACGGCTAAACAATCAACTTGTGTGTCTATGGGGTGCCCCCTCCCCCGTATATAAAGGAGTGGAGGAGGGGAGGGCCGGCCCTCATAAGGCACGCCTAAGGGGGGAGTCCTACTCCTAGTAGGAGTATGTTTCCCCCTTTCCTAGTAGGAGTAGGAGAAGAAGGAAGAGGGAGAGAGACGGAAGGAAAGGGGGGCCAACCCCCCACCCAATTTTCATTGGGCTTGGGGGGGGGCACCCCCAGCTGGCCACCTCCTCCTCTCTCCCACTAAGGCCCAATAAGGCCCATTGACTCCCCGTGGGGTTCCGGTAACCTCCTGGTACTCCGGTAAATGCACAAACTCATCCGGAACCATTCCGATGTCCAAACATAGCCTTCCAATATATCGATCTTTATGTCTCAACCATTTCGAGACTCCTCGTCATGTCCATGATCACATATGAGACTCCGAACTACATTCAGTACATCAAAACAAATAAACTCATAATACCGATCATTATTGAACGTTAAGCGTGCGGACCCTACGGGTTTGAGAACTATGTAGACATGACCGAGACTCATCTCTGGTCAATAACCAATAGCGGAACCTGGATGCTCATATTGGTTCCTACATATTCTACGAAGATCTTTATCGGTCAAACGGTATAACAACATACGTTGTTCCCTGATACGTCTCCAACATATCTATAATTTTTGATTGTTCCATGCTGTTATATTATCTGTTTTGGATGTTAATGGGATTATTTATACACTTTTATATTATTTTTGGGACTAACCTACTAACCCAAGGCCCAGTGCAAATTGTTTTTTTGTTGCCTATTTCAGTGTTTCACAGAAAAGGAATATCAAACGGAATCCAAACTGAATGAAACCTTCGGGAGAGTTATTTTTGGAAGAAACGTGATCCAGAGGACTTGGAGTGGACGTCAAGAAACCAACAAGGAGGCCACGAGGCAGGGAGGCGCGCTTGCCCTCTAGGCGCGCCCCCACCCTCGTGGGCCCCTCATGGCTCCACCGGTCTACTTCTTCCTCCTATATATGTCCACATACCCCGAAACAACCAGGAGCACCACGAAACCCTATTTCCACCTCCGCAACCTTCTGTACCCAAGAGATGCCATGTTGGGGCCTTTTTCGGAGCTCCGCCGGAGGGGGGATCGATCATGGAGGGCTTCTACGTCAGTACCATAGCCTCTCTGATGATGTGTGAGTAGTCTACTTCAGACCTTTGGGTCCATAGTTATTAGCTAGATGGCTTCTTCTCTCTCTTTGGATCTCAATACAAAGTTCTCCTCGATCTTCTTGGAGATCTATTCGATGTAACTCTTTTTGCGGTGTGTTTGTCGAGATCTGATGAATTGTGGGTTTATGATCAACATTATCTATGAACAATATTTGATTCTTCTCTGAAATCTTTTATGTAGGATTTGTTATCTTTGCAAGTCTCTTAGAATTATCAGTTTGGTTTGGCCTACTAGATTGATCTTTCTTGCAATGGGAGAAGTGCTTAGCTTTGGGTTCAATCTTGCGGTGTCCTTTCCCAGTGATAGTAGGGGCAGCAAGGCACATATTGTATTGTTGTCATCAAGGATAAAAAGATGGGGTTTATATCATATTGCTTGAGTTTATCCCTCTACATCATGTCATCTTGCCTAATGCGTTAATTTGTTCTTATGAACTTAATACTCTAGATGCATGTTGGATAGCGGTCGATGTGTGGAGTAATAGTAGTAGATGCAGAATCGTTTCGGTCTACTTGTCATGGACGTGATGCCTAGATATTCTCATAATTATGCACTTTTCTATCAATTGCTCGACAGTAATTTGTTCACCCACCGTAATACTTATGCTATCTTGAGAGAAGCCACTAGTGAAACCTATGGTCCCCGGGTCTATTCTCTATTATATTAATCTTCCGTCAACTAGCTATTTCTGGCATCGTTTATTTTGCAATCTTTACTTTCAATCTATATCATAAAAGTACCAAAAATATTTATCTTATTATTATTATCTCTACCAGATCTCACTCTTGTAAGTGACCGTGAAGGGATTGACAACCACTTTATCGCGTTGGTTGCGAGGTTCTTATTTGTTTGTGTAGGTATGAGGGACTTGCGTGTAGTCTCCTACTGGATTGATACCTTGGTTCTCAAAAATTGAGGGAAATACTTACGCTACTTTGCTGCATCACCCTTTCCTCTTCAAGGGAAAACCAACGCAGTGCTCAAGAGGTAGCAAGAAGGATTTATGGCGCCGTTGCCGGGGAGATCTACCACAAGTCAAGACATACCAAGTACCCATCACAAACTCTTATCCCTCGCATTACATTATTTGCCATTTGCCTATCATTTTTCTCTCCCCCACTTCACCCTTGCCATTTTATTCGCCCTCTTTTTCTGTTCCCCTTCTCATTTCCGTTCGTCTCTTTTCGCTTGCCTCTTGTGTGCTTGCGTGTTGGATTGTTTGTCACGATGGCTCAAGATAATACTAAATTGTGTGACTTTTCTAATACCAACAATAATGATTTTATTAGCACTCCGATTGCTCCTCTTACCGATGCTGAATTGTGGGGACTCCGACTCGTAAGTCGAGATCACCGAATGCACATGTACAGTGATCCCAGAGATCAATGCTCACTGAACACATAGAAGCTGAATAACAAGAGTCTTACATCCATACATACCGTCTTACACAAATTATGACCATTATGGCCAAGTCTTACAAAGATAAAGCCTTAAGGGTTGAACATCAAATGAAACATAAGCAGTGGAAATCTTTGTCGATAAGTAGAACCCATGCCATCTGCCTTAACCCTACAGGCATTCTGACTGGGAAACGTCCTAGTTCGCATGTTCGTCTTCAAAGAACTCTTCTTCAAACTCCTGTTCTTCCATGCCTGGCCAATTAAATAACCAGTGGCAAGCCAATGAGTACTTTGAATGTACTCGCAAGCAACCCATGTTTTGGTTCAAGATACAACAATGCATGATAAAGGTAAATTTTTGCGGAAAGCTAGTTTTGAGTGCAATGACATGATCAACAACTTGTAAGACATGCATCAGGAGAATTCAAGTAACCATAAGGACAGATATCAACATAAAAAGAGTGGGCACCAACCCAACTCAATCATGTCAAGTCCTTTGACTTGACCCAAGTAGTGGTATCAACATAAAAAGAGTGGGCACCAACCCAACTCAATCATGTCAAGTCCTTTGACTTGACCCAAGTAGTTCTTCCTACTTATCCAAACACACACTAGTTTGTAAACATATGGACGTAGCCCAAGAGCGGTTACCCAACTGTCCCTGACCATGGACACGGCTATTCAAATAGTTTTACACTCTGCAGAGGTTGCACACTTTACCCACAAGATCCGGGGAACTTCCGTGTCATCCACGACCCGCGATACCTCAAGTACCTGGGGTAAGCACCCGATCACTATCTTTCCCTAGACGACACTAACATGGAGTCCACTCGTTGTTCCGTATCCTCACGATGTTCATCATACGAGACTCACTCGAGATCGTAACATCCGAGAGGGGACACAACGGTGTATCCGGTGCCCTGTGAAAACAGTCATGGCCGCTCTACCTGGCATGACCCCGCCCCGAGAGAGTGCACCAACAACTCTCCCGTCACTAGTAATGCGGGCTCCAAGCTAGCATCGGCCTAGGTAATCAATAATGCCCTTTCCCATACAAGGGTAGAGTGGTTGCGCATGTAAGGTTCGAATAACGGTCGCAACTTAAACCAATCCGTTTTTAAAAGCAACACACACACTTGCCTCGGTACACCACTTCGTCATCAAGTGGTTACCCAACTCATCATCTCCCTCGGGCATAAGTGGCACCCGACGGGGTTTTCGAAAAGTCCTTTCAAAATACTTTGTCTCCATCACCATGCATATTCCCATCCCTTTTGCATAGAACTACTACTTTAGCATCCTATCTACTCCACCGGCATAACCCTCATAAGGAGGTAGGGTCATGCAGAACGCAAGTATCAACGAGGAAGTAACAGAGGCAACCCATCAAAGTGGTTACCTCCTCATCATGATTCCATTGCAACAACAATATGGTACTATATGACATGCATAAAAAGGGTTTCATAGACATGGTTAAAGGGCTGCTTGCCTGGCTCAACAAAGTCTTCTGGGTCTTCAAAGTATTCTGGTCCAACTCCTTCGTCAGCAACGCAATCTATCGTCGCAAAAATAATAACGAGAAAATAAGGCAATAATAAAACAGAAAAACCAAAGTGCTCAGAAAAATGTCAACTCATTTTTGTTAAATACTAGGTTGAAAACTAAGAAGGTGAAAATTCCTATTTTTGGATTTGGAGTTATATAAGAGGGGATATGGATTTCCAAACAGAGATTAAACTGCTCAAATTTGAATTTAAATTTGAACAATACATAAAAGTTGGTTGGATTTGAATGAAAGTAGCACCATTAAATAGGTGGGATTTTTAGAAAAATATGGGAGTTAGAATTATTGCATTTGGATTAATATTTAATCCTGTGGAATTTTTGCAAGTATCCCAAAAAAAGAAAAAGGGGAAGGAGCACTGTGCAACTAGGCCAGAAGGGCCACAGTGCAGCAGGCCCAGATGGGTTTCCGCCCACGCGAGGCTGCCACGTCGAAGGCGTAAAGGCGAAATACGCCTTCAACCGACACAGCGAACCGGTGTGCGCGCGTGCGTGTTTAAACCTGACGGGTGGGTCCCACCCGTCAGGGCATGAGACTGACGGTCAGGGCCCACGACCGTCATCGTCTACCTCTGTACAGGGGCGACGGCGAGCTCGCCGGCGGCGATACAGGGCACGGGAGGGTGCGTGGGTGGTACCGTTGTGCTCAGGGAGGATCCGCCGTTCGGATGGAGGTGGAGTTGGTCGCCGGGGTGGCCTGGTTCGCCGGCGACGAGGTTCGCAGCGGAGGAGCTTCGGGCATCGACGGCTCCGACCGTTTCCGGCTACAAAAGAGGCGGGGAAGAAGGGGTAAATGGTCAGGGGCGCTCGGGGGTTCCAAATCGAGGCAGAGGAGGAGCAGGGGAGGCCTGTACCGTGGGATCGACGACGACTCGAGGCGGCGGAGCTCGAGCTCGATCTCGAGCTCGGGATCGTCTGGAGAGGGGTGAGTGGTGTAGGGGGGTGTTTAGGGGAGTGAGAGAGCGAGTGGTGAGGAGAGGGGGGCTCGGGGAGGCCTTTAAGTAGGCGAGCCATGGCTCACCGTAGACCCGTGCGCCGGCGAGGTCCTGCTCGTTGCCACAGGGCTCGGGAGGAGCTGGCGCCGTGTCTGGGGTGTTCCTGGGCGTGGGCTACGCCGAGGAGGAGAAGAGAGGGAGCGGGGAATGCGGCAAAGCAGGTCCCTGCCGCGGCAGCGACTGGCGCGCTCGGGCGGCGCTCTGTCCGCACGCGAGGAGAGCCGGAGAGGGAGAGAGAGGAGGGGGGCGACAATGTAGCGTGTTGCGTACATTGAGGTGACCTCGGGGGACATGAGGGGGAGGCCCTAGGTGGCCGGAGGCGGTTGGAAGGGGGCGGCTACAGTGCGGGAGCGCACTGTAGCGCGCTCCAGAGCGTGCAAATGGCCGGCATGCCATTTTTTTGGCAAGGTGGGCACGGCCAAGCATGTCTGGTAGCTCTAGGGAGGAGTAAAGAAGTAGGGAGGGGCATTGGATGCTCTGGATGGCCACTGGGGTGAGGAGAGAGGAAGAAGAGTGGAAATGGGGCTGTCCAGAGAGAGAAAGAGAGGGTTTCACCCCCAAATAATTGATCAGAAGGCTTGCCATTGCTACTGGAGGTATAAGGTGACTAGATTAAGCTCTGGTAAAAAGTTGAGCTCATGAAGAATAGTGGAAGGGGTCAAAAACAGTGGTTTTTGTGAAATGGCAGCAGGTGTTTGTTGTTGGTTTGGGCAAGAAAATGAACTCGAATTGCCATGATACTTAACAGGATGGAATGACACTTAGAAATAGGGTGTGCCACCAAATTTGAGCTCATTTGGGAAACGTTGCCAGTGTAACTTTGGTAAACCCTAGAAATCAACAGAAATGGGTTTTCCAAGATCTAGTCATGCAAAACCATTCTCCTTGATGCACCACTTGGTGTAGTGTCATCATTTGGGGATTTGAACATGCTCACAAAAGTTGAGGTCAAGGAGAGAAAGTTGGTAGTACAAACTTGCTCAAATTAGGTTCTGAACAGAAAGGGTTATGGGGCATTTTGGTGGACTAAAATGACCTTCATTGAAGTGAGGCTTTGCAAGATCATTACAATATGCATTTGTGACTTGCTGGATTTTTCTTGGATTTTTATGGAAATATTTCCTGTAGAAATATTTCAAATCCTTGAAATGAGAAGAAATGGTTTTGGGAGGTTTTGTCCAATATTTTGAACATGACCATGTGTTGAAACTCTTATATATGGGAAATATATGTCCACTGAGTTTCCCTAAATTTTCTCAAATATTTTTGAAACATTAAAATAATTTTAACCTATTAAAGACCATTTCTGGCCTTAAGAAAAAGCCTTTAAATAAAATAGGAAAATAACTTTTAAAATTATATTTTTGGGGTTTATGGGAATCCTATATCTAATGGTTTCAAATATGCCTTTTGAAATATTTTTCATACCCCAAATCAGGTACTTGCAGTGCAAACCTCAATCCAGGGGTTTTTGGAAAACTAATTTTTGAAAATACTATTTGGCCAAATTATTTTTGTAAGAAAATACTATATTGCTCTATACACATGGCATGATCATTGGGCAGAAGTTTGGGGCAAGGAGATTAAGTATAGAAGGTGGAGTTGTGTTGACTTTAAAGAGCACTGAAAAACACAGAGAGAAAACCAACTCCAAATAAAAGCCAAATAATGCAGAAGTTTTTGTTGGTCCAAATTTTCATGCTTTATTAATGCAAATGAAGAGTTACAAAATGCAGGGTGTGACAGACCTACCCCCCTTACAAGAATCTCGTCCCCGAGATTCCTAAACTAGGCTTTAAAGAGATACGGAAACTCGGATCTAAGGTAGTCTTCACATTCCCAGGTTGCTTCTGCTTCAGTGTGGTTGCTCCACTGGACCTTGAAGTACTTAATAGTGCAGCTTCGAGTGCGTCGCTTAGCCTCATCCAAAATGCAGATGGGCCTCTCACGGTAAGTCAAATCAGGCTAGAGGTCAATGGCTTAGTGATCGATGTCCTTGTAAAGATTAGGCTTGCCTGGGACTTGGAGACACTTCTGGAGTTGTGACACGTGGAATACGTTGTGCATATCGGATAGTTCAGGTGGCAGTTCCAACTGGTAAGCCACTTCTCCTCGCCGGTCAGTGATCTTGAAGGGGCCGATGTATCTTGGTGCGAGTTTTCCTTTGACATGGAAGCGCTGGGTTCCCTTGAGAGGTGTGACCCGGAGATAGACATGGTCTCCAAGTCGGAAGGTCATGTATCTCTGATGAGAGCCAGCGTAGCTCTTCTGCCTTGACTTGGCAGTCTTCAAACGCTCTCTGACAAGCTGGACTTGCTCTTCTGCTTCACGAAGGATATCGGACCCAAAGACTAGTCCTTCTCCGGTTTCTGACCAATTGAGGGGTGTGCGGCACTTGCGCCCATACAACACCTCAAATGGTGCCATCTGGAGGCTTGACTGATAACTGTTGTTGTAGGAGAACTCAGCGAAAGGGAGGCAATCTTCCCACCTAGCTCCATATGCTAAGACGCAGGCTCGGAGCATGTCTTCAAGTATCTGATTCACTCGTTCTGTCTGACCTCCAGTCTGTGGGTGGAAAGCAGTGCCGAAGGACAACTTGGTCCCCATGGACTCTTGGAACTTCTTCCAGAACCTTGAGGTAAACTCGGTTCCTCGGTCTGACACAATCTCCTTGGGAACACCATGAAGGCTTACGATTCTGTTGATGTAGAGGCTGGCTAGCTGATTTCCCTTGTAAGTCGTTTTGACAGGAATGAAATGGGCTACTTTGGTCAAATGGTCGACTATGACCCAGATGGAGTCATGTCCCTTATTTGACCTGGGTAATCCAGTGATGAAGTCTATTCCGACTTTATCCCATTTCCATTCAGGCACCTTGAGCGGCTGTAACAATCCAGCAGGCCGCTGATGTTCATCTTTGACCCTTTGGCATATGTCACACTTAGTGACGAAAGTGGCTATCTCTCTCTTCATGCCATGCCACCAGAATCTTTCCTTCAGGTCTTGATACATCTTGGTTCCTCCGGGGTGGATGGAATACGGGGTGTCATGAGCTTCTTGCAAGATCAAATTCTTGAGCTCAATCTTGTTGGGTACGCAAATGCGATTCCCAAACCACACAATTCCTTGATCATCCTCTGAGAATCCTGGGGCCTTGCCTGCCTTGATCTTCCTCTTGATGCCTTCAATACTTTCGTGTCCCTTCTAAGCTTCCTTAATATCATCCATCAGGGTAGGCTTGACTTCAAGGTTGGCTAAGAATCCTGGTGCAACCAGTTCCAACCGAAGCTTTCAAGTTCTTCATACAAGGCGGGTAGCCTTTCCTTAAGCATAGCATTCAAGGAACAAGCCTTCCTGCTTATGCATCTGCTACCACATTAGCCTTTCCAGGGTGGTATTGAACACTGAGGTCATAATCCTTGATCAACTCTAGCCACCTTCTCTGCCTCATGTTCAATTCCTTCTGAGTGAAAATATACTTCAGACTTTTGTGATCCGTGTATATCTCACACCGCTTCCCTAGGAGGTAATGTCGCCATGTTTTCAGGGCATGAACTACAGCTGCCAACTCAAGGTCATGAGTAGCATAGTTCTCTTCATCAGGCCGTAGTTGCCTTGAAAGGTAAGCTACGACTCTGCCTTCTTGCATCAGAACACCTCCCAGTCTGGTTCTTGATGCATCACAATATATCACAAACTCCTTGTGTATATCTGGTGTGGCCAGAACTGGGCGGTGGTCAATCTCTTCTTCAGCTCCTGGAAGCTTTCTTCACACTTCGGCGTCCATTCAAACTTCTTGTCCTTCTTCAAGAGCTGAGTCATGGGTCGTGCAATGCTTGAGAATCCTTCAATGAACTTGCGGTAATATCCCGCGAGTCTTTGGAAGCTTGTGACTTCCTTCACATTGCTTGGGGATTGCCATTTAGTCACGGCTTCAATCTTAGTGGGATCAACCGAAAATCCTTCTTCAGTCAAAACATGACCCAAGAATCCAACTTCGCACAGGCAAAATTCGCACTTGCTAAACTTGGCATACAGTTGGTGCTCTCGAAGCTTGTCTAGGACCATCCTCAAGTGTTGCTCGTGCTCTTCTTTCGTCTTCGAGAAGACAAGAATGTCATCAATGAAGACAACGACAAACTTGTCCAAATATTCCATGAAGACCTTATTCATGAGATACATGAAGTAAGCTGGGGCATTGGTCAATCCAAAGGACATGACCGTGCACTCATACAGGACATGTCTGGTTACAAATGCCGTCTTCAGAATATCTTGGGGTCTGATTTTCAGCTGGTAGTACCCAGATCTGAGATCAATCTTGGAGAACACCTTGGCTCCATTGAGTTGATCAAACAGATCTTCAATCTTGGGAAGTGGATACTTGTTTTTGATTGAAACTTCATTGAGGGAGCGGTAGTCAATGCATAAGCGGATGGTACCGTCCTTCTTTGCCACAAACAGAACAGGAGATCCCCAAGGGGAGGCACTAGGGCGGATAAATCCCTTCCTCAACTGCTCTTCCAGTTGCTTCTTCAATTCTGCTAACTCTTCCGATCCCATTCTATAAGGCTTCTTATAGATGGGTCCTGCTCCGGGTATGAGTTCGATGATGAACTCAATGTCTCGGTCAGGAGGCATTCCCGGTAGCTCATCAGGAAAGACATCGGGGTATTCGCATACTACCGGCACTTGCTCCAATCCAACTTCTGACAAAGAGTTGACTTGGTTGGCTTGAGCAGAGGAGGGGTTGGAGGCAAATTTAACTTCGACTCCTTGGTCACTGGTCACAGTGACGGTCCGGTTGGCACAATCTAACAAGCCTTGGTGCTTGATGAGCCAATCCATTCCTAAGATCACATCCAAGCCTTGCGATCTTAAGATGATAAGGTCTGCTTGGAAGTCTACCCCATTAATGACAATCCCGACTCCTTTACATCGTATCTTGGCTCTCATCTCTGCTCCAGGGGTTTGTACCACCATAGGGTTATTCAGGGGTGTAGGGGTCATGCCACTTTTTAATGCAAACTTTTGGGTGACAAATGAATGCGTGGCTCCAGAATCAAACAAGACAGTTGCAGGTGCTGAGTTGGCAAGGAACGTACCCAGCACGACGTCCGGGTCTTCCTGGGCTTCTTCTGCAGTGACATGATTCACACCACCGTTGCCGTTGTTGGGCAGGTTGCGGGGAGCTTGGTTCCTTGGTGGCATTCCACGGCCTTGTCCCGGGTTCGGCGCATTGGGGCGCGGGGCGTCGGGCTTCTTGTTGGGGCAATACTTGGAGTAGTGTCCCGCCTGACCACATCCGAAGCAAGTGCCTTGATTGGGGTTGCTGCTCTTGCCGGCATTGTTATTGGGGTTGTTGTAAGCTGGCCTAGGGTTGGCATACTGCTGAGGTGGATAGTTGGTGTGGGGTGCAGGAGCTCTTGGCTGCTGATAGGTTGGCTTGACCGGGGCTGGCTGCCACGGGTGAGGCTTCTGGTTGCTGGAGCTACCCTTGCTGATCATCTTGTGCTTATGGGTATCATCCAAAGCACATCGCTGGTCCTCAAGCATGAGTGCCTTGTTCACCAGATCAGGAAAGGTCGGGCAGTCACACACAACAAGCGAGTACTGTAGAGTCTGGTTAAAGCCTTCCATGAAGCGCTCCCTTTTGGCAGCATCAGTGCTGACGTCTTCGGGGGCATACCTTGAGAGAACACTGAACTTCTGCATGTACTCCTTGACAGTGTTACTACCTTGCTTCAGGGCCCAGAACTCACGCTTCTTGATGGCCATGATTCCGGAAGGAATGTGGGCCTTGCGGAATTCTGCCTTGAAGTTATTCCAAGTGATGTTTTGCTCAGCATGCATGGCCTTGAATCCATCCCACCAAGCTCTAGCAGTTCCCCCGAGACAGTGAGCAGCATATGCCACCTTCTCATGGTCCTCAGTGCATCCGACTAGTTCCAGCAGATCCTCAATGGTGCGGACCCAGTCGTCTGCATCCAGGGGTTCAGCTGTCTCGATGAAGGTAGGTGGTGCATGTTTCTTGAACTCCACCAACGTGGAACGTCCATTGCCATTTCCCGCCGGCTGGCGTTTGACAGTTTCAGCAATCATCTGGAGGGCTGCGGTGTTGGCTTGGCGTTCCTCTCGGAAGGCTTGGAGAAGCTGAGCCATGTCCATGCTTGGAGGTGGTTGCGGTGGTGGAGCTTGTCCTTGGGTTTGGTTCTGACTGGCTCCTTCTCCGACTTCTGGCTGCTGGGTAGAGGTACCAGTATGAGTTACAACAGGCATCCTATTGGAGCGGTCAAGGTCTCATGATTGGGAAAGATGAGGAAAGCAATATAGATGGGATGCCGAGTAAGGGGGTTGGTATGACACTAATTGTTTTCATGCAAGGGCCAAAAGGGCAAACACATTCATTAAAATCCAAATGGGTGATGTAGTCGCTTACAAGTTCCCGAAGGAAAGTACGGTGTCCATCAAACACATCAAAAGCAATCACCATACTACATGGTTTCATATGAACCATTACAAGGACTCGACTTCGCATAGGGGTACACGACCTATCCTTCCGATAAGGCAAGAAATGGGTTGCCAACTCGTCTGCCATCTCTGGAAGAAGGTCTCGGAGGCGGGTGAGTGCCTTGAGGGTTGCCGTCTCGACGGCAAGGACTAGTGTTGCCATCTGGGGTCCCTCGAAAAACCAGCTTGTTGGAGAGTCGTTGGCCTTCACGATCACTTCCACATGATACTTTGCTGCATCACCCTTTCCTCTTCAAGGGAAAACCAACGCAGTGCTCAAGAGGTAGCAAGAAGGATTTCTGGCGCCGTTGCCGGGGAGATCTACCACAAGTCAAGACATACCAAGTAACCATCACAAACTCTTATCCCTCGCATTACATTATTTGCCATTTGCCTATCGTTTTTCTCTCCCCCACTTCACCCTTGCCGTTTTATTCGCCCTCTTTTTCTGTTCCCCTTCTCATTTCCGTTCGTCTCTTTTCGCTTGCCTCTTGTGTGCTTGCGTGTTGGACTGTTTGTCACGATGGCTCAAGATAATACTAAATTGTGTGACTTTTCTAATACCAACAATAATGATTTTATTAGCACTCCGATTGCTCCTCTTACCGATGCTGAATTGTGGGGACCCCGACTCATAAGTCGAGATCACCGAATGCACGTGTACAGTGATCCCAGAGATCAATGCTCACTGAACACACAGAAGCTGAATAACAAGAGTCTTACAACCATACATACCGTCTTACACAAATTATGACCATTATGGTCAAGTCTTACAAAGATAAAGCCTTAAGGGCTGAACATCAAATGAAACATAAGCAGCGGAAATCTTTGTCGATAAGTAGAACCCATGCCATCTGCCTTAACCCTATAGGCATTCTGACTGGGAAACATCCTAGTTCGCATGTTCGTCTTCAAAGAACTCTTCTTCGAAATCCTGTTCTTCCATGCCTGGCCAATTAAATAACCAGTGGCAAGCCAATGAGTACTTTGAATGTACTCGCAAGCAACCCATGTTTTGGTTCAAGATACAACAATGCATGATAAAGGTAAATTTTTGCGGAAAGCTAGTTTTGAGTGCAATGACATGATCAACAACTTGTAAGACATGCATCATGAGAATTCAAGTAACCATAAGGACAGGTTATAGATATCAACATAAAAAGAGTGGGCACCAACCCAACTCAATCATGTCAAGTCCTTTGACTTGACCCAAGTAGTGGTATCAACATAAAAAGAGTGGGCACCAACCCAACTCAATCATGTCAAGTCCTTTGACTTGACCCAAGTAGTTCTTCCTACTTATCCAAACACACACTAGTTTGTAAACATGTGGATGTAGCCCAAGAGCGGTTACCCAACTCTCCTTGACCATGGACACGGCTATTCGAATAGTTTTACACTCTGCAGAGGTTGCGCACTTTACCCACAAGATCCGGGGAACTTCCGTGTCATCCACGACCCACGATACCTCAAGTACCCGGGGTAAGCACCCGATCACTATCTTTCCCTAGACGACACTAACATGGAGTCCACTCGTTGTTCCATATCCTCACGATGTTCATCATACGAGACTCACTCGAGATCGTAACATCCGAGAGGGGACACAACGGTGTATCCGGTGCCCTGTGAAAACAGTCATGGCCGCCCTACCTGGCACGACCCCGTCCCGAGAGAGCGCACCAACAACTCTCGCATCACTAGTAATGCGGGCTCCAAGCTAGTATTGTCCTAGGTAATCAATAATGCCCTTTCCCATACAAGGGTAGAGTGGTTGCGCATGTAAGGTTGGAATAACGGTCGCAACTTAAACCAATCCGTTTTTAAAAGCAACACACACACTTGCCTCTACACCACTTCATCATCAAGTGGTTACCAAACTCATCATCTCCCTCGGGTATAAGTGGCACCCGGCAGGGTTTTCAAAAAGTCCTTTCAAAATACTTTCTCGCCATCACCATGCATATTCCCATCCTTTTTGCGTAGCACTACTACTTTAGCATCCTATCTACTCCACCGGCATAACCCTCATAAGGAGGTAGGGTCATGCAGAACGCAAGTATCAACGAGGAAGTAACAGAGGCAACCCATCAAAGTGGTTACCTCCTCATCATGATTCCGTTGCAACAACAATATGGTACTATATGACATGCATAAAAAGGGTTTCATAGACATGGTCAAAGGGCTGCTTGCCTCGCTCAACAAAGTCTTCTGGGTCTTCAAAGTCTTCTGGTCCAACTCCTTCGTCAGCAACGCAATCTATCGTCGCAAAAATAATAACGAGAAAATAAGGCAATAATAAAACAAAAAAACCAAAGTGCTTAGAAAAATGTCAACTCATTTTTGTTAATTACTAGGTTGAAAACTAAGAAGGGGAAAATTCCTAGTTTTGGATTTGGAGTTATATAAGAGGGTATATGGATTTCCAAACAGAGATTAAACTGCTCAAATTTGAATTTAAATTTGAACAGTACATAAAGTTGGTTGGATTTGAATGAAAGTAGCACCATTAAATAGGTGGGATTTTTAGAAAAATATGGGAGTTGGTATTATTGCATTTGGATTAATATTTAATCCTGTGGAATTTTTGCAAGTATCCCAAAAAAGAAAAAGGGGAAGGAGCACTGTGCAACTGGGCCGGAAGGGCCACAGTGCAGCAGGCCCAGATGGGTTTCAGCCCACACGAGGCTGCCACGTCGAAGGCGTAAAGGCGAAATACGCCTTCAGCCGACGCAGTGAACCGGTGCGCGCGCGTGCTTTTTTAAACTTGACGGGTGGGTCCCACCCGTCAGGGCGTGAGACTGATGGTAAGGGCCCATGGCCGTCGTCGTCTACCTCTATACAGGGGCGACGACAAGCTTGCCGGCGGCGATACAGGGCGCGGGAGGGTGCGTGGGTTGTACCGTTGTGCTCAGGGAGGATCCGCCGTTCGAATGGAGGTGGAGTTGGTTGCCGGGGTGGCCTGGTTCACCGGCGACGAGTTTCGCGGCGGAGGAGCTTCGGGCGTCGACGGCTCCGACCATTTCCGCCTGCAAAAGAGGCTGGGAAGAAGGGGGAAATGGTCAGGGGCGCTCGGGGGTTCCAAATCGAGGCAGAGGAGGAGCAGTGGAGGCTTGTACCGTGGGATCGACGGCGACCCGAGGCGGCGGAGCTCTAGCTTGATCTCGAGCTCGGGCTCATCTGGAGAGGGGTGAGTGGTGTAGGGGGGTGTTTAGGGGAGTGAGAGAACGAGTGGCTAGGAGAGGGGGGCTCAGGGAGGCCTTTAAGTAGGCGAGCCACGGCTCACCATAGACCCATGCGCCGGCGAGGTCCTGCTCGTTGCCACAGGGCTCGGGAGGTGCTGGCGCCGTGTCTGGGGTGTTCCTGGGCGTGGGCTATGCCGAGGGGGAGAAGAGAGGGAGCGGGGAATGCGGCAAAGCTGGTCCCTGCCGCGGCCAGCGACTGGCGCGCTCGGGCGGCGCTCTGTCCGCACGCGAGGAGAGCCGGAGAGGGAGAGAGAGGAGGGAGGCGACAGTGTAGCGTGTTGCGGACGTTGAGGTGACCTTGGGGGACATGAGGGGGAGGCCCTAGGTGGCGAGGCGGTTGGAAGGGGGCGGCTACAGTGCGGGAGCGCACTATAGCGCGCTCCAGAGCATGCAAATGGCCGGCATGCCATTTTTTTGGCAAGGTGGGCACGGCCAAGCTTGTCTGGTAGCTCTAGGGAGGAGTAAAGAAGTAGGAGGCCATTGGATGCTCTGGATGGCCACTGGGTGAGGAGAGAGGAAGAAGAAGAGTGGAAATGGGGCTGTCCAGAGAGAGAAAGTGAGGGTTTCACCCCCAAATAATTGATCAGAGGGCTTGCCATTTCTACTGGAGGTATTAGGTGACTAGATTAAGCTCTGGTAAAAAGTTGAGCTCATGAAGAATAGTGGAAGGGGTCAAAACAGTGGTTTTCGTAAAATGGCACCAGGTGTTTGTTGTTGGTTTGGGCAAGAAAATGAACTCCAATTGCCATGATACATAACAGGATGGAATGACACTTATAAATAGGGCGTGCCACCAAATTTGAGCTCATTTGGGAAAAGTTTCCAGTGTAACTTTGGTAAACCCTAGAAATCAATAGAAATGGGTTTTCCAAGATCTAGTCATGCAAAACCGTTCTCCTTGATGCACCACTTGGTGTAGTGTCATCATTTGGGGATTTGAACATGCTCACAAAAGTTGAGGTCAAGGAGAGAAAGTTGGTAGTACAAACTTGCTCAAATTAGGTTCTGAACAGAAAGGGTTATGGGGCATTTTGGTGGACCAAAATGACCTTGATTGAAGTGAGGCTTTGCAAGATCATCACAATATGCATTTGTGACTTGCTGGATTTTTCTTGGATTTTTATGGAAATATATTTCAAATCCTTGAAATGAGCAGAAATGGTTTTGGGAGGTTTTGTCCAATATTTTGAACATGACCATGTGTTGAAACTCTTATATATGGGAAATATATGTGCACTGAGTTTCCCTAAATTTTCTCAAATATTTTTGAAACATTAAAATAATTTTAACCTATTAAAGACCATTTCTGGCCTTAAGAAAAGCCTTTAAATAAAATAGGAAAATAACTTTTAAAATTATATTTTTGGGGTTTATGGGAATACTATATCTAATAGGTTTCAAATATGCCTTTTGAAATATTTTTCATACCCCAAATCAGGTACTTGCAGTGCAAACCTCAATCCAGGGGTTTTTGGAAAACTAATTTTTGAAAATACTATTTTGCCAAATTATTTTTGTGAGAAAATACTATATTGCTCTATACACATGGCATGATCATTGGGCAGAAGTTTGGGGCAAGGAGACTAAGTATAGAAGGTGGAGTTGTGTTGACTTTAAAGAGCACCGAAAAACACAGAGAGAAAACCAACTCCAAATAAAAGCCAAATAATGCAAAAGTTTTTGTTGGTCCAAATTTTCATGCTTTATTAATGCAAATGAAGAGTTACAAAATGCAGGGTGTGACATGAATCTTGTGAAATTAATACTGCTTTGATGACTCTTATCATGAAAGATCCGTTTTCCAGCCTTCCTAGTGAAGATGCCGCTACCCATGTAAACAGCTTTGTTGATTTGTGTGATATGCAAAAGAAGAAAGATGTGGATAATTATATTGTTAAATTGAAGCTATTCCTGTTTTCGCTTAGAGATCGTGCTAAAACTTGGTTTTCGTCTTTGTCTAAAAATAGTATCGATTCATGGAATAAGTGCAAAGATGCTTTTATCTCCAAGTATTTTCCTCCCGCTAAGATCATCTCTCTTAGAAACGATATTATGAATTTGAAGCAACTTGATCATGAACATGTTGCACAAGCTTGGGAGATGATGAAGTTAATGATATGTAATTGCCCTACACATGGTTTGAATATTTGGATGAGTATACAAATTTTTTATCCGGATTGAATTTTGCTTCTAGAAATCTTTTAGATTCGGCCGCGGGAGGCACTTTTATGGAAATCACTTTAGGAGAAGCTACTAAACTCCTAGATAATATTATGGTTAATTATTCTCAATGGCACACTGAAATATCTGCTAGTAAAAAGGTGCATGCAATAGAAGAAATTAATGTTTTGAGTGGAAAGATGGATGAACTTATGAAATTGTTTGCTAATAAGAGTGTTTCTTCTGATCCTAATGATATGCCTTTGTCTACTTTGATTGAGAATAATAATTAATCTATGGATGTGAATTTTGTTGGTAGGAACAATTTTGGTAATAACGCGTATAGAGGTAATTTTAATCCTAGGCCGTTTCCTAGTAATTCCTCTAATAATATGGTAATTCCTACAAAAATTCTTATGGAAATTATAATAAGATGTCCACTGATTTTGAATCTAATATTAAAGAATTTATTAGTTCGCAAAAGAGTTTCAATGCTTTGATTGAAGAAAAACTGTCTAAGATTGATGAGTTGGCTAGGAACATGGATAGAATTTCTCTTGATGTTGATTCTTTGAAACTTAGATCTATTAAACCTAAGCATGATATCAATGAGTCCATCAAAGCTATGAGAATTTCCATTGATGAGTGCAAAGAAAGAACCACTAGGATGCATGCTAAAAAAGATTGCTTTGTGAAAGCGTGTTCTTCTAGTTTTCATGATAATAAGGATGAAGATATAAAAATGATTGATGTATCCCCTATTAAATCTTTGTTTTGAAATATGAATCTTGATAATGATGGGACTGGAGATGAGTCAACTTTAGTTAAATGGCGTTCCAATGATTTAGAGTTTTTAGATCTTGATGCAAAAATTAATATAAGTGGGATTGGAGAGGTCAAAACTTTGCATAGCAAAGAAGCCACTATTTTGGATTTCAAGGAAATTAATTATGATAATTGTTCTTTAATAGATTGTATTTCCTTGTTTCAATCCGTTCTAAATTCTCCGCATGCTTATAATCAAAATAAAGCTTTTACTAAACATATCGTTGATGCTTTAATGCAATATTATGAAGAAAAGCTTGAATTGGAAGTTTCCATCCCTACAAAACTTGATGATGAGTGGGAACCCACTATTAAAATTAAAATTAAAGATCATTGATGCTATGCTTTATGTGATTTGGGTGCCAGCGTTTCCATGATTCCAAAAACTTTGTGTGACGTGTAAGGTTTCCGTGAATTTGATGATTGTTCTTTAAATTTGCACGTCGCGGATTCCACTATTAAGAAACCTATGGGAAGAATTAATGATGTTCTTATTGTTGCAAATAGGAATTATGTGCTCATAGATTTCATTGTTCTTGACATTGATTGCAATCCTACATGTCATATTATTCTTGGCAGACCTTTCCTTAGAACGATTGGTGCAATTATTGATATGAAAGAAGGGAATATTAGATTCCAATTTCCGTTAAGGAAAGGCATGTAACACTTTCCTAGAAAGAAAATTAAATTACCTTATGAATCTATTATGAGAGCCACTTATGGATTGCATACCAAAGATGATAATACCTAGATCTATCCTTGCTTTTATGCCTAGTTACGGGCGTTAAACGATAGCGCTTGTTGGGAGGCAACCCAATTTTATTTTTGTTCCTTGCTTGTTGGTTCTGTTTAGTAATAAATAATTCATATAGACTCTATTTAGATGTGGTTTTATGCTTTTAATTAGTGTTTGTGCCAAGCAGAACCTTTGGGAAGACTTGGGGAAAGTCTTTGCGATCTTGCTGTAAAAAATAGAAACTTTAGCGCTCACGAGATTTGCTGCCATTTTTTTACTGGAGAGTGTGATTAGGTTGATTATTTTTGAATATGATTAATAGAAAAATTACTCACGTCCAGCAATTTATTTTAGAATTTTTGGGGTTTCAGAAGTATTCGAAACCTACAGATTACTACAGACTGTTCTGTTTCTGACAGATTCTGTTTTTCGTGTGTTGTTTGCTTATTTTGATGAATCTATGGCTAGTATCGGAGGCTATAAACCATAGAGAAGTTGGAATACAGTAGGTTTAACACCAAAATAAATAAAAATGATTTCATTACAGTACCTTAAGTGGTGGTTTGTTTTCTTATACTAACGGAGCTCATGAAATTTTCTGTTTGAGTTTTGTGTTGTGAAGTTTTCAAAGTTTGGGTAAAGATTTGATGGATTATGGAATAAGGAGTGGCAAGAGTTGTAACGCCCATGATGCGGCTATATCTTCCACGTGTCGAAGCATGACTTATACGCATAACCGCATTGTAAGCAATGTCGCAAGTGGGGTAATCTTCACACAACCCATGTGCTGAATAAGAAAAGAGGTACATAGTTGGCTTACAATCGCCGCGTCACACAATGCATAAATATATCATTACAATCATCTAGATACAATCAAGGTCCGACTATGGAACCAAAATAAAGACAACCCCAAATGCATAATGTCCCCGATCGCCCCAACTGGGCTCCACTACTGATCGTTTGGAAAGGAAACGTAGTATCATCCTGAGTCCTCATCGAACTCCCATTTGAGCTAAGTCGAATCTCCTGGAGCGGTATCATCGGTCCCTGCATCTGGTTTTGGAAGGAATCTGTGAGTCACGGGGACTCAGCAATCTCACACTCTCGCGATCAAGACTATTTTAAGCTTATAGGTAGAGTAAAAGTATGAGGTGGAGCTGTAGCAAGCACTAGCATTTATGGTGGTTAACATACGCAAATGAGAGCGAGAAGAGAAGGCAAGGCACAGTCGAGAAACTATGATCAAGAAGTGATCCTAGAACAACCTACGTTCAAGCATAACACGAGACTGTGTTCTCTTCCCGGACTCCACCGAAAAGAGACCATCACGGCCACACACTCTGTTGATTCATTTTAATTAAGTTAAGTTTCACGTTTTCAACAACCAGACATTAACAAATTCCCATCTTCCCATAACCGCGGGCACGACTTTCGAAAGTTCAAATCCCTGCAGGGGTGTCCCAACTTAGCCCATCACAATTTCTCATGGTCAATGAAGGTAAAACTAATCCAGCAAAGCCGCCCGATGTGCGGACCAATCCCGATAGGAGTCACACGTATCTCGTTCTCAGGGCACATCGGATAGGTCAAGCTACGAGTAAAACCAACCCTCGACTTGCCCCGAGGTGGCCCCGCAGGCTGCCCACTTCGGACCAACACTCAGAGGAGCACTGGCCCGGGGGGGGGGGTTAAAATAAAGATGACCCTTGAGTCCGCGAAACCCAAGGGAAAAAGGCTAGGTGGCGAATGGTAAAACCAAGGTTGGGCCTTGCTGGAGGAGTTTTATTCAAGGCGAACTATCAAGGGGTTCCCATTATAACCCGACCGTGTAAGGAATGCAAAATGAAGGAACATAACACCGGTATGACGGAAACTAGGGCGGCGAGAGTGGAACAAAACACCAGACATAAGGCCGAGCCTTCCACCCTTTACCAAATGTATAGATGCATTAAAGTAAACAAGATATAATAATGATATCCCAACAAGGAACAAACTCTAATCTTCACCTGCAACTAGCAACGCTATAAGAGGGGCTGAGCAAAGCGGTAACATAGCCAAACAACGGTTTGCTAGGACAAGGTGGGTTAAAGGTTTGACATGGAAATATGGGAGGCATGATAAGCAAGTGCTAGGTATCGTAGCATAGGCATAGCAATAGAGCGAGCATCTAGCAAGCAAAGATAGAAGTGATTTCGAGGGTATGGTCATCTTGCCTGCAAAGTTCTCCGAGTTGACATTAGCTTGATCCTCGTAAGCGTACTCAACTGGTTCCTCGATCACGTACTCGTGTCCCAGCTCTACCCAAAGCAAGAACACAAGCAAAGGGAGACACAATCAACCACGGTGCAATGCGCAAGCAACATGCTGCAAAACATGTCATGATATGCGGGATGTGATATGCGATGCATATGCATGTTTCGGAAAGGAAAGATTGAACCTGTCCTCAACTTGGAAAACCAAGAGTGCCACTGGAAGAGGAGTTGATTTCGGTCGAAATCGATATAAAGATCACCGGAATCGGATGCACGGTTTGCAAATGGCAAGCAAAACAAATATGGTACCGATCTGTGATTAATAGCACGAGGCCATCTAAATGCATCAAGAACAACAAGCTACCGCACCCTAAAATAGGAACAAAGCACATGGCTGTGATCCACTCAAGATGTTTGACAAAAGATGAACACTGAGCTACGGCTAATTCACACAATAGCAGGCTCAAACAAGCATGGCAAAAGTGCAAAAGATAACAGGTTACAGACTTAGTGAAAATAACATGATGTCAGGAATTTAACATCAGGAAGCAATGTTTAGAGCACGATAACAACATTCCACAGGAACATATCATGGAAAAGAAAGGCATGGCATGAAGCTACTCAAATCATACAACAAAAGTCCCTTACTGACCATAAGCCAAAAGGGATCAGAAAATACAATGGCAACCATGTGAACATAGCAACTTTTGTTAACAGATTCATACTTAGTAGAAAACTGGAACATGGCAAAACAGATTCATGTAGGCATGTTTACGAGCTCGATGCACTCACCACAAGGCATTGCATGACAAACTAAGTATACACCCAGCAAGTAGTCATGGCATAGAAGCTAAACATGGCAAGAACAACCTCATAGCATGCAAGGATAAACTATAACAACCTCGGCAAAATTGCTTAACACGTAAACAATCTGCCAGGAACATTTTATAGCAAAAGTAGAGCAAGATTGAGTCATGCTAGGGTGCTCTATAATTGCAAACAAAGACATGGATGGATAGAGCATAACATTATCCCAAAATCACCCTTACTGATCATGCTCAAAAGAGGCATGTATCACTCCGTAGCAACAAGAATACATGGCATAAAAATATTATCAGGGAAAAGACTTAGAAAATTTCTAAGTCCCTGAAATCAGCAACATTACGAGAGCTACTTTGCATGATTCTGCTAGTCACCACAAAGATCACAAAACTACATGGCATACACCCCTGTAAAGATGGCATGGCATACTTCAAAACACATGTAGGGATCAAGATCATAGGAGGCACACATTAAACATGGCAAAAATGACAAATGTCCAATTACTGATAAGAATCTAAAACTAACATTACATAGCACTCTTGCAACAGCATTTAGGGCATCAAGATGAACTCAAATGAACATGGTGCAATGGAATAAAATGAAGTAATCGTCGAGACGAAGAATTTGATATGCTACACGCCCAAAACGGAGCTACGAATGCAAAGTTACGATGCGATGAACAAGGGCATATGACATAAGGAAAAACTTAGAGAAGAAAACGACCCCTCCGCGAAAAAAGTCAACTCCGGCGATGTCGAGGCTGGTTCCGCCGTCTCTGGCGATGGCGACGCCTGAACGCGGCCGGACTCCGGCGGGGGTGGCCGGATCTGGCTTCGGGAGGCGCGGTGGAGGCATGCAGAGGCGACCGGATTCGAGGCGGCGGCGCGGTAGGACAGCAGCGACCGGAGCGAGGCAGTGGCGTCCTATGGATCGGCGGTGACCAGCACGGCGGCGGGGCAGCACCGGCGAAGGCGGTGGGGCGGTGTGCGGGCGGCGGGGAGCGCGGGGACGATCGAAGGCGGCGGCGGGCGCGCGCGAGCCAGGGAGGGCCCGGCTTGGGCTCGGCGGGCCGGCGACGGGGGAGGCGGCCAGGCGAATGGCGAGGCGACACGTGGCAGCGGCGGCGGCGGGATCCTGTCCAGTGGCGGGTGGACGCGTCCGGCCGCGCGGAGGTGAGGGGAGCTAGGGTTAGGGTGGTTTGATCCGGGATTTTCGGGGGGAGTTGCCTTTTTATAGGTAGAGGGAGCTAGGAGGCTCCAAATTGAGCATGGTTTGTGGCCACACGATTGTGATCGAACGACTGAGATGATGGAGGGGGTTTAGGTGGGTTTTGGGCCACTTTGGAGAGGTGTTGGGCTGCAACACACACGAGGCCTTTACGGCTCCTCGGTTAACCGTTGGAGCATCAAACGAAGTCCAAATGGCATGGAACTTGACAAGCGGTCTACCGGTAGTAAACCAAGGCCGCTTGGCAAGTCTTGGTCCAATCCGAAAACGTTTAACACCCGCACACAAAAATAGGTAAAAGGGAACACCGGAGGACATAGGAGTGCCAGAAAGCAAAACGGACAACGGGGAAAATGCTCGGATGCATGAGACGAACACGTACGCAAATGCGATGCACATGATGACATGATATGAGATGCATGAAAAAGACAAAAGCAACATGAAGACAAAACCTGACAATGAGGGAATATCATAACTTAGTGCCGGAAATGGCAAGAGTTGGAATACAAATATGGCAGGTTACATACGAGGTGTTACAACACTCCACCACTACGAAAGGATCTCGTCCCGAGATCTAGGACTGGAAAAACTCCGGGTATTCGGAACAGAGGTGGTCCTCATGTTCCTAGGTGGCTTCACGGTCGGAATGATGTGACCACTTCACTCTCAGGAATTTGATAGACTTATTGGGAGTCTTGCGCTCAGTTTCTTCAAGAATAGCAACAGGATGCTCATGATAAGACATGTCTTCTTGGAGATCAATCTCTTGAAAGTTGACGGTGCGGTCAGGAGTCTTGAAACACTTGCGGAGTTGAGACACGTGAAACACGTCGTGCACATTTGCAAAGTTGGATGGAAGCTCAAGTTGATAGGCGAGATCGCCTCTTTTGCCAATGATCTTGAAAGGACCCATGTATCTAGGGGCAAGCTTCCCTTTGATATCGAAGCGACGAGTACCTTTCATTGGAGAGACGCAGAGGTAGACATGGTCTCCGATCTCGAAAGCCAAGTCACGATGCTTGCTATCATAGTAACTCTTCTGGTGCGATTGCGCGGCTTTGAGATTTTCACGAATGACTTTGCACATTTCATCAGCCTCTGTGATCAAGTCATTGCCAAGAAGTTGGCGTTCACCAGTCTCTGAGCAGTTAAGAGGAGTACGACACTTCCTACCATAGATAATCTCGAATGGGGCCTTGCCCGAACTCGCTTGGAAGTTGTTGTTGTAGGAGAACTCGGCATATGGAAGACAATCTTCCCACTTCATACCGAAAGAAATAACACATGCCTTGAGCATATCTTCAAGAATTTGATTGACTTGCTCGACTTGGCCACTAGTTTGAGGATGAAAGGCTGTGCTGAAGCGAATGTTGGTGCCCATGGCCTTCTGGAAAGAATCCAGAACTTAGATGTGAAGATGCTCCCACGATCTGAAGATATCAACTGTGAAATGCCATGCAGAGAGACATTCCTGGAGGTATATAGCTCTGCCAACTGACCTGTTGTGATAGATTCTTTGATAGGCAGAAAATGAACCACTTTGGTGAGCTTGTCGATGAAAACGAAGATAGCATCATTTCCATGCTTGGACTTGGGAAATCCAGTCACGAAGTCCATCTCAATATGATCAAACTTCCATTCTGGAATGATAAGAGGTTGGAGGAGACCTGCTGGTCGTTGGTGTTCTGCTTTCACCCTTCTACAGATATCACATTCATTCACGAACTGAGCAATCTCGCGCTTCATTCGAGTCCACCAATACGACTGCTTGAGGTCATGGTACATATTTGTACTTCCAGGGTGAATAGAGAGGAGTGAATTGTGAGCCTCGTTCATAATGACTTTACAAAGGTCAGCTTTAGGAATCACAATGCGATCCTCGAAGAATAGAGTATCCTTGTCATCAAGACGATAACACTTGTACTTGGGTTGACTCTTGCTAATCCCAATCTTCACCTTCTTCACCATACCATCAAGAAGTTGAGCCTCACGAATATGATCTTCCAAAGTAGGAGAGACTTGGAGGTTGGCAAGGAATCCTCGAGGAACAACTTAGAGATTGAGTTTGCAGAAAGCTTCACAAAGCTCTAGTTGGTAGGGCTTGATAATCAAACTGTTGCAGTAAGCCTTCCTGCTCAATGCGTCAGCAATTACATTGGCCTTGCCTAGAGTGTATTCAATACTCGGATTATACTCTTGAATCATTTCGACCCAACGAGTCTGCCTGAGGTTGAGGTTGGACTGAGTGAAGATGTACTTGAGGCTCTTATGATTAGTGAAGATGTCCACTTTTCTTCCCAACAAGAGATGTCTCCATGTTAAAAGAGCATGGACAACTGCCGCCAACTCGAGGTCATGAGTGGGGTAGTTCTTTTCGTTGGGCTTCAACTGGCGAGAGGTATAGGCCACAACTTTCTTCTCTTGCATCAACACTGCACCGAGACCTTGAAGGGAAGCATCACAGAAGACCTCGAACGGTTTGGATTCATCAGGAGGAGTCAGAACTGGAGCAGTGACTAACTTCTCTTTGAGGGTGTTGAAAGTGATGTCACATTTAGGCGACCAGACATACTTCACATGCTTCTAGAGAAGGTTGGAAAGAGGCTTCGCGATCTTAGAGAAGTTCTCAACGAACCTTCGACAATAGCTTGCGAGCCCAAGGAAGCTGCAGAGTTGCTTCACATTCTGAGGAGGTTTCCAATTCACAACTGCAGACACCTTCTCAGGATTCACAGCTATGCCCTTGGCGGAGATGATATTCCCAAGGTAGAGAGCCTCATCGAGCCAAAACTCGCACTTTGGAAACTTCGCATAGAACTGGTGTTCTCTAAGTTTATCCAGCACCAATCTCAAATGCTTGGCATGATCCTCCTTGTTCTTGGAAAAGACCAAAATGTCATCGAGGTAGACCAAGACGAAGTCATTTGTGTATGAAGGAAATATGCCCTAGAGGCAATAATAAAGTTATTATTTATTTCCTTATATCATGATAAATATTTATTATTCATGCTAGAATTGTATTAACCGGAAACATAATACATGTGTGAATACATAGATCAACAGAGTGTCACTAGTATGCCTCTACTTGACTAGCTCGTTAATCAAAGATGGTTATGTTTCCTAACCATGAACAAAGAGTTGTTATTTGATTAACAAGGTCACATCATTAGTTGAATGATCTGATTGACATGACCCATTCCATTAGCTTAGCACCCGATCGTTTAGTATGTTGCTATTGCTTTTCTTCATGACTTATACATGTTCCTATGACTATGAGCTTATGCAACTCCCGTTTGCCGGAGGAACACTTTGGGTACTACCAAACGTCACAACGTAACTGGGTGATTATAAAGGAGTACTACAGGTGGCTTCAAAGGTAGATGTTGGGTTGGCGTATTTCGAGATTAGGATTTGTCACTCCGATTGTCGGAGAGGTATCTCTGGGCCCTCTCGGTAATGCACATCACTTAAGCCTTGCAAGCAGTGCAACTAATGAGTTAGTTGCGGGATGATGTATTACGGAACGAGTAAAGAGACTTTCCGGTAACGAGATTGAACTAGGTATCGGATACCGACGATCGAATCTCGGGCAAGTAACATACCGATGACAAAGGGAACAACGCATGTTGTTATGCGGTCTAACCGATAAAGATCTTCGTAGAATATGTAGGAGCCAATATGGGCATCCAGGTCCCGCTATTGGTTATTGACCGGAGACGTGTCTCGGTCATGTCTACAATGTTCTCGAACCGTAGGGCCCGCACGCTTAACGTTACGATGACAGTTATTATGAGTTTATGCATTTTGATGTACCGAAGGTTGTTCGGAGTCCCGGATGAGATCACGGACATGACGAGGAGTCTCGAAATGGTCGAGACGTAAAGATTGATATATTGGAAGCCTATGTTTGGACATCGGAAGTGTTCCGGGTGAAATCGGGATTTTACCAGATTACCGGGAGGGTTACCGGAACACCCCGGGAGCCAAATGGGCCTACATGGGCCATTGTGGAAAGGTGAAAGGGGCTTCCAAGGAGGGCTGCGCGCCTCCCCCCTCCCCTAGTCCTATTAGGACTAGGAGAGGTGGCCGGCCACCTCTCTCTCTTTCCCTCTCTCTTTTTCCCAAGGATTCCTAGTTGGAATAGGATTGGGGGGGGGGAGTCCTACTCCCGGTAGGAGTAGGACTCCTCCTGCGCCTCCCTCCTTTGGCCGGCCAGCCTCCCCCCTTTCATCCTTTATATACGGGGGCAGGGGACACCCCAAGACACAAGTTGATCCTTGAGATCGTTCCTTAGCCGTGTGCGGTGCCCCCTGCCACCAAATTCCACCTCGATCATACCGTTGCAGTGCTTAGGCGAAGCCCTGCGTCGGTAGTACATCAAGATCGTCACCACGCCGTCGTGCTGACGGAACTCTTCCTCGACGCTTTGCTGGATCGGAGCCCGAGGAACGTCATCGAGCTGAACGTGTGCTAAGAACTCGGAGGTGCTGGAGTAACGGTGCTTGGATCGGTCGGACCGGGAAGAAAACGTACGACTACTTCCTCTACGTTGTGTCAACGCTTCCGTTGTGATCTACAAGGGTACGTAGATCAGACTCTCCCCTTCGTTGCTATGCATCACCATGATCTTGCGTGTGCGTAGGAATTTTTTTGAAATTACTACGTTCCCCAACAGTGGCATCCGAGCCTAGGTTTTTTTATGGTTTGATGTTATTTGCACGAGTAGAACACAAGTGAGTTGTGGGCGATACAAGTCATACTGCCTACCAGCATGTCATACTTTGGTTCGGCGGTATTGTTGGACGAGACGATCCGGACCAACCTTACGCGTACTCTTACGCGAGACCGGTTCCCTCGACGTGCTTTGCACATAGATGGCTTGCGGAAGACTGTCTCTCCAACTTTAGTTGAACCAAGTGTGGCTACGCCCGGTCCTTGAGAAGGTTAAAACGGAGTCTATTTGACGAACTATCGTTGTGGTTTTGATGCGTAGGTGAGATGAGTTCTTACTTAAGCCCGTAGCAGCCACGTAAAACTTGCAACAACAAAGTAGAGGACGTCTAACTTGTTTTTGCAGGGCATGTTGTGATGTGATATGGTCAAGGCATGATGCTGATTTTATTGTATGAGATGATCATGTTTTGTAACCGAGTTATCGGCAACTGGGAGGAGCCATATGGTTGTCGCTTTATTGTATGCAATGCAATCGCAATGTAATGCTTTACTTTATTACTAAGCAGTAGTGATAGTCGTGGAAGCATAAGATTGGCGAGACGACAACGATGCTACGATGGAGATCAAGGTGTCGCGCCGGTGACGATGGTGATCATGACGGTGCTTTGGAGATGGAGATCACAAAGCACAAGATGATGATGGCCATATCATATCACTTATATTGATTGCATGTGATGTTTATCTTTTTTATGCATCTTATCTTGCTTTGATTGACGGTAGCATTATAAGATGATCTCTCACTAAATTATTAAGAAGTGTTCTCCCTGAGTATGCACCGTTGCAAAAGTTCTTCGTGCTGAGACACCACGTGATGATCGGGTGTGATAGGCTCTACGTTCAATACAACGGGTGCAAAACAGTTGCACACGCGGAATACTCAGGTTATACTTGACGAGCCAAGCATATACAGATATGGCCTCGGAACACGGAGACCGAAAGGTCAAGCGTGAATCATATAGTAGATATGATCAACATAATGATGTTCACCATTGAAAACTACTCCATCTCACGTGATGATCGGTTATGGTTTAGTTGATTTGGATCACGTGATCACTTAGAGGATTAGAGGGATGTCTATCTAAGTGGGAGTTCTTAAGTAAATTTGATTAACTGAACTTAAATTTATCATGAACTTAGTACCTGATAGTATCTTGCTTGTTTATGTTGATTGTAGATAGATGGCTCGTGCTGTTGTTCCGTTGAATTTTAATGCGTTCCTTGAGAAAGCAAAGTTGAAAGATGATGGTAGCAATTACACGGACTGGGTCCGTAACTTGAGGATTATCCTCATTGCTGCACAGAAGAATTACGTCCTGGAAGCACCGCTGAGTGCCAGGCCTGCTGCTAGAGCAACACCAGAAGTTATGAACGTCTGGCAGAGCAAAGCTGATGACTACTCAATAGTTCAGTGTGCCATGCTTTACGGCTTAGAACCGGGACTTCAACGACATTTTGAACGTCATGGAGCATATGAGATGTTCCAGGAGTTGAAGTTAATATTTCAAGCAAATGCCCGGATTGAGAGATATGAAGTCTCCAATAAGTTCTATAGCTGCAAGATGGAGGAGAACAGTTCTGTCAGTGAGCATATACTCAAAATGTCTGGGTATAATAATCACTTGACGTTACGATGACAGTTATTATGAGTTTATGCATTTTGATGTACCGAAGGTTGTTTGGAGTCCTGGATGAGATCACGGACATGACGAGGAGTCTCGAAATGGTCGAGACGTAAAGATTGATATATTGGAAGCCTATGTTTGGACATCGGAAGTGTTCCGGGTGAAATCGGGATTTTACCGGATTACCGGGAGGGTTACCGGAACCCCCCGGGAGCCAAATGGGCCTACATGGGCCATTGTGGAAAGGTGAAAGGGGCTGCCAAGGAGGGCTGCGCGCCTCCCCCCTCCCCCCTCCCCTAGTCCTATTAGGACTAGGAGAGGTGGCCGGCCACCTCTCTCTCTTTCCCTCTCTCTTTTTCCCAAGGATTCCTAGTTGGAATAGGATTGGGGGGGGGTGGGGGAGTCCTACTCCCGGTAGGAGTAGGACTCCTCCTGCGCCTCCCTCCTTTGGCCGGCCAGCCTCCCCCCTTTCATCCTTTATATACGGGGGCAGGGGACACCCCAAGACACAAGTTGATCCTTGAGATCGTTCCTTAGCCGTGTGCGGTGCCCCCTTCCACCAAATTCCACCTCGATCATACCGTTGCAGTGCTTAGGCAAAGCCCTGCGCCGGTAGTACATCAAGATCGTCACCACGCCGTCGTGCTGACGGAACTCTTCCTCGACGCTTTGCTGGATCAGAGCCCAAGGAACGTCATCGAGCTGAACGTGTGCTAAGAACTCGGAGGTGCCGGAGTAACGGTTCTTGGATCGGTCGGACCGGGAAGAAAACGTACGACTACTTCCTCTACGTTGTGTCAACGCTTCCGTTGTGATCTACAAGGGTACGTAGATCAGACTCTCACCTTCGTTGCTATGCATCACCATGATCTTGCTTGTGCGTAGGAATTTTTTTGAAATTACTACGTTCCCCAACAGTGTAGGGGTTGAAGATGAAGTTCATCATGCGAGAGAATGTTGGCGGAGCATTGACAAGGCCGAAAGACATGACAATGTATTCATATGAACCATAGCTGTTCTGAATGCTGTCTTGGGGTTATCTTCTTCACGAATGCGAATCTGATGATAGCCCATACGGAGGTCAAGCTTGGAGAATACTTGAGAACCTTTTAGTTGTTTGAAAAGCTCATTGATGTTGGGAAGTGGTTACTTGTTCTTTATTGTCTTCTTGTTCAATGGATGGTAGTCGACCCAAAGTCGGTCCGTTCCATCCTTCTTCTTAACAAAAAGAACACCACAACCCCATGGAGAAGAACTTGGTCGGATGAGACCCATACGATCTTGAATATCGATTTGTTTCTTCAGCTCCTTCAACTCTTCAGGTCCAAGCTTGTAAGGACGTTTGCAAACAGGTTCCGTCCCAGGCTCAAGATCTATGACGAATTCAACTGGCCGGTGCGGAGGCATTCCTGGAAGCTCTTCTGGAAAGACGTCTTGATATTCACAAACGACTGGAATCTGAGATATGGCATCCAATTCGCCCTTCTCATTGAGAGAAAATAGTCGAATTGTATCATCATGAGCGGCGAAGACGATTACATCCTCAGACGAATGTGTCAATTCAATCTGCCTGGCAACACAATCAAGCTGAGCCTTGTGCTTAGAAAGCCAGTCCATTTCGAGAATAAGATCAATATCCGAGTTACCAAGGACCATTGGAGAAGACAGAAACTTATAGTCGCCCAACGTGATAGAAACATCTGGAACCACCAAACTGGCACTCAACCATTTACCCAGAGAAACGATATCCATTGATTTGCCCAAATGAGAAGAAGCGAATTCATTCTTGGCAAAAAATGGTTTTGACATGAAACAATGCGATGCACCAGTATCAAAAAGAACTTTTGCAGGTATATCGTTAATAGGAAGGTTACCCATTATCACATCTGATGAGTCCTCTGCCTGAGCTGCATTCAACAAGTTGATCTTGGCATGCTTGGGATTATGGTTGAGCACTGCGGTGCTGGCAGATCTCACAGGAGGTGGAGGAGGAAGACGCCTCTGATTGAAGCATTTGTTGTCATAGTGACCCTTCTGCTGACACTTGTTGCATGTGACCTCTGAAAGCGGACGGTGATACGGAGCACTTGATCTTGGAGGTTGAGATGAAGTCTTGTTCTGAAAGCCTGGGTTGGGTGAGTGGGAAGATCCATTGCCACCTTTGCTCTTCTACTGATAAGGCTGACGGAACGGAGGAGGAGGAGGCAACCAATACTTTTGCTGCTTAGTTACCACTTGAGTTGAGGAAGAAGGAGTTGCATCCCTAACTCGTTTCTTGGAAGCATCGCACTTGAGCTGAGCAGTCTCTTGTTTCAGTGCCATATTGTAGAACTCATCGTACTTCTTCGGCTCGAAAAGCACGAGAGCTAGTTGAAGATCTTCTCTGAGGCCACCTCTGAACTGATAAATCAAGCTCTTCTCGTCAGGGACATCTTGCTTAGCAAAACGAGCAAGCTTCTGGAACATGATGTTATACTGGTAAACAGACAAGCTGCCTTGCTTTAGGTTGCGGAACTCCTCATGCTTGCCCTCAACAACACTCTGAGGAATGTGGTGAGCTTTGAAGTGTTGACGGAATTCATCCCAGGTAATCACACGACCTCCTCTGGAATCTTTGTATTGCTGATACCATTCTGCAGCTTGGTCCTTGAGTTGCAACGAGGCAAACTTGACAAAGTCCTCAGGCCTGACATTGCTGCACTCGAAATGCTTGCAGATATCCACGAGCCAATCATCAGCGTCTGTTGCCTCGACACAGTTACTAAAGGTCTTTGGCTGGTTGGCGAGGAACTGGTTGAGTGTAGCAAATTGATTCTGATTGTTGCCATGGCCTTGATTTCCTTGGTTGCGCTCTTGCAAGAGATGCATAAGCATCTGCGTGTTGGCATTTGTAGAGGCCATCATAGCTTGCCATGCCTCCGGAGGTGGAGGTGGTGGCCGCGGTTTAGGATTCTGATGCGTTGGAGGAGCCATCCTGAAGAGGGTGACATCCGTTAGCATCTTGACAGACATATATTCAAGCTGAGTCAAATGGATCGAAATTGCAACATATAGTCTCAACATTCAAACAAGAATGAACGAATGCAAACTGTCGTGGAGTTGACACGGCAGATGTCCTAGAGCAAGGACTTAGTCGTAGGGCCATCGCACTAGGAAGCTTAAAGGGGTTGATCAGGACAAAGGACACACAAGAGAGTTTTTATACTAGTTCGGCCCCTTACGATGAAGGTAAAAGCCTACGTCTAGTTGGGATTGGTATTGCTGAGGTTTCGACTTCCAAGAGGCTCAACTCGCCGGCTTGGTTATCGACTTGGTTGTTTCTTGCCCTAAACCGCTACCGGGTTGTCCCCTTATATACACGGGTTGACGCCTGGTGGCCTACAGAGTCCCATCCGGCTCATAATCGTGTCCGGCTCGGTGACCTTCTTTACATGCCTTTCTGTACAAGTATTTCCTTACATACGGTGGTTTATTGTATCAGGCCTTAAGCCGGCCCCAGGCCTTTGGGCCTTCTATAAGACTTAATAAACTACAATCTTCGAATGTTTACTGGGCTTCTTGCGTAACCCGCCATTGAAGCTGAACCGACCCCTCTTGGGCGGGTCTCAACTGATGGTAATATACCCAACATTAGGCCCCAGGTTGACTTTGAACTTTGTTCTTTGTCAATCTTCGATACTTAGCCAAAAAATCCATCTTCTTATCTTTACTGAAATTTCCTTGTAACCCGCCATGACATCATCTCCGGATTTTTCGGAAACCTGCTACCACGTCATCTTTTAATGGATCTTTATCTTTAAGGCCTTTCCAAAAATCGAGGCGCCTGGGTAACTGGATAACCATGTTTTGGTCTCCTTGTTTGTCGCGCCCACTTATCAGTCTTTTCCTTATAAATAGGCATGACCTAGGTTGTCTAACCACCCATCCTCGATTGGTGTGATTGGCTCTGAGCTAGGGGTCGGAGCGGACACAGGTGCGGCCTCCAGGGCACTGTTCGGTGGCAGAGCTAAATCATGCCCATCGTGATAGTGCGGCTCGCTCGGCTGTGGCTCGAATCCGTCGAAGACCAAATCTCCGCGGATGTCGGCCGTGTAGTTCAAACTTACAAATCTGACCTGATGGCCATGGGCGTAGCTTTCGATCTGCTCCAGATGACCAAGCGAATTGGCCCGCAGTGCAAAGCCACCGAATACGAAGATCTTTTCGGGGAGAAAACTCTCACCCTGGATCGCATCGCTGTTGATGATCGGAGAAGCCATCGGGCCTAAAAGTGACGACATAGAGGAACTCTCAATGAAAGCACCAATGTCGGTGTCAAAATCGGCGGATCTCGGGTAGGGGGTCCCGAACTGTGCGTCTAGGCCGGATGGTAATAGGAGGCAGGGGACACGATATTTTCCCAGGTTCGGGCCCTCTTGATGGAGGTAAAACCCTACGCCCCGCTTGATTAATATTGATGATATGGGTAGTACGAGAGTACATCTACCACGAGATCAGAGAGGCTAAACCCTAGAAGCTAGCCTATGGTATGATTGTTGTTCGTCCTACGAACTAAAACTCTCCGGTTTATATAGACACCACAGAGGGCTAGGGTTACACAGAGTCGGTTACAATGGTAGGAGATCTACATATCCGTATCGCCAAGCTTGCCTTCCACGCCAAGGAAAGTCCCTTCCGGACACGGACGAAGTCTTCAATCTTGTATCTTCATAGTCCAGGAGTTCGGCCGAAGGTATAGTCCGGCCCTCCGAACACCCCCTAATACAGGACTCCCTCAGTAGCCCCTGAACTAGGCTTCAATGACGACGAGTCCGGCGCGCAGATTGTCTTCGGCATTGCAAGGCGGGTTCCTCCTCCAAGTACTTCATAGAAGATTTTGAACACAAAGGTAGTGTCCGACTCTGCAAAATAAGTTTCCACATATTGCCATAGAGAGAATAATATTTACACAAATCTAATCTGCTGACGTATTCCGTAGCGTGACATCACACCATGGCCAAGTCTTTATTCGAATCGTTTTATTGTCCCACCTTAGCGCGTTTAGCGAGGCGGTTTCCTTGGCACGTCTTGTTAAAGCAGAGATCGTGTCCCCTTATTCTGGGATTCTCATCAATACGGGCGTGGGTAACCCAACCATACCCATTGGTATATTTTCTCGATCAAAGGCGAGTCCCAAACGGTCACGGGGAAGGCCCTTGGTATTCAACCTCTTATAAAGAGACCAAGGCCTTACTCCTTTCTTTCAATCTCAAACGAGTTCGCCCTACGCCTTGAGTTCCAACACCTAAGGCTCCAGATTTCGGGCGCTTCGGACCTTTGACAATGTCCGGTTTCAACCTTCGAGGCCGATGGATGCCCTCCTCTGTCACGGAGGAGGACGTGCTGAAGTTGAGAGAGGCCAGGTTCTTGACCAGCGAAATCTTGCATAGGCTGCCTACTCAAGGGCAGGTCATTCCCACTCCCAAGCCCGGTGAGAGTGTGGTGTTCATGTCTCACTTCCTTCGGGGGCTAGGCTTCCTGATGGATCCCTTCGTGAGGGGGCTCATGTATTATTATGGGTTGGAATTTCATGACTTAGCCCCGGAGTCCATCCTCCATATTTCCTCATTCATCGTCGTGTGTGAAGCCTTCCTCCGTATCACTCCTCACTTTGGACTATGGATCAAGACCTTCAAAGTAGAGCCGAAGATGATCGAGGGACGGCACGCGGAGTGCGGAGGTGCTTTTATAAGCAAGAATGATGGTACCCCATGGCCCGAGGGATCTTTCCTAGAGGAGTCCAGCTTATGGCAATGAGAGTGGTTTTATATTACCGCTCCCAGGGCCCCTAAGTGGGTGGCGCCACCTGCCTTTCGCTCGGGTCCCCCGCCACGACTGGCGTCATGGGTCAATACAGGGCTGGACTGGGGGCTAGCAAAGGACGTGCCCCTGTTGCAGGGCCACATCCGAGATCTCCTAGAAAGAGACATCAGTCTGGTCGTGGTGATGCAGGTTATGTTAATTCGCCGAGTTCTGCCCTGCAAACGTCGCCCCCTCCGCCTGTGGGAGTTCAACCCGGAGGGACCACGAGTTCTCCAACATTTTCTTGGCATGATGCCCGTGGAGATGTACAAATTGTTCTTCGGACCACAAGTAGTGTGTCCGGATTCTACGGAGGACGCATGTCTGAGCTGCAATCGTCCGGATACTCAAGTAAGTAGCCTTGTGCCCGGACTCGCTATCCGTATATTTATCATAAAATTGCCCCTGAAAGAGCTGTCCTTTAAACAAGAGTGGATAGCGAAAGCAAAGCTAATCAGGTATCCGGCCCCCCTCCCCGAGACCACGCCGGGTCCCATGCTAGTCAGGATGCTGGAGGTTGTGCCTTCAAAGGGAAGCGAGGGAGGGGATAAGGAAGCTACAGCCTCCTCAAAGGAGGTTGTCCGGAAGGGAGGAATCGAAAATTCCTCTCCTCAGGGGAAGAAGAGGACCGCCTCTGAAGACCCGGTGACCATGGCCTTAAAGTGGGGGAAGAAATCTTCGCCAGAGGGTCCTGTGTTGGGGGATACTTCGGCCGAATTATGCCCTCAAGGGGATCAGCCCTCCACCGAGCCGTAAGTAGAGAGGAGTTTTATTTTTAAGAAACGAGAGATATCCCTGCTTTATATCTAAGAAAAGTAATCGAAAATTTACCTTGTAGCTCGGACCTTAGCCCTTCTCAGCAGAGCTCATCTTCGGGGGATCTTCTTCCGGAGATGATGGAGAGCGGAACGCCTCCCCTTGCTGTACCGCCTTGCGAGGCGGGCGATCCCGAGGTATCGTCGCGGAGGGTTTCTCCGAATCCGGCGGGGCCGGAAGGTAGCCATATGGCCCCCAAAGCCCTCCGGCCTTCGAAAAGGGCCATCGGATGAGTCCGGCGCCGTCTGGTGCACGGTCGGAGGAGCTGAAGGATCTGCTAGGGCGAGCATCTATCTCAGAGGAGCACGGTGCATTGATGGGTACGGTGATTGAGAGGATTTCATCCATGGAGAGCGGATTGCACGAGCCCGTCAGGAGTTTACTGATGGGTTTTGAGGTACGCGAAATAATGTACCCTTTTTGGACAGTTGCGCATAAGTAAGATGCGCCCTGTGTAGATAGTAGCCCCTGAGACTCTGTGTGTTGTCAAAAGTGACGGCGCACAGAGGATCATAATCCCAGGTCTAATATGCCGCCTTTATACGTAGGTGGCGAAGTGTCCGATGGCCAGCCGGACTAATGGATTTGCCGAGCTAAAGCGGCAACTTGACGTGGCAGATGCCGACATCGCACTTTTCAACAAGCGGCTTGATGAGGCACAAGGTATGTAATTCCTTCGGCGGCGCCTGGTAAGAGGAGCTTTATGCCAGTATCTTACAATGTGTGCACTTGATGCAGATGGTGCTGCTGCCATGGAGAATCTTCGAGCGAAACTTGCCCGAGCCAAGGAGCAAGCCAGGAAAAGTGATGCGGCTGCCAGAAAGGCAATTGAAGAGCTGAAAGGCGAACATGCTGCCTACTGCCGAAGCAAGAAGGAAATGGCCGAGATGGCCGTGAGGCTGAAGAATGCTGCTGACCGTTGCAAGCTTCTTGAAAAAGAAGATCGGGCGGAATAGACGGACCTGAAGAAGGCCGTTGCCGATGCCAAGGATGCTCGCTCTGCGATGAGAGCTATGAAGGAGGAGCTGCGTTAGGCCAGAGAGATCGCGGCTGGAAAGCCCTTTATGCTGCTGAGGAAGTTCTGTGATCCTAAACATGCTCCATTAGACCAGGTGTGGAGTACGGTGGACACCTATCTGGATTTAGCAGCGAGTGCCGCAGATGCGGCCGAACACTTCCGACATCAAGAAGATCGCGAAGTGGAAAAGCTCTTCTGGTCGCAGTTCCACAATCGAGAGCGTCCACTGTCATTAACCGATCGATTGGCCGAACGGGCCGAGCTAAATAGGTTGCCCGGACTCTCCATGAAGTATGTCATGAGTCATCTGTGGCCAGTGAGGCCAGAGCCAAAAAGTTATTTCAACTTGGTGCACCAGTTCCTTGGTGCGGCGCCGCATATCAATGCGATGAAGAGGTCAGCATGCATAGAGGGTGCGCGGATGGCTCTTGCCCGTGTCAAGACATACTGGGCAGAAATGGAAGCCACCGCTGTTGCATCCCCAGACTCGGATGGAAGCCGAGTACCTGCCGAGCGCTATTTTCAGGAAGTTTTGCAAGGCGCTCGTTTAATAGAGACGCAGTGCTCGAAGGATACTATATTCGAATAGCATGTATTATTGTAAAACAATATTTTGATAAATTGTAGAAGCTTTTTATACTTGTGCCTGCAAGTATTGGAATACCTCCTGTGCGGCCGTTTAACATATACGTATATATAATCTAAAAGATGGCAGTCGTCGGCTTCAGTCCCCACGCACATAATGCGGGGGTGTTCGCAGAAGGCGCATTTTCACACTTGATCCAACATCTTGGTCCTACAAAGGAGGTGATAGCGCAGCGAACTAGGCAATCGGACTATGATGCTTTATCACTTTCACTTAGCCATAGGAGTTTGACATTGAGGCTACTTATATAGCCCCTGGTGGCGCCTGCGCTCGCCGGAACTCGGGGCGTGTATGTGCCTGGCCAGGAAACGGCCCTTCGTTAATGCGGAGGAATCCTAAAGATTCCGGTACGTCATCGAGTGGTTGACCAGTCTCACGCTATATCATGACAGTCAATTTTCGACTTTCTCTACTGAGGTGCTCGCCTGGCCGAACCGGGGCACAATCGCAGTAGTTGTCCTGGTGCCGCCTTAGCCGATAGAGCGGAACGTAAGGCAGCAAAACACAGGAGCCGGGCAAACCCAACATTTGACCAAAGACATGATTCGGAGCTGATGCATATAAGGCCAAACTCGCGACGCCGAACACTCCCTAAGGTATTCGGTCTTTATGAGGGCGGGCGGGATAACACCCTTAGTAATAAGCCCCTAGTGTCTAGGTACGCGCAAAACTCTAACGTGGCCACATGCCAAAACGCCAGCCTCCGCCTTGGTTATACCAAGAAACCAGGGGGTGTGTATCAACAAGAGACAGTAAAAAAGGTTTACGCAGGGTCTTAATCTGAAAAGAATCCTTTGAACGGGTCCCTGCTGCCCGTCTGTGCCTGTGTCTCTGTTGTGCCGTATCCTGGACGGGCGTAGCACGGTGTTCATCTGTAAAAGAGAGGAACTTAGTTAAAGAAAGGTCGTGCCAAACATGAGTTATACTAAATAAACAAAGTATAAATCGAAATGGGTAAAGTTGAGCTTTATTGTCTCTTGTTTTATATGCGCGGAGCCCCTAGTATAGGGGTATACGGCTATTAAGCCTTTATCAATTGTATGTTTATGCCGGACTCGTCTAGCCATGTCCGTGGTCTTGACGACCTGTTTAGATGTTTTGGCTGGTGAAGCCGCTTTATTGTGGGGCTGTCAAGGCAGCTGCACTGTTTTCCACGCGGGAGGAACACTCAATGTTTTCCCTTTAATGAGATGATGCCTCATGGACCGGGCATCTTAAGCGTAAGAGATGCATAATGCGGTATTGCGTTAAAGCGGGCGAAAGCTTCGCGTCCCGGTAGTGCTTGATAGCTACTTGAGAATGGGGCGATGTGGAAAGTTAGCTGTTCGCAACTGAAGTTATCGAGGGAGCCGAACATAACTTCTAGCCAGAGAGAGCCCATGCAACGGGCATCCGAGCCTGGCGTTGCCCCTTGAAAGGAGGTTTTGCTATGGCGAATTTTTGTTGGGTCTATCACCATGTTGCGGATTGTGTCCTGGTATAACAGGTTTAGACCACTGCCGCCGTCCATCAGGACATTTGTAAAATGGAGTCCGCCGATTATTGGATCTAATACCAAGGCAGTCCAGCCTGCGTTCCGGATACTTTGAGAGTAATCCTGACGGTCGAAGGTGATCGGTTTTAGCAACCATTGGCAAGACTCCTTTGGGATAGGCCGTATGGCGCGTATCTCTAGTGGCGCCGTTCTGTTCGTCACGTGAAGTAAGTGTACTGTTTTGACTTCTTATGGGAAATCCTTTTGTTTTCTGGTGCTCTGCTTGTGGGGTTCGTCGTCGTCCTCACTTGGTGTGTCGAGATCCTTGTGTTCGGCATTGAGTTTGCCGGCTTTCTTGAAAACCCAACAATCTCTGTGCGTATGGTTCGCAGGCTTCCCGGGAGTGTTGTGTATTTGACATATCTTGTCCAAGATTTTGTTTAAGTTGGATAGCTCGTCCCTGTTATCCTTGAGGGGCGGCTTTCTCTGATTCTGGCGCGAGCTTTTGAATCCGGCATTGACCGCCATGCTCTTTGGGTTGTTTCCCTTATTCCGGCGCTAGTCCTTGCTGCGTCGGGGTTTTCCGTTTCCATCCATAACTTCGGATGTACTTGGGTCGCTGGTGCTACATCTTGCCAACCAGCTGTCCTCTCCTATGCAAAAGTGGGTCATGAGGCTTGTTAGTGCGGCCATTGTTCTTGGCTTTTCTTGGCCTAGGTGTCTGGCGAGCCATTCGTCTCGAACGTTGTGCTTAAAAGCTTCTATGGCTTCGGCGTCCGGACAGTCGACTATCTGATTCTTTTTAGTAAGAAATTTGTTCCAGAATTTCCGGGCTAACTCTCCGGGCTGCTGAGTTATGTGACTGAGATCGTCTGCATCCGGAGGGCGGACATAGGTCCCTTGAAAATTTGCCCAAAAAGCATCCTCAAGCTCTGACCAACTTCCAATGGTGTTTTCGAGAAGGCTTTTGAGCCAATGCCGGGCTGGCCCTTTAAGCTTGAGGGGTAAGTATTTTATGGCGTGGAGGTCATCTCCTCTGGCCCTGTGTATGTGGAGGATATAATCCTCGATCTAGACCCCAGGGTCTGTTGTTCCGTCGTACGCCTCTATGTTTATAAGCTTGAATCCCGCTGGAAATTCATGGTCCAGCACCTCATCGGTGAAACATAGGGGGTGTGCAGCACCCCTGTATTTGGGTGTGCCGTGATGTTTGGATATTTGTTGTGTTGCATTGCTTACTAGAGCTTGCTTTCTTGGCCCGTATATAGATCTGGCTGGGCCGTCTTCTTGATGCGGATCCTTTGGTGGATCGTGTGCCGGCTTGTGTGCGGTGCCGCTTGCCGCTCCATGCTGGCCATGCGGTCGTCCATCCGACCGGATGGCTTTCCTATTTTTTGGCTACGGGGGCTCTAAGGCCTCCTCGTCAAATTCAGGCAGTAGCTTTCGCTTTGGATAGCTTTTTGTGTGGCGACTGCCAGCATATTTGTCTGTGGTGTTGTGTACTTTTCTCCATCTGATTCTGAGTGTATCTTTCGCAGTTTTGAGCTTCCACTTCTGCTTTTTTAGGCTATGCGCAGTGGCGACGAGCCTTTTGTGGAGGTTCTTCTGCTCCATGAGTTTATCCGGCGTAAGGTCGTCCGGACTGTTGTTTTCGCCGGGGACGGGGTGTTCGGTTTGTTTATCCAAGTTTCCCTGTTCGGACGCTTGCTCGAAGGCATGTTCGTCATCCGCTGGCTCGTCCTGCTCTATGGCTGGGTCTGTATGGCTGATGTCTCTATCGAGGCGGGGCTTGGAGCGGCACTTACGTCGCCACTCTGATTGCTTTTCGAGTGAACGACCCCTCGTTGCATCCCTGTGTTCCTCGTCGTCGCTTCCTTTGGGTGTGTCCACCATGTATACATCATGAGATGAGGTGGTTGTCCAGTGCCTTATAGGCATTGGTTCATGTTCATCTCCTACATCGTCGTCCATACCGTCGATGTCTTCGGAGTCGAAGTCGAGCACGTCGTTTAAATTATCGATAGTGGCTACGAAGTGGGTGGTGGGTGGGCTTTGAATTTCTTCATCATCCGCATCCCAACCTTGTTGATCATAGTCCGGCCAGGGCTCTCTTGATAAAGAGAGAGACTTTAGTGAATTCAGAATATCGCCGAAGGGCGAGTGCTGAAAGATGTCCGCGGCGGTGAACTCCATGATCGGCGCCCAATCGGGTTCGATCGGTCGGGGCGCAGAGGGCTCGGAGTCTGGAGAGGAGTCCAGCTCCTTGGAGTCACGGGCTTCGCAGAGAGTAGGGCTGGTGTTCGGCTCGATCGCCGTAGAGATTACAACCCCCGAGGCGGTGTCTAACCACCCATCCTCGATTGGTGTGATTGGCTCCGAGCTAGGGGTCGGAGCGGACACAGGTGCGGCCTCCAGGGCACTGTTCGGTGGCAGAGCTAAATCATGCCCATCGTGACAGTGCGGCGCGCTCGGATGTGGCTCGAATCCGTCGAAGATCAAGTCTCCGCGGATGTCGGCCGTGTAGTTCAAACTTCCAAATCTGACCTGATGGCCAGGGGCGTAGCTTTCGATCTGCTCTAGATGACCAAGCGAATTGGCCCGTAGTGCAAAGCCGCCGAATACGAAGATCTGTCCGGGGAGAAAAGTCTCACCCTGGATCGCATCGTTGTTGATGATCGGAGAAGCCATCGGGCCTAAAAGTGACGACACAGAGGAACCCTCAATGAAAGCACCAATGTCGGTGTCAAAATCGGCGGATCTCGGGTAGGGTGTCCCGAACTGTGCGTCTAGGCCGGATGGTAACAGGAGGCAGGGGACACGATGTTTTACCCAGGTTCGGGACCTCTTGATGGAGGTAAAACCCTACGTCCCGCTTGATTAATATTGATGATATGGGTAGTACAAGAGTAGATCTACCATGAGATCAGAGAGGGTAAACCCTAGAAGCTAGCCTTTGGTATGATTGTTGTTCGTCCTACGGACTAAAACTCTCCAGTTTATATAGACACCGGAGAGGGCTAGGGTTACACAGAGTCGGTTACAATGGTAGGAGATCTACATATCCGTATTGCCAAGCTTGCCTTCCATGCCAAGGAAAGTCCCTTCCGGACACGGGACGAAGTCTTCAATCTTGTATCTTCATAGTCCAGGAGTCCGGCCAAAGGTATAGTCCGGCCATCCGGACAACCCCTAATCCAGGACTCCCTCATAGGTCTTTTCCATTCTCCCCCTTCGGTCGTCTTCTCCCTCTCGCTGCTTCTTTGCCGCTCGAGCTCTGCTGCCGCCGCCGCAGATCTTGTCTTCATCGACCCAGGCCGCCGCATCAACCTGATTCGACCCGAAGAAAACGCAACGAACCTCCGCTGCACCTCTGCATCTATAAGTCTCTTTCTTCATCAACATCAGATCTGCATTAGGACCTTCGAGTTCCTTGGTGTTCTTCACTGTTCGTCATGAACTCTTCGTAGATTTCATCACCATCACCATTTCTTGATCTTTGGATAGTAAACCGATGCGGTAGTTATTTTGCACCCACTTCAAATGCAAACAAATTCTTTTTCCTGTTCAGAGGCTTTGTTTAGAATTGACGAACTTGCCTGTATTAGATATTTAGGTCTATAATATTTTTCTTTTCAGAACAACCATTTGATCCAAAATAATAATGATAACTTGATGAAACTTGTTTATGCCAACACTTAGCTGTAGTTGCTTTCTGAGAAAGTCCATAGTCATGGCGGCTTATCTCTCCGGCTTCCTTTTCTTTATATGTCATTAGCCCTTAGTTAAGCTGCCATTGCTTGTTTTACATCTTCCACTTTTGACTGTTAACCTGACCGTAAACTGAACTGGCACGTTATTTCTTTTTCAGTTCCTTGCACATCATGCCGTCAAAGACACCCACTGTCTATAACTGGGTCCCCTCATCCATAACTGAGGAATGGTTAAAAGAGTTCTTCATCGTTGGGTTTCTGCCTTAAAAATGTCATGTCTTGTCGTGCTCCTGACCCGGAGGAAGAACGCCCTGATAACCCACAAGTATAGGGGATCAATTGTAGCCTCTTTCCATAAGTAAGAGTGTCGAACCCAACAAGGAGCTAAAGGTAGAACAAATATTCCCTCAAGTTCTATCGACCATCGATACAACTCTACACACGCTTGACGTTCGCTCTACCTAGAACAAGTATGAAACTAGAAGTACTTTGTAGGTGTTTTTGGGTAAGCTTGCAAGAATGTAAAGAACACGAAAATAAAAGCTATGGGCTGTTTAGATAAAGACACAACTAAATTAGTTTTAGTACAGAGCTTTTGTCAACAAGAAGGTGATTTGTCCCTAGGCAATCAATAACTAGACCGGTAATCATTATTGCAATTTTATTTGAGGGAGAGGCATAAGCTAACATACTTTCTCTACTTGGATCATATGCAATTATGATTGGAACTCTAGCAAGCATCCACAACTACTAAAGATTCATTAAGGTAAAACCCAACCATATCATTAAAGCATCAAGTCCCCTTTATCCCATACGCAAACAACCTACTTACTCGGGTCTGTGCTTCTGTCACTCACGCCACCCACCATAAGCAAATCATGAACATATTGCAAACCCTACAGCGGGAATCCCTCACGCTTGCGTGACACAGAGAGCACCATAGGACAGCACCAATAATAAAACATACAACTCAAACCAATCTTGATCATCAAATAGCCATTAGAAAACCCAGATTTACTCAAACATCATAGGATAGCCATACATCATTGGGAAATAATATATAGCGTTGAGCACCATGTTTAAGTAGAGATTACAGCGGGTAAGAGAGAGGTTACACCGCTGCATAGAGGGGGGAAGAGTTGGTGATGATGGCGATGAAGTTGTTGGTGAAGATGGCGGTGATGATGATGGCCCCCGGTGGCACTCCGGCGCCACCGGAAGCGAGGGGGGGAGAGCCACCCTCCTTCTTATTCTTCCTTGACCTCCTCCCTAGATGGGAGAAGGGTTTACCCTCTGGTCCTTGGCTCCCATGGCATGGGAGGGGCGAGAGCCCCTCTGAGATTGGATCTATCTCTCTGTCTCTCTCTGGTTCTGCGTTCTGTTCTGGCTCTGTTTCACCGTTTCGTATATATATGGAGATCTGTAACTCCGATTGACCTAAACCTTCGCCGTGATTTTTTTCCGAATATTAGCTTTCTTGCGGCAAAAGAAGAGCGTCAACCGCCTTACGGTGGGCTCACGAGGGTAGGGGCGCGCCCTAAGGGGGGGGCGCCCCCTGCCTCGTGACCACCTCGGGCACTGGTTCGCGTTGATTTTCCTTCCGAATTTTCTATATTTTCCAATAATAAGCTCCGTCCGTTTTTATCCCGTTTGGACTCTGTTTGATATGGATATTCTGTGAAACGAAAAACATGCAACAGACAGGAACTGGCACTGGGCACTGGATCAATATGTTAGTCCCAAAAATAATATAAAAAGTTGCCAAAAAGTATATGAAAGTTGAAGAATATTGGCATGGAACAATCAAAAATTATAGATACGACAGAGACGTATCAGCATCCCCAAGCTTAATTCCTGCTCGTCCTCGAGTAGGTAAATGATAAAAAGATAATTTTTGATGTGGAATGCTACCTAGCATAATCTTGATCATATGTCTAATCATGGCATGAATATTAAGACACGAGTTATTCAAAGCAATAGTCTATCATTTGACATAAAAACAATAATACTTCAAGCCTACCAATAAAGTAATCATGTCTTATTGAAATAACATAGCCAAAGAAAGCTCATCCCTACAAAATCATATAGTCTGGCTATGCTCCATCTTCACCACACAAAGCATTCACATCATGCACAACCCCGATGACAAGCCAAGCAATTGTTTCATACTTTTGATGTTCTCAAACCTTTTCAACTTTCACGCAATACATGAGCGTGAGCCATGGACATGGCACTATAGGTGGAATAGAATATGATGATGGGGGAAAAAAGGAGAAGATAGTCTCACATCAACTAGGCATATCAACGGGCTATGGAGATGCCCATCAATAGATATCAATGTGAGTGAGTAGGGATTGCCATGCAACGGATGCACTAGAGCTATAAGTGTATGAAAGCTCCAACTGAAACTAAGTGGGTGTGCATCCAACTTGCTTGCTCATGAAGACCTTGGGCATTTCAGGAAGCCCATCATCGAAATATACAAGCCAAGTTCTATAATGAAAATTCCCACTATTATAGGAAAGTGATAACTCTAGAGACTCTCTATATGAAGAACATGGTGCTACTTTGAAGCACAAGTGTGGAAAAAGGATAGTAGCACTGCCCCTTCTCTCTTTTTCTCTCATTTTTTGTTTTGTTTTTTTTTATTTTTTTGGTGGGCTTCTTTGGCCTTTTTTTTATTTGGGCTTCTTTGGCCTCTTTTATTTTTTTGTGAAGTCTGGAGTCTCATCCCGACTTATGGGGGAATCATGGTCTCCATCATCCTTTCCTCACTGGGGCAATGCTCTAATAATGATGATCATCACACTTTTATTTACTTACAACTCAATATTACAACTCGATATCTAGAACAAAGGTATGACTCTATATGAATGCCTCCGGCGGTGTACCAGGATGTGCAATGATCTAGCATAGCAATGACATCAAAAAATGGACAAGCCATGAAAACATCATGCTAGCTATCTTATGATCATGCAAAGTAATATGACAATGAATGCTCAAGTCATGTATATAATGATGATGAAAGTTGCATGGCAATATATCTCGGAATGGCTATGGAAATGCCATGATAGGTAGGTATGGTGGCCGTTTTGAGGAAGTTATATGGTGGGTTTATGGTACCGGTGAAAGTTGCGCGGTACTAGAGAGGCTAGCAATGGTGGAAGGGTGAGAGTGTGTATAATCCATGGACTCAACATTAGTCATAAAGAACTCACATACTTATTGCAAAAATCTATTAGTCATCAAAACAAAGTACTACGCACATGCTCCTAGGGGGATAGATTGGTAGGAAAAGACCATCGCTCATCCCCGACCGCCACTCGTAAGGAAGACAATCAATAAATACCTCATGCTCCAACTTTGTTACATAACGGTTCACCATATGTGCATGCTACGGGAATCACAAACCTCAACACAAGTATTTCTACAATCCACAACTACCCACTAGCATGACTCTAATATCACCATCTTTATATCGCAAAACTATTGCAAGGAATCAAACATATCATATTCAGCGATCTACAAGTTTATGTAGGATTTTATGACTAACCATGTGAATGACCAGTTCGTGTCATCTCTCTAAATAGATATAAGTGAAGCAAGAGAGTTTAATTCTTTCTACAAAAGATATGCCCACGCTCTAACAAGTATAAGTGAAGCAAAAGAGCATTCTACAAATGGCGGTTGTCTATGTAAAGAGAAACAGACAATCCAAACTTCAAATGATATAAGTGAAGCACATGAAGCATTCTATAAAGCCATACTCAAAAGATATAAGTGAAGTGCAAAGAGCATTCTATAAAGCCATACTCAAAAGATATAAGTGAAGTGCAAAGAGCATTCTATAAATCAACCAAGGACTATCTCATACCAGCATGGTGCATAAAAAGAAAAGTAAAAACGTAAATGCAAAAGATGCTCCAAGACTTGCACATATCACATGAACGAAGCGAATCCGAAAACATACCCATATTTGTTGAAGAAAGAGGGTATGCCTCCCCAGCATCCCCAAGCTTAGATGCTTGAGTCTCCTTGAATATTTACTTGGAGTGCCTCGTGGATCCCCAAGCTTGAGCTCTTGGCTCTTTGCCTTATTCTCACATCGAGACCTTCTCAATCATCGAACACTTCATCCACACAAAACTTCAACAGAAAACTTGGTAAGATCCGTTAGTATAATAAAGCAAATCACTAATCTAAGTACTGTTGAAAACCAATTCATATTTTGTTTTTGCATTGTGTATACTGTTATATAACTTTTTCATGGCTTAATCCACTGATATAAATTGATAGTTTCATCAAAACAAGCAAACTATGCATCAAAAACACAATCTGTCTAAAACAGAACAGTCTGTAGCCATCTGAACATTCACAATACTTCTGATACTTGAAAAATTCTTACAAAATTAGGACAAATAAATAATTTGTATAGGAAGACAGTGCAAAAATCATCAGAACCATTTGATGTTCCAGCTAAAAATGTAAAACCGCGCACTACAGCCAAAGTTTCTGTCCTACACCGTACAAACCATCAAGCAAATGTAAACATCCTAAAGGCAAACCTTGGCCCATTATTTTTATAATACAATGGAATTGTACAAGGGGATAATTATTTTTGTTTAAAATTTTCTGTAATCAAGATTCACAAAGTTGCCGTGAGCATGAACAAAGTTCAAGGCTAGCTCCCACTTCAACAATGCTTGTCTCTATCACTTTCACTTTCCTTTTTGAAAAAGTTTTGGGTTACCCTCTTTATTTTTGTTGTTTTTAAACTATATAAAAGCACTCAACAGAAATAAATGACTCTCTAAAACTTCCGGGTTGTCTCCCTGGCAGCGCTTTCTTTAAAAGCCATTAAGCTAGGCATATAGTGCTCAAGTAGTGAATCCACCCGGATCCCAAGGTATATCAAAGCCAATTTTAATTAGCAATGATTTGTAATTTAGTAATGAGCACAAAGCAACATATATGATGTAATGACGAAGTCTAACTCTCTTCCTATGCATTGGCATGTCATAAAAGAACAATTCATGCACACATAGTAAAGGCCAATGCATAGTATAAATAGTTTCTTGCAATTTTGTCATATTTGAAACATAGAGAGGTGGAGATATAGTTCCTCTCTCATAATAATTGCAACTAGGAGAAGCAAGCACATGCATATTATATTCATCGAAATCATCATGTGCAATGATAAAAGGCAGCCCATCAATATAATCCTTAATAAGTGCAAACTTCTCCGATATAGTGTAGTTTGGAGAATTCAAAAAGATAATAGGACTATCATGCGTGGGTGCAATAGCAACAATTTCATGTTTAACATAAGGAACTATAGCAAGTTCATCTCCATAAGAATAATTCATATTGGCATCTTGGCCACAAGCATAGCAAGAATCATCAAAAAGGGATATTTCAAGAGAATCAATGGGATCATAACAATCATCATAGCAATCATCCTTCGGTACGCACGAAGGGGAATTAAACAATGTATGCGTTGAAGAGTTACTCTCATTAGAAGGTGGGCATGGGTGATCAATCTGCTCTTCCTCCTTTTGTTCTTTGCTCTCCTCATCATCTTTTTCATCCAATGAGCTCACAGTGTCATCAATTTCTTCTTCCATAGCTTCCTGCAAAGTATTAGTCTCTTCTTGGACAATGGAGTATTCCTCAATATATAGTTTAACATAGGCATTAGAAGCATAATTATCATAGCAATATTTAAGTACGGAAAATTTTTCAGATTTGTGAAAAGTAGCATCATACTTTTCAATCAAAGAAGCAATTTCATAAGCACCCTTAAAAGCAACAAATTCTTCAATTTGTTGAACATCATAGTAATTGTAAACACACTTAGCATATGAAGATACGATTCCATTATCACTAAACTCACATTGATAGGGAAGGTGTTTCTTAGGGTTTTCAGAACAACAAGTAAAATCATATATTTCACATAAATTCCAAGCATAGCATTGCAAACGATGAATTTGACCCAATAGAGTTTTCCCTTTTTCAGATATTCGGTGTCACACACAACAAGCATGCTCATCTAAAGGTTTTCCCTCAACCAAGCTAGTTGGGGTTTCAACACGAGCACAAAGGGATCGAAGATGATCCAAGTAAAAAGCTTCAGGAGTGTGATATATTTTGAGTGGTTCTTCCACCATTGGTTCAGTAGGTACAACTAATTTTTTGGTATTTTGCATTTCCTACCCATAACTAAAGATAGAAAACAACTAAAAACAGCAAATAAAAATTACTTAGTGATAAATCAAACAAGCACACACGAGAATATTCACCCCATGCTATTGCTTCCCGGCAACGGCGCCAGAAAAAGGTCTTGATAACCCACAAGTATAGGGGATCAATTGTAGCCTCTTTCGATAAGTAAGAGTGCCAAACCCAATGAGGAGCTAAAGGTAGAACAAATATTCCCTCAAGTTCTATCGACCACTGATACCACTCTATGCATGCTTGATGTTCGCTTTACCTAGAACAAGTATGAAACTAGAAGTACTTTGTAGGTGTTTTTGGGTAAGCTTGCAAGAAAGTAAAGAACACGAAAATAAAAGCTAGGGGCTTTTTAGATAAAGACACAACTAAATTAGTTTTAGTACAGAGCTTTTGTCAACAAGAAGGTTATTTGTCCCTAGGCAATCGATAACTAGACCGGTAATCATTATTGCAATTTTATTTGAGGGAGAGGCATAAGCTAACATACTTTCTCTACTTGGATCATATGCACTTATGATTGGAACTCTAGCAAGCATCCGCAACTACTAAAGATTCATTAAGGTAAAACCCAACCATAGCATTAAAGCATCAAGTCCACTTTATCGCATACGCAAACAACCTACTTACTCGGGTCTGTGCTTCTGTCACTCACGCCACCCACCATAAGCAAATCATGAACATAATGCAAACCCTACAGCAGGAATCCCTCACGCTTGCGCGACACGGAGAGCACCAGGACAACACCAACAATAAAACATACAACTCAAACCAATCTTGATTATCAAATAGCCATTAGGACAAAACAGATCTACTCAAACATCATAGGATAGCCATACATCATTGGGAAATAATATATAGTGTTGAGCACCATGTTTAAGTAGAGATTACAGTGGGTAAGAGACAGGTTACACCGCTGCATAGAGGGGGGAAGAGTTGGTGATGATGGCAGTGAAGTTGTTGGTGAAGATGGCGGTGATGATGATGGCCCCCGGTGGCACTCCGGCGCCACCGGAAGCGAGGGGGAGAGAGCCCCCTCCTTCTTCTTCTTCCTTGATCTCCTCCCTAGATGGGAGAAGGGTTTCTCCTCTGGTCCTTGGCTCCCATGGCGTGGGAGGGGCGAGAGCCCCTCCAAGATTAGATCTATCTCTCTATCTCTCTTTGTTTCTGCGTTCTGTTCTGGCTTTGTTTCACCGTTTCGTATATATATGGAGATCCGTAACTCCGATTGGCCTGAAACCAAAAATAAGCTCCTCCACCTCGGGCACTAGTTCGCGTTGATTTTCCTTCCGAATTTTCCATATTTTCCAAAAATAAGCTCCGTCCGTTTTTATCCCGTTTGGACTCCGTTTGATATGGATATTCTTTGAAACCAAAAACATGCAAGAGACAGGAACTGGCACTGGGCACTGGATCAATATGTTAGTCCCAAAAATAATATAAAAAGTTGCCAAAAAGTATATGAAAGTTGAATAATATTGGCATGGAACAATCAAAAATTATAGATACAACGGCGACGTATCACGCCCCAACCCAAAATACGGAGAAGTGATTGTTTTCACTGACCATATGAACCGTGGTTTCTCACCGCCCGGTTGAAAATTCTTCAAAGAGGTTCTTCAGTTTTTCAAACTCCATCCTCAGGACCTCGGACCCAATTCTATTTCCAACATTTGTAACTTCTAAGTACTCTGTGAGGTGTATCTTCAGCAAGAGCCGACCATAGAGCTATTTAGAGAGTATTTTTATCTGAACCGGCAAAACGAATGCACCAACGGTCCCAGCTTAGAACTTGGAGGCATCTTGATTCAGCAACGTCAGGGTGCTGTATTCCCTCTCATTGTCTTACCAAGTCACCCAAAGGATTGGAACCAAACTTGGTTTTATTGTCAGGATATCTCTCCAGCAAATGAGAAACCGCTGCCGGTTACCGCCCCAGTCATCTTGACCCCAAGTTCACCCTTCCGGATAAATTCACCGTAGCGGAACGCAAGATGCTGCTTCCATCCATCAGAAGAATCAATGCCTTGTTGGGGAACGACTTAACTGGAGTAGATCTGACCCGCTGCTGGATCTCATGGCGGGTTATTCCATTAAGCCGTTGATCAAAACTGATGTATGAATATGGTGGAAGCCCGGATGACTCTCTTCGTCACATCCCAGTTGAACTCACCGAAGAAGGCATTGTTTCAATGTCAAACCTTTTGGTGAACGGGAAATATGAAGACTGTAGCATTGTTGGGTTAAACCCCTTCTGCAAGCTTAACCCGGTACCAGAAGTAAGCATATTCTGATCTCTTTTCCTTTGTTTTTTGCCCATATATACTGCTTTAGCACTGATCTTTCTTCTTGTCTTTGCAGGCCAATTCTGACTTTTGGAAGGTGAAATGTGACCACGAGGCTGCCAAGAAGGCGAAAGCAGCCGCTATGAACACCAAGAAGACGAACCGGAAATCGAAGAAGAAGAAGAAAACCACGGTTGAAGATTTAATGAAGCTTGATGACTCGTCTGACTCGGAGGTAGCCCTTGATTCCCTTGGCCAATTTTTTAACAATCTTATTGACACTGATCCTTACCAGGATGACACTAGGCCAGTCAGGCCGGGGAAGCAGAGGTAACTATCATTTCCTCCAACTCAGAACCCTTACCAAGACACAAAGTTCGACGAGTGATCCGTAAAGTAAAGTTTTCTAACCCCTTAGCTCACTTGGATCCCAACTTTCATTTGAAAAAGCAGCAACACGAAAGCTGCCGTGAAGCTGAGATTGAAGATGAACCGGCTGTCGACCTTCAACAGACCCCTCGGAAACGCCCGAACGAGGTTTACTTTTATTCCTTAACTTGTTTTAATGAATCCTACTCATTGTATTCCTTTTAACTCCTTTCTTTTACCTTTTCAGGAAGTGTCTCGTTCTTCAGGCGACTCATCACAAACACAATTCCCGGCTTTCAAGACAGCCCCTGGGTAATCAGAAATCCTCTTTTCTTCCGGGTTGATCAATTGTATCTTGATGCTGACTGTCTTGTAATATATATTTTTTCTTTAGCGGCCAGGCTAGATCCCTAAGAAGGGGAAGGTAGCAAAGCCGGCGGAAGACCCGCCAGTATTAATATCTGAACCGGCTAGGCCGCCTTCTCCATTAACTGCCGCCCCAGAAGACCCGCCTATTATCCATGAAGCAAATCCTTCGGAGCCGTCCCTTGACAAAGTCACTATGAATCCTTCCACAGTTGGACCGTCAAGCTCAACTGACCCGCCGTCTCCACGTGTTCAAGATGTTCAAATTACTGGGAGCCGTTTTGTTGAGCCGGGGAACCCAACGGTGTTGGCTCGATGCACACCTAAGCAAGAAGCATTGGAGAGGCAGAAGGTTCGCTTTGATGTTGTCAACTACGACCGTATTAATGCCAGTGACATCTTATCCGGCTATCTCAGTCATGTACACTCCAGTCGTGATTTTGAGATCGAGATGGTCAAGCAGCTTCAGTTGAAATATGAGGTACGTTGTTTCTGGTTTACCAATATTCCTTCAGCCCCCAAGTCTGTAGATTATGAGAGAAACGGAATAACATGTAGACTTAAAATATAGGCCAAGACCTTTACCTCTGAATCTTTGCCTGATATTGATAGAACAAGACATCACCCATAGTCCCCAAGGACCAGTTTATTTTGATCATTAATGAATCGGTACTTCAGAATTTAAAACAAATTGCAAAGTACTTAACATTCCGGTTTATTTTTGATAAACTTGTTGAACTGCATACATTAGCCCCCAAGTGCCAAGTGCTGTTACTTTGTAAAGGACTTGGGACTTCAAATATGTTGCTAGAGTCGAAAAAATTTTAATTTGGCATACATTAGCCCCCACGTGCCAAGTGGTTTATTCGTAAAGTACTTGGGACTTGAATCTTGAATTTGCATAGTGGATTTTAACACCAAGTCTTAACTTGTCTGAATGTTTCACAGAATGCCTTGTCTGAACTAAACTCTCAACTGACTGATGCAAAGACACGACTAGCGAGTCAGGAGTCAGAAATCAAGTCTTCCACCTCCAAACTGCAAATAAGCCTTTCTGAAACGGAGAGTTTGAAGACCAGCTTTGCTGCCAAAGAGAAAACTTGGGAAAATGAGAAAACACTTCTGACCTGGCATGCTGAAACAGCCAAAATAGCTCTGAAGGAAATATCAGCCAAGGTGAATGGTTTAAAGGGCCGGGTGTCTCAGATGGTCGCTGCTATCTTTGGTAAGCTGCCTTGTTTTGACCTTTCATGTATTTTATGCCAAACCGGAATATGATCCGCCAACTTACTCTGTTAAATATATGCAGGTCTGCGAAGTAAAAATCTGAGCCAAGACCCATTGATTAAACTGAAGGTTGTATACACCTTAGTTGAACAATTTTACATTGGTGCACAACGGGCTCTAGCCGCTATCTCTCCTGCAAATCAAGTACCCAACCGTCTTAGCGATGTCCTGAAGAATCTGTCCATCCTTCCGGCGAGATTCCAAGAAGTAAAACACTCCTGCGCGCGAGCCGGAGCTTTGACTGCCCTAAGCCGCTCCAAGGCTTGGGTGCCAGATCTAGACCCGGCGGACATAGCAAGGGGCTATCCTACCGTGAAGGAGGACGGGTCTCCGTTTGACCAAGACGATTTCATAGCGTGTGTACATGAAGTTCGGCCTCAGGCAACTAGTCTTGGAGAAGACACCAATGTGGACAAGTACCAACCGGGTTTTGATAGTGAAAATAAGAAGATGGACACTCCTTCATATAAAGTAGCAGATCTGATCCCACCTATGAGAGAAGATACCTTTGCTCCAGAAGTTGACCCGGTCGGCCTGATTGACGACGAAGCTGAATTCGTCGCCATGAATGGCTTTGATTGGTCAAAATCTAACTTCTAGCAACCAGACGGTGGTGAACCGGTGAGGGAGGGACAATGATCATCTTCATAGGCTTATAAAGCCTTGTAATAACTTTAGTTAAAACACTGCATGTTTGCTTATGCTGTCATGCATAAAATACTTCTTATGTGAATCTGTGTTTTAGATGTCAATGTATGCATCGTTTAATGTTTGTCTCTGCAATGGTTGAACTCTGTTCCTATGAACACAAGGAAAAGACTGGCAAGGCGGTTTAGAACCAACTAGGCTTAAACACCTCATAAGAAAACAATAGAGACAAATTTAAATAACGGATAAGGTTTAATACTAACTCTAGAGTTAACGCGACAGGTTAGCGCGTATAAGTAAAAACCATACCTTATCCTTGTTGATCTTTAAATCGCCGGTTTAAATAACCCGGGTGATGAATTGATAATTCAATATATATATGAAAAGTTAATACTCCTTGAATACTCAATGATCATTATATTTTAGTAGCTCGTACCTTTGGATCCTTGAACCATCGGCTTGAATAACCCGGGCGGCTGTATTGTCCAATAATTGAGCCGGCGAAGAAAACCAGGCTATCTTATTTGTAATATTGAAACAACAAAAACTCAAAGGCAAGCAACAGATAATAAACATAATTTTAATTATGTATTAAAAAAGTTGGGGGTTTCTGATTCGAATACGATCAGTAAACTGGACCAAAGGGGTTAAGCTAAGGTTCGAATACGACCATATAGCCCCCAGTGGCTTTGGCGTTGCGCCGATCAAGAGGGTACCGACAGCTATGTTCTCTTTGGTTCGAATACGACCTTTGTTTGAACAGGAAGCCCCCAAATGACCTTGAGAGGTTTTTAACGACCCTGATTCGAATACGATCCAAGTCGGACTCAAAGGGGGTTAAGCTATGATTCGGATACGATCAAGAAGCCCCCAAGTGAGTTTGGCTTTGAGCCAATCAAGAGGGTTACGACAGCTATGTTCTCTTTGGTTCGAATACGACCTATGTTTGAACAGGAAGCCCCCAAGTGACCATATGGTTTACAGCTAGATTCGGATGCGATCATGAGCTGGACTAAAAAGGTTAAACTTGATTCAAATATGATCAGTTCCTTAATAGTCATTTATGAATAAAAATAATAATTAAGATGCATAGTCTTTGAAAAGAAAACAAACCGATGGTCTTACTTTATTGCTTATCATTGTATTTACAATGTGAACTTATGTACATGATGAGAGCCGGTAGCTCAGGTGTAGTATGGCCGAAGTTGAGCGATGTTCCACGACCGGCGGGTCTCCTCTTCCGACTTACGTGAGTCTGCATGCTCTCGAACGTCAATGAGGTAGTAGGACCCATTTTTTAATTTTTTACTGACCACAAAGGGTCCTTCCCAAGGTGGGGATAACTTGTGTGCATCTGAAAGATCTTGGATGAGCCGGACCACCAAGTCGCCTTCCTGAAAAGTCCTGGATTTAACCCGGCGGTTGTGATAATGACGCAGGTCCTGTTGATAAATTGCTAACCGTGCCGCCACTAAGTCTCTTTCTTCGTCTAACAAGTCAAGCGCATCCTGTCTGGCTTTTTCATTGTTAGCTTCAACATAAGCCGCCACACGGGGCGAGTCATGACGGATGTCACTAGGCAACACTGCTTCTGCTCCATAAACCATGAAGAAGGGTGTGTAACCCGTAGACCTGTTGGGCATAGTGTTGATGCTCCATAACACTGAGGGTAACTCCTCTACCCAACAACCCGGCGTTCGCTATAAAGGAATCATAAGCCGGGGTTTTAGGCCCTTCAGAATTTCCTGATTGGCTCTCTCCGCTTGACCATTGGATTAAGGATGAGCCACGGAAGAAACATCAAGCCGGATGTGCTCTCGCTGACAAAATTCTTCCATAACCCCTTGGGATAGATTTGTGCCATTGTCTGTGATAATACTGTGTGGAAAACCGAAATGGAAGATTACTTTTTTCATGAACTGAACCGCCATGGCTGCATCACACTTACTCACAGGCTCCGCCTCAACCGATTTGGTGAACTTATCAACAGCCACCAAGAGATGCGTCTTTTTATCATTAGACCTTTTGAAAGGTCCCACCATGTCAAGCCCCCAGACTGCAGATGGCCAAGTGACTGGAATCATCCGGAGCTCTTGAGCCGGCACATGCGCTTGTCGTGCAAATTCCTGACATCCATCACATCTACTGACATGAGCTTCTGCATCAGCGTGAGCCGTCAACCTGTAAAAACCATGACGAAATGCTTTGACCACTAAAGATTTTGACCTGGCATGATGACCACAATCGCCTTCATGGATTTCATGAAGGATTTCTTGACCTTCTTCAGGGGAAACACACCATTGAAATGCTCCGGAAACACTGCGATGAAATAACTCTCCATCCGAAATCGTCATGGACTTAGACTGCTGGGTTATTTGTCGAGCCAGGGTCTCATCCACTGGCAACTCTCCCCGGGTCATGTAAGCAAAGAACGGCACCGTCCAATCTGGGATGATGTGAAGAGCCGCCACCAACTGTGCCTCCGGGTCAGGAACAACTAAATCTTCTTCTGTGGGCAACTTGACAGAGGGGTTATGCAAAACATCTAAAAAGGTGTTGGGTGGTACCGACTTACGTTGAGACCCCAGCCGGCTCAAAGCATCAACTGCTTCGTTTTTCCGTCGGTCAATGTGTTCCACCTGATAACCTTTAAAATATCCTGCAATAGCATCAACCTCTCGGCGATAAGCCGCCATGAGAGGGTCTTTGGAATCCCACTTGCCAGACACCTGTTGAGCCACTAGATCTGAATCACCAAGACATCTGACCCGGCTGAAGCTCATCTCCTTTGCCACTCGAAGACCATGGAGCAATGCTTCATACTCTGCTGCATTGTTATTGCATGGAAACATCAACCGCAACACATAACAAAATTTATCACGTCGTGGGGAAGTTAATACAACCCTAGCCCCCGAGCCTTCCAATTGCCTGGACCCATCAAAATGAATAGTCCAATATGTGTTGTTCGGCTTTTCTTCTGGCATCTGCATCTCTGTCCAGTCATTGATGAAGTCAACCAGGGCTTGAGACTTAATCGCAGTATGTGGAACATACTTCAGCCCATGAGACCCAAGCTCAATTGCCCACTTGGCAACTCGCCATGTGGCTTCTCTGTTTTGAATAATGTCTCCCAAAGGAGTAGAACTAACCACAGTGATCGGATGTCCTTGAAAGTAATGCTTAAGCTTCCGGCTTGCCATGAACACCCCATAAACAAGCTTCTGCCAGTGAGGATATCGTTGCTTAGACTCAATTAACACTTCACTGACATAATAAACCGGCCGCTGAACCGGATGCTCTTTGCCAGCCTCCTTGCGCTCTACCACCATAGACACACTAACAACCCGTGAGTTGGTAGCCATGTATAACAATAACGGCTCTTTCTCAATTGGAGCAGCTAGGACCGGCGGCTCAGCCAGTTGTGCCTTTAGATCCTCAAAAGCGGCGTTCGCAGCATCACTCCAAACAAAAACATCAGTTTTCTTCATCAATTGATACAGAAGCCTAGTTTTTTCTCCTAACCGGCTTATGAACCGGCTCAAAGCAGCCTCACGACCCGCCAGTCGTTGAACATCATTGACGCAGGTTGGTTTGGCTACAGATGTGATTGCCTTGATTTTCTCCGGGTTAGCTTCAATACCTCGGTTAGACACCAGAAAACCCAAGAGCTTGCCGGCTGGCACTCCAAAAATGCACTTGGCCGGGTTAAGCATAATCTTGTAAACCCGAAGATTATCAAAAGTCTCTTTCAGGTCCGTGACGAAGGTTTCCTCTTCCCTGGAGTTCACCACTATATCATCCACATAGGCATGAACATTGCGCCCAATTTGATTGTGAAGACAATTCTGCACACACCACTGGTAAGTCGCCTGGGCACTCTTAAGCCCAAAAGGCATAGACACATAGCAAAAATCCCCAAAAGGAGTTATGAAAGCCATCTTCTCTTGATCCTTGACTGCCATCTTAATCTGATGATAACCGGAGTAAGCATCTAAGAAACTCAACCGTGCGCAACCCGCCATAGCATCAATGATCTGATCAATACGGGGAAGAGCAAAAGGATCAGCCGGACAAGCCTTGTTTAAATCTGTGTAATCCACACACATACGCCAAGTGCCATTCTTTTTGAGCACGAGCACCGGGTTAGCTAACCATTCTGGGTGAAAGACCTCCACAATGAACCCGGCCGCCAAGAGTCGGGCCACCTCTTCTCCGATGGCCTTGCGCCTTTCTTCATTGAACCACCGGAGAAACTTTTTGACAGGTTTGAAATTTGATCGATATTAAGAGTGTGCTCAGCAAGTTCCCTCGGGACACCCGGTAGGTCTGAAGGTTTCCATGCAAAGATGTCCCGGTTCTTAGGGATGAACTCGATGAGTGCGCTTTCCTATTTCGGATCCAAGTTTGCGCTGATGATGAACTATTTGGATGAATCGCCAGGCACAAAGTCAACCATCTTAGTGTCATTAGCTAATTTGAATTTTAACTCTGGCTCATGCTCTGTTGTTGGTTTCTTTAATGATGTCATGTCCACTGAGTGAACATGATCTTTGTAGAATTACAACTCCTCTATTGCACAAATAGACTCAGCATAGGCAGCATCCCCCTCTTCAGATTCCAAGGCTATCTTCCGGCGCCCATGGACTATAATGGTGCCCTTGTAACCCGGCATCTTGAGCTGCAAATATACATAACATGGCCGAGCAACGAACTTGGCATAAGCCGGCCGCCCAAACAGAGCATGATATGGGCTTTTGATCTTAACCACTTCAAAGGTTAATTTTTCTGCTCTGGAGTCATACTCATCCCGAAAAGCTACCTCCAGCTCGATCTTACCAACTGGGTATGCCGACTTACCGGGTACCACACCATGAAAAACAGTGCTGGATTGTTTAAGATTTTTATCCATCAATCCCATCCGGCGGAACATCTCATAGTAAAGGATGTTGATGCTGCTGCCTCCATCCATGAGTACCTTAGTAAACTTGTACCCCCCAACCTGAGGTGCCACTACCAAAGCCAAGTGACCCAGATTATCAACCCGGGGCGGGTGATCCTCTCTGCTCCACACAATAGCTGCTCCGACCAACGTAAATAACATGGGATTGCCGGCTCAACGACATTAACGACCCTCTTGTGGAGCTTCTGGTCCCTCTTACATAAACTGGTAGTAAAGACATGATACTGTCCACTACTCAACTGCTTCGGGTTGCTCTGATAGCCGGATTGCTGTTGCTGCTGATTTCCTTGGTCGTGCTGCTGATTATATCCTCCTTGGTGACCAGGGTAACCCTGACCGTGAAAACCTCCCCCGCTTGAACCGGTGCCCGGGCCCTGAAAGCCGCCTCCACCTGAGCCGCCACCTGGGCCGTGAAACCCATCAAATGCGTTTGAATCTTTAAACGCCTTCATGACCATGCAATCCTTCCACAAGTGGGTGGCTGGTTTCTCCCGGGTGTCGTGTTTTGGACAAGGTTCATTCAACAACTGCTCAAGGGTGGGGCCTGACCCGCCTGATCGAGGGGGTTGTCTACTCTTGCGTCGCTGATTACCGCCCTGCGCATTGGTATTGGCAACAAACTCATCAGCCTTACGTTTATTACCTCCTTGATTCGCCAAGTTATGCCGGTGACCCTTGCCATTGCCGTTCTTCTTTCCCTTCGTTGCCTTTTCTTCATCAGACACTGGGTCTTTGGTGGTATCAGAATCAGCGTACTTGACAAGAGCCGCCATCAACGTTCCCATGTCATTACAGTCATGTTTAAGCTGCCCCAACTTCTGCTTTGGAGGTTCAAAATGTCAAATTTTCTCCAACATCAAAACTGCTAAGCCGGCATCCATTTTATCACATGAATGTATTATCTCTTTGACCCGGCGCACCCAATGGGTTGTAGATTCTCCATCCTCTTGCTAGCAATTGGTCAGGTCCACAATCGACATTGGCTGCTTACATGTATCCTTAAAGTTCTAGATGAACCGCGCCTTTAACTCTACCCATGAGCCGATAGAATTGGGTGGCAATCCTTTCAACCAGGTCCGAGCCGTTCCATCCAACATCATGGTAAAATACTTGGCCATGGTAGAATCGCTAACCTCCAACAGCTCCATAGCCATCTCATAACTCTCAATCCAAGCCCCCGGCTGTAAGTCAGCCGTGTAATTAGGCACCTTACGAGGCCCCTTGAAATCCTTGGGCAACCGCTCATTGCGTATGGCTGGGATCAGGCAAGGTATGCCTCCGGTTCTTGTGGCCACTCCTACCTCAATCGAGGTAGCTGGATAAGCCGGAAAGGTTTGGTGAGCCACCCGTTCCGCCTCTTGACGAATCCTCTCCTGATCCGCCAAGTTAAGGGCTCCAGCCCGCACCGACTGATGCCTATATGGCCGGTTGTGGCGTTGAGCATTACTTGACATCTCTGCGGACTCCATGTGCCTACTGTAACTTGGGCTCCGGCTTGGGCGAGGAGTTGGATGAATCCGGTCTCGACTGTAGGAGTATGCATCCTGCTGGGCCAAAGCTGTCTGAAGCAGTTCTCTTACCCTCCGGGTTTGAATTGCTGCTGGTGAGTCGCCTTCCATTGGGAGAGCCGCCAAACAAGCCGACGCTGCGATGAGATTTTCCAGAGGATTAGAGAAGTGACCCGGAGGTGTTGTCACATAACGAGGAGGAGCTGGATTTATGCGAGGCGGCTCCATGGTGCGTGGCTGAACTGGTGCACCGGGCGTTGTGACCCGATTTGCCTCTGGCGGGTTGCTTCCCCCAGCTCCGGGTGTATGGACCAGGTTCCTCGGATCCAGCGTTAGAGGCAGACGTGACTGAGTTTTCTGATGCCTCCTTCTCATGACCTCGTTTGATGCATTAAGATCCACCGAGAGCCGGAAGGTTTCTCCTTGAAGCGGCTGAGCACGAGCATCCAAAGCTGCTCGTTCTGCTGCCATCCAGGTTTCCTCCGCGGCTAGATTTTCCTTAGCTTGCACCATCTCCTCCCATACGCGTGCCACTTCTACGTCATGTTGGGCTTTATCCGCCGGTTCTACCGCAGCGGTTAACAGAGTCGTCAGTCTATCCATGAGGTCCATTAGAACCTGAGCCGAGGGGAGCGCGGGGTCTCCTGACCCGGCAGCTGTCGACTCGGTGGCCGCCGCTGTCACTGCGGTGGAGTTCTGCCCGGGCTGTGTCCCTGCCATGAAGAATCAGGCCCAATTCGGCGGCTCAAGGTGGTCCGGAATAGTGCTGCCATCAGATGTTGGTACAACGAGTCCGTCTCACCTGTTGATGATGCAGTATCTGAGCACATGGCTGTCTCCCTGCCTTCCATCGATCCTTCGGAGTATTCACCGCCATGGACGCAGCCTACGAAAGCATGCTTCACGACAGACTGAACACGGGCGGACCCGGCACTCTAAGCCGTTCCGATGAGGTTGGTGTGGACGTCCGGCTCAGGGCCTGACTCGCCGATCCGGCCTATGAAGATGTGAATTCCGCCGAAGGGGACCCGGTACCCGTACTCGATCGAGCCGGCCTCGGGGCCCCAGCCTTCGTCGTGGATGTAGAGTTTGCCGCGACAACTCTTGGTCATCCGGCCCACAGCGTATCCCTTGAGCCCTTCGAAGTTACCCTTCAAGAACTCAAATCTACCGTGCGCTGGCCCCACGGTGGGCTTCAACTGTCGTGGAGTTGACACGGCAGATGTCCTAGAGCAAGGACTTAGTCGTAGGGCTATCGCACTAGGAAGCTTAAAGGGGTTGATCGGGACAAAGGACACACAAGAGAGTTTTTATACTAGTTCGGCCCCTTGCAATGAAGGTAAAAGCCTACGTCTAGTTGGGATTGGTATTGCTGAGGTTTCGACTTCCAAGAGGCTCAACTCGCCGACTTGGTTATCGACTTGGTTGTTTCTTGCCCTAAACCACCACTGGGTCGTCCCCTTATATACACGGGTTGATGCCTGGTGGCCTACAGAGTCCCGTTCGGCTCATAATCGTGTCTGGCTCGGTGACCTTCTTTACATGCCTTTCTGTACACGTATTTCCTTACATACGGTGGTTTATTGTATCAGACCTTAAGCCGGCCCCAGGCCTTTGGGCCTTCTACAAGACTTAATAAACTACAATCTTTGAATGCTTACTGGGCTTCTTGCGTAACCCGCCATTGACGCTGACCTGGCCCCTCCTGGGCGGGTCTCAACTGATGGTAATGTCCCCAACACAATCCAAATTAAATGGTCACACTTCCATAAATTGATAAGCCACTTAGATAGAGGTAGATGAATAAAACAACTAGGTACGGAAAAGAACAAATACTTGGTGAGGATTACCCAATCACAAACCAAATATTTGCGGAAGAAACACTAGAGCTACAAGAATTCCCACCTATGAAACTCCCGAAATTTTCCCAGTTATGCAATCAGGTGTTGGGGATACAGGGGAAGCATAATATCTCACCCAAAGCTAGAAAATCCTACATCCAGCTGTATCCATCCTTCAACACATAACCAAGAAACCTTCGGAAATCATTTACCTTAACCTTCGAAAAGCATCCGTTATACGAGTTATGGCAATACTCTCGAACTCCCGCCCCAGTACTGGGTGGCATCGAGGTTATCTCACCAACAACTGCATAAAAGAGATTTTCGATGTCGGTGAAACTCAGGTATTCCAGAAATGCAACGATACAATTGTGACGACAATACCTCGGAGCTCAACTCCCCGGGACACTGCCACAACCCCTAAATGTCAGGAGGCACCAAGAACAATGTTCTCGTCAGAAAACCATCGGAACAATTCCAAGATACCCACGTGATCCTAATTTTTTTGTGAAATTTGAGAAGAAAAGAGTCAAAACTCTACGTAAGGATGCCTCACAAGAGCGACGAAGGGACTAAGGAGTAAAAAGAATCCTACTCTCCGATATATATAAATCCTAAAATACTCAAAACATTTTTCTAGACTCAAGAACGCCAATGATTGAATCAAGCAGGAGGCTCCTATGTTGGGGAAGGCTCTGGTTATGAACTTGTAACGCCCACGATGCGGCTATATCTCCAACGTGTCGAAGCACGACTTAGAGGCATAACCGCATTGTAAGCAATGTCGCAAGTGGGGTAATCTTCACACAACCCATGTACTGAATATGAAAAGAGGTACATAGTTGGCTTACAATCGCCACGTCATACAATGCATAAATATATCATTACAATCATCCAGATACAATCAAGGTGCGCCTACGGAACCAAAATAAAGACAACCCCAAAATGCATAATGTCCCCGATCGCCCCAACTGGGCTCCACTACTGATCGTCTGGAAAGGAAACATAGTATCGTCCTGAGTCCTCATTGAACTCCCACTTGAGCTCAGTCAAATCTCCTGGAGCGGTATCATCGGTCCCTGCATATGGTTTTCGAAGGAATCTGTGAGTCACGGGGACTCAGCAATCTCACACCCTCGCGATCAAGACTATTTAAGCTTATAGGTGGTGTAAAAGTATGAGGTGGAGCTGCAGCAAGCACTAGCATTTATGGTGGCTAACATACACAAATGAGAGCGAGAAGAGAAGGCAAGGCACGGTCGAGAAACTATGATCCAGAAATGATCCTAGAACAACCTACGTTCAAGCATAACACGAGACCGTGCTCTCTTCCCGGACTCCACCGAAAAGAGACCATCACGGCCACACACTCTGTTGATTCATTTTAATTAAGTTAAGTTTCAGGTTTTCTACAACCGGACATTAACAAATTCCCATCTGCCCATAACCGCGGGCATGGCTTTTGAAAGTTCAAATCCCTGCAGGGGTGTCCCAACTTAGCCCATCACAAGCTCTCACGGTCAACAAAGGATATTACTTCTCCCAAGACAATCCGATCAGTCTCGGAATCCCGGTTACAAGACATCTCGACAATGGTAAAACTAAACCAGCAAAGCCGCCCGATGTGCCGACAAATCCCGATAGGAGTCGCACTTATCTCGTTCTCAGGGCACACCGGATAGGCCAAGCTACAAGTAAAACCAACCCTCAAGTTGCCCTGAGGTGGCCCCGCAGGCTGCCCACTTCGGACCAACACTCAGAGGAGCACTGGCCCAGGGGGGTTTAAAATAAAGATGACCCTTGAGTCCGAGAAACCCAAGGGAAAAAGGCTAGGTGGCGAATGGTAAAACCAAGGTTGGGCCTTGCTGGAGGAGTTTTATTCAAGTCGAACTATCAAGGGGTTCCCATTATAACCCAACCATGTAAGGAACACAAAATCAAGGAACATAACACCGGTATGACGGAAACTAGGGCGGCGAGAGTGGAACAAAACACCAGGCATAAGGCCGAGCCTTCCACCCTTTACCAAATGTATAGATGCATTAAAGTAAACAAGATATAATAATGATATCCCAACAATAAGCATGTTCCAACAAGGAACAAAACACCAGGCATAAGGCCAAGCCTTCCACCCTTTACCAAATGTATAGATGCATTAAAGTAAACAAGATATAATAATGATATCCCAACAATAAGCATGTTCCAACAAGGAACAAACTCCAATCTTCACCTGCAACTAGCAACGCTATAAGAGGGGCTGAGCAAAGCGGTAACATAGCCAAACAACGGTTTGCTAGGACAAGGTGGGTTAGAGGTTTGACATGGCAATATGAGAGGCATGATAAGCAAGTGGTAGGTATCATAGCATAGGCATAGCAATAGAGCGAGCATCTAGTAAGCAAAGATAGAAGTGATTTCTAGGGTATGGTCATCTTGCCTACAAAGTTCTCTGAGTTGACGTTAGCTTGATCCTCGTAAGCGTACTCAACTGGTTCCTCGATCACGTACTCATCTCCTGGCTCTACCCAAAGAAAGAACACAAAGCAAAGGGAGACACAATCAACCACAGTGCAATGCGCAAGCAACATGATGCAAACCATGTCATGATATGCGGGGTGTGATATGCGATGCATATGCATGTTTCGGAAAGGAAAGATTGAACCTGGCCTCAACTTGGAAAACCAAGAGTGCGACTGGAAAGAGGAGTTGATTTCGGTCAAAATCGATATAAAGGTCACCGGAATCGGATGCATGGTTTGCTAATGGCAAGCAAAACAAATATGGCACCGATCTGCGATTAACAGCACGAGGCCATCTAAATGCATCAAGAACAACAAGCTACTGCACCCTAAGATAGCAACAAAGAACATGGCAGTGATCCACTCAAGATGTTTGACAAAAAATGAACACTGAGCTACGGCTAATTCACACAATAGCAGGCTCAAACAAGCATGGCAGAAGTGCAAAAGATAACAGGTTATAGACTTAGTGAAAATAACATGATGTCAGGAATTTTACATCAGGAAGCAATGTTTAGAGCACGATAACAACATTCCACAGGAACATATCATGGCAAAGCAAGGCATGGCATGAAGCTACTCAAATCATACAACAAAAGTCCCTTACTGACCATAAGCCAAAAGGGATCAGAAAATACAATGGCAACCATGTGAACATAGCAACTTTCGTAATAGATTCATAATTAGTAGAAAACTGGAACATGGCAAAACAGATTCATGTAGGCATGTTTATGAGCTCGATGCACTCACCACAAGGCATTTCATGACAAACTAAGCATACACCCAGCAAGTAGTCATGGCATAGAAGCTAAATATGGCAAGAACAACCTCATAACATGCAAGGATAAACTATAACAACCTCGGCAAAATTGCTTAACACATAAACAATCTGCCAGGAACATTTTATAGCAAAAGTAGAGCAAGATTGAGTCATGCTAGGGTGCTCCATTATTGCAAACAATGACATGGATGGATAGAGCATAACATTATCTCAAAATCACCCTTACTGATCATGCTCAAAAGAGGCATGGATCACACTGTAGCAACAAGAATACATGGCATAAAAAATATTATCAGGGAAAAGACTTCGAAAATTTCCAAGTCCCTAAAATCAGCAACATTACGAGAGCTACTTTACATGCTACTGTTAGTCACCACAAAGATCACAAAAATACATGGCATACACCCTTGTAAAGATGGCATTGCATACTTCAAAACACATGTAGGGCTCAAGTTCATAGGAGGCACACATTAAACATGGCAAAAATGAAAAATGTCCAATTACTGATAAGAATCTGAAACTAACATTACATAGCACTTTTGCAACAACATTTAGGGCATCAAGATGAACTCAAATGAACATGGTGCAATGGATTGAAATGATGTACTCATTGAGACGAACAATTTGATATGCTACATGCCCAAAATGGAGCTACGGATGCAACGTTACGATGTGATGAACAAGGGCATATGACATGAGGAAAAGACTTAGAGAAGAAAACGACCCCTCCATGGAAAAAGTCAACTCCGGCGATGTCGAGGCTGAATCCATCGTCTCTGGCGACGGCGAGGCCTGAACGCGGTCGGGAAGGCCGGGAAGTGGCCGGATTCCGGCGGGGGTGGCCGGATCTGGCTCCGGGAGACGCGGTGGAGGCGGAGGCGACCGGATCCGTGGCGGCGGCGGCGCGGTAGGACGACGGTGACCAGAGCGAGGCGGCGGCGTCCTACGGATCGGCGGCGACCAGCGTGGCGGCGGGGCGGTGCGGGGGCGAGCGAAGGCGGCGGTGGGCGCGCGTGGGCCAGGGAGGTCCCGGCTTGGGCTCAGTGGGCCAGCGACGGGGGAGGCGGCCGAGCAAATGCGGAGGCGACACGTGGCAGCTGTGGCGGTGGGATCCTGTCCGGCGGCCGGCGGACGCATCCGGCCGCGCGGAGGTGAGGGGAGCTAGGGTTAGGGTGGTTTGATCCGGGATTTCAAGGGGAGTTGCCTTTTTATAGGTAAAGGGAGCTAGGAGGCTCCAAATTGAGCGCGGTTTGCGGCCACGCGATCGTGACCGAACGACTGAGATGATGGAGGGGGTTTAGGTGGCTTTTGGGCCACTTTGGAGAGGTGTTGGGCTGCAACACACACGAGGCCTTTACGACTCCTCAATTAACCGTTGGAGCATCAAACAAAGTCAAAATGGCACGAAACTTGACAGGTGGTCTACCGGTAGTAAACGAAGGCCGCTTGCCAAGTCTCGGTCCAATCCGAAAACGTTTAACACCCGCACACGAAAAGAGGTAAAAGGGAACACTTGAGGACATAGGAGCGCCGGAAAGCAAAACGGACAACGGGGAAAATGCTCGGATGCATGAGACGAACACGTATGAAAATGCGATACACATGATGACATGATATGAGATGCATGACAAAGATGAAAGCAACACGAAGACAAAACCCGACAATGAGGAAATATCATAACTTAGTGCCGGAAATGGCAAGAGTTGGAATACAAATATGGCAGGTTACATACGGGGTGTTACAAGAGCCTAAGCTTGGGGCTGCTCAAGGCACCCCAAGGTAAAATTCAAGGACAACCAAAAGCCTAAGCTTGGGGATGCCCCGGAAGGCATCCCCTCTTTCGTCTTCTTCTATCGGTAACTTTACTTGAGGCTATATTTTTATTCACCACATGATATGTGTTTTGCTTGGAGCGTCTTGTATGATTTGAGTCTTTGCTTTTTAGTTTAACACAATCATCCTTGCTGTACACACCTTTTGAGAGAGACACACTTGAATTGGAATTTATTAGAATACTCTATGTGCTTCACTTATATCTTTTGAGCTAGAAAATTTTGCTCTAGTGCTTCACTTATATCTTTTAGAGCACGGTGGTGGTTTTATTTTATAGAAATCATTGATCTCTCATGCTTCTCTTATATTATTTTGAGAGTCCTTTAGAACAGCATGGTAATTTTCTATGGTTATAAAATTTGTCCTAATATGATAGGCATCCAAGATGGGTAGAATAAAAACTATCATAAAAGATGCATTGAATACTATGAGAAGTTTGATACTTGATGATTGTTTTGAGATATGGAGATGGTGATATTAGAGTCATGCTAGTTGAGTAGTTGTGAATTTGAGAAATACTTGTGTTGAAGTTTGTGATTCCCGTAGCATGCACGTATGGTGAACCGTTATGTGATGAAGTGGGAGCATAATTTATTTATTGATTGTCTTCCTTATGAGTGGCGGTCGGGGACGAGCGATGGTATTTTCCTACCAATCTATCCACCTAGGAGCATGCGTGTAGTACTTTGTTTCGATAACTAATAAATTTTTTCAATAAGTATGTGAGTGCTTTATGACTAATGTTGAGTCCATGGATTATACGCACTCTCACCCTTGCACAATTACTAGCCTCTCTAGTACCGTGCAACTTTCACCGGTACCTTAAACCCACCATATACATTCCTCAAAACAGCCACCATACCTACCTATTATGGCATTTCCATAGCCATTCCGAGATATATTGCCATGCAACTTTCTACCATTTCGTTATTATGACACGCTTCATCATTGTCATATTGCTTTGCATGTTCATGTAGTTGACATCGTATTTGTGGCAAAGCCACCGTTCATAATTCTTTCATACATGTCACTCATGATTCATAGCATATCCCAGTACACCACCGGAGGCATTCACATAGAGTAATATCTTGTTCTAAGTATTGAGTTGTAATCTTTGAGTTGTAAGTAAATAAAAGTGTGATGATTATCATTATTAGAGCATGGTCCCAAGTGAGGAAAGGATGATGGAGACTATGATTCCCCCAAAAGTCGGCATAAGACTCCGGACTAAAGAAAAAGAAAGAAAAGAGGCCATAAAAAAGAAGAAGAAGAAGGTCCAAATAAAAAAATTTTGAGAGAAAAAGAGAGAAGGGACAATGTTACTATCCTTTTTCCACACTTGTTCTTCAAAGTAGCACCATGATCTTCATGATAGAGAGTCTCCTATGTTGTCACCTTCATATACTAGTGGGAATTTTACATTATAGAACTTGGGTTGTATATTCCAATGATGGGCTTCCTCAAAATGCCCTAGGTCTTCGTGAGCAAGCGAGTTGGATGCACACCCACTTAGTTTCTTTTTGAGCTTTCATACACTTCTAGCTCTAGTGCATCCGTTGCATGGCAATCCCTACTCACTCACATTGATATATATATATATATACATATATATATATACATATATATATATACATATATATATATATATACATATATATATATATATTGATGGGCATCTCCATAGCCTGTTGATACGCCTAGTTGATGTGAGACTATCTTCTCCTTTTTGTCTTCTCCACAACCACCATTCTATTCCACCTATAGTGCTATATCCATGACTCACGCTCATGTATTGCATGGAGATTGAAAAAGTTTGAGAACACCAAAAGTATGAAACAATTTCTTGGCTTGTCATCGGGGTTGTGCATGATTAAATACTTTGTGTGATGAAGATAGAGCATAGCCAGACTATATGATTTTGCAGGGATAACTTTCTTTGGCCATATTTTGAGAAGACATAATTGCTTTGTTAGTATGCTTGAAATATTACTATTTTAATGTCAATATTAAACTTTTGTCTTGAATCTTTCAGATCTGAACATTCATGCTACAATAAATAAAATTACATTGAGAAATATGCTTGGTAGCACTCCACATCAAAAATTCTGTTTTTATCATTTACCTACTCGAGGACGAGCAGGAATTAAGCTTGGGCATGCTTGATATGTCTCCAATGTATCTATAATTTTTGATTGTTCCATGCTATTATATTATCAGTTTTGGATGTTAATGGGCTTATTCATACACTTTTATATTATTTTTGGGACTAACCTACTAACCCAAGGCCCAATGCAAATTGCTGTTTTTTTGCCTATTTCAGTGTTTCGCAGAAAAGGAATATCAAACGGAATCCAAACGGAATGAAACTTCGGGAGAGTTATTTTTGGAACAAGCGTGATCCAGAGGACTTGGAGTGGACATCAAGAAACCAACGAGGAGGCCACGAGGCTGGGAGGCGCGCCTGCCCCCTGGGTGCGCCCCCACCCTCGTGGGCCCCTCGTGGCTCCACCGACCTACTTCTTCCTCCTATATATGTCCACATACTCCAAAAACATCCATGAGCACCACGAAACCCTATTTCCACCGCCGCAACCTTCTGTACCCAAGAGATCCCATCTTGGGGCCTTTTCCGGAGCTCCGCCGGAGGGGGAATTGATCACAGAGGGCTTCTACATCAACACCATAGCCTCTCCGATGATGTGTGAGTAGTTTACTTCAGACCTTCGGGTCCATAGTTATTAGCTAGATGACTTCTTTTCTCTCTTTGGATCTCAATACAAAGTTCTCCTCGATCTTCTTGGAGATCTATTCGATGTAACTCTTTTTGCGGTGTGTTTGTCGAGATCCGATGAATTGTGGGTTTATGATCAAGATTATCTATGAACAATATTTGATTCTTCTCTGAAATCTTTTATGTATGATTTTTTATGTTTGCAAGTCTCTTCGAATTATCAGTTTGGTTTGGCCTACTAGATTGATCTTTCTTGCAATGGGAGAAGTGCTTAGCTTTGGGTTTTGTCGGGGGTTTGGTGCGATATATGCCAACAGATGGCTTATCATGGTGGGGGCGAGTAGAACGTCGCCGGTGCCTGGAAACGGGATGAGGCGAAGACATGCACGCCGGCGAATCTTACCCAGCTTCAGGGCTCTCCGGGGAGATAACACCCCTACTGCTGCTCTGCGGGGTCTCCGCATGATCACTATGGCCAAGTGTTTACACGGTTGCTCCTTGAGCTGTTTCTTAGAGGTAGGAGAGGGCAAGGCTAGCTCTCTCCTTCTATCTGGTTTGGTCTAGAGCTACTGGGTTCCAACCCTTTGCATGGGTGCACTGGGGGTTTATATAGGCCTACCCCCCAGGGGTACAATGGTATTTTGACTGGGTGCAGGCCCAGTCGTCAGTGCCTCCGACCTCCGACTTGTCCGCCGAATGCTGGGGCCCGCCGACTGGTCTGGTACGGAGCTGACAGGCCGCGTCCGCCGCGGGCGGGTTATGCCGGCTGCTGATTACTGTAGCCGTGCTCCTGATGACGCAGGCTTGGTCATGGGGTCGTGGCAACAGCCCTGCCGCCTGGCGGGCGATCACTGTGGCCACTCCCCATCTCATCTTGATTAATGGCGCGTGGGCCCCGGGGGAGGGCTCGGCCGACTCCCCCGGGCCGACTCCCGACGGGTCTGATCGGCGGTTCTCCCGCCATCTCCCGAGGTCTCGCTGACTGGTGGGCCCCGCTGCCTCTAGGCCGTACAGACAAGCCATCGTGGGTGCAGGACTCGGTACTATGGTGCTGATGTCAGGGCCGGCCGGGCAACAGTGCCACGCCGCACGGAGATCTTCCCGGGTACGGCGTGCTGTGGCCATGCCTGCCCTTGGTTAGGGGCGGGGAGTGGGCTTCACTGTTGCCATGCCCCTGCCCCATTCCCTTCAATGAGGTCATGACTTGTTGGAGTTGTCGGCCGACTCCCCAAAGCCGGCTTCTCCAGAAGTCGTCCCTGGGACTCGGCTGTGAGCGGGCAGTCGGCCGCCCTGCCGTCGACTCCTCAGGAGGCGGCTCTTCGCCCCGGGGTCTTGAGGGGCGCAGCCTGCCCCAATGTCTTGAAAGGTTATGGGCCTCGGGTTGGCCTACCCGTGGCCCATTACTCCGACAGGTTCAATCTTGCGGTGTCCTTTCCCAGTGACAGTAGGGGCAGCAAGGCATGTATTGTATTGTTGACATCGAGGATAAAAAGATGGGGTTTATATCATATTGCTTGAGTTTATCCCTCTATATCATGTCATCTTGCCTAATGCGTTACTCTATTCTTATGAACTTAATACTCTAGATGCATGCTGGATAGCGGTCGATGTGTGGAGTAATAGTAGTAGATGCAGAATCGTTTCGGTCTACTTGTCGTGGACGTGATGCCTATATACATGATCATGCCTAGATATTCTCATAATTATGCACTTTCCTATCAATTGCTCGACAGTAATTTGTTCACCCACCGTAATACTTATGCTATCTTGAGAGAAGCCACTAGTGAAACCTATGGCCCCCGGGTCTATTCTCTATTATATTAATCTTCCGTCTACTAGCTATTTCTGGCACGGTTTATTTTGCAATCTATATCATAAAAATACAAAAAATATTTATCTTATTATTATTATCTCTAGCAGATCTCACTCTCGTAAGTGACCGTGAAGGGATTGACAACCCCTTTATCGCGTTGGTTGCGAGGTTCTTATTTGTTTGTGTAGGTACGAGGGACTTGCATGTAGTCTCCTACTGGATTGATACCTTGGTTCTTAAAAACTGAGGGAAATACTTACGCTACTTTGCTGCATCACCCTTTCCACTTCAAGGGAAATCCAACGCAGTGCTAGATAGGTAGCATTCCCTTTGTCATCGGTATGTCATTTGCCCGAGATTCGATCATTGGTATCTCAATACCTAGTTCAATCTCGTTACCGGCAAGTCTCTTTACTCGTTTCGTAATGCATCAGCCCACAACTAACTCATTAGTCACATTGCTTGCAAGGCTTATAGTGATGTGCATTACCTCGAGGTCCCAAAGATACCTCTCTGATAATCGGAGTGAAAAATCCTAATCTCGATCTATGCCAACTCAACAAACACCATCGGAAACACCTGTAGAGCATCTTTATAATCACCCAGTTACCTTGTGACGTTTGATAGCACACTAAGTGTTCCTCCGGTATTTGGGAGTTGCATAATCTCATAGTCATGGGAACATGTATAAGTTATGAAGAAAGCAATAGCAACAAACTAAATGATCATAATGCTAATCTAATGGATGGGTCAAGTCAATCACATCATTCTCTAATGATGTGATCCCGCTTATCAAATGACAACTCTTGTCTATGGCTAGGAAACTTAACCATCTTTGATTAACAAGCTAGTCAAGTAGAGGCATACTAGTGATACTTTTTTTGTCTATGTATTCACACATGTACTAAGTTTTCGGTTAATACAATTCTAGCATGAATAATAAACATTTATCATGATATAAGGAAATATAAATAACAACTTTATTATTGCCTCCAGGGCATATTTCCTTCAGGTTAGTATCGGTTGTTCCTAAGTTTTTGGTTCTTCACATGATGTGTGCTATTGTAGAAATGTCATTTTGTTTTGTTTTGCTTGTTGTTTTATAAAGTGCTTAGATCTGAAAGGTTTTTTTTAATAAAATAGAGTCCTCAAATAATTGCCAGGGCGGCCAAGTAAGCTGCATTCACATCCCGTCAACGAAGCTCTTTTCTATGTTATTTACTCTTGTGCTTCAGTTATATCCTTTGAGTAAATTGTTGAATAAATTGAATGTCACGAAGTTCAAATCATATCATGCCTAGTGATAGCTTCGCATTGGGTTTAGAAAGTGAAATCTTTTAAGGCTTCACAATCACAATATTGGTCATACAAGCAATTCACGAATAATTAGTATAAGGAAGAGACTTTCACATGCAAATACACTATCATGGAAATCTTTTGTGATTGTGACCCCTCATAAAAATATTATATGCCAAAATTGTTGACGTTGGACAAGGAAGACAATGTAATGGTTTATGTTTTTTCATATTCACATAGAAGTTATATTGTCATAGATCCTTCAACATGTGGTGCTTGCCCCCCATCTTTGCTAGCCAAAAATTCCGCACCAAGTAGAGATACAACTTGTGCATCCAAAAACCCTTAAACCCAAATCTTATTTTCAATAGTCCACCATACCTACCTAAGGATTGAGCAACATCCTTCAAGTAAGTTGTCATCGGTGCAATAAGGCAATAAAAATTGCTTCTAAAAGTGTAAGATCATTTAGTGTAAGAGAAAATTGAGTGTTGTACGAACTTATGATGGTAAAACAATAAAAGCGACAGACTGCATAATAAAGGTTGCTATCACAAGGGGAAATATAACGTGACATTATTTTGCACTATGGGATTGAGCATACAAACAAATAAGCGCATGGCAACCTCTACTTCCCTCTGCGAAGGGTCTATATTTTACTTTTATGTATTTACTTTTATGCAAGAGTCAAAGTTCTTCTCTCTATTCCTTTTTATTTTTCTCTTTTGGCAAGCATCATGTGGCGAGGAAAGATCTAGGCACATATGTCCAGTTGAGGTGAATACATTGGGAGGCAAAACAATAAGCCCCTATCTTTCTATGTGTCCAGTTGAAACGTTTTGCTCATGTGTACGCGGTGAGTGTTAGCACTCATAGAAGACTATATGATGGTTGATTATGTGGAGCTCTTACTTAAACTCTGTTGAATAAGTTGAATTGCAATTGCATGGTAACTAAGAACATAGGTTGTTGAGTTTCAATAGAATTCATTGTTTGAACCTTACATGTGAATTGGTTGCCACTATAACATGAGAAAATTGATGAGAAAGAATTGTTGTTATGATGCTAGGAAAAGTGATTGAAATTATCATTGATCAAACTTGTGCACTTTGCCAGCATTCACACTTCATAAATTATTTCTTTTCTCATTTACCTACTCGAGGACGAGTAGGAATTAAGCTTGGGGATGCTGATACGTCTCCTACGTATCTATATTTTATGAAGTATTCATGCTGTTATTTTATCATTCTTGGATGTTTTAAATCATTTTATAGCAACTTTATATCATTTTTTGGGACTAACCTATTGACCCAGTGCCCAATGCTACTTGCTGTTTTTTTTCTTGTTTTGTACACTAAAGGAAATCAATATCAAACTGAGTCCAAACACCGCGAAATTTTACGGAGTTTTTGGACCAGAAGGAACCCAATGGGCCAGATGTGCACCTAGGGGGTGCCCCGAGGGGGGCACAACCCACCAGGGCGCGCCAGGGCCCCCTGGCGCGCCCAGGTGGGTTGTGCCCACCTCGGTGGCCTCCCGTACCCCTTCTTTGCACTATAAATTCCCAAATATTCCGAAAACCCTCGGGGTTAACCTAGATCAGAAGTTTCGCCGCCGCTGGGCTCCGTAGCCACCAAAAACCAATCTAGACCAATTCCAGCACCATGCCGGAGGGGGGAATCATCTTCGGTGGCCATCTTCATCATCCCGGGGGCCAGCACGATGAGGATGGAGTAGTCCACCCTCGGGGATGAGGGTTTGTACCAGTAGCTATGTGTTTAATCTCTCTCTCTCTCTCTTGTGATCTATATCATGGGCTTTGTTAATATAGTCCGATCATATGATGTTTCTCCCCTCTATACTCTTGTTGTGATGAATTGAATCTTTACCCTTTGAAGTTTTGTCATGTCGGATTGAATGTTCAGATTTGAGAACACATGATGTATGTCTTGCGGTATGAATACTGAGGTGACAATGGGGTATCTTATTGATTCACTTGATATATGTTATGGCATTCAACTTGCGGATTCCCGTGGTGATATTGGGGTAATCTTTGCATAGGGGTTGATGCATGTGTTTATTATCTTTTATCTGATAGAAACTTTGGGGTCCCTTGTAGTTCTTTGTGTGGATTGAGTATTATGAATATGAATTTTTTTTGGTGTGATTCTAGTATGAACTCTACGGTAGATCGAACGGAAACAATAGCTTTGTGTTATTAGTACGAACTCTTGAATAGATCGAATGGAAAGAATAGCTTTGAGGTGGTTTCTTACCCTACAAACAATTTCTATCTTTTTTTATCTGCTAATAGGCACTCGGGAGTGATTCTTTATCGCACTTTGAGGGATAATTATATGATTCAACTATGTTAGCACTATTGAGAGATTGCACTAGCGAAAGTACGGACCCTAGGCCTTGTTTTTTAGCATTGAAATACCATTTTTTGTGCCCATTTACTCTTTGCTACCTTGGTGTTTTTATTTATTCAGATTATAAAAATATATTTCTACCATCCATATTACACTTTTATCACCATATCTTCGCCGAACTAGTGCACCTATACAATTTGCCATTGTATTGGGTGTGTTGGGGACACAAGAGATTTCTTGTATTTGGTTGCAGGGTCGTTTGAGAGAGACAATCTTCATCCTACACCTCTCACGGATTGATAAACCTTAGGTCATCCACTTGAGGGGAAATTGCTACTGTCCTATAAAACTCTGCGCTTGGAGGCCCAACACGTGTCTACAAGAATAAATTGGCGTAGTAGACATCAATTATCTGGCACGAGGTCAATATCGACCTTGGTCGACATGCCGAGGTGACAACGAGAGACTGGCCAGACCGCGCCATGTACGAGGGTCGAAAGAATTTCTTTAAAAAATAATACAACACAAAGGGACAGAAAATATTCTCTGTATAATAATTTATGTGCTAAACAAATAGCTAAGAAACATATAACATTGACAACGATGATCGTGGAGGACCGAAGCAAATAAAGAAACATCGGTCGAACTTTGATCTTTGCCCGAAGTAGTGCCAGCTGGACTGCTGGCATTCATCAATACGCGAAGCAGTGTTTGTAGATTAGATCGCAAGGACCATGCTTTAAAAACAAGTATTTAATTAGGTTAGAAATACTCTAGGTCTATGCACTTTTTGAAAAGGATTACTAGGAACTGCCAGCGGCCGATGAAGAGCTGAATTAAAAAGGGAAAAATAATTAAATCTCCATGTCTGTGCACTGCCATGGAGCCTAGTCCCTGTTAGGGTACTGCTTCCGCACTATCTCTTCGGCTGGATCAGCTGTTGGTCAGATTGAGTCCGAGTCCGATGTATCGCCAAGCAGCAGACGCGAACATAGGTCATACTAAGGATTTCTTAATAAAGAAAAGGAAGGATTGATCTCCCTATGGGTTGCTGCATAGCTGAATTCGTGTTGGCCACGGGCGCTACTCCGCGTGGACTGTACGCAGACGTGCTCGTCCTTCTCGGCTGGATTTAGGGTGCCCGGAATAACGATGCAGATGTAGCGTAGTGACATCATGATGAATCATGAATTCACGGAGCGATCTCATTACGGCCACAAATTAGCCAACCTGTGTAGAGAAAATAACACTAGCCGAAGCAATAATTCCCAAGAAGTATATCATTTCGCACACAAAGGTGACATGTTCCCTCTTGGAACCACGAGGCTTCTTGAGAGAAGCTCCGGTTTGCAAGAAGCTTATACCAAAACTTGTCCCAATTTAGCCAAATATAATACATATGAAAACAAGGTTTAGATTACCCCCAACATCTCGCTACCTAGACCAATGTACTGTGATTTGAATTCAACATAAAATGGATACAAGTATTTGAATTGGAGATCATATGGTACATGTAGTTCATATTTAAATATAATTACTACCATATGCATGTTTTCTGTTATCAACATAATATTTAAGTAATGGTATAACTTAAAAACAATCGTATTCAAATAAGGAAAATTGATTCAAAATATAGGACTACATCCATTATAAACCGCAAGATCACCTAACGACATATTTGAATTCAACATAACGTGGATTCAAAAATTGGAATTCAAGATCCTGGCAATTGTAATCATATAAAAAGGAACATGACTCTTTCTTGTGGTGGGAATTGAGTTGTTTGGTGGTGTTGTTGAGGGAAGTGTGAATTGATTTGGTACTGTACATGCTAATCTTCTTCTCCTGAATTTTTTTACATTTTCCTGTAGTTTTTGAATCACATATATAGCAATATAGTAAAAGGGGACATGATCATGTAGTTGGCATCGTATTTGTGGCAAAGCCACCTTTCATCATTTTTTACACATGTCGCTCTTGAGTCATTGCACATCCCGGTACACCACCGGAGGCATTCATATAGTCATATTTTGTTCTAGTATCGAGTTGTAAATTTTGAGTTCTAAGTAAATAAAAGTGTGATGATCTTCATTATTAGAGCATTGTCCTATGTGAGGAAATAAAAAAAGAGGGAAGGCCCAAAATAAAAAAAAGAAGGCCCAAAAAATTAGAGAAAAAGGGAGAAGTGGCAATGTTACTATCCTTTTCCACATTTGTGCTTCAAAGTAGCACCATGATCTTCATGAGAGTCTCCTATGTTGTCACTTTCATATACTAATGGGAATTTTTCATTATAGAACTTGGCTTGTATATTCCAACAATGGGCTTCCTTAAATGGCCCTAGGTCTTCATGAGCAAGCAAGTTGGATGCACACCAAATTAGTTTTCTTTTTGAGCTTTCATAAACTTATAGCTCTAGTGCATCCGCTGCATGGCAATCCCTATTCACTCACATTGATATTTATTGATGGGCATCTCCATAGCCTGTTGAGATGCCTAGTTGATGTGAGACTATCTCCCTCTTTTTGTCTTCTCCACAATCACCATATTTTATTCGACCTATAGTGCTATGTCCATGGCTCACGCTCATGTATTGCGTGAAAGTTGAAAAAGTTTGAAAACATCAAAAGTATGCAACAATTTCTTGGCTTGTCATCAGAGTTGTGCATGATTTGAATATTTTGTGTGATGAAGATGGAGCATAGCTAGACTATATGATTTTGTAGGGATAAGCTTTCTTTGGCCATGTTATTTTGAGAAGACATATTTGCCTTGTTACTATGCTTGAGTTTTATTATTTTTATGTCAATATTAAACTTTTGTTTTGAATCTTATGGATCTGAACATTCATGTCACAATAAAGAATAATTACACGAATAAATATGTTAGGTAGAATTCCACATCAAAAATTCTGTTTTTATCATTTACCTACTCGAGGACGAGCAGGAATTAAGCTTGGGGATGCTTGATACGTCCCCAATGTATCTATAATTTTTGATTGTTCCATGCTATTATATTATCTATTTCGGATGTTTTGTATGCATTAATATGCTATTTATATTATTTTTGGGACTAACTTGTTAGCCTAGAGCCTAGTGCCAGTTTCTATTTTTTTCTTGTTTTTGAGTTTCGCAGAAAAGGAATACCAAACAGAGTCCAAACAGAATGAAACCTTTGCGATGATTTTTCTTGGACCACAAGACACCCCAGAGCCTTGGATATCAAGTCGGAAGGGACACGAGGCGACCACAAGGGGGAGGGCGTGCCCAGGGGGTAGGGCGCGCCCCCACCCTTGTGGCCCCCTCATGACTCCCCTAACCTAATTCCTTCGCCTATATATTCACATATATTCCCAAACTACTAGAAGCATCCACAAAAACACTTTTCCACCACCGCAACCTTCTTTACGCGTGAGATCCCATCTAGGGGGCTTTTCCGGCATCCTATCGGAGGGGGATTCGATCATGGAGGGCTTCTACATCAACTCTATTGCCCTTTCGATGAAGCGTGAGTAGTTTACCACAAACCTACGGGTCCATAGCTAGTAGCTAGATGGCTTCTTCTCTCTCTTTGATTCTCAATACCATGTTCTCCTCGATGTTCTTGTAGATCTATCCAATGTAATATTCTTTTGCGGTGTGTTTGTCGAGATCCGATGAATTTTGGATTTATGATCAGCTTATCTATGAATATTATTTGAATCTTCTCTGAATTATTTTATGCATGATTTGGTATCTTTGTAATTCTCTTCAAATTATCGGTATGGTTTGGCCAACTAGATTGGTTTTTATTGCAATGGGAGAAGTGCTTAGCACTGGGTTCAATCTTGTGGTGTCCTTTCCTAGTGACAGTAGGGGCAGCAAGGAACGTATTGTATTATTGCCATCGAGGATAAAAAGATGGGGTTCTCATCATATTGCTTGAGTTAATTCCTCTACATCGTGTCATCTTACTTAATGCGTTACTCTGTTCTTCATGAACTTAATACTCTATATGCAGGCAGGAGTCAGTCGATGTGTGGAGTAATAGTAGTAGATGTAGAATCGTTTCGGTCTACTTGACATGGACGTGGTTCCTATATTTCATAATCATTGTCTTAGATATCGTCATAACTTTGCACTTTTCTATCAATTGCTCGACGGTAATTTGTTCACCCACCGTATTATTTGCTATCTTGAGAGAAGCCTCTAGTGAAACCTATGGCCCTCGGGTCTATTTTGCATCATATTAATTTCTGATATACTATTTTGCAATCTTTTACTTTCTGATCTATGAACCAAAAATACCAAAAAAAATTACTTCACTGTTTGTTTAGTTTCATCTATCTCTATCAGATCTCACTTTTGCAAGTAACGGTGAAGGGATTGACAACCCATTTATCACGTTGGGTGGAAGTATTTTGATTGTTTGTGCAGGTATTGGTGATTTGTGCATTGTCTCCTACTGGATTGATACCTTGGTTCTCAAACCACTACAAAAAAAAGACACATCCGTGACATTTTGGGCCAAATGAAATTTTTTCTGTCATACATATGACACTTCTATGACGATAATTGTGACAAAACCCGGTATCATCATAGATGTGGTGGGCTCCTACTTCTATGACAAAAAATCATGACAGAAAATGGGATTTTCGTCCTGGGCGGGCCGGAGACGTAGCTGCATGACATTCTTTGGGCTGTCCATGACGGAAAAAACCATGGTAGAAGCAAGGGCGGGGGGGGGGGAATTTCGGGGAGTTCCCGGTTACAGTGGGAGGTTGGGGGCCGAGCGATGCGCGTTTCTCTCGTACATGTACGCGCGTGTGTGCGAGGCATTGGCTCTAATTGAACCCGAGCGAGGCGTTGGGCTCTAACTGAACCCGAGCGATTACACTGCAGGCTACGCGTTACTGAACTCGAGCGGTCGATCGGTGGCTGTTAACTGAACCCGATCGAGCGGTTCCTTCGCTACTGCTGCTAACTGAAGCCGGTCGATGCTGCCTCTGGATGAACAGTGAGCGTTGGGGGGGGGGGGGTTGGATGAACAGTTCCCGGTGGGGGTGGATGAACAGGACCCCGTGGTGTTGCCTCTGGATGAACAGGACCCCAATCGATTGAGCCGGTTGGTGCTGGATGAACAGGACCCCGTGGAGGGCTGGATGAACAGGACCACCCCATGGAGGGCAGGATGAACAGTAGAAGGTGGAGGGCAGGATGAACAGTAGACGGTGGAGGGCAGGATGAACAGGAGCCCGTGGAGGGGTGGTTGAACAGGAGCCCGTGGAGAGGGCTGGTTGAACAATAGCCGGTGGAGTAGCGCGCGGTGGAGGCTGGATGAACAGGAGCCCGTGGATGAACAGTCGTAGGTGGAGGCTGGAGGAGGTCGACAATGGATGAACAATAGCTCATGGAGGCTGGAGGGGGTCGACGGTGGAGATGAACAGTATCTCGTGGAGTCCCGTTTTGCAGTACGCCACACCCCTCCCGATGAACAGGACCCCCGTTTCGACCGTCGCGCTCCAACACAAGTCCGTTTCATCCGTTTTGCGGTACGCCACACCCCTCCCGATCAACAGGACCCCCGTTTCGATCGTAGGAGGTCCGTTTCCTCCGTTTTGCGGTACGCCAGACCCCTCCCGATGAACAGGATCCCGTTTCGAACGTGGCCGGTCGAACACAAGGCCATTTCCTCCGTTCTACGGTTGCCATGCCTCGTTTCCATCTCCTGTTCCGTCCAAACCCTCCCGATGAACACGACGCATTCCGTTGCCTGGTCATGAACACGACGACGACGCTGTTTCTCCGTTCCGACCCAGCAATGTACACGAGCGCTGGCCGTACGTATGCGCGAGTAGGCGTTCGAGACCCCGCCCGTATGTACACATAAGTGGCCATATTTTCTTTCTTGCACCCTGGCCGCTGTACGTACGTGTACATGCTACATGCACGCCTCTACTACGACACGTGCCCGCCTCTACTACGACACGTGCGCGCCTCTACATCGACCAGTATGTACGTACACGTTCGCGAACAGAATGACAACGCTACGTACACTTCAACCAGGTGGGCCTCGACTGTCAGGCACTTCCTTGCCTGCGAAGATGTAGCTGGTGGGTCCCAGCAGTCAGGGGGCGAATCGTTTTTTTGCCCGGACGCACTTCCTTGCGTGCGAAGATGTAGCTGGTGGGTCCCAGCAGTCAGGGGGAAATGTTTTTTTCGCGAAATACAGTGGCCCGTCCGGTGGGTCCCAGCTGTCAGGTGGAGGAATCATTATTTTCCGCGTAATAAGGAGGCACTTCCTTGCTGCGGCCGTGGACCCACCTGTCAGCCTCTCCATGTACAGTCCACGTTCGATGGAAGTCGTTCCTTGACCATGTTGACCATGCCGCGCCGAGAGCACCAGGGCGGTGGACGACGGCGAGGCCAAGGAAGGGGACGACACGGAGGTAGGGAAGGCTCGGCAGTTGTTTCCCACACGGAGGGGAGTACGACTGTACGAGGGTTTACTGGTTCGTCTACCGTCGCCGGAGAATAACAGTAGGTGTGGGCGAGTAGATGGATGGCTAGGCCAGTGATGGGAGTACGGTTGGGCGGTGAGGCCTGCGTGGCAGCACAGCCGGCCGCGAGGAGGAGGGAGCAGGCAGTCCCGCCGACGCTTGTTTGAGCGGCTGGAGCAGGAAGAGCAGAGATTGAAGAAGCACGACGGCCGTTGGATGGACATCCAACAGTCAGTGCTTATGCGTCAACCTTTTTTTAGGAAAGCCTCAAATCTGTGGAAAACATCATACAACCCATCTGCCATTATTTCTAATAATTTACAGCCCATTTGCTAATTCTTAAGGTTTTTTTGGAGCCCATATATTGTGGCAACGGTTAAAAAATTATACGAAATTCTGCATATTTCGATGTGGTCCGAACTGTTTTTAATCCCAAAATTTTGACTCACATTCAAACTGATTTTAAAAATAAATGTATATCAATATAAAATCCAACAAATTATCCATGCATAAAAATAAATGTAATTTAAAATCTTGAAATTAAAAAAAAGATATTTGAAACTAATTGCCAGTTTGATGTGTTTTAAAATTGTACAACCCATTGCTCATTACTAATGGGCCATTTTCTCGGCCAGCCGAATGAAAGCTCTCCTCGTCTTGAAAGATTTGCAGCCCAACAGGCCTGACAAAGCGACTTACTTGGCAAATCACAAAAAAAAGCTGGGTTGTGGCCGTGGACCCAGCTGTCAGCCTCTCCACATACAGTACTCTTCCGATGGAAGTCGTTCCTTGACCACGTTGACCACGCCGCGCGGAGAGCACCATGGCGGTGGACGACGGCGAGGCCTAGGAAGGGGACGACGCGGCAATGGAAGCCCGCGCGGAGAGGACTACGAGGGTTCACTGGTTCGGCTGCGGTGTGAGGCTGCCGTCGCTGCAGGGCCTGGCCAGCGGTGGGAATATTAGGGGGCAGTGAGGCCTCTGCGGCAGCACAGCCGGCCACGGGAGGCAGGACCATGCGGCACGACCGGCGCTGCTTTGGGCGGCTGGAGCAAGAAGACTAGAGGTTGAAGAAGCACTACAGCCGTTGGATGGACATCGTACGGTCACTGGAGCTAGAATCGTTCATATTGACTAAGTTGACAAAGCCCTTCGTCCCCGTCAACTTAGTAGGCCCACAAGTCAGTCTCCCAGCAAGGTGGGTCCCAGCTAGCTGGGGGAGTATTAATTTTTTTGTGCCTAATAAGGAGGCACTTTCGGTTGGTCCGAGCTGACAGCGGGGGGAATGTTTTTTTTCACGAAATACGGTGGCCCGTCCAGTGGGTCCAAACAGTTCGGGGGAAACGATTTTTTTCGCAAAATACTGGTGGCCCGTCCGGTGGGTCCCCGCTGTCAGGTGGAGGAATAATTATTTCCCGCGTAATAAGGAGGCACTTCCTTGTGGCTGCCGTGGACCCAGCTGTCAGTCTCTCCATGTATAGTACTCTTCCGATGGAAGTCGGTCGTTGACCACGTTGAGCATGCCGCGCCGAGAGCACCAGGGCGGTGGACGACGACGAGGACTAGGAAGGGGACGACTCGAAGCCGGGGAAGACGCAGCAGTGGATGCCCACGCGAAGAGGAGTACGAGGGTTCACTGGTTCGGCTGCGGTGTGAGGCTGCTGTCGCCACAGAATAGCAGGGGGCGTGGGTGAGTAGAGGGATGGCCTGGCCAGCGGTGGGAGTAGTAGGGGGCGGTGAGGCCTCCGCGGCATCACAACCGGCCACGGGAGGCAGGAGCACGCGACACGACCGGCGCTGGTTTGGGCGGCTGGAGCAAGAAGAGCACTACGGCCGTTGGATGAATATCGTACGGTAACAGGAGCTATAATCATTCATATTGACTAAGTTGACAAAGCCCTCCGTCCTCGTCAACTTGGTAGGCCCACAAGTCAGCCTCCCACTATGCTGGGTTCCAGCTGGCAGGGGGAATATTCATTTTTTTTTGTGCGTAATAAGGAGGCACTTCCTTGCGTGCGAAGATAGTTGGTGGGTCCGACATGTCAGCGGGGGGCACTTTATTTCGCGAAATACAGAGGCCCTTCCGGTGGGTCCCAGATGTCAGGTGAAGGAATCATTATTTTGTGCATAATAAGGAGGCATTTCCTTGTGTGCGTCCGTGGACCCATGTAACACCCCGGATATGATTTACCCAATATGTAATCCAACTCTTGCCGTTTCCGGCCTTAAGTTATTTTATTTTCTCGGGTTCGGGTCTTTGTCTCCGTGTGTTGTTATCGTTGTCATGCATCTCATATCATGTCATCATGTGCATCGCATTTGCATACATGTTCATCTCATGCGTTCGAGCATTTTCCCCATTGTTCGTTTTGCATTCCGGCGCTTCGTTCTCCTCCGGTGGTCATTTCTACCTTTCTTTCGTGTGTGGGGATTAAAAATTTCCGGAATGGACCGAGACTTGCCAAGCGGCTTTGGTTTACTACCGGTAGACCGCCCGTCAAGTTTCGTACCATTTGGACTTCGTTTGATGCTCCAACTGTTAACCGAGGGACTGAAAAGGCCTCGTGTGTGTTGCAGCCCAACACCCCTCCAAGTTGGCCCAAAACCCACCAAAACCCTCTCCATCATCTAGAGCGTTCGATCATGATCGCGTGGCCGAAAACCGCACCTCATTTGGACACTCCTAGCTCCCTCTACCTCTATAAATAGACCCCCTTCGAAATTCCCGTTCTTCTTCCCCCGTAACCCTAGATCCACCTGCTCGTCCGCGCACCGGACGTGTCCGGCCCGCGCCAGACAATGTCCGCCGCTGACCACAGCCAACCGGGAGGCGCCACGTGTCCCGGCCGGCCTCCTCTCGCCGCCATCCCGGGCAAGCCCGCTCCGGGCCCTCCAAGCCCATCGGGGGCGCGCCGCCCGCCTCGATCGACCCCGCCGGCCGCAAGCTCCTGGCCGGAGCGCGCCGCCGCCTCCACCCGTCTGCGGCGCTGCCGCCTAGCGCTCTCACCGGCGACCTCACTACCCCGCCGCTCCATCGGGCCGTGCCTCGACTCCGGCCACCGCCCCGCCGCCGTCCGAGCACCGCCGTGGCCGAGCCGTCCCACCGGTGACCTCTCCATCCTCATCCCGGCCGGATCCGGCGAACCCCGACTCCGGCGACCTCGGCAAGTCCGGCGACGATTCCGGCGAACCTCGGGCGCCTCGCTGCGACAGTACCCGCCGGATCGGATCCAGATCTAGATCCCCTCTCGGTTGACTTTTATCCCTAACCCTAATTTATTTGCCCTTGTTCATAGCATCGTAACTCCGCATCCGTAGCTCCGTTTTGGGCATATGGCCTATCAAAATGGTCATCTCAGAGAGTACATCATTTCATTCCATTGCATCATTTTCATTTGAGTTCATCTTGATGCCCGAAATGCTGTTAGAAGAATGCTATTTGAGATAATTGTTAGATCTGCTGCTCCAATTAGATATTTGTCATTTTTGCCATGATTATTGTGTGCATGATATGCCCATGAGCTCTACATGTGTTTTGTTATATGTTTTGCCATCTATCCAGAGGTGCAACCCATGTATTTTGTGATGTGTGTGGTGACTAGCACAAGCTTGCAAAGTGGGGCATTCGTTAATGCTTATTTCAGGGACTTAGCATTTCCACCAAGTCCTTGGACTGTTTATCTCATATCGCCATATGTTCATGTTGTTTCCTAGTGATCCATGCCTCTTTTGAGGATGATCAGTAAGGATGTTTTGTTAAGCTTGTAGTGCTCTATCCATCCATGTATTTGTTTGCAATTATGGAGCACCCTAGCTTGAGTCAATGGAGCTCTACTTTTGCTGTTTCGTGAATCTGGGCAGATTGTCTACTTGTTAGCGATTTTGCCGAGGATATTGTAGTTGATCCGTGCAGGCTATGTTATTGTTCTTGCCATGTCTAGCTGGCATTTTGTGTATTCTTGATGGGTGTATGCTTATATTGTGATGAATTGCTCTGTAGTGAGTGCATCGAGCTCGTAAACATGCCTACTTGATATTTGTTTTCAGCATGCTCCAGTTTTCACTAAGTCTGAGAACTGATTATGTTTTTGCCATGTTCACATGCTTGCAAATGTATTTTCTGATCCCTTTTGGCTTAAGGTCACTAAGGGACTTTTGTTAAGATCTTTGAGTAGCTCCATGCCATGCTTTACTTTGCCATGTTCAGGTCCTGTAGCATGTAGTTTTGTTTCTCCAAAGAGGGCTATCTGATCTGAAATTCCAGACAAGTGTTAATTTCACTAAGTGTGAAATCTGTCTGCCAAATGCATTTTTGCCATGCTTGTTTGAACCTGTTAATGGATGAATTGGCCGTAGATCAGTGCTAGACTTTTGTTAAGCATCTTGAGTGGATCCTTGCCATGTATTTTGATGCCATGTTTGGGTGCTGTAGCATGTTCATCTTGTTGCATTTAGATGGCTACTTGCTGTAAATCACAAAACGTGGTCATTTTTGAATCGCTTGCCATTTTCAAACCGTAACTCCGATTCCATTGATCTTTATATCGTTTTCAAGCGATTTCATCTCATCTTTCCAGTGGAACACTTTATTTTCCTAGTTGAGGCCAGGTTCATGCATTCCTTGTCAAATCTTGCATATGCATCACATATCGCATCCCGCATAGCATATCACATTTGCATCATATTGGTTGAGCTTTGCACGTTGTTGATTGTGTCCTTGTTGCTTGTTTGTCTTGTTTGGGTAGAGATAGGAGACGAGTTCGCTAACGAGGAGCCCGTTGAGTTTGCTTTCAAGGATCCAGTCAACTCTGACAACTTTGCAGGCAAGATGATCATACCCTCGAAATCACTACTATCTTTGCTTTGCTAGATGCTCGCTCTTTTGCTATGCCATGCTACGATACCTACCACTTTCTTTCAAGCCTCCCAAATTGCCATGTCAAACCTCTAACCCACCATGTCCTAGCAAACCGTTGATTGGCTATGTTACCGCTTTGCTCAGCCCCTCTTATAGCGTTGATAGTTGCAGGTGAAGATTGGAGACCGTTCCTTGTTGGAACATTATTTACTTGTTGGGATATCATTATATTGCCATGTTATCTTAATGCATCTATATACTTGGTAAAGGGTGGAAGGCTCGGCCTCTCGCCTAGTGTTTTGTTCCACTCTTGCCGCCCTAGTTTCCGTCATATCAGTGTTGTGTTCCCGGATTTTGCGTTCCTTACGCGGTTGGGTTATAATGGGGACCCCTTGATAGTTTGCCTTGATTAAAGCTTTTCCAGCAATGCCCAACCTTGGTTTTACCATTTTCCACCTAGCCTCTTTTTCCCTTGGGTTTCCGGAGCCCGAGGGTCATCTTATTTTAAACCCCCCGGGCCAGTGCTCCTTTGAGTGTTGGTCCACCTGTCAGCTGCCGGTGGCCACCAGGGGCAACTCTGGGCTGGCCTACCCGTACCTAAGACAATCTAAGTGTGCCCTGAGAACGAGATATGTGCATCTCCTATCGGGATTTGTCGGCACATTCGGGCGGTGTTGCTGGTCTTGTTTTAACTTGTCGAACTATCTTGAAGAACCGGGATACCGAGTCTGATCGGAACGTCTCAGGAGGAGGTCTATTCCTTCGTTGACCGTGAGAGCTTGTCATGGGCTAAGTTGGGACTCCCCTGCAGGGATTTGAACTTTCGAAAGCCGTGCCCGCGGTTATGGGCAGATGGGAATTTGTTAATGTCCGGTTGTAGATAACTTGAACCTTAACTTAATTAAAATGAATCAACAGTGTGAGTTACCGTGATGGCCTCTTCTCGGCGGAGTCCGAGAAGTGGACACGGTGTTGGAGTAATGCTTGCCGCAGGATTTCCCTCTAGTTACTCGTTCACGCTTTGCCTCCTCTTCTCGCCCTCTTTTGCGAACATGATAGCCACCATATATGCTAGTCGCTTGCTGCAGCTCCACATATATTTACCTTGCCTTACCTATTAAGCTTAAATAGTCTTGATCGCGAGGGTGCGAGATTGCTGAGTGCCTGTGGCTCATAGATTACTCCCAAACCAGATGCAGGGTTTGATGATTCTGTTCCAGATGGTGCGCTTGAGCTCAAGTGGGAGTTCGACGAGGACTCTCTGAAGGAAATATGCCCTAGAGGCAACAATAAAGTTATTATTTATTTCCTTATATCATGATAAATGTTTATTATTCATGCTAGAATTGTATTAACCGGAAACATAATACATGTGTGAATACATAGACAAACAGAGTGTCACTAGTATGCCTCTACTTGACTAGCTCGTTAATCAAAGATGGTTATGTTTCCTAACCATGAACAAAGAGTTGTTATTTGATTAACGAGGTCACATCATTAGTTGAATGATCTGATTGACATGACCCATTCCATTAGCTTAGCACCCGATCATTTAGTATGTTGCTATTGCTTTCTTCATGACTTATACATGTTCCTATAAATATGAGATTATGCAACTCCCGTTTACCAGAGGAACACTTTGGGTACTACCAAACATCACAACGTAACTGGGTGATTATAAAGGAGTACTATAGGTGTCTCCAATGGTAGATGTTGGGTTGGCGTATTTCGAGATTAGGGTTTGTCACTCCGATTGTCGGAGAGGTATCTCTGGGCCCTCTCGGTAATACACATAACATAAGCCTTGCAAGCATAATAACTAAGATGTTAGTTATGAGATGATGTATTACGGAACGAGTAAAGAGACTTGCCAGTAACGAGATTGAACTAGGTATTGGATACCGATGATCGAATCTCGGGCAAGTAACATACCGATGACAAAGGGAACAACGTATGTTGTTATGCGGTCTGACCGATAAAGATCTTCGTAGAATATGTAGGAGCCAATATGGGCATCCAGGTCCCGCTATTGGTTATTAACCGGAGACATGTCTCAGTCATGTCTACATTGTTCTCGAACCATAGGGTCCGCACGCTTAACGTTACGATGACAGTTATTATGAGTTTATGCATTTTGATGTACCGAAGGTTGTTCGGAGTCCCGGATGTGATCACGGACATGACGAAGAGTCTCGAAATGGTCGAGACATAAAGATTGATATATTGGAAGCCTATGTTTGGACATCGGAAGTGTTCCGGATGAAATCGGGATTTTACCGGAATACCGGGAGGGTTACCGGAACCCCCCCCCCCCCCCCCGGGGAGGCAAATGGGCCTATTGGGCCTTAGTGGAAAAGTGAAAGGGGCTGCCCACAAGGGCTGCGCGCCTCCCCCCCTTCCCTAGTCCTATTAGGACTAGGAGAAGGGGCCGGCCCCCTCTTTCTCTCTTCCCTTTGGAAGAATCCTATTAGGAACAGGATTTGGGGGGGGAGTCCTACTCCCGGTAGGAGTAGGACTCCTCCTGCGCCCCTCTCCCTAGCCGGCCGAACCCCTCCCCCTGCTCCTTTATATACGGGGGCAGGGGGCACCCCATAGACACACAAGTTGATCATTGTTGATCGTTCCTTAGCCGTGTGCGGTGCCCCCTGCCACCAAATTCCACCTCGGTCATATCGTTGTAGAGCTTAGGCGAAGCCCTACATCGATAGTACATCAAGATCGTCACCACGCCGTCGTGCTGACGGAACTCTTCCTCGACGCTTTGCTGGATCGGAGCCCGAGGATCGTCATCGAGCTGAACGTGTGCTAAGAACTCGGAGGTGCCGGAGTAACGGTACTTGGATCGGTCGGATCGGGAAGAAGACGTACGACTACTTCCTCTACGTTGTGTGATCGCTTCCGCAGTCGGTCTGTGTTGGTACGCAGACAACACTCTCCCCTCTCGTTGCTATGCATCACCATGATCTTGCGTGTGCGTAGGAAAATTTTCGAAATTACTACGTTCCCCAACAGTGGCATCCGAGCCTAGGTTTTTATGGTTTGATGTTATTTGCACGAGTAGAACACAAGTGAGTTGTGGGCGATACAAGTCATACTACCTACCAGCATGTCATACTTTGGTTCGGCGGTATTGTTGGACGAGACGATCCGGACCAACCTTACGCATACTCTTACGCGAGACCGGTTCCTTCGACGTGCTTTGCACATAGATGGCTTGCGGAAGACTGTCTCTCCAACTTTAGTTGAACCAAGTGTGGCTACGCCCGGTCCTTGAGAAGGTTAAAACGGAGTCTATTTGACGAACTATCGTTGTGGTTTTGATGCGTAGGTGAGATGAGTTCTTACTTAAGCTCGTAGCAGCCACGTAAAACTTGCAACAACAAAGTAGAGGACGTCTAACTTGTTTTTGCAGGGCATGTTGTGATGTGATATGGTCAAGGCATGATGCTGATTTTATTGTATGAGATGATCATGTTTTGTAACCAAGTTATCGGCAACTGGCAGGAGCCATATGGTTGTCGCTTTATTGTATGCAATGCAATCGCGATGTAATGCTTTACTTTGTTACTAAGCGGTAGTGATAGTCGTAGAAGCATAAGATTGGCGAGACGACAACGATGCTACGATGGAGATCAAGGTGTCGCGCCGGTGACGATGGTGATCATGATGGTGCTTCGGAGATGGAGATCACAAGCACAAGATGATGATGGCCATATCATATCACTTATATTGATTGCATGTGATGTTTATCCTTTTATGCATCTTATCTTGCTTTGATTGACGGTAGCATTATAAGATGATCTCTCACTAAATTATCAAGAAGTGTTCTCCCTGAGTATGCACCGTTGCCAAAGTTCGTCGTGCCCAGACACCACGTGATGATCGGGTGTGATAAGCTCTACGTCCATCTACAACGGGTGCAAGCCAGTTTTGCACACGCAGAATACTCAGGTTAAACTTGACAAGCCTAGCATATGCAGATATGGCCTCGGAACACAGAGACCGAAAGGTCGAGCGTGAATCATATAGTAGATATGATCAACATAACGATGTTCACCATTGAAAACTACTCCATCTCACGTGATGATCGGTTATGGTTTAGTTGATTTGGATCACGTGATCACTTAGAGGATTAGAGGGATGTCTATCTAAGTGGGAGTTCCTAAGTAATTTGATTAACTGAACTAAAACTTATCATGAACTTAGTACCTGATAGTATCTTGCTTGTTTATGTTGATTGTAGATAGATGGCTCGTGCTGTTGTTCCGTTGAATTTTAATGCGTTCCTTGAGAAAGCAAAGTTGAAAGATGATGGTAGCAATTACACGGACTGGGTCCGTAACCTGAGGATTATCCTCATTGCTGCACAGAAGAATTACGTCCTGGAAGCACCGCTAGGTGCCAGGCCTGCTGCTGGAGCAACACCAGATGTTATGAACGTCTGGCAGAGCAAAGCTGATGACTACTCGATAGTTCAGTGTGCCATGCTTTACGGCTTAGAATCGGGACTTCAACGACGTTTTGAACGTCATGGAGCATATGAGATGTTCCAGGATTTGATGTTAATATTTCAAGCAAATGCCCGAATTGAGAGATATGAAGTCTCCAATAAGTTCTATAGCTGCAAGATGGAGGAGAATAGTTCTGTCAGTGAGCATATACTCAAAATGTCTGGGTATAATAATCACTTGATTCAGATGGGAGTTAATCTTCCAGATGATTGCGTCATTGACAGAATTCTCCAGTCACTGCCACCAAGCTACAAGAGCTTCGTGATGAACTATAATATGCAAGGGATGAACAAGACTATTCCCGAGCTCTTCGCAATGCTGAAAGCTGCGGAGGTAGAAATCAAGAAGGAGCATCAAGTGTTGATGGTTAACAAAACCACTAGTTTCAAGAAAAAGGGCAAAGGGAAGAAGAAGGGGAACTTCAAGAAGAACAGCAAGCAAGTTGCTGCTTAGGAGAAGAAACCCAAGTCTGGACCTAAGCCTGAAACTGAGTGCTTCTACTGCAAGCAGACTGGTCACTGGAAGCGGAACTGCCCCAAGTATTTGGCGGATAAGAAGGATGGCAAGGTGAACAAAGGTATATGTGATATACATGTTATTGATGTGTACCTTACTAGAGCTCGCAGTAGCACCTGGGTATTTGATACTGGTTCTGTTGCTAATATTTTCAACTCGAAACAGGGACTACGGAATAAGCGGACGCTAGCAAAGGACGAGGTGACGATGCGCGTCGGAAACGGTTCCAAAGTCGATTTGATCGCGGTCGGCACGCTACCTCTACATCTACCTTCAGGATTAATATTAGACCTAAATAATTGTTATTTGGTGCCAGCGTTGAGCATGAACATTATATCTGGATCTTGTTTAATGCGAGACGGTTATTCATTTAAATCAGAGAATAATGGTTGTTCTATATATATGAGTAATATCTTTTATGGTCATGCACCTTTGAAGAGTGGTCTATTCTTGTTGAATCTCGATAGTAGTGATACACATATTCATAATGTAGAAGCCAAAAGATGTAGAGTTGATAATGCTAGTGCAACTTATTTGTGGCACTGCCGTTTAGGTCATATCGGTGTAAAGCGCATGAAGAAACTCCATACTAATGGACTTTTGGAACCACTTGATTATGAATCACTTGGTACTTGCGCACCGTGCCTCATAGGCAAGATGACCAAAACACCGTTCTCCGGTACTGTGGAGAGAGCAACAGATTTATTGGAAATCATACATACCGATGTATGTGGTCCGATGAATATTGAGGCTCGTGGCGGATATCGTTATTTTCTCACCTTCACAGATGATTTAAGCAGATATGGGTATATCTACTTAATGAAACATAAGTCTGAAACATTTGAAAAGTTCAAGGAATTTCAGAGTGAAGTTGAAAATCATCGTAACAAGAAAATAAAGTTTCTACGATCTGATCGTGGAGGAGAATATTTGAGTTACGAGTTTGGTGTACATTTGAAAAATTGTGGAATAGTTTCGCAACTCACGCCACCCGGAACACCACAGCGTAATGGTGTGTCCGAACGTCGTAATCGTACTTTACTAGATATGGTGCGATCTATGATGTCTCTTAATGATTTACCGCTATCGTTTTGGGGTTATGCTTTAGAGACGGCCGCATTCACGTTAAATAGGGCACCATCAAAATCCGTTGAGACGACGCCTTATGAACTATGGTTTGGCAAGAAACCAAAGTTGTCGTTTCTTAAAGTTTGGGGCTGCGATGCTTATGTGAAAAAGCTTCAACCTGATAAGCTCGAACCCAAAGCGGAGAAATGTGTCTTCATAGGATACCCAAAGGAAACTGTTGGGTATACCTTCTATCACAGATCCGAAGGCAAGACATTCGTTGCTAACAATGGATCATTTCTAGAGAAGGAGTTTCTCTCGAAAGAAGTGAGTGGGAGGAAAGTAGAACTTGACGAGGTAACTGTACCTGCTCCCTTATTGGAAAATAGTACATCACAGAAAACTGTTTCTGCGACACCTATACCAATTAGTGAGGAAGCTAATGATGATGATCATGAAACTTCAGGACAAGATACTACTGAACCACGTAGATCAACCAGAGTGAGATCCGCACCAGAGTGGTACGGTAATCCAGTTCTGGAAGTCATGCTACTAGATCATGATGAACCTACGAACTATGAAGAAGCGATGGTGAGCCCAGATTCCGCAAAGTGGCTTGAGGCCATGAAATCTGAGATGGGATCCATGTATGAGAACAAAGTATGGACTTTGGTTGACCTGCCCGATGATCGGCAAGCAATTGAGAATAAATGGATCTTCAAGAAAAAGACTGACGCTGACGGTAATATTACTGTCTATAAAGCTCGACTTGTCGCAAAAGGTTTTCGACAAGTTCAAGGGGTTGACTACGATGAGACCTTCTCACCCATAGCGATGCTTAAGTCCGTCAGAATCATGTTAGCAATTGCCGCATTTTATGATTATGAAATATGGCAGATGGATGTCAAAACTGCATTCCTGAATGGATTTCTGGAAGAAGAGTTGTATATGATGCAACCAGAAGGTTTTGTCGATCCAAATGGAGCTAACAAAGTGTGCAAACTCCAGCGATCCATTTATGGACTGGTGCAAGCATCTCGGAGTTGGAATAAATGCTTTGATAGTGTGATCAAAGCTTTTGGCTTTATACAGACTTTTGGAGAAGCCTGTATTTACAAGAAAGTGAGTGGGAGCTCTGTAGCATTTCTGATATTATATGTGGATGACATATTGCTGAGTGGAATTGATATAGAATTTCTGGATAGCATAAAGGGATACTTGAATAAAAGTTTTTCGATGAAAGACCTCGGGGAAGCTGCTTACATATTAGGCATAAAGATCTATAGAGATAGATCAAGACGCTTAATTGGACTTTCACAAAGCACATACCTTGACAAGATTTTGAAGAAGTTCAAAATGGATCAAGCAAAGAAAGGGTTCTTGCCTGTGTTACAAGGTGTGAAGTTGAGTCAGACTCAATGCCCGACCACTACAGAAGATAGAGAGAAAATGAAAGATGTTCCCTATGCTTCAGCCATAGGCTCTATCATGTATGCAATGCTGTGTACCAGACTTGATGTGTGCCTTGCTATAAGTTTAGCAGGGAGGTACCAAAGTAATCCAGGAGTGGATCACTGGACAGCGGTCTAGAACATCGTAAAATACCTGAAAAGGACTAAGGATATGTTTCTCGTATATGGAGGTGACAAAGAGCTCACCGTAAGAGGTTACGTTGATGCAAGCTTTGACACTGATCCGGACGATTCTAAATCGCAAACCGGATACATGTTTACTTTAAACGGTGGAGCTGTCAGTTGGTGCAGTTCTAAACAAAGCATCGTAGTGGGATCTACATGTGAAGCGGAGTACATAGCTGCTTCGGAAGCAGCGAACGAAGGAGTCTGGATGAAGGAGTTCATATCCGATCTAGGTGTCATACCTAGTGCATCGGGTCCAATAAAATCTTTTGTGACAATACTGGTGCAATTGCTTTGGCAAAGGAATCCAGATTTCACAAAAGGACCAAACACATCAAGAGACGCTTCAACTCCATCCGGGATTTAGTCCAGGTGGGAGACATAGAGATTTGCAAGAAACATACGGATCTGAATGTTGCAGACCCGTTGACTAAGCCTCTTCCACGAGCAAAACATGATCAGCACCAAGGCTCCATGGGTGTTAGAATCATTACTGTGTAATCTAGATTATTGACTCTAGTGCAAGTGGGACACTGAAGGAAATATGCCCTAGAGGCAATAATAAAGTTATTATTTATTTCCTTATATCATGATAAATGTTTATTATTCATGCTAGAATTGTATTAACCGGAAACATAATACATGTGTGAATACATAGACAAACAGAGTGTCACTAGTATGCCTCTACTTGACTAGCTCGTTAATCAAAGATGGTTATGTTTCCTAACCATGAACAAAGAGTTGTTATTTGATTAACGAGGTCACATCATTAGTTGAATGATCTAATTGACATGACCCATTCCATTAGCTTAGCACCCGATCGTTTAGTATGTTGCTATTGCTTTCTTCATGACTTATACATGTTCCTATAACTATGAGATTATGCAAGTCCCGTTTACCGGAGGAACACTTTGGGTACTACCAAACCTCACAACATAACTGGGTGATTATAAAGGAGTACTACAGGTGTCTCCAATGGTAGATGTTGGGTTGGCGTATTTCGAGATTAGGGTTTGTCACTCCGATTGTCGGAGAGGTATCTCTGGGCCCTCTCGGTAATACACATCGCATAAGCCTTGCAAGCATAATAACTAAGATGTTAGTTATGAGATGATGTATTACGGAACGAGTAAAGAGACTTGCCAGTAACAAGATTGAACTAGGTATTGGATACCGACGATCGAATCTCGGGCAAGTAACATACCGATGACAAAGGGAACAACGTATGTTGTTATGCGGTTTGACCGATAAAGATCTGCGTAGAATATGTAGGAGACAATATGGGCATCCAGGTCCCGCTATTGGTTATTGACCGGAGACATGTCTCGGTCATGTCTACATTGTTCTCGAACCGTAGGGTCCGCACGCTTAACGTTACGATGACAGTTATTATGAGTTTATGCATTTTGATGTACCGAAGGTTGTTCGGAGTCCCGGATGTGATCACGGACATGACGAAGAGTCTCGAAATGGTCGAGACGTAAAGATTGATATATTGGAAGCCTATGTTTGGACATCGGAAGTGTTCCGGATGAAATCGGGATTTTACCGGAATACCGGGAGGGTTACCGGAACCCCCCCGGGAGGCAAATGGGCCTATTGGGCCTTAGTGGAAAAGTGAAAGGGGCTGCCCACAAGGGCTGCGCGCCTCCCTCCCTTCCCTAGTCCTATTAGGACTAGGAGAAGGGGCCGGCCACCTCTTTCTCTCTTCCCTTTGGAAGAATCCTATTAGGAATAGGATTTGGGGGGGGGGGAGTCCTACTCCCGGTAGGAGTAGGACTCCTCCTGCGCCCCTCTCCCTAGCCGGCCGAACCCCTCCCCCTGCTCCTTTATATATGGGGGCAGGGGGCACCCCATAGACACACAAGTTGATCATTGTTGATCGTTCCTTAGCCGTGTGCGGTGCCCCCTGCCACCAAATTCCACCTCGGTCATATCGTTGTAGAGCTTAGGCGAAGCCCTGCGTCGATAGTACATCAAGATCGTCACCACGCCGTCGTGCTGACGGAACTCTTCCTCGATGCTTTGCTGGATCGGAGCCCGAGGATCGTCATCAAGCTGAACGTGTGCTAAGAACTCGGAGGTGCCGGAGTAACGGTACTTGGATCGGTCGGATCGGGAAGAAGACGTACGACTACTTCCTCTACGTTGTGTGATCGCTTCCGCAGTCGGTCTGCGTTGGTACGCAGACAACACTCTCCCCTCTCGTTGCTATGCATCACCATGATCTTGCGTGTGCGTAGGAAAATTTTCGAAATTACTGCGTTCCCCAACACTCTCAACGATACTATGTGTCTTTCCCTGATAATCAGTAGTGGTGCCCAGTTGGGGTGATCGGGACCGTGTCACATGTTGGGTTATCTTTTATTTTGGTGCCGTAGTCGGGCCATGAGTGTTTGATTGTTGTAATGCTATTTATGTACTTTGATTGACGTGGCGAGTGTAAGCCAACTATGTTATCTCCCCTTTTATTATCTATATTACATGGGATGTTGTGAAGATTGCCTAACTTGCGACATTGCTTTCAATGCGGTTATGCCTCTAAGTCGTGCCTCGACACGTGGGAGATATAGCCGCATCGAGGGCATTACAAGTTGGTATCAGAGCCTTGCCTGACCTTAGGAGCCCCATTGCTTGATCGTTTTTAGCTGCTGAGTTGTGTCTAGAAAAAATGTTTTGAGTCATTTAGGAATTATATATCGGAGAGTTTAGGAATTCTTTTTTACTTCCCAGTCTCCTCATCGCTCTGGTAAGGCATCCTGACATAGAGTTTTGACTCTTCTCTTCTCAAATTTCACTAAATTTTTTTAGGATCACGTAGGTATCTTGGAATCGTTCCGATGGTTTTGTGACGAGAACATTGTTCTTGGTGCCTCCTGTCTTTAGGGGTTGTGGCAGTGTTCCGGGGAGTTGAGCTTCGAGGTGTTGCCGTCACAATTTTATCGTTGCAGTTCTGGAATACCTGAGTTTAGTACGCCGACATCGAAAATCTCTTTTATGCAGTTCGTTGGTGAGATAACCTCGACGCCACCCAGTACTGGGGCGGGAGTTCGGGAGTATTGCCATAACTTGTATAACGGATGCTTTTCGAAGGTTGAGGTAGATGGTTTCCGAAGTTTTTCTCGGTTATGTGTTGAAGGATGGATACAGCTGGATGTAGGATTTGCTAGATTTGGGTGAGATATTATGCTTCCCCTGTATCCCCAACACCTGATTGCATAACCGGAAAGGTTCGGGAGTTTCATAGGTGGGAATTCTTGTAGCTCTAGTTCTTCTTCCATGGATATTTGGTTTGAGATTGGGATTTCTTACCGAGTATTCGTTCTTCATCCGTACCTTGTTGAGTTATTTCTCTACCTAAATTCTAAGTGGCTTCTCAATTTATGGATATGTGACCATTTCAAGAGGAATGCATTCGTTCATTTTGTTCGGATGTGGAGACTATATGTTGCAATTTTCATTCCGTTGGATTCAGCTTCAATATTTGTCTATCAATGTGCTAATGGATGTCAACTGCTTCAGGATGTCTCCTCCAACGCGCATGACTCCGAATCAAGATCCGCCACCACCTCCACCTCCTCCGGAGGCATGGCAAGCTGTGATGGCCGCAACCAATGCAAACACACAGTTGATCATGCAAATTCTTCAAGAGCGCAATCAAGCGAACCAAGGCAACCAAGGGAACCAAGGCAACAATCAGAATCACTTTGCTACACTCAACCAGTTCCTTGCAAATTAGCCAAAAGACTTTCAACAATTGTGTTGAGGCAACTGATGCTGACGATTGGCTCGTGGATCTATGCAAGCATTTCGAGTGCAGAAACGTCAAGCCTGAGGACTTTGTCAAGTTCGCTTCCTTCCAACTCAAAGACCAAGCTGCAGAATGGTTCCAGCAGTACAAGGATTCCAGAGGAGGCCATGTGATTACTTAGGATGAATTCCGCCAAGATTTCAAAGCTCATCATATCCCAAGAGCGTGGTTGAAAGCAAGCATGAGGAATTCCGCAACCTGAAGCAAGGGTCTTTGTCTGTATATGACTACAACAAGTTGTTCCAGAAGCTCGCCCGCTTTGCCAAGCAGGACGTACCTGATGAGAAGAGCATGATATACCAGTTCAGGGGTGGTCTCAGAGAAGAAATCCAGCTAGCTCTTGTTCTCTTTGAGCCCTTGAGGTACGATGAGTTCTACAACATGGCATTGAAGCAAGAGGCCGCTCAACTGAGGTGTGATGCTTCCAAGAAGCGAGTCAGAGATGCTACTCCTTCTTCCTCTAATCAAGTGGCCAAGCAGCAGAAGTATTGGCTTCCTCCTCCTCCGTTCCGTCAGCCGTATCAGAAGAGAAAAGGTGGCAGTGGTTCTTCCCACCCACCCAACCCTGGCTTTCAGAACAAGACTTCGTCTCAAGCTCCAAGATCGAGTGCTCCATATCACCGTCCTCTTTTAGAGGACACGTGCAACAAGTTCCAACAGGAGGGTCACTATGCCAACAAGTGCTTCAACCAGAGGCGTCTTCCTCCTCCTCCTCCTGTCAGATCGGCAAGTACAGCTGTGGTCAAGCATAACCCCAAGCACGCCAAGGTCAACTTGATGAATGCAGCTCAGGCAGAGGATTCGTTAGATGTCATCATGGGTAACCTTCCTATTAATGATATTCCAGCTAAAGTTCTTTTTGACACTGGTGCATCGCATTGTTTTATCTCGAGACCATTTACATCTAAGCATGGTTTGTCTTTGCAAATTTTGCCTAGTCCATTACCAGTTGTCTCTCCCGGTAGGCGCATGCATGCTAACTCCATTGCTCCGGATGTTACTATCACTTTGGGTGACTACAAATTTCTATCTTCTCCAACGGTTCTTGGTGACTCGGATATTGATCTTCTTCTCGGAATGGATTGGCTTTCCAAGCACAAGGCTCAGCTTGATTGTGCAGCCAGGCAAATTCAATTGACTCATTCATCTGAGGATGTAATTGTCTTTACCGCTCGTGATGATACCATCCGTCTGTTTTCTCTCAAGGAGAAGGGTGAACTGGATGCTATCTCGCAGATTCCAGTCGTTTGCGAATATCAAGACGTCTTTCCAGAAGAGCTTCCAGGAATGCCTCCGCACCAGCCAGTTGAATTCGTCATTGATCTTGAGCCTGGTACGAAACCTGTGTGCAAGCGTCCTTACAAGCTCGGACCTGAAGAGTTGAAGGAGCTGAAGAAGCAACTCGATATTCAAGAAAGAATGGGTCTCATCCAGCCTAGTTCTTCTCCATGGGGTTGTGGTGTTCTTTTTGTGAAGAAGGATGGAACGGACCAACTTTGTGTTGATTACCGTCCATTGAACAAGAAGACCATCAAGAACAAATACCCACTTCCCAACATCAACGAGCTGTTCGAACAACTCAAAGGTGCCCAAGTATTCTCCAAGCTTGATCTCCGTATGGGTTATCATCAGATTCGAATCCGTGAGCAAGATATTCCCAAGATGGCATTCAGGACAAGCTATGGGTCATCTGAATACACTGTCATGTCTTTTGGTCTCGTCAACGCTCCTCCGACTTTCTCTCGCATGATGAACTTCATCTTCAACGCCTACACCAATGACTTTGTTTTGGTCTATCTCGACGACATTCTGGTTTTCTCGAAGAACAAGGAAGATCATGCCAAGCACTTGCGTTTGGTACTCGATAAGCTGAGGGAACACCAGTTCTACGCCAAGTTCTCCAAGTGCGAATTTTGGCTTGATGAGGTTCTTTATCTTGGTCATATCATCTCTGCCAAGGGAATTGCGGTGAATCCTAAGAAGGTGTCTGCAATTGTGAATTGGGAACCTCCTCAGAACGTGAAGCAACTCCGTAGCTTCCTCGGTCTCGCAAGCTACTGTCGAAGATTCGTTGAAAACTTTTCTAAGATCGCGAAGCCTCTCTCAAATCTTCTCCAGAAGCACGTCAAGTACGTTTGGTCTCCGGAGTGTGACATTGCTTTCAACACTTTGAAAGAGAAATTGATCACTGCTCCAGTTCTGACTCCGCCTGATGAATCCAAACCGTATGAGGTTTTTTGTGATGCCTCTCTCCAAGGTCTTGGCGCAGTGTTTATGCAAGAGAAGAAAGTTGTGGCTTATACCTCTCGTCAGTTGAAGCACAATGAGAAGAACTACCCCACTCATGATCTCGAGTTGGCGGTAGTTGTGCATGCTCTTTTGACTTGGAGACATCTCTTATTGGGAAGAAAAGTGGACATTTTCAGTGACCACAAGAGTCTCAAGTACATTTTCACTCAGCCTAATCTCAACCTCAGGTAGACTCGATGGGTCAAAATGATTCAAGAGTATAATCCGAGTATCGAGTATACTCCAGGCAAGGCCAATGTGATTGGTGACGCATTGAGCAGGAAGGCTTATTGCAACAGCCTTATTCTCAAGCCTTATCAACCCGAGCTTTGTGAAGCCTTCCGCAAACTGAATCTGCAAGTTGTTCCTCAAGGTTTCCTCGCCAACCTTCAAGTCTCTCCTACCTTGGAAGATCAGATTCGCCAAGCCCAGCTTCTTGATGCTATGGTGAAAAAGGTGAAGATTGGGATTGCCAAGAGTCAACCCAAGTACAAGTGCTACCACCTTGATGACAAGGATACTCTCTTCTTCGAGGATCGTATTGTTGTGCCCAAAGGTGAACTTCGTAAAGTGATCATGAACGAGGCTCACAATTCTCTCCTCTCCATCCACCCTGGGAGCACGAAGATGTATCAGGACCTCAAGCAGGCTTATTGGTGGACTCGAATGAAGCACGAGATTGCTCAGTTCGTGAATGAATGTGATGTCTGCAGAAGAGTGAAGGCAGAACACCAAAGGCCAGCAGGTCTCCTCTAACCTCTTGCCATTCCAGAATGGAAGTTTGACCACATTGAGATGGACTTCGTGACTGGGTTTCCAAAGTCCAAACGTGGCAATGATTCTATATTCGTTGTCATCGACAAACTCACTAAAGTGGCTCACTTTCTGCCTATCAAAGAGTCAATCACTGCAGCTCAATTGGCGGAACTCTATACCTCTCGATTGTCTCTCTGCACGGTATTCCTCAAGTGATCTCTTCAAACCATGGCAGCATCTTTACCTCCAAGTTTTGGGATTCTTTCCAGAAGGCCATGGGCACCAACATCCGCTTCAGCACAGCTTTCAATCCTCAAACTAGCGGTCAAGTCGAGCGTGTTAACCAGATTCTTGAAGATATGCTCAGGGCTTGTGTGATCTCCTTCGGCATGAAGTGGGAGGATTGTCTTCCTTATGCTGAATTCTCCTACAACAACAGTTTTCAAGCAAGTTCGGGCAAGGCCCCATTTGAAATTATGTATGGCAGGAAGTGCCGTACCCCTCTCAATTGGTCTGAAACCAGTGAACGTCAGCTTTTGGGAAATGACTTAATCACAGAGGCAGATGAAATGTGCAAAGTTATTCGAGAAAACCTCAAAGCAGCCCAATCCCGCCAGAAGAGCTACTATGACAGTAAGCACCGCGATTTGGCTTTCGAGATCGAAGATCATGTTTACCTCCGCGTCTCTCCGATGAAAGGTACTCGTCGCTTTGGTATCAAAGGGAAGCTTGCCCCCAGATACGTGGGACCTTTCAAGATTGTCAGCAAGAGAGGCGATCTCGCCTATCAACTCGAGCTTCCTTCAAACGTTGCAAATGTGCATGACGTGTACCATGTCTCTCAGCTCCGAAAGTGCTTCAAGACTCCTGACCGCACTGTCAACTTCGAGGACATTGAGCTCCAAGACGATCTCTCATATCATGGGCACCCCATCGCTATTCTTGAAGAGACTGAACGCAAGACTCGCAACAAGTCAATCAAATTACTCAAAGTCAAGTGGTCAGACCATTCCGACCGTGAAGCTACCTGGGAACGCGAGGATCACCTCCGTTCTGAATACCCGGCGTTCTTTCAGTCCTAGATCTCGGGACGAGATCCTTTCCTAGTGGTGGAGTGTTGTAACACCCCGGATAGGATTTACCCAACTCTTGCCGTTTCCGGCCTTAAGTTATTTTATTTTCTCGGGTTCGGGTCTTTGTCTCCGTGTGTTGTTATCGTTGTCATGCATCTCATATCATGTCATCATGTGCATTGCATTTGCATACGTGTTCATCTCATGCATTCGAGCATTTTCCCCATTGTCCGTTTTGCATTCCGGCGCTTCGTTCTCCTCCGGTGGTCATTTCTACCTTTCTTTCGTGTGTGGGGATTAAACATTTCCGGAATGGACCGAGACTTGCCAAGCGGCTTTGGTTTACTACCGGTAGACCGCCCGTCAAGTTTCGTACCATTTGGACTTCGTTTGATGCTCCAACGGTTAACCGAGGGACCGAAAAGGCCTCGTGTGTGTTGCATCCCAACACCCCTCCAAGTTGGGCCAAAACCCACCAAAACCCTCTCCATCATCTAGAGCGTTCGATCATGATCGCGTGGACGAAAACCGCACCTCATTTGGACACTCCTAGCTCCCTCTACCTCTATAAATAGACCCCCTTCGAAATTCCCGTTCTTCTTCCCCCGTAACCCTAGATCCACCTGCTCCTCCGTGCACCGGACGTGTCCGGCCCGCGCCAGACAATGTCCGCCGCCGACCGCAGCCAACCGGGAGGCACCACATGTCCCGGCCGGTCTCCTCTCGCCGCCATCCCGGGCAAGCCCGCTCCGGGCCCTCCAAGCCCATCGGGGGCGCGCCGCCCGCCTCGATCGACCCCGCCGCCCGCAAGCTCCTGGCCGGAGCGCGCCGCCGCCTCCACCCGTCTGTGGCGCCGCCGCCTAGCGCTTTCCCCGGCGACCTCACTACCCCGCCGCTCCATTGGGCCGTGCCTCGACTCCGGCCGCCGCCCCGCCGCCGTCCGAGCACCGCCGTGGCCGAGCCGTCCCACCGGCGACCTCTCCATCCTCATCCCGGCCGGATCCGGCGAACCCCGACTCCAGCGACCTCGACAAGTCCGGCGACGATTCCGGCGAACCTCGGGCGCCTCGCTGCTACAGTACCCGCCGGATCCGATCCAGATCTAGATCCCCTCTCGGTTGACTTTTATCCCTAACCCTAATTTATTTGCCCTTGTTCATAGCATCGTAACTCCGCATCTGTAGCTCCGTTTTGGGCATATGGCCTATCAAAATGGTCGTCTCAGAGAGTACATCATTTCATTCCATTGCATCATTTTCATTTGAGTTCATCTTGATGCCCGAAATGCTGTTAGAAGAATGCTATTTGAGATAATTGTTAGATCTGCTGCTCCAATTAGATATTTGTCATTTTTGCCATGATTATTGTGTGCATGATATGCCCATGAGCTCTACATGTGTTTTGTTATATGTTTTGCCATCTATCCGGACGTGCAACCCATGTATTTTGTGATGTGTGTGGTGACTAGCACAAGCTTGCAAAGTGGGGCATTCGTTAATGCTTATTTCAGGGACTTAGCATTTCCACTAAGTCCTTGGACTGTTTATCTCATATTGCCATATGTTCATGTTGTTTCCTAGTGATCCATGCCTCTTTTGAGGATGATCAGTAAGGATGTTTTGTTAAGCTTGTAGTGCTCTATCCATCCATGTATTTGTTTGCAATTATGGAGCACCCTAGCTTGAGTCAATGGAGCTCTACTTTTGCTGTTTCGTGAATCTGGGCAGATTGTCTACTTGTTAGCGATTTTGCCGAGGATATTGTAGTTGATCCGTGCAGGCTATGTTATTGTTCTTGCCATGTCTAGCTGGCATTTTGTGTATTCTTGATGGGTGTATGCTTATATTGTGATGAATTTCTCTGTAGTGAGTGCATCGAGCTCGTAAACATGCCTACTTGATATCTATTTTCAGCATGCTCTAGTTTTCACTAAGTCTGAGAACTGGTTATGTTTTTGCCATGTTCACATGCTTGCAAATGTATTTTCTGATCCCTTTTGGCTTAAGGTCACTAAGGGACTTTTGTTAAGATCTTTGAGTAGCTCCATGCCAAGCTTTAATTTGCCATGTTCAGGTCCTGTAGCATGTAGTTTTGTTGCTCCAAAGAGGGCTATCTGATCTGAAATTCCAGACAAGTGTTAATTTCACTAAGTGTGAAATCTGTCTGCCAAATGCATTTTTGCCATGCTTGTTTGAACCTGTTAATGGATGAATTGGCCGTAGATCAGTGCTAGACTTTTGTTAAGCATCTTGAGTGGATCCCTGCCATGTATTTTGATGCCATGTTTGGGTGCTGTAGCATGTTCATCTTTTTGCATTTAGATGGCTACTTGCTGTAAATCGCAGAACGTGGTCATTTTTGAATCGCTTGCAGTTTCCAAACCGTAACTCCGATTCCGTTGATCTTTATATCGTTTTCAAGCAATTTCATCTCATCTTTCCAGTGGAACACTTTATTTTCCTAGTTGAGGCCAGGTTCATGCATTCCTTGTCAAATCTTGCATATGCATCACATATCGCATCCCGCATAGCATATCACGTTTGCATCATATTGGTTGAGCTTTGCACGTTGTTGATTGTGTCCTTGTTGCTTGTTTGTCTTGTTTGGGTAGAGCCGGGAGACGAGTTCGCTAACGAGGAGCCCATTGAGTTTGCTTTCAAGGATCCAGTCAACTCTGACAACTTTGCAGGCAAGATGATCATACCCTCGAAATCACTACTATCTTTGCTTTGCTAGATGCTCGCTCTTTTGCTATGCCATGCTACGATGCCTACCACTTTCTTTCAAGCCTCCCAAATTGCCATGTCAAACCTCTAACCCACCATGTCCTAGCAAACCGTTGATTGGCTATGGTACCTCTTTGCTCAGCCCCTCTTATAGCGTTGATAGTTGCAGGTGAAGATTGGAGACCGTTCCTTGTTGGAACATTATTTACTTGTTGGGATATCATTATATTGCCATGTTATCTTAATGCATCTATATACTTGGTAAAGGGTGGAAGGCTCGGCCTCTCGCCTAGTGTTTTGTTCCACTCTTGCCGCCCTAGTTTCCGTCATATCGGTGTTGTGTTCCCGGATTTTGCGTTCCTTACGCAGTTGGGTTATAATTGGAACCCCTTGATAGTTCGCCTTGATTAAAGCTTTTCCAGCAATGCCCAACCATGGTTTTACCATTTGCCACCTAGCCTCTTTTTCCCTTGGGTTTCCGGAGCCCGAGGGTCATCTTATTTTAAACCACCCCCCCCCCGGGCCAGTGCTCCTCTGAGTGTTGGTCCACCTGTCAGCTGCTGGTGGCCACCAGGGGCAACTCTGGGCTGGCCTACCCGTACCTAAGACAATCTAAGTGTGCCCTGAGAACGAGATATTTGCAGCTCCTATCGGGATTTGTCGGCACATTCGAGCGGTGTTGCTGGTCTTGTTTTAACTTGTCGAAGTGCCTTGAAGAACCGGGATACCGAGTCTGATCGGAACGTCTCAGGAGGAGGTCTATTCCTTCGTTGACCGTGAGAGCTTGTCATGGGCTAAGTTGGGACTCCCCTGCAGGGATTTGAACTTTCGAAAGCCGTGCCCGCGGTTATGGGCAGATGGGAATTTGTTAATGTCCAGTTGTAGATAACTTGAACCTTAACTTAATTAAAATGAATCAATAGTGTGAGTTACCGTGATGTCCTCTTCTCGGCAGAGTCCGGGAAGTGGACACGGTGTTGGAGTAATGCTTGCCGCAGGATTGCTCTCTAGTTACTCGTTCGCGCTTTGCCTCCTCTTCTCGCCCTCTTTTGCAAACAGGATAGCCACCATATATGCTAGTTGCTTGCTGCAGCTCCACATATATTTACCTTGCCTTACCTATTAAGCTTAAATAGTCTTGATCGCGAGGATGCGAGATTGCTGAGTCCCTGTGGCTCACAGATTACTTCCAAACCAGATGCAGGGTCTGATGATTCCGTTCCAGATGGCGCGCTTGAGCTCAAGTGGGAGTTCGACGAGGACTCTCAACGATACTACGTGTCTTTCCCTGATGATCAGTAGTGTTGCCCAGTTGGGGTGATCGGGACCGTGTCGCATGTTGGGTTATCTTTTATTTTGGCGCCGTAGTCAGGCCATGGGTGTTTGAATGTTGTAATGTGTAGGACCTTGAAGTAGATGTGTCTAGAGGGGGGGGGGGGGGGTGATTAGACACTTAATGCTAAAGTTGCAGTTTTTAATCTTTTTCGGTTTAAGTGGAATTTAGGCACAATTTCAACATTCATAATAAATATCAAGCAAGCATGCAAAGAGTATATAGGCAGTGGAAAGTAAAGCATGCAACTTGCAAGAATGTAAAGGGAAGGGTTTGGAGAATTCAAACGTAATTGGAGACACGGATGTTTTTCCCGTGGTTCGGATAGGTGGTGCTATCCTACATCCACGTTGATGGAGACTTCAACCCATGAAGGGTAACGGTTGCGCGAGTCCATGGAGGGCTCCACCCACGAAGGGTCCATGAAGAAGCAACCTTGTCTATCCCACCATGGCCATCACCCACGAAGGACTTGCCTCACTAGCGGTATATCTTCACGAAGTAGGCGATCTCCTTGCCCTTGCAAACTCCTTGGTTCAACTCCACAATCTTGTCACAGGCTCCCAAGTGACACCTAGCCAATCTAGGAGACACCACTCTCCAAGAAGTAACAAATGGTGTGTTGATGATGAACTCCTTGCTCTTGTGCTTCAAATGATAGTCTCCCCAACACTCAACTCTCTCTCACAGGATTTGGATTTGGTGGAAAGAAGATTTGAGAGGAAAGCAACTTGGGGAAGGCTAGAGATCAAGATTCATATGGTAGGAATGGAATATCTTGGCCTCAACACATGAGTAGGTGGTTCTCTCTCAGAACATATGAGTTGGAGGTGTAGATGTGTTCTGATAGCTCTCTCCATGAGTGAAGAGGAGGTGGAGGGGTATATATAGCCTCCACACAAAATCCAACAGTTACACACAATTTACCAATCTCGGTGGGACCGAATCAACAAACTCGGTCGGACCGAAATAGTAAACCTAGTGACCGTTAGAGATTTTCGGTGGCATTGACATGCAACTCGGTAGGACCGATATGGTTAGGGTTAGGGCATAACGTAATCTCGGTGAGACCGATTACACAAACTCAGTGAGAGCGATTTTGGTAATTAGCTAACCAGAGAGTTGGTCAGGCAAACTCGGTGGGACCGATTACTAAACTCGATTGGACCGATTTTGGTAATAAGTTAACGAGAGAGCTTGCATTGTAATCTCGGTAGCACCGATTGCCTAAACTCGGTGAGACCGATTTTGGCAATGGACATACACAGAGAGATTACAACCCCATCTCGGTGAGATCGAGATCCCTATCGGTAGAACCGATTTGCTAGGGTTTGGCAATGGCTATGACAAGTGAAACTCGGTGGCGCCGGATAGAAATAATCGGTAGGTCCGAGTTTGGCTTAGGTTTAGGTCATATGTGGAAGTGGGAAAGTAGCTGAGGATTTTGGAGCATATCATTAAGCACTTGAAGCAAGAGGCTCATTAAGCAACACCTCATCCCTCCTTGATAGTATTGGATTTTCCTATGGACTCAATGCGATCTTGGATCACTAAAATGTAAAATGAAGAGTCTTGAGCTTTAAGCTTTAGCCAATACTTTGTCCTTAGCATCTTGGAGAATTTCCCACACCCTTTAGTCCATGCCACTCCATTGTTGAACTTTTCTGAAACATACTAGATAGAAACGTTAGTCCAATAAGAGATATGTTGTCATTAATTACCAAAACCACCTAGGGAGCACTTGTGCTTTCAATCTCCCCCTTTTTGGTAATTGATGGCAACATACATCAAAGCTTTAGATAAAGATATAAAGAACAACAAGTAAAGCTTTGGAAGGACATGTAACAAGCATAGGCTCATCCTACATGTATGCACTCATGTAAATGTGAAATATAGAGGCATGTGAGAGCATAACCATGACAGAGTAGGCAATGTGTTACATGTATCTTGGCCATATGCATCAGGGCGAAAGATTATCAAGGAAAATACCTTCATGCTCATGAGTCCTTGCAAATAGTATGTACATAAGCAAGAATTCCTCATACTCATGATTTTGATGCATACACTTACCTTGTAGTCTTTAGCTAGCTTAGGATGGAATGAACCTTCACAAACAAGGTTAGATAACACAGGTACCTCCACTAGCCAGAGCAAACCAAAGAAGCCACAAGAGTACCAAGACTGGGATGCCATTTAGAGAGTGAGTACAAGGTACCACAATGGATTCAACATGTCCCCAAGAGTAAAGATATGCAATGAATTTGACTGATTTCTTTCCCTTAGGAGTCTTGCTCGCCCTGAATCTTACATGGGTTATTGGGAGAAGATAGGGAACAGAAAATCGGAGCTGAAAGATACAAATGGATAGAACTTAATGCAAATAAGCACATATGAACATGTCTTTTCCCCCAAAAATACATGTGACATCTCTCCTCTTGAACATCAGGCATCTGGGATCCTTGAGTATTCTCTCCCCCTGGAAATCTCTTCCTCGCCCTTAATACTTTCTCCCTTGTAGGTGATAAGCTTTGATGTGATCTCTCTCTCCCCCTTTGACATCAATTTCCAAGAAGGGCTTTCTGGAATCTGTCGTATAGGTTTGGTCCTTGAGACTCAGGACAAAGCAATAGATAAAACTGTGATGCTTGTAGAGGACAAGATTCATTGAGTAGAGCTGGATCAGAAGAAATATAGAACAAGTGGCAAACTGTTTTTCCTGTTGTGAAGTGGGTGGCACCGAGTGGCATGTTTTGGTGGGGCCGAAAAGATTCGGTTGGACCGAAAACTACAAGTCGGTGAAACCGAGTTCAACACAGAGGAAAAACACTTGTCACCTCAGCTCACTAAACATGTAGGATCTCACAAAGATTTGCAATGAATTATCTGAAGGATTTGCATGGAATTGAATGCAAAAAATGCAGAACAAAAACAAAAAGAAAAGAGAAGAAAATGAAAGATCTAGATGAAGAACACAGAAAAAGAAATAGAAAATAAATATGCATGAGACAAATGCAATAACACAGAAAAGAACACAAGAGAACTTCATCTAGAGTTGGGCGGTGACATAGTCACCTATGTTAGAGTATATTGACTTAGGAGTCAAGTGAGAACACTTGATCATAGGTTACACTCATCATTTAAGCTCAAAATGGGGTTACCATTTTTCGTTTAAGCATCTTGATGTATTCACATCTTGTTGAGTTGCTTTGACTCATGTCTTGGACTAAAGCTTCTCTAAGATGGAATAACATACCTTGGGTGGTGGTGCGGTTCTTGCTCATGTAGTTGAACTTGTGTGGGTGCTCAAGGTTGATGTAGCTCATCAAGAGTTCGGAGCACCAGTTGGAGTTTGAGTTCATCTACCTACATGGGTTAGTTCTTGCAAGGAAGAGCACTTGTGTATCCAAAAATGACAATCATGAAGCTCAACATAGAATTTGTCAAAGGATATGTTTGAATGGTTTTGTGCTTCCTTGTCTTCAACCACCATTGTGTAGAGACTTGGTGATGTAGAGATTGCTCAAGATGTGAGTGAGTCGCAATCTCATGGAATTAGATTCAACCAAGCACCTACATGGGTTAGACAACATGCAAGGTACAAATATATCCAAGACATAAGATAGTCATCATAAGAGATATATCATGGATTAGTCATAAGCTCATGTCTTGCATGTATCAAATGGAGTTCCTACTCCAAGTTCGAAGCATCAATAATGTTCGATTCACCTCTCAACCTGCAAAATACTTTCTCATCAAGAGGTTTAGTAAATATATCCGCTAATTGCTTATCGGTGTGAACATGCTTAAGATCAATGTCACCCTTAGCAACATGATCTCGGATGAAATGATGACGAACTTCAATATGCTTAGTTCGAGAATGTTGTACATGATTATGACCAATTTTGATAGCACTTTCATTGTCACAAAGCAGTGGAACATGTTTCACATAGATCCCATAATCTTTAAGAGTTTGGGTCATCCAAAGTAATTGAGCACAACATGAACCAGCGGCAATGTATTACGCTTCGGCGGTGGATAAGGATACCGAGTTTTGTTTCTTGGAAGACCAAGACACAAGAGATCTACCAAGAAATTGACAAGTACCTGAAGTGGACTTTCTATCAACCTTGTCTCCGGCATAATCCGAGTCGGAATAGCCAACAAGATCAAAAGAAGACCTCTTAGGATACCAAATGCCAAAGTTTGGTGTATGAATTAAGTATCTCACTATCCTTTTCACGGCCTTAAGATGACATTCTTTAGGAGAAGCTTGATAACATGCACACATGCACACACTTAGCATAATGTCGGGACGTGAAGCACATAGGTATACCAAAGAACCAATCATAGAGCGATAAACCTTTTGATCAACCGGTTCGCGATCTTTGGTCAAATCAAGATGTCCACTAGTAGGCATGGGTGTAGGCATACCTTTGCATTCTTGCATATTGAACTTCTTGAATAAGTCCTTGGTGTACTTCGTTTGAGAGACAAATGTACCTTCCTTAGTTTGCTTGATTTGCAAACCGAGAAAGAATTTGAGTTCACTCATCATAGACATCTCAAACTTCTCTGACATTAGCTTTCCAAACTTTTCACTAAAGAGAGGGTTAGTTGAACCAAATATGATATCATCAACATAAATTTGGCATACAAATAGTTCTCCATTAACCCTTTTAGTAAAAAGAGTAGAATCAATTTTACCAATTTCAAAACCACTTGCAATAAGGAACTTGGTCAAGCAGTTATACCATGCTCCAGGAGCTTGTTTAAGACCATAAAGAGCTTTGTGAAGTTTGTAAACATGATTTGGTTTCTTAGGATTGATAAAGCCGGGAGGTTGTTTGACATAAACTTCCTCCTCTATTTCACCATTTAGAAAAGCACTTTTAATGTCCATTTGGTACAAGGTGATATTATGGTGATTAGCATAGGCAAGTAAGATGCGAATGGACTCAAGTCTAGCAACAGGAGCATATGTCTCACCATAGTCCATACCTTCGACTTGTGTGTACCCTTGGGCTACGAGACATGCTTTGTTGCGAACCACTTGTCCATCTTCATCTTGCTTGTTGCGAAACACCCATTTGGTACCAATGATGTTGTGGTTGTTGTCGGGCTTCTCAACCAATGTCCAAACTTGGTATCTCTCAAAGTTGTGTAGCTCTTCATGCATAGCGTTTATCCAATCTGGATCTTCCAATGCTTCTTCAACCTTCATAGGTTCAATGCTAGAGATGAATGAATAGTTTTCACAAAAGTTAGCTAAATGAGTTTTTGAGTGAGTGATTCTCCCGGTTTGAATATCATTGTAGATTTGCTCGACGGGATGATCTTTGGAAATTCTTTCTCGAACTCGTGAGAGCTTTTGCTTGGGTCTTCGTTGAACATCTTCTTCATCTTGTTCTTCTTCTTGGCCTTCTTCATTGTTGACGTTGTCGTTCTCTTGTCGTGGTGGAGAAGGAGGTTGTTGATGTTTGTCTTGATGCATTTCCTCGTCTTCTTCATCTTGGTGTGTCCCACTTGTGGATGCTTCCGTATCAATTCTTGGTTCACCTTGTCGTGAAGTAGAAGCTTCCACTTGGATGGACGAGGTACTCTCCTTCACCTCCTTTGGACGAATTTTGCCAATAGACAAGTCTTGCATTGCTTCTGAAGGGTCTTTGTCTCCTACATCGATTGGCAATTGCTCTACTTGCGAGCCATTAGATTCATCAAACTTCACATCTACCGTCTCTTCGACCTTTCGGGTGAAATTGTTGTAGACACGGTAAGTGTGAGAGTTTGAGCCATAACCAAGTAGAAAACCTTCATGAGATTTACGAGCAAACTTTGAATGACGATGCTTGTCAAGATTGTAGCACTTTGAGCCAAATACTCGAAAGTATCCAACTTGGGGTTTGTTACCGGTGAGGAGCTCGTATGCCGTCTTGCCGAGTAGCTTGTGAAGATACAAGCGATTTGTTGCATGACAAGTTGTCTCAACCGCTTTTGCCCAAAAGTGCTTCGGCGTCTTGTACTCATCAAGCATCGTTCTCGCCATTTTGATGAGCGTCCGGTTCTTCCTCTCAACAACTCCATTTTGTTGAGGTGTGTACGTAGCCGAGAACTCGTGTGAAAGCCCTTCTTCGTCAAGAAAGGTGTCCACATTTGCGGTCTTGAACTCCGTTCCGTTGTCACTCCGAACCTTCTTGATCTTCACGTCAAACTGATTTTGGGCCTTCCTAGCGAAGTTTTTGAAGATCTTCTAGACCTGCGACTTGTCATTAAGAAAGAACACCCACGTAAATCTTGAAAAATCATCAACTATAACTAGACCAAAAGAATTTCCACCGAGACTCTTGTAGGCGTTGGGACCAAAAAGATCCATATGAAGTAGCTCGAGTGGCCTCCTTGTGGTCATGATGTTCTTCACGGGATGCCTTCCTCCAACCTATTTACCTGCTTGACAAGCACTGCAAAGTCTATCCTTATTAAATATGACATCATTAACTCCAAGGATATGATTTCCTTTAATAAGCTTGTCAAGGTTTCTCATGCCAACATGACCTAGTCGTCTATGCCACAACCAAGCTTTTGAGGATTTAGCAATAAAGCAGGTTTTAGGTTGTGCCTTTTTAGAGAAATCGACAATGTAAAGATCACCTCTACGCATACCGGTAAAGACCATTTTATGATTGTCTCGACGAAACACTTGGCAATCTACCTCAGTAAATAGGACATTCAAACCAAAATCAGCAAGTTTAGATACTGAAAGTAAGTTGTAGCCGAGAGATTCAACGAGCATAACATTTTGAATGGAACTATCATGTGAGATGGCCACCTTACCAAGGCCAACCACTTTACCCTTTGAATTATCACGAAAGGTGACATATTTTGGAGGGCCGTCATTTTCAGCAAGCTCACGGAACATCTCTTCATCTCCGGTCATATGATTAGTACATCCACTATCAAGAACCCATTCCTTTCCTCCTGACACATATCCCCGAAGATTTGCCGTAAGACCAAAATGTCTCATTGCATCATCAAGATCGAAGTCACTATCATCATCATCATCATCATCATCATCATAGTATCCATGTTCACCATGATCTTGTGACTCATCATTTCCTAGAGAGGGTAATTCATTAGATAAATGATCATCAAAGTGGTCACCTTTATGAATTCTTATAGCTTCGAATATAATATCACTAATGATTCCAACATCTCCTTTAGCACGCTTGAGATTGGTGAGCTCAAATAGACAATCACCAAAACTAGGATCACTAGAGTTCATCTTACTCAAGGCAATAGATTTATGGAGAATTTCATCCAAATTTTTCAAGGAATAATCGGGAAATCGTTCCTCAAGAAATTTCCATATAGTATAGGCACAATTAAGAGTAGGCAAACTAGCAATCAAATTTTTGGGCAATCCTCTAATGATGAGCTCAATAGTTCTAAGATTGCGAATTATGTCGATATCTTCATCTAGGGTAGGATGCAAAGGATCAATATGAGGTGCACAAGGGCTAGCAATATACTTGTTCAAATGATATTGATTGAAAATTACAAGCATCTCATTTTTCCACTCATGAAAATACTCTCCATCAAGAATAGGCACTCTTTGTCTAAGACTCCCTAAAGTAGACACATCCATCTTCCTCCAATGGTGATTAAACCAAGGCAATGGAGACCAACGCTCTGATACCACTTGTAGGACCTTGAAGTACATGTGTCTAGAGGGGGTGATTAGACACTTAATGCTAAAGTTGTAGTTTTTAAGCTTTTTCGGTTTAAGTGGAGTTTAGGCACAATTTCAACATTCATAATACATATCAAGCAAGCATGCAAAGAGTATATAGGCAGCGGAAAGTAAAGCATGCAACTTTCAAGAATGTAAAGGGAAGGGTTTGGAGAATTCAGACGCAATTGGAGACACGGATGTTTTTCCCGTGGTTCGGATAGGTGGTGCTATCCTACATCCACGTTGATGGAGACTTCAATCCATGAAGGGTAACGGTTGCGTGAGTCCACGAAGGGCTCCACCCACGAAGGGTCCACGAAGAAGCAACCTTGTCTATCCCACCATGGCCATCACCCACGAAGGACTTGCCTCACTAGCGGTAGATCTTCACGAAGTAGGCGATCTCCTTGCCCTTACAAACTCCTTGGTTCAACTCCACAATCTTGTCGGAGGCTCCCAAGTGACACCTACCCAATCTAGGAGACACCACTCTCCAAGAAGTAACAAATGGTGTGTTGATGATGAACTCCTTGCTCTTGTGCTTCAAATGATAGTCTCCCCAACACTCAACTCTCTCTCACAGGATTTGGATTTGGTGGAAAGAAGATTTGAGTGGAAAGCAACTTGGGGAAGGCTAGAGATCAAGATTCATATGGTAGGAATGGAATATCTTGGCCTCAACACATGAGTAGGTGGTTCTCTCTCAGAACATATGAGTTGGAGGTGTAGATGTGTTCTGATAGCTCTCTCCATGAGTGAAGAGGAGGTGGAGGGGTATATATAGCCTCCACACAAAATCCAACAGTTACACACAATTTACCAATCTCGGTGGGACCGAATCAACAAACTCGGTCGGACCGAAATAGTAAACCTAGTGACCGTTAGAGATTTTCGGTGGCACTGACATGCAACTCGGTAGGACCGATATGGTTAGGGTTAGGGCATAACGTAATCTCGGTGAGACCGATTACACAAACTCGGTGAGACCGATTTTGGTAATTAGCTAACCAGAGAGTTGGTCAGGCAAACTCGGTGGGACCGATTACTAAACTCAGTTGGACCGATTTTGGTAATAAGTTAATGAGAGAGCTTGCATTGTAATCTCGGTAGTACCGATTGCCTAAACTCGGTGAGACCAATTTTGGCAATGGACATACACAGAGAGATTACAATCCCATCTCGGTGAGACCGAGATCCCTATCGGTAGAATCGATTTGCTAGGGTTTGGCAATGGCTATGATAAGTGAAACTCAGTGGCGCCGGATAGAAATAATCGGTAGGTCCGAGTTTGGCTTAGGTTTAGGTCATATGTGGAAGTGGGAAAGTAGCTGAGGATTTTGGAGCATATCATTAAGCACTTGAAGCAAGAGGCTCATTAAGCAACACCTCATCCCTCCTTTATAGTATTGGCTTTTCCTATGGATTCAATGTGATCTTGTATCGCTAAAATGTAAAATGAAGAGTCTTGAGCTTTAAGCTTTAGCCAATACTTTGTCCTTAGCATCTTGGAGAATTTCCCACACCCTTTAGTCCATGCCACTCCATTGTTGAACTTATCTGAAACATACTAGATAGAAACATTAGTCCAACAAGAGATATGCTGTCATTAATTACCAAAACCACCTAGGGAGCACTTGTGCTTTCATAATGCTATTTATGTACTTTGATTGACGTGGCGAGTGTGAGCCAACTATGTTATCTCCCCTTTTATTATCTATATTACATGGGATGTTGTGAAGATTGCCTAACTTGCAACATTGCTTTCAATGCAGTTATGCCTCTAAGTCGTGCCTCGACACGTGGGAGATATAGCCGCATCGAGGGCATTAAAACCCAGCTGTCAGCCTCTCCACGCATAGTCTACTTCTGATGGTGTTGTTCGTTGACCACGTTGACCATGCCGCACCGAGCGCATCCAAGGTGGTGGACGACGGTGAGGCCCCGGACAGCAATGAGCCGGAGATGGGAAGACATGGGAGTAGAGTCTCAGACAAAGAGGTGTTTGAGGGTTAACTGTTTCTAGTGTGGTGTGGTTCGGCAGTCGGTGGAGAAGAACAGGAGGTGTGGAGGGGTGGAGGGATGGCCTGGCCAACGGTGGAGTAGCACTTCATAGAGAAGCGTGCTAAGCAGAGCTGCTAGCAGCAGGACGCGGGAGGTCGTCCCGGCGGCGCTGGAGGAAGAAGACGAGAGATTGAAGATGGATGCCGGTCATTCGATGTAAATCCAACGGCTAACATGTCAGAATCATTTGTTGACTAAATTGACAACGACTTGCATTGGCTTTGACCTATTGGCCCACATTTCAGCCTCCAAAAATGCGGCACGTATTCAACCCATTTTTCAGAATTTACAGTCTTTTTTTTGCGCGGTAGAATTTACAGTCAATTTGATCTTTTTTTTTGAAATACAGCCATTAGCTGGGCTGGGTGAACAAATAATGTAGCGTCCATGTGGCCCGTTTATTTTATTTCCTAAAAAATTACAGCCCATTTGCACTTCTTGAAGTACATGATTTTGTTGGGCTGATTCTAATAATAATATTGGGTTGGGCCAGCAATGTTATCAAAAAATAAAAGGGGCTAAGCATTTTGTTATAAATATATTTAAATAATAAGTGATATTATTACATTCGTCCTTAAATTTACAGTCTTACCAAGCTTTATATAATAACATATAAAATAATTTTTTTAGAAAAACAGGGAGCATCTCCCCGGTTCCATTGCTGAGAACGAAACCGCAACATATTCTGATACAGCAGCTCAAAGAGCAATTCAAAAGCAAAGGTAGAAAAGCTACAAACTAGGGGGTGGATGAACAAGTTCTCTGAATAACACAAATCACCCGAGCGGTGCCAAAGGTAGAGTGGATAGAGCACTCAAATGACACAACAAGGGTCCAGCGAAGCCTTCATGGTCTTCAGCCGAGGGGCCGTGTCAGCCTGCGGCGACCAATAAGCAAGCGGAGACACCGGGCTGGAAGGCATAGCATGGTGGATGTCCCTCTTTTTCGGCGCCAGGTGCCCATCATCTTCATCAGAGATCTTGAGACGAGCCCACGGGTCCAGCCCCAGAGCAGGTCGAGCCTTGTTCAGCCACAAGTGATCGCCAACGGTTTCTGGAGGGATCTTGTTAGGGTTTCCATGAAGCTCATCAACTTGTCCTTGTCCGATCCGGAGGAGAGAATCGCCCAGTTCCTCACCATGTTCCTGATCAACCTCAAGACCTGTGGAATGGAAATCCAAGAGGTGTTAGTGAAAATCATAGCATTTCTATATTTCCAGAGGCACCAAAGGACATCTGAGCTAACAGTGTTTAAAACTGAGCACTTTTTGGTAGTAATCCAGAATCTGGCGACATATTCGAAGGATGAGCCAATCTGACTAGAGAAATATTCCTCAATGTGGGCCCAGAGATGCTTAGCAACTATACATTAAAAAAATAGGTGGGAACAAGACTCTTGTTCCAAGCAGTAAACACAATCAAGGGGTTTGATGATGTGTCTCTTCCTAAGGTTATCCCTAGTCATCAATTTGTTTTTGGAGAGAAGCCAGAGAAATACATGAATTTTAGGGGGAACTCTCAATTTCCAGACAGCAAGGATAAACACGGGTTGAACCCCTCTAAAGTTGATAACATGATAGAGGGAGCTGGAGGAATACTTCCCCTTATTGTCCAGCTGCCAAATCAGGGCATTCGGCTCGGCAGTAAAGGTAATGCTTTCGGCAATTTCCTCCAACCATTGTTCCATGAGACTATCACTAAAGTTCCTTCTAAAAGAGAGTTTTAGACATTGACCGTCCCAAACTTCATTGACACTTTTGTTAAGCTCATTGCGGACAAAGTAAATAGGCCAAACTTGGACTGCTAGGGGGGATGTGCCAAACCAAGTATCTTCCCAGAACCTGGTTCTGCTCCCATCCCCTATGTTCCATCTGTAGCCAAATTTCACATCATGCATAATAGATTTTAATCCTTTCCAGAATCTAGAGGTCTTAGGGTTGGAGGAAGGGACAAAAATATTAGGTTTATTTCCTAGGTATTTATGGGCAATATGAAGCTTCTAGGTTTCAGGTCTTCCTCATAGAATCTTTTAATCCAAGACCCTAGAAGACAGATGTTAATTTCTTGGAGGTTGGGTATGCCTAGGCCTCCAAAATCTTTTTTCATAGAGACTAGGGCCCAATTAGCAAGGTGTAGCTTCCTATTTCCCTCAAAATCATTCCACAAGTAATGAGACATCTGAGAATTGATGAGGTTCACTGCCCATTTAGGGAACTTTAAGAAGGAGAGGAGATACACTGGAATGCTAGCCAAACAAGCTTGTATGAGGATCAATCTACCTCTGTAAGAGAGAAGTTTGCCCCTCCACCCAGCAATCCTTTTAATGATTTTATCCAGAAGGGGTTGAATATCCTCTCTCCTCAGTTTATCATAGTGGAGAGGGATACCTAGGTACTTAATGGGGAAGTTACCTTTATTACAGACTAGAATAGAGAGGAAGTCAGCTAACTCCTGATCATCCTTGTTGATAGGGATGAGTTCACTTTTAGAGTATTTGATTCTCATGCCTGAGACTTGTTCAAACCAGGTTAGAACAGTTTTCAGATTGCTAGCATGTGTGGAGTCATTGTCTAAGAAAAGGATGGTATCATCTGCATATTGAAGGAAGATGATGCCACTAGGACAGACCTCAGGACAGAGCCCTGCAATCAGACTATGATCAGCAGCTTTGCTCAGCATTTTAGTAAGAACATCCACTACTAAATTAAACAAAAGCGGGGAGATGGGGTCACCTTGCCCAAGGCCTTTACCACCAAGGAAAAATCACTTTCACAGTTATTTAACTTGACCCCAATAGACCCCCGATGAGTAAGTTGCTGGATCCAACTCTCCTATATGAAAGGCTTGGAAGAGATCTAAGAGATCATTTTTCACCAAGTCCCAAAAATGATGGTAAAACAAGAAGGGAATCCCATCAGGACCAGGAGCCCCATCAGGATAACAGCTAAAATGGCTTCCTTCACCTCTGTCTCTGAAAAAGGGGCTTCTAGCAGCTCATTTTCAGCAGGAGAGACTTTTTTAGAAGCAGGAAAAAAATTGTTTTGTAGAGAGAACCCAGAAGGGTTTTCTTTCTTAAACAGGTCTTTGTTGAAGTCACTAGGCACTTTCAGCATCTCATCTACCTCAGTAACAGGGCCATTAGGGCCATCAAGGGAGCGAATGAGGGTTTTCCTCCTCCTCTGGTTAGCTACTGCATGGAAGTAAGCAGTATTTCTACCACCCTCCATAATGTTCCTATCTCTAGACCTTTGTTTGTCTTTGATTTCTTCTTGAAGCCAAATTTTCTTGAGCTCTCCATGGACAAAGTTTAATCTATTAGTCTCAGCCTTAGAGAGTCAGTGGTTTCTGCCTTAATATCTAGAGAATCAAACTCAAGGAGGAGAAGCCTTTTGTATCTTCTAAGATTAGCTTCCTCATTGGAGTTCCACCCATTGGTAGTTCTTCTCAATCTCCTGATTTTGATCTGCCAATTTTCTAGGGGGCAGCTGCTCCCAGTAGGCTCATTCCAGATTTTCCTGACTAGCTCAGTGAAATCTTCTCTAAGCAACCACCACTTTTCAAATTTAAAAACTATTGCTCTTTGGAGTTTGGTAAAGACCAGAGTCCCAGAGCAAAGGAGTGTGGTCACTACCACATCTGGGCAGAGCTCTACAACTAGAAGGGGGAAAAACTATCTAATTTTGTGTCATAGGAAATTCTGTCAATGGTGGACATAATCCTGGAGCAGCACTTCCAACATATCTAGCAGAACTATGGGTTTTCCTTCTGACAGGGCAATTCTCAACTTTATGGGTAACCATTTTGCAGCTAAAACAACTCTTGGGCTTGACACATTTATCCAAATGATGCCCTGGTTCCCCACAGTTGTAGCAGATCACCTCAGAGTATGCCATAAGGCCCGAAGCAGGGGCAGGAGCAGTTTTCTGGATGTCCTGTCTCTTCTTTTGCTAATTCTTGCCTTGAGATTTCCCACTGATCTGAGAGTCAGAACCACCAGCAGATTGATCTTGGGCAATTACAGGAGCCTGCCCAGAGTATGCCCCCATTTGGGGCGGAGGTGGGCCGTACCACTGCCCAACCGGCGCTCCCCCCCATTGTGATAGGGGAAAGTCATCGGAGTTCCTGGTTCCTTCTCATCCTCCAGCCAGATGTTGTCTCTCAGGAAGCAGAAATAACCACCAGACAGCTCAATTGAAGCAGATTGCAAGCCTAATTTCAATCTTCTACAGGTTTGGGGGAGAGGTAAGGTAGGGGATCCACCTGCTCCGGCTCCAGTGGCGTGCTGGTGGGAAGGAGTCCAGTCAAGCATTCCCATCTTGCAGCACGACGTGGATCTCCTGAATTCACTTATCCTTTCGCCCATCGAATGAACGCCATTGGCGGCTCACTGGGGTGGGCATCGTGTGCTTCTCCGAGAAATCTCCTTCGAAGTAGATCCGCAAGGCTAGATTCAGCAGCTCCCAATCCACATGATCCTTGCAAATCCGAGCATACCTACGCGAGTGAGAGAACGGATTCGGTCCCTCCTTGGCTTCCTTCCTCGCAGCTTCCTCCTCTGCTTCCCTCCATTCGCGAGTGCACTGGGTCCAGGAGAGAGCGTCGTCGCGGATCCGCATCACCCGCTCCCTCCGTCTCCTCCCTCGAGTCTCCCGCAGCACCGCCGGCGCGACGGAGTCGAGCGGCTGGAGCATCCGCGGGAAGGCTTTGTAGACATGTGGGAGATGCATCTTGTACATCTGCCTGTCTTCCAGCCATTCCCCCGTGGATATGGCCGGCGACTCCATGGGGCGCACGAGTGGACTTGCTGAGGAGGGCAGGCGCGCCCGGAGTCAGGAGGCGGGGGGTGGCGGCGAGATCTATGGCGGCGGCAAGGGTGGAGGTAGTGGCGGGGGCGGCGGCGAGGGTGGAGGTGGTGGCGGGGGCGAAGGGGATCGCGAGAGCGGTCACCTATTTGCCAATTATGTGAACTAAACAGTCAACATATAAAATAATTTAAATATATACAATATAGTTAGAAGGGAAACATAAGTTGGACCTGGCGTTCCTATTCTTATATAAAAATAGAACAGACCTCTGCGTTTTCTTCAAAAAAACATAAATTGGGCTGCCAAAAATAAAACCTCGAATGGGAGGTCCATAGGCCGGTCGATACATGACGGCCCTAAGAAAATACAAACAGGCCTATGGACCTCCCATCCGAGGACGTGAGCTGCGCATGTTAAAAATGAAAGCCTAGACGGGGCAGCCCAACACCATGTCCAACACTTGCCAAAACTTCGTCCCTCGTTTTCTCTGTCTTTTGCACACTCGACATTGTGTGGGCATTTTGACTGTGCATCATATGAAGATGTGCTATGCATGAATGTTGATCAGCATGATGTTAACAGGCTGGTAGTTCCATTTTCGACCATGAATGAAACTTCCAACTTGATGTTAACCCTATTTGAAAAGGCCGTGTTAATATAAATGCTCTGCCTCTAAAAGTTGCAGTTTCTTATCTGAAACTGAAACTTGCAGTTTCTTCTCTGAGAATCACATTGTCTGCACTTTTATACTGCTATGAAACTACATTTTTAAGTGCTAAAAATAGATATCTAGAACTCATAAAATACTTCATATGCTCAATACTACAAATCTGAAATTCAAAAGACATTCATCTCTGAAAGTACTCTGAAAATACACAACACAAAACACAATTCACAACCTGCAAACACTGACAACCCTAAGCTCCTCCTGACAATTCACGACCTGCCCGACTATGGGGCTGGTGGGGCAGCCCCCTCCTATTCCTCAGCGGCAGACAGCCGCCCCGTGAGACGATGTGAACGGCGAGGGAGACGATGGCGGGGAAGCATTGTCGGACCAACTGCTTTTCTCCTCTTGCAGTTGGGTTCGGTCGACGAAGACTCCACCGGCTCACTCTGGCAGGACACCCTCACAAACGGCACCCTGTAGATGCTCGATCCTTCAATCTCTGGTGGATGCTCCATCTGGGATCGATACTCCTACCACCGCTCCCTCACGATCGGATTCGGTGAATCTGTTTGCTCCATGGCCTAGAGGAGAAGCTCTATGTACTCCGGCACGACTCCCTCCGGGAGTATCGCTGCCTTTTTGCTCTGTTGCAGATATTTGTCCATGGATGTCACCGTCGCCGCTAGTTGGTCCTTGTTGTCAAACTAAGACTGTATCTTCAACATCCTAGCTAGCTTCACAGGGTCGCTGTCTACGATCCTCACGTATCGGTTGTACTCCTCCATTGATCTACTTCTCCACAGCACCTTCACTCGCCGGCGGTGGTTTTTGAATGGAAGAGGAGAGGAGCCGCGCTGGTTTTGGATTAGAACGGGAGAGGAGCGACGCTGGTTTTGGACTAGAATAGGAGAGGAGGGGCGGTGGTTTTGAAATGGAAGAGGAGAGGAGCGGCGCTGCATTTATATTGGAACAGGAGAGGAGCGGAGGTGGTTAAGAGGAGAAGAGCGGAAGAGCGGCGCTGGTCTTGGAAGTATTTTTTTGTTGTTTCACGTATTTTTGGTCAAACTTTGACCACATATTGTATTTGACAAGCAAAATTTGAATGCATGTCACCAAATTGATTTTGATTTTGATCCAGTCAGAGCGCGCTGGCCCTCTCGTCCAATCCTAAATCGCTGCCGCACGCTCCTCTCCCTCTTCTCCATAGCAAAACCACCTCCTCTCCTCTCCATCATCTCCATTCCAAAACCACCGTCTCGCCTCTCCATCTTCTCTATTGCAAGACCACCGTCTCTCCTCCGTTTTCTAGACGCTTTGCTCCATGGCGCGGGCGCAATCCATGGATCCAAATTTGTATATTGTATACTATTTAAAAGTCGAGGGCGGGGCTTTTCCTGTGCGGTAGGCGGCGGGGCAGTTCCGCCTAGTCGGTTCTACAGAGACGCGAGAAGACGAGGGAGTAGGCTGCTGCAAACGTAGGACTGTGTGATTTGACAGCGAGTTACTGCTGGACAGGTGGCGCCCCGTGATTTGACTTGCCATTATCACTTTAACTGCGGCGCTACGACCGGCGTGAGTCTCCCATATTCCTGACCACCTTCATACAGGCGCCTCTCCCAATGCTCCACCATGTAGTAGAGGCTGACTCTTGCATGAGAGCCCACTTCTCCACTTTTTCCTTGCCTCTCTTTCCTCCACATATGCAAAAATGCCATGTAAAGCGCACTATTGTACTTACTTTTACTTGCTCCTACAGGTGCTTAAGCTTGCCACATAAGCATAAAGTCTGATGTGGCAAGTTAATCAAGAAGAGAGAGACTAGTTTGGTGACCCAAGGAAGAAATGGTGCTAAGCGCACCGTGTTAAATCTCCAAGGGCGCGACCACGCGAGCGACGCGACGGTCGTGGTAGGCGTGACCATGATACGGGCTGCTGGCAGCCCTTGGATCTGAGATCAAAAGGTCGCATGCTAAGTTGCTGAAAATTTGCAGAATAACCCTCCAGGATAGGATATTCACCCATAGGTCTAGAATCACGCCATGCAACCGTTCGATCTCATATCCAAGGGCTCTCGGAAGCCCGTATCATGGGAGAATGGAAAGCCACTACCCTGCCATTCGCATGCTGGCAGTTCGCTCCTACTCGTCCCCGCACGTCCTTCAATACTACGGCGGTTCAATCCTAGTCGTCCCGTCCATTCACATTACGACAATTCCACTAATCATAACCCTCCTCCCAAATCCATGGTGTCCCAAATCTCCACGATCGGCGGTGAGTACAAGGTTAGAACCATCACCGGCGATGAGTTCGACGTCATCTACACCCGTTCTTCCACGATGGTGAAAGGATGCCTTTCTCGCTTCAGACGCATGTTCGAAGACTCAGATGATGAGTGGGTCGCTGGGCTAGATGTTGGGTACACCACAGTTCTGGGACGAGAGAAGGATCTAAAGGACGAAGAGAGGAAGAAGCCCGCCGTGATCCAGGTTTGTGTGCAAGACTTATGCTTGGTCTACCACATATGCCATGCCGACCTTGAGTGCCAGGATTTTAAGGACTTCCTCGAGAGCAACCTAGTCAAATTCGTTACGGTATACTTTGGTAACGACAAAGACATCCTGTATCGGATAGGCCTCGTTGTAGGCAACACCTTCGACCTCCAGAAGAATCGGCCGGTGTCCACTCGTCAGCCTTCAATGCTGACCCTGGCAGGAGCCATGGTTCATCGATCGTATGGTAAACTGAAGAAACCTCCATACACGTTTCATCGTCATGCATGGCAGCGAAATTTACTAGATATAGACCACATCCACTACGCTGCAATGGATGGCTACCTTTGCTTCAATATCTACAAGGGTTGGATGAAGAGCAACAACCAAGTGTGCAGTTTAAGCAAAGAAGTATCGACCGAGGAAGAGGGACAAGGACGAAGTCGAGGACGTGGATGAGGACTCCGAGTAAGGTGGCAGTGTCGTTGCTCATGGTGGTTCTAATGCAGTGTCTACCGGAATAGTTGCAAAGTTTAATTTCAGGTGTGCTTAATTTAATTTAAGGGGTGTGTTGTGCTGAGCCCCCAGCAGAACTATGTTATGTTTCTTCTCGCTACTTTAACTCTTCAGTACGTACATACTAGTATTTCTTACATTTCATCTTTTAGTTGGTATAGTACTACCACCCGTTTCTTCACATTATATACGTACAATATATATGGCCAACATCATATAGCCAGCAGTTTAGTTGTCAAAGAATTTCGGGGTGCTTAGTTTTGTCAAAGAATTCCAGGATGCTTAGAGGGTGCTTGGATCCAAGGGACTTATTTTAGTCTGACTAAAAATAGTCTCTTTAAGAGGCTAAAGTTACAAGCACCCCTAACTAAAGAGGGGCTAAAACTAGTCTTGAGACTAAAAGTTTTTAGTCAGGGGTACCCCTACTAAAATGTGGATTAGTCCTCTCTCTACTCATTTAACTCCTCTCCTTTAACACAAGCGAGTTCTGGATTGGAGGGTTTGGAGGATAATAAATGCTCATTAACTTGATTTTAGCCTTTTTAGTATTTGGATCCAAGCATGGGTGTGGCTAGCATGTTTTAGTCCCACTACTTTTAGTCATGGGACTAAAACGTATCCAAGCACCCTCTTAGTTTTATTTGAGGGGTGGGTTGTGCTGGACACCATTATTGTGACTAGCCTTTTTAATAGTACTATATGCATAATTTGGCGACGAGCGCTCTCTATATGTACCATCTTTTTTTTAATTTCAAGTTTTGCTCGATGGCGCAATCCATCGATACTACTGCTGTACAAAAGTATACATTTTTTAAAAGGCTATAGGGCGGGGCAGTCTAGCTTGGTCGGTTTCATGAGAGGCGAGGGCCTTTGTGATTTGATAGCTCATTACTGCTGGAAGACGGGGCCTTGTGATTTGACTGCTCGTATAAATGCGCGGACAACCTAATCGAGGAGGAGCAAAGAACCGCGCGGTATACTCAAGTTTTCCACTGGAGTAGTACTGCGACGGAGGAGCACGAAACATAGCAACCCAGTGCCATATGGCGATAAAAAATGATCTAATTTGCTAGTCATCTCATTGTTAGCATTGTTCTATTCATTCCCTCAAAAAAACATTGTTCTATTAATGCCTCACAGAGAACGTGACACGTGCGGCGAAACACCCGAAGGAAAAGATGAAACACAGGAGGAAAAGAAGAAGGAAGATTATCACCCCAAATGATCTAATTCACCGCAGAGTCGTAACTGCTTCTTCATTGCCTCCACGACCTCCATCTCCTTGTGCGTCTCCTCCGCCATCTTCATCATTGTGTCCATGATGCGGCATTTCTCGACGCGAGCCTTCATCATCTGTTCCACGGCGATATTACGTACCTTGACAGCAGCCGGGTGCTCGATGCGGAGCTTCGCCAACTCTTCCTTCTGTTCCATGGCGAAGGCCTGCAGCATCTTCATCGAGGAACTACTATTCTCATGCAGCTTCTTCCAGCTGGCGTTCTTCTCCTTCAATAGGTCGATCTCGTGGCAGAGCTTCGCATTGTCATCCCGAAGTCGCAGGATTTCGCCGGTCGCCTTCTTCTCCGAGGCAATGCTCTTCTTTAGCAGCATCACCAAGCCGGCGATCAACTCCCCCTGCTGACTGATCTCAGCGGGCATGTCATCGAGGCTCTCCTTCAGCGACTCCATCAAGCCTTGGATGAACTCCTTCTGCTTATTGAGCTGATCGGGCATGCCGTCGAGGGATAACGACTCCAGCTCCGCCGGCTCGGCATGTTCGCCTCCACGGCTAGGGCGCTCCTGGGAGCCATCGCCTACCCATGTGAGATCTTTCGAGGTCTCTGCGTGGCGGCGAGCCCTCTTTTTTTCCGCAGCCTTGGTTGCCGCTCCCTTGTTATGAGTAGTTCTCGACCTAGAGCTCTGCTCACCGGCCATGGCAACGACGGACAAAGAAGAAGCACTTATGAGGAGGAAAGGTAGAGTGATTTTTGGTTAGGTAGTTCCCCTTTTTATAACATCAGTACTAGCACTAGTACTAATACCTGCATAGTGGGAACATGTTCAGGTTTGGTACGTACTACTAGTAGGTGTGAGCAGGCTTTCGAATGTGATGGGAACAAGGTAAAGATTAATTGATGTCTTTGGTTTCGAGGCCCGAAACGGCTCCCGATGAGTTTAGCGGAACATAAATTTCAAGTACTATTACACTGCTCAAATGCGTAAATATTATTTTACTGTCAAAAATTGGCACAAAATACGAAGGAGACCAATGGAAGTACTACAAGCAACCCACGATTTAACTACTCGCATGCACACAGTGGAGTAATAATGTCTTTCTTCTGCCCTCACGTCCACTCAATTTGCATGCGCTGTATCAATTGACCATCAATGAAGTGAACGACTTTACACGCGTCAAATTATCACATGGGGTGGATCTTGGTACAAAATTGTGTCCACCCATGTACCCACGTGTGCATGCGAGGAATTAGTGCGTGCATGGCGTGTGTGCACATCTTCGCTTCATGCATGTACCGCCAGTATGGCTCAGGGAGGACGAGTACATTCTTCTGGAACCAGCAGCACATCACTGTGATAATTGCACGCAAGGAGGTCGTGACAACGCCTACACATGTGCCATGTGGCTTCATGAACTGTAAGATAGACACTGTGTAGCGTGCCATTGGTATTCTAATTTACGTGTTTTGCACATACTCGAAGTATTAGTAAGGTACACGTGCATTGCACGCATCAGATTTTGCAACCAAATTATGAATAAATACCACACTATAGCATGTAAGCTCTGAGTCATATATGCCTGATGTAGCCCCTCGTTTAATTCTTATAGTTCATCTCATTCAAAATCAATTAGTTTTTATAAAAAAGCTAAGAACGCGGGAATAGGAAAAACATGGGATTATAGTGGAATGTCGTCTTGAATCCTACATGATTATATGAGTGTTTGATTGTGCATAGAAAAAACGCAGAATTCTTTCAAAGAGGTTTGAGTGGATGGGATGTTTCCTATGAAATCTAGTGCAAATGAATCATATGGAAAAATTCCTATGGGTTACAATCCTACGAATCAAACAACCAAGATAGGAAAAATTCCAAATGATTAGAATCCTCCAAAATTCCTTTGAGAATCCTTTGAATCAAAGAAGCCCTTAATCTATTTTATGATTCATGGAATTGTGCGTTGTAAAGCATAAAGTAAAAACAAATAATGGCAATTCAACTAGAAAAAAGTTTGGGCAGTTATGATATGGAAGATTCTAGAACAAAAGAGAACCACTATTGTTTTGAGGTTTGTGCATTGTGCTTAAGTTCAACCATGGAGTCTGCTAGATTGTACATGTGGCAAAATACGGTGGGGGGCTAGAAGATGGTGCGAGGGGCCGAGTGGAGGGAGACTATGAAGGAATGCACAAGTGCGAGATCGATATTTAGAGAGAAAGGGCGAACACGTGCGTTGATGCGCGCAGTGGCGGAACCATGAAAAATAAATGAGCTAGGCGGCCAAGCATTACTAATCCTTTACGAGGAGGGTCAATTCATGAACTTAAACCATTTTTAGTAGCAATTGTCTAATGATCACATTCATATTAGCCTTGATATATAGTGATGTTAGGGGGGAGGGGGGCTGGGCCCTTACTGCCCCTGTCTTCGCCATTGTGCACATGTTTGAGAGATGAAGCGGAAGGCATGGATGATGAGAGGGGGACATTGGATACATAATTAATGTGGGTGTATTAGCTATATATATGTTAATCCTATATAGAGAGGTATAGATTGATCGATGTGGACGTGGGAAAGAGGGTGAGACCTCACTGGATATATCGATTGATTTGTTTGTGTGGAAAACTATGAAAGACCTAGCTATATACACACATACATAGAGGAACATTGATCGTTGCGCATGCACACGTGAGAGATAAAGAATGCCCGACATGATGGAGAGGGGGATGTGTGTTGGTGTGTGCCTTCGTGGGAGACCGACCTGAAGAAAAAGATTGCATGCGTGCGATGGATAATGTCGACTGGTTGTGTGTGTGCATGCATGCATGAGAGAAGGTTAGTGGTACAATTATAAAGAGAAGACTACTGTGTGGGTGTAAAAGAATAGCTGAATAGGCGAGGTGACAATCAATGTAAAGTTGAATTCAAATATTTGAATAAGAGATCCTGATGTTTGAAACCCATGCATGCATGAATATAACGGAGATCTGCGTGGTGTCGTTTGGAAATGAGCATGTTGTAATGTATACACAATGAACAAGGTCAGATTGATTTGAATTTGAGATACCAATGGCAGACATCATTTGGCCACGTCGCATCCGTGCATGGACACACTATTCTAATTGGAGATGATGGGCGGCTTTTGCATCACATATCTATATCTATACCCCTATATATATTATATTTTTTATATTGTGTGTAGGTAACTTTAACTTTGAAAGATGGTCGTTGGATTAGGCGAATCCGATGGTCCAAAGATGGCAAATTTGAGCACTACTGGCCATTGGATATCATCTAGATTCCACCAGATTTCGCCACATGTATAATCTAGAAGACTCCGTGGTTGAACTTAAGCATAATGCACAAACATCAAAACACAAGCACTTCTTATTTGTTCTAGAATCTTCCATATCAAAATTGCCCAAATGTTTTTCTACATGATTTTCCATTATTTGTTTTTACTTTATGTCTTACGACGCACAATTCCATGAATCTGAAAATAGATTAGCTTTCTTATAAAAACTAGATGATTTTGAATAAAATGAACTATAAGAATTAAACAAACATCTACATCATGCATATATGACTCAAATCTTGCATGCTATAATGTGGTATTTATTGATAATTTGGTTGCCAAATCTCATGCGTGCAATGCACGTGTACCTTACTCTAGTCTAAATGGTGTTTGTGTGTGTGTTGAGGTGAAAATTGTCTTTTTTTGGGTACACGTTAAGCTTGTTCTTCCGAAATTTCAAGCCGCGCCTTGTTATGCCGAAAATTCAAGCTAGCGTCTCTGTCTATCGTGCTGGGAAACTCCCGCCTCTTTAACCCGCGCCTTGTTAGCCCGAAATATTTAAGATATATCTTTGTCTCATTGTGCTCCGACAACTCCCTCCATCTCAACCCACGCCTTGCTATTACGAAATTACAACACGCGCGAAAACTCCCACCTCCTGTGAAATCCCGACACGTGAAATGCCCGTGGTACCCCTGAACTGAAAGAACCGCCTCAAATCGGTGGGGGTACTTTCGTAACTTACCCTACATTTCGGACAAGCGCGTCTCTAAGCCATGGTTCCCCACTGCCATCCCATCCGCCCACCCATTCGTACACCGAGGCCACGAAAACCCGCGACGAAACCCCACACCCTGCTCCGTCTGCCACCCAGCCGGAGCCTCTTCCCCGACGACATCGTCCACAGCAACACCTCGACGTCCCTCATCCACCGTACCGGATGAGGATCCATCGTCTATCTCATCGTCCCGCCAGTTCAGCCACACTGTCCTCCACCTCCAAGGAGCTGCCCCAACGTTCCCCTCGTCTTTCGCGCCACCTCCATTCCCACACCGCCGTCTTCACCTGCACCACCAGAAGAGCATCATCATCACCGTTTCCCCAGATGAAGCTGCAGCCTAATCGGCGCCACCAAAGAGGTGGTACACTAATCGCCGCATTTTCTTCTTGATTCGATCTCACAGTGCTGCCGGTGCTAGGTCCCGAGCCGACACGGCGCGGCTCCATCCACGGTGGCATCGCCGGCCACTTCCTCCACGGCGTCGCTCCCTCGGCGGCGACGTCCACATCAGTAGGACCTGCCGCTGCTTTAGCTCTCGCCCGTGCTGCTGCTCTACTCTTGCTCTCGGTCCCCTGCCTGGTCTGCTCTTGCTATTGCTCTTGCTTGCGCTGCTGCTCTCGCTCTTGCTCTTGCTTGCGATTCTGCTCCGATTTAGCTACACTTCACTCCGATGCCACCGGGGTGAAGGAAGAACCAGCCGCAGCGGGGAGGGGGGCTCGCCGGAGAGGTACTCCACTATCTATCTTAGGGTTCAGGATGGGGGCGGTGGTCGCCGGTGGTGGCGGGGCGGTGGCGTGGGGATCGCCAGAGAAAAAGCTCGACACGGGGGGCCCTAGAGGGATGGCCGGGGCGGCGGCGGACCGGCGGTGGGGAGTGTTTTCGGGGCGGGCGGGGCGGCGCACCGCCGGCCGCGGGCGGCGGGGGGCTGCTGTTTGGCCGGCTTAGGGGGGTGGAGTTTGAAGATGAACCATAGGCCCTTGATTTCATATCCAACAGCTACAAAATCGGCTGACTAGAGATGAAAAAGTCAGTCAACCGACGTGTAGCCTCACCTTGCTAGTGCGTCCAGTTTCGATAGCAAAATTCAGTTTTGACAGCAAAATTCAGTTTCAACTGTTAACTTCAGTTTTGATAGTTCAGTTCAGTTTTGACAGTTAAATTCAGTTTCAACAGTTAAGTTCAGAGATGAGCGGCTGATGTATTTTACATCTAGCACTTTGTGTTTATGTGTTTTACGTCATGTTTTGGAGATGCTATTAGAATTCCACTCAGGTTAAAGTTGTTCGTTGTCTCTCTAGTCCTGCTTCAACTTCAGCGTCGTACAACTCACCAGAGCTGCTCCAATGATGAAACCCTCCATCACAGCGGAGCAGTACCTCGGGCTCCATCTCCAGACGCCTAAGATCTTCTTCCCCTCCTCCGACAGCCAAGTCAGCCAGAGCATCCTCATCGGCCAACCCAATCACGCTGAGATCGACATGGCTTCGCCAAAGAGGTTGTACACTTGTTGCATCTCTTTTTTTCTCTACATGTTATATATATTGTCCACTGAGCACTCGTAGTAACAGGAAATACGATTATTTTATCCTACTATATGACAAGCAGTGAGGTAACAGCAACTTAGCTATCTGTGATGGACTCTCTTGAACGCCATCATTATTTATCTCTGCATGTTTGAGCTGTGCATTTGTCGATGGGCCTAGGAGTTGAGCTAGTATGGCAGTGGCCTGGGTCCAAAGTAATAGAAGTAGCACAAAAACATTTTTAGTGTAGGATTTTCCTTGCTCAAGCCTGCCTACTAGAATCGCTAGTGCTTGAAAGGAAAAGTGAACGAAAAACATTGGAATTGTAAAGTTTCCTATGGTACTACTTTTCATGAATTTGGTGCAAAGCAATGGAGCAAAGGAAAACTGTAGGATTTGTTCCTTTAGTGTCTCCTTGAAAGAAAAACCATAGGAATTCTAATTTCCACTTGTCCTGCTTTTCATATTCCTATTCATCAAGCACAAGACTAAGAGATAGTGTCATAATAGCATTATAACCGTACATTTTCTTGTGGTTTGACTTAATCTCATCATGCTTTTTTGCATCCTGTGATCTTCCAATTGTTGTGAATCAAACACCCATATTGGTAGAAATCCCGTGTTTTTAAATTCTCTGTTTTGCACGTGCATTCATATCATATTCCTGTCTATTTCCTATCCCTACATTATTAGAATCCTCAAATTCAAACAAGCCCTTACTCAATTACTTCTGTTACAGATATGTGTCAAAGAAAACCTTGTGTGGTTTGTCCTGCTCCTGCGGCGCTGTGTTCCACCCCAGCTCAGCTGCTCCAACGACGGAAGGGTTCGCCACAGCAGGGATCCACTCTCTAGACTGTCTTTCACCGCCTCAGATCTTCTTACCCGCCGCCGGCAGCCACGACAACTGCACTACCATCATCAACTGAGCAGATGACCTTGAGGACTACACGGGTCCGCAAGAGAGATCGCACTCTTTTGTGTCTGCTTATGTTATGCATCGCTTAATATGATGACATGCTACATTATCGTCCTGTTCACCTATTAGACTCCGAGTCAGGTCCAAACTAATGCTAAAACTTGAGTTTTTAAATGGTTGTGGGGTACATATTGGGGCAGCAATCAGCACTATCTGTCTACTATCTGGTTAATCTCCGGTGTCTACTATGAGTTTCATGTTGGGTGCAAACAAACATTAAAGAAGCCATTATCTGTATTTTTTACCTAAAGCTATTATCTGTGTGCTATCATTGGTTTTGGGTCTATCCATAGTTTGCTACCATCACTCTGGATTTGTGCATGCACTCCTTACATAATCTCACTATGTTTTATTCCTATGCATGCCAGTTATTGTACACAATGGAACTGATCATGTAGAGCAAAATAGACGAGCCTTGCGTGGCAATAAAATTTCATGCAGACGTCGTTCCATGGTGGGCGCAAAGGCAACCCCCTCCACCCATTTCGGATCGTAATCAAGAGGAAGATAACTATGATGAGGGGGATTCAGAAGGAGAAGACCATTCCTATTTACCCCATGAGGTCTTCGCTCTAACTTGGCATGCTGATGTTGGTAATACCATGCATATGGTGCCTTGCATTGCTTACTGTATACATTAAAGATGTCATCTGCTTAGTTTAGACATGCTTTGTGTCAATGCCATCTGTTTAGTTTCTTTATCGTATATGTGAACATGCAATGCCATCTTGTCTAGCCAGGCACCATATATGTGAATTTTGCAATGCCACCCTAGTTAGCCAGTCATCTTATATGTGAATTATATCATGCCATCATTTTTTTATTACGTGTTAAATTTCTCAACAATTTTAGTACATTCAATTACTCTTCATGTGCATCAGCCATTTGGCACGGTCATGGAAAAATCTGGAGTGGAAACAAGGTCTTCAGAGCAGACAATGCTATCTGACGAAGCGCATGTCTTGCTGGTTACCGATAGCTCCTCAGAGGAGGATTCAGAGACAGATGACCAGTCATATTCCCCCCCCCCCCCCCGAGGTGCATGCCCTAACTTGGCAGGGTTATGTTGCTCATATCGTGCGTATGGTATCTTATATTGCTATGTTATTTGCTTAGTTTAGACATGCTTTGTGTGAATGCCACCGGTTTAGTGTCTAATTACCATATATGTGAATTATGCAATGCCATCTTGTTGCAAGACATTATATATGTGAATTCTGCAATGTTATCTTGTTGCAAGGCATTATGTATGTGAATTATGCAATGCCATGCTGTTTAGGCAAGCGTCATATATGTGAATTATATCATGCCGTCCTTTTTTTGTATTTCTCATTGCTTTTGTCGACAATGTTTGTATATTCAACTACTCTTCGTGTGCATCAGCCATTTGAATTGGTGACGGAGAAATGTGGAGTGAAAACAAGGTCTTCAGAGCAGACAATGCTACCTGCTGAAGCAAATATCTTGCTGGTTACAGATAGCTCTTTAGAGGAGGATTCAGAGGCAGATGACCAGTCCTATTATCCCCCTGAGGTGTATGCTCAAACTTGGCAGGGTTATATTACTCATATAATGCATATGTTGTATTGCAATGCTTAGTTTTTACATCATATACACAATATTGAATGCCATCTCCTTAGTTGACACATCATATATGCGATTTCCCTCTGCTCACTTCCTTAGTATATAAATCATATATTTGAATTATGTCATGCCATGATGTTTACATAGACAGCATGTATCTGAATTATGGCATGCCAACCCATTTTCTAAAGACATAATATAGTTATATCATCTCATCCTGTTTACATAGTCATCATATTTAAATTATGTCATTCTATCGATGGCATGTTTGTGATTTATGGCATGCCAACTACTTTAATAGACACATCGTATAGTTATATCATGTCATCCTGTTTACATAGTCATCATATTTTGTAGTATGTCATTCTATCCTATTTAGTTAGCCATCATACATGTGAAATTGTGTCATGCTATCCTGTTTAATTAGCCATCATATATGTGAAATTATGTTCTGCTATTCTGTTTGCCTAGACAACATAAATGTGAATTATTTCATGCCCTGTTTTCTTCCCTACTATCCATTGTACCTATCTATCTTACAATGTCTGTACATTCAATTACTTTTCTTGTTTATCAGCCATTTCAATTGGAGGGAGCGATGACAGTATCTGTGGGAGTAAAAACACGGTCTTCAAAAAAGATCGTGCTACCTGTTGATGCAGATAGAACCACGGTTGTACTTGCCCAAGAACCAGCCCCACCACACATAACCCACACTCATGCAGATTGTACCCCTACCCAGTTGGACAGAGAACAAGCTACACCCCTTCTAACCCCAAGCCCAGCAGATAGACACCCTGTTCCCATTGACACAGCACCGTCTCCACCACAGAGCACCTAGACACGAGCAGTTAGTAAGGCAACTGCAGTGCCCAAATCACGAGGACCACCACTCCGAACCCGAAGTCAACACTTAAAGCAGAAGAAGAATTGTTCTCAGGTCAGGTTCCATAGCTATGGTTCATACTACTTTGCTCTTGCATCACTGTATTTACTGATACCAACTAATTTCAAATTTGAAGGATGCAATTGAAACTCCAATGGCGCAACAGGTATGTTTTAAACCTGTTTCTTCAACGTGTTTGGCTGTTTGCTGTTGTAACTTGCTCTATGTTGATTTCAGTTTCAATTGAATAAATAGTTATGTTCTCATGCCATGCACATTACAAGTGTTGTTATTGTTGTGTAGTTTCTGACACTTATATTCTGTCTATGCTACTTTGTCTTAAATAGATATGATTCGAACTTTATCTATCATGATTTGGCAACATAAACCAGGATGATATAGACCATACAGTGACCATACTACATAGATATATGTTTGTTTCATGCTGTTATGTTGTACACCTTACTACTGAACTGGTTTACCAAAATGAGTTTCATATACTACATTGTAAACCTGAGATGTGTTTGTTTGTTTCTCTTTTAGAACGTAGATAAAATATTGGAGAAGAGTACCCTGTTATGCAATGGTAAAGGAAGTAATGCAGAGAAGGTTCAAGATAGTGAGACATCCCTATTGGTCTCCAAGAGAGCTGACAAAAACTATATTGAAGACACGGAGACAACCCCAAAGTCCTGTCTTGATGTAGTGTTCGAGTTATTGGCTACCACTGCTGGCACCAGCTCTTCGTACTAATTGCCTGAATCAGTTTGGCTTCTTGAGTGTCAACTTCAAGTTGAAAGACATCGATCAGATGTTATGTGACAGGAAGCTGAAGGACTGAGGAAGTCCCTGCGGAATTCAGATGCATACTTTCTAGTGCAACAGCAAGCGCTGGAGGACTTAAGCGTCAAACAAGAGAAACTTAATAAGCTTGCTAAGCATCTTGCCAGCATTATGGGTACCCAAGATATTGTTTCTTGAGCTCTTCTGAAGTGGTTTCCGTTCTGGACTTGTTTTGCTACGGCGTTTATATGCTGCTGTGTTCCCTATATTTGCACTGGTGGCGAACTTTGATGCCCAGTGGATGTAATATGTGTAATAGCCGTGATAGCCTAGTGTAAGTTGCTTGCTTATTTATTTCCTTGTTGTCTTGTTTATTTGTTTGCTTGTAGTTAGTGCAGTCCTTTTTCTGCGGTTTCCTAGTGGCTGCAATAACCTATTTTTCAAAACTAGGCCACAATAACCATGGGCTAATATTTACTGTAGTGACACTGGGCCTCCTATGGGCCGTAGAAACAGTGGGCCTTCTATGGGCCATAGAAACAGTGCGCCTTCTACGGACCATAGAAACAATGGGCCTTCTACGGGCCGTATCACCAATGGGCCTTATACAGGCCGTATGATCAATTGGCCAAACATGGGCCAAACAGACTGCATTCTGGTCGTAAACGGGCTAGAGTTGGAATCGTCCATTCATGGGCCGACCATAACGGGCCATCGTTAATAGGCCGTATGTGATGACGCTATGAAAACGGCCCAACGTATTAACGGACCACAAATGGGCCGAATGTAACCACGGGCTGAATTTGGCCCACAAGCAGAAAATGACAGTAACGGGCCGTAAGTAAATGAATGCTGGAAATGATCCCAAGAATAAATGGGCTCTGAGAAGGCCGAAAGATAGCATGGGCTGGAGACGACCCAACGGAATAACGGGCCGTTAATGGGTATAAAGTGATACACTGTTCATTATGGTCCAGTTTCACCACGGGCCGTTAATGGGTGTAAAGTGATACACTGTTCATTAGGGCCAGTTTCACCATGGGCCGCTAATGGGCCAAGAGTTACAAAGGGCCTCATATGGGCCGAAAGACGTCATGGGCTATACATGGGCCAGAAGTGAAAACGGGCTGGAATCTATTGGACGGCCTAGATGAAGCTACTGGGCCTAATTCGGATAGGGCGTAACGGGCCTTGGGTTAGCGGGCTGTAAATGGGCTATATGCAAACAGACCGTTAACAGGCTTTCCATGGGCCGGCCCGCCAGCTTTTGACCAAGTCAAATGGTCCCGCCTTTTCACAAGAATGGGCCACTGTTGGGCCATGCCACGTGACGACGTATCATAGGCGCCTTTTATCCAGTGAGTGGATCACATCTGTCCCAACGATGAGCCGACATGTGTTTCCTCTAGACAATGATGATTTTACACGTGGAAAATCCCCATTGGTCGGGGCTGTTAACGGGTTATCGGATCCAAAACCGACCCGATAGCTTAACGGCGTTCCGTTACGGTGGATGCCACGTGTCGGTCACCCTTGACAAAAGCACTTCTGTGACGCATGATTTATTGTCATGGAAGTGGCCACTTCCGTGATGATAATTATGGTAATGTCATGGAACACTTCTACGACAGCACATGTATGACTATCTTGATTCTGTCATAAATTTGTCATGGATGTACATGCATGACAAAAAAAGCGACCTACTGTGACAAACACGTATCATCACGGAAGTGTATTTTTTTGTAGTGAACTAAGGGAAATACTTATCTCTACTTTGCTGCATCACCCTTTCCTCTTCAAGGGAAAAACCAACAGAAGCTCAAGAAGTAGCAGCCTTGTTATCCCAAAATTTTGACGCGCGCGAAAACTCCCTCCTCATCCAAAATTGGTCCCGCAGCCTAGAAACGCAAAATCCCCCTTCTACCCATCAGCCGAAAATGCCGCCTCAATGTCGCGTGGTCAAAACTGTTGGGGGTATGTTTGTAACTTACCCCACATTTCGGACAAAGCGCGTCCCTAAGCCATGGCTCCCCCTCCCTTCCTGAAAGGATCGAGAAGAGGTGTCTAGAGGGGGGGGGTGAATAGACTCTTAGTAAGAAAAGTTACAGTTTTTAATTTCTTTAAGTTGAACTGGAGTTTTGGAACAAGTTTAAACATTCACAATACATATCAAGCAAGCTTGATAATAGTATATGACCAGCGGGAAGCAAATCATGCAAGTTGCAAGAATGTAAAGGGATGGGATTTGAGTGTGCAAACGCAATTGGAGACACGGAGATTTTTGGCATGGTTCCGATAGGTGGTGCTATCGTACATCCACGTTGATGGAGACTTCAACCCACGAAGGGTAACGGTTGCGCGAGTCCACGGAGGGCTCCACCCACGAAGGGTCCACGAAGAAGCAACCTTGTCTATCCCACCATGGCCATCGCCCACGAAAGACTTGCCTCACTAGGGCAGATCTTCACGAAGTAGGCGATCTCCTGGCCCATAAAAACTCCTTGGTTCAACTTCACAATCTTGACGGAGGCTCCCAAGTGACACCTAACCAATCTAGGAGACATCACTCTCCAAAAGGTAATAGACGGTGTGTTGATGATGAACTCCTAGCTCTTGTGCTTCAAATGATAGTCTCCCCAACACTCAGCTCTCTCTCATAGGATTTGATTTGGTGGAAAGAGGGTTTGAGTGGAAAGCAACTTGGGGAAGGCTAGAGATCAAGATGTATGTGGTTGGAATGGAATATGTTGACCTCAACACAAGTGTAGGTGGTTCTCTCTCAAAAAATGTATGTTGGAAGTGTAGGCATGTTCTGATGGCTCTCTCCATGAGTGAAGAGTGGGTGGAGGGGTATATATAGCCTCCACACAAAATCTAATCGTTACAGCCAAATCACCAAACTCGGTGGGACCGAATCATGAAACTCGGTCAGTCCGATTTAGTTCAAAATGTGAACGTTAGGATTTTCATTGGGACCAACATGTCAACTCGGTGGGACCGATTCCATTCGGGTTAGGGCATAACGTAATCTCAGTGAGACCGATTACACAAATTCAGTGGGACCGATATTGGTAATAGGCAAATAGAGAGTTGGTCAGGCAAACTCGGTGGGACCGATTCGCTCATCTCGGTTAGACCGAAATGTTACGAAGGGGAAATAGGGAGTTTGCAATGCAATCTCGGTGGGACCGATCGCTCATCTCGGTTGGACTAAAATGTTACAAAGGGAAACAGAGAGGTTGCAATCCCATCTCGGTGAGACTGAGATCCCATCGGTGTGACCGAATTGACTAGGGTTTCTGACAATGGCTATGTCAAGTGAATTCGGTAGCGCCGGATAGGAAATTTCGGTGGGGCCGAGTATGACTTTTGGTCTGGGACATATGTGGATGTTAGAAAGTGGCTTTCCTAAGCACTTTGAGCAAGCAAGCCATTAAGCAACACCTCATCCCCTTTTAATAGTATTGGCTTTCCTATGGACTCAATGCAATCTTGGATCACTAAAATAGAAATCGTAGAGTCCTGAGCTTGAGCTTGAGCCAATCATTTGTCTTCATCATCTTGAAGGGGTTCCACATCCTCTACACGCCACTCCATTGTTGAACTTATATGAAACATACTAGATGAGAACATTAGTCCAACAAGAGATATGCTGACATTAATTACCAAAACCACCCAGGGAGAACTTGTGCTTTCACTTCCCCTTCATACCCCCATTCGTACACGAGGCCGCCAAAACCCGCAAAACCCCACGCTCCTCCGTCGGCCTCTCGGCCTCTGCCTAGCCGGAACCTCTTCCCCGACGACGTCGTCCACATCAACAGCTCGACGTCCCTCATCCTCCACACTGGATGAGGATCAATTCTCGATCTCGTCGTCCCGCCGGATTAGCCGCCCCGTCCTCCACCTCCAAGGAGCTGCCCCGATGTTCGCCTCGTCTATTGTGCTACGTCCATCCCCACGGCATCGTCTTGAGCTGCCTCGCCGGAACCGCATCATCCTCACCAATTCCTCCGATGAATCCGAGGCCTACTCGATGCCACCAAGGAGGTTCTGCACTCATCGCTGCATTTGATCTTTTATTCGATCTCACTGGGCTACCGGTGCTTCATACCGAACAACCATGTTGGGTCTCCATCTATAGCGCTGTCGTCGGCCACTTCCTCCATGGCGTCTCTCCCCATGTCGTTGCTTCCTCAACGGCGACTTCCACAACAACACTACACTAAAAAAAAGACACATCCATGACATTTTGGGCCGAACGGATTTTTTTCTGTCATACATATGAGACTTCTATGACGATAATTGTGACAAAACCTGGTATCATCATAGATGTGGTGGGCTCCTACTTCTATGACAAAAAATCATGATAGAAAATGGGCTTTCATGTCCTGGGCGGGCCGGAGACGCAGCTGCATGACATTCTTTGGGCCGTCCATGACGAAAAAAACTGTGGTAGAAGCAAGGGCGAGGAAAATTTCGGGGAGTTCCCAGTTACGGTGGGAGGTCGGGGGCTGAGCAATGCGTGTTTCTCTCGTACACGTACACGCGTGTGTGCGATGTGTTGGCTCTAACTGAACCCGAGCGATTGCACTGCAGGCTACGCGTTACTGAACTCGAGCGATCGACCGATGGCTGTTAACTGAACCCGATCGAGCGATTCCTTTGCTACTGCTGCTAACTGAAGCCGATGGATTGGATGAACAGTGAGCGGTGGCGTTGTCTCTGGATGAACAGTGAGCGGTGGCGTTGCCTCTAGATGAACAGGACCCCGTGGTGTGGAGGGCTGGATGAACAGTAGACGGTGGAGGGGTGCCCGTTGAGGGGTGGTTGAACAGGACCCCGTGGTGTGGAGGGCTGGTTGAACAGCAGATGGTGGAGGGGTGGTTGAACAGTAGCCGGTGGAGTAGCGCGCGGTGGAGGCTGGATGAACAGGAGCCCGTGGAGGCTGGAGGAGGTTGATGGTAGCCCGTGGAGGCTGGAGGAGGTTGACGGTGGAGATGAACAATATCCCGTGGAGTCCCGTTTTGCGGTATGCCACACCCCTCCCGATGAATAGGACCCCCGTTTCGACCATAGGAGGTCCGTTTCGTCCATTTTGCGGTATGCCACACCCCTCCCGATCGACAGGACCCCCGTTTCGACCGTAGGAGGTCCGTTTCCTCTGTTTTGCGGTACGCCACACCCCTCCCGATCAACAGGACCCCCGTTTCGACCATAGGAGGTCCGTTTCCTCCGTTCTGCGGTACGCCAGGCCTCATTTCCATCGCCTGTTCCATCCAAGCCCTCCCAATGAACATGACCACGCATTCCGTTCCGACCCGGCCGGTTGGCTCCCACGCGTTCTGTTGCCTCCTGATGAACACGACACATTCCGTTGCCTCCCGATGAACACAACGCATTCCGTTGCCTCCCCATGAACATGACGCATTCCGTTGCCTCCCCATGAACATGAGGCATTCCGTTGCCTTCCCATGAACACGACGACGACGTTGTTTCTCTGTTCCAACCCAGCCATGTACATGAGCCCCGGCCGTACGTATTCGCGAATAGGGGTTCGAGACCCTGCCCGTATGTACACATACGTGGCCGTATTTTCTTTCTTGCTCCCTTGCCGTTGTACGTACCTGTACATGCTACATGCGCGCCTCTACTAAGACACGTGCGTGCCTCTACTATGACGCGTGCACGCCTCTACGTCGACCAGTATGTACATACACGTTCGCGACCAGAATGAAAACGCTACGTACGCTTTGACCACGTGGGTCCCGACTGTCAGGCACTTCCTTGCATGCGAAGATGTAGCTGCTGGGTCCCAGCAGTCAGGGGGTGAATCGTTTTTTTTGCCCGGACGCACTTCCTTGCGTGCGAAGGTGTAGCTAGTGGGTCCTAGCAATCGGGGGGCGAATCATTTTTTTTGGACGCACTTCCTTGCATGCGAAGATGTAGCTGGTGGGTCCCGGCAGTCAGGGGGGCGAATCATTTTTTTCTCGGACGCACTTCCTTGCATGGGAAGATGTAGCTGTGGGTCCCAGCAGTCAGGGGCGAATCATTTTTTTCGCGAAATACGGTGGCCCGTCCGGTGGGTCCCCGCTGTCAGGTGGAGGAATAAGTATTTTGCATGTAATAAGGACGCACTTCCTTGCGGCTGCCGTGGACGCAGCTGTCAGCCTCTCCATGTATAGTCCACGTCCGATGGAAGTCGTTCCTTGACCACGTTGACCATGCCGCGCCGAGGGCACCTGGGCGGTGGATGACGGCGAGGCCTAGGAAGGGGATGACGCGGAGCCGGGGAAGACGCGGTAGTGGATGCACACGTGGAGAGGAGTGCGAGGGTTCACTGGTTCGGCTGCGCTACTTTCGCCGGAGAATAACAGGGGGTGTGGGTGAGTGGAGGGATGGCCTGGCTAGTGGTGGGAGTAGTAGGGGGCGGTGAGGCCTCCGCGGCAGCACAGCCGGCCACGGGAGGCAGGAGCAGGCGGCATGACCGGCACTGCTTTGGGCGGCTGGAGCAAGATGACCAGAGGTTGAAGAAGCACGACGGTCGTTGGATGGACATCGTAATGTCACTGCAGCTAGAATCGTTTATATTGACTAAGTTGACAAAGCCCTTGGTACGTGAACTTAGTAGGCCCACAGGTAAGCTTCCGAAAATGGTGCACCCCAGATGTCAGGGGGAGGAATCATTTTTTGGGCGGGTGAAGCTAGAATATCGGAGATTCAAGAAGAAGCACGGCATCCGTTGGATGGACATCCAACGGACACTGCTGCTAAAACCGTGTGTTGGCTATAAGTTGACGAAGCCTTGCATACGCGTCAACTCTGTTTTTTAGGGGACGCGTCAACATAGTAAGGCCAGAAGTGTGTGGCAGAGAACTTATAGCCCATTTGAGATTTGTAAGAATGTGTAGCCCATTTTTGAATTCTAATGGAATTTACTACAGCCCATTTACAGTATGTTAAAAGTACAGCCCATTTCAACCAACCGTTCAAAACAGAATTCAATAAAATTTCCCACATTTTGATGGGATCCGAAATATTTTTATCCCAAAATTTCTAGTCAGATTAAATACAATTTCAATATAAATTTATATTACGTAAAAATCCAACAAAACATTGCGCTTGCAACAATTAATGAATTCAAATTTTCAATATCCCAAAATAATATTTTATAAAGTAATCACGTGTTTGGTGGATTTTTTTATAGTTACTACCCAGTTTTTATAATTACATCCCATTTATTATTTCTTAAAGCCCATTTTCTTGTTAAGCCTAATGCATCCCTCCTAGGAAAGATTTGCAGCCCGGCGGGGCGGAGAATAACAACTTGACCTTGCGTGGGTGTTCCTAAAAAAAGTATATCTGGGCTGGATATCTGGCATGGGCTAGACGGGCCACAACCCGCCCAGTTAATACCTGCATCGATGTTTTCGTTGTTTTGCAATTCTGCTCGAGCTGCTTGGTCCCAGCTGTCGGCAACTTCTTGTGCAATTCTCTCATGTATTGACTACTCCCTCCTTTCCGGTTTATAAGGCTCAATTCAAAAATCTCACCAACCAAGGTAGATGATGTGTGGTGGAATATTTTTTGTAGTTTGCAAAAGCACCCAATTAATGCTCTTGTTTTCCTCAAAAAAATATGTTTATGAATGCATTAATTGCTATGCATTCATACATAAAGTACATGCATTGGTCAGTTTTCTCTTAATACTTGCATGCAATGATTTAATGCATCTTGAAGTCTGAACACGTGATGGGGAACAACCAAATTGAGCCTTATAAAATGGAAAAACTAAAATTATGAGATAAGCCCTATAAACCAGAAAGGAGGGAGTACTACATAGGTTGACAATGGTGTGGGACCGTGATGTCAGGAAACCAGGAGGAAGCAAAATAAATTATAGTTATATATATATAATAAGGAGGCACTTGCGTACGTGAGGCTATGGACTTGGTGGGTCCCCATTGTCATCCTCTCCAGTTAAAGTCATCTCCTCGCCCACGTGCGCTTTCCGCCCGAAACAGTCAGCGCCGCCCTCCCCGCTTCCCGGTGCAGGCGATTGCTCCGCCTTCAAACGACACAAGTGCCGTCCGTCCATCCATCTGCCGCCCACATTAATGATACACAGTTGCCGAGGCGGCTACTCCGGCACCACACATCCGTCCCTCCGCCCGCTCACCATTGCTATATAAACTGATGCGCCGGCCATAGCCGCAGTCATCCGCATCCGTTCCCTTTCTCCTGTTCACACCACTACTTCCCACCATGGCTTCCTCGCGCTCCAGTGCTCTTCGGGACAGGCGGACGACGGACCACAAGGAGATGGCAGCCGTTGTTGCCGACTGGTTGGCCGGCAGGCAGCCGGAGGATGACGACGTCCCAATGGAGAATATGGTAGTCGACGATCTGGCGCCAACCCCCTCCTCAGCGCCATCCTCGCCGGTGCATTGCACCATGACCATCGGCGAGGCCCGTGCCCAATATATGGACAGGGTGAGGCATAAGCGTGAGGAGCAGTTCCGGGAGGTGCAAGCCGCAGTCGCCTACAACCACCATCTCCTCGAGGAGCACCTGCATGCGGAGGAGCAGATCACCACGAAGCGGGCGGAGAAGGAGGCGCCGCTTGACTCATACCGCTCCGCCCACAAGGGCCGCCTCGAGCGTTGGCGGTACCGCATGTAGGTGGCGGAGGCTGCGGCCGCCTACAAAGAGGCTAGCAAAGAGGGCGATGAAGCGGGCGAGGCGCTGTTTGGCGAGACCGAGGACGAGGCAGAGGACAATGCCGACTCCGACGAGTCCCCGCTCCGCTGGCGTCGATGAGGCCCTGCCCCGCCAAGGCCCTGCGGTGCCAACAACGAGGCAGAGGACACCGCCGGCTCTGCCCCGCCAACAACGAGGCAGAGGACCCCGCCGGCTCCGCCGAGGCCCCGCCCTGCCAACAACGAGGCAGATGACATCGCCGGCTCCGCCGAGGCCCCGCCCCGCTGCCAACGAGGCCGCGCCACACAGAAAATGAGGAAGAGTAGAACTTGGTAGGTCGCCGCCAATCGGGTCCAAGTAAGGCCACTTCTGCAACCCTCCGGTTGAAGCCAAGCTAGGCGGGTTGACCATTGACGGCTGGTTAGCTTCTTGGCGGCGATGTGGACTCAGAGAGCTGCGCTGGAGAAGAGCGCTACTTCTACTTAACTGCTGGTGCAGTTGGCTGACTCACACGTGGGCCGAACATGCCACATGTTAGTTACACAACTGCACCTGCAGTTAAGTCACTGAAGCTTCTGTTCGGCTGAGCGGGACACAGGTGGGTAGCTTCGGTTAATTAATTATACCTCCAGCGCACTCCTTTTTAGTTGAAGAATGTATGAAATGTAACGAAATCCGACATGTTCATATGAAATCGGACCGTGTATGAATGAATTTATTTCCATTAGTTCAAATTCATGTACCACTGGCATTGGATGAACATGCAAAACAATACATACTAGCATTATTCCAGGGTGATCACCTTGTTTGCAGCAGTTTCACATGTATTCCCTCTGGTCCTTTCTAGTCTGCATACAAGTTTTTTCTGCAGTCAAAGTATCTCTACTTTGACCAATCTTATACAAAAAAGAATGCACTTTCACAATGTGCGAAGTAAAAAGGAACAGAAGGAGTACAAAGAGTTTGAGCAGCTTTTTAGCATTTCTGTACATTGCAATCAAACACATAGGCCTGGCAATTCACAGAGAACATCCAAAACAATCGATGATTATGCATCTCAGCGACTCACATGTCAGAGGCAATATTTACTTCACGACGAAAGAATAAAGAAAAAATTGATCGATGCTGCTGACAGCAAAGGGCGTCCCATTCGAAAATATCAAACGCATGTCTTCTAAAATCAATGAGCAAAATTTGACATGGTTGTCCCATTCCAAAATATCAAGTGCCTACGATTCTGGAATGGGCAGGGTTTGCCATCAGTTCGGACATTGACATGGCACCTCATGCTAAATAAACCAGCTGTTCTTTTTGTGCAGTTCCACCAAAATCAACCAAATTCGCGCATAGCTTGTATGATTTCGTCCTTATATGTTGCAACACCTTGAACTTATCGGCACCTCCTTTCTTGTGGTGGAAATGAATGATTCGATGTATTCATGAACATTTTGTGCAGTTCCCATTGAAATCAAGCTGAGCACCCCTGTTTGCACAAATACAAAAGAGTGATTAGTATAAAGCAAACTATACTATGAACTGATAGTTTCAATAGGCACATACATGGTCCATGTAGAGTACACTTTTAGAAAAATGGAACTCACCAGAAAGAATCCTAGAACAACATTGTACTCGCGCATCACAGCAAAAAGATGGAGATTTGTCAGTCCTTCTGAGCTGAAGTTAGTTTGGTCTTGTGGGGAGTAATGTAACCATCCTTCAACTGCTCCTTCTGATGAGAAGATAGACAGTGCTTCTTCATCCTGGCATAATCGGAACTAGTCACTTCACGTACTCCATATTCTCCTTCAGAGGAAGATGATCCTGTTGTGCAAAGACAAGAGGACTACTAAATGCTAGCATCCCTGTTTGCTCGGAAAAAAGGAAAGGAAATGTTTAAAACATCACAGATGAAGCACTTCTCAAGGACAATACCACTTTTTCATGATAGTATCTAAACAGTATCACAACACCAATAGAGATGACAAAGCTCAATCATATGGATGAATCAGTGGGTGAGTACCAACCTTTGTTAGGTGGCTTATTGTGTAGAGCATACAGATGAAGCACTTCTCCAGAACCATCTGTTGCTTTCTACAGTGGTGGCCATGCTTACTATATACTCCTCGATTAGTTTAATGTTTCCAACATCTTCTTGTGCAGTTCCACTAAAATAAGTGGTATCTTCAAAGATGAGATAATTACATATTACATTAAGAGTGGCATCAAATCAGTGGCAAAACAATTGCTCGTTCCAGCCATAGCAATAAATTAAGATGCAAAACTATATCATTACTTATGTCATCACAGTTCCAGTGCTTCATTGCAGCACCGGGAGTTGATTTTTGTTTTTCTTCCGATTGTTCTTCCCCTTCATCACTTGGTTCAATAACAGACAAGCTTGGCCTTCAATGTAAGATTTGGCATGTCAATTAGGGAGCACAAGTATAGTACTAAACTTAATTTTCTGATGAAAGTGGCAAAATACAGGCCAGCGGTTGTGAAATATCCTTATCTTACCTCAATGGGATATTATGGTGCACATACAGATTGGAAGTCTTGTCTCCATTTGTGCAGTTCACTAAAATCAAGCAACATTATCGTACAAGTAGCACAACATATGAAAGCACACTGCAGAATCATGTGAAAGAAGGCTAGTACTGACCTCTCATGATGCGGAATTCAAACAACTCACAAGAAGAAGATCTAAACCAAATTCGCCTTAACGGATAGGAAGTAAGAGCTCCTCTTGTGCAGTTCACTAAGATCAAGCAATCAAGCAACATTGTCGGTGTGACATTTTGGTAGAACTGCACAAAACACTCTGAAAACAAGAGTGTTTTGTGCAGTGCAACAAAAGGGGACAATGGCAACGAGGTGAAGTAGATAACCCTGTTTCACAGAGGTGCAAAGGAAACAATTAGTGGTTAATAACAGTGGATGACTGTCGGTGTCGAAACTAGCAGATCTCGGGTAGGGTGTCCCGAACTGTGCGTCTAGGTCGGATGGTAACACGAGGCAGGGGACACGATGTTTTACCCAGGTTCGGGCCCTCTTGATGGAGGTAAAACCCTACGTCCAGCTTGATTAATATTGATGATATGGGTAGTATAGGAGTAGATCTACCATGAGATCAGAGAGGCTAAACCCTAGAAGCTAGCCTATGGTATGATTGTTGTTCGTCCTACGGACTAAAACTCTCCGATTTATATAGGCACCGGAGAGGGCTAGGGTTACATAGAGTTGGTTACAATGGTAGGAGATCTACATATCCGTATCGCCAAGCTTGCCTTCCACGCCAAGGAAAGTCCCTTCCGGACACGGGACGAAGTCTTCAATCTTGTATCTTCATAGTCCAGGAGTCTGGCCGAAGGTATAGTCCGGCCACCCGGACACCCCCTAATCCAGGACTCCCTCAGTAGCCCCTGAACCAGGCTTCAATGACGATGAGTCCGGTGCACATATTATCTTCGGCATTGCAAGGCGGGTTCCTCCTCCAAGTACTTCATAGAAGATTTTGAACACAAAGGTAGTGTCCGGCTCTGCAAAATAAGTTTCCCCATATTGCCATAGAGAGAATAACATTTATACAAATCTAATCTGCTGACGTGTTCCGTAGCGTGACATCACACCACGGCCAAGTCTTTATTCGAATCGTTTTACTATCCCACCTCAGCGCATTTAGGGAGGCGGTTTCCTTGGCACGTCTTGTTAAAGCAGAGATCGTGTCCCCTTATTCCGGGATTCACATCAATACGGGTGTGGGTAACCCAAACGCGCCGTTGACTGCGGCGCTTGGGAGATAAGCGAGTTTTACCAGGCTGGTGGGGATGCATAGTCGCGTCTGCCCATATGAGGGGATAAGGATCCACCTTTTCATCCACGCCTTCTTCCTCCTTCGCCTATCCATTTCCGCGCACTCAAGCTCCAGCGCCCAAGTCCGCACACCCCACCTCAACCTTCTCCAGCCATGTCCGGAGCGGGAGGCAAGTGGATGGTCTCCTCCATCACGGAGGGACACATCAAAAGACTGAGGAAGGCCGGATACTTGTCTAGCGACATTGCGCACCGGCTTCCCGAAGAGGGGCAGCTCATCCCCACCCCTAGGCCCCATGAGAGGGTGGTGTTCCTCCCCCATTTCCTCCACAGACTGGGCTTCCCTCTCCACCCATTTGTACGGGGGCTCATGTTCTACTATGGCCTAGATTGCTACGATTTGGACCCACATTTTGTCCTCAACATCTTGGCGTTTATCGTCTTGTGCGAGGCTTTCTTCTGCATCCACCCCCATTTCGGCCTATGGCTCAAGACTTTCAATGTCAAGACGAAGGTGGTGCGCGGCACTCAGGCGGAGTGCGGAGGCGCCATGGTGGGCAAGATGCCCAATGCCCTATGGCCCGAGGGCTCCTTCGTGGAGTCCCTAAAGGGGTGGCAATCGGGGTGGTTTTACATCACCGAGCCGCGCGACCCTGAATGGGTCGCAGCCCCCGAGTTCCGATCCGGACCCCCTACATGGCTCACCTCCTGGAAAGAGACAGGCCTGTCGTGGGGTAAAGAAGGAGAGCTGACCGGACTCCAAACATGCGTCCAAACCCTGGTGGACAAGAAACTCAAACTTGTCAACGTAGTCCAGGTTATGCTCATCCGCCGGATCCTCCCGTGTCAACAATGGGCTTTCAACATGTGGGAGTTCGACCCAGGGCAGCACCAAACTCTAAGCAGGCTCTTCGACACAACGTACGAAGATGCTTGGAAGGTGCTTTTCACGGGCGCCGAGGCCCCCGCATCCGCTACCAAGGATCGCGGATTCGGCACACAGCGTCATGCTCGTAAGGTAAGCTGTATTTACCTTTTACATGGTATCGGTTTTTCATAGTTTGACTCCATGCGGGATCTTAAGCTCCCTTACCTTTGACAGGATTAGCAGGAGACGTCCGGACAGATCAACTGTTCGGCTCCTTTGCCCGAAGGCCCAGCGGACGCTCGCTTGGCGAAGCTGCTAGTTCTGGCACCCTATGTGGTGCTGGAGAAGAAGGCCAAGAAGAAGGCCACGGGGACTCGGAAGAGTGCCTGGCGCCTGGGGGTGTCGGATTCATCATCCAACAACTCCAAGATGCACTCCTCCCGTGAAGACGAGGAGGAGGAAGAAGAGACCTCTCCCCCTCCAGCGGGGGGAGAGAAGAAAAGGAAGGCCGCCCCAACTGGGGAGGCCGAAGGGTCCAAGAAGGGGAAAACCCTTCCTCCGGACGGCTCCACCAACACCGACGATGGCGAAGAGGAGTGGCCGCACAGGGCCAAGCCCCTGGCGAGATCGTAAGTGTCCGGGTACCAGAGTGATTCATAGTATTCTTCCATTGCACAACTTTTCCTTAGGTCAAACATGTTTATGCAGTCCACCCAAAGACCAGCTCGACGTCTCATCAAGCAGTTCCCTGGATTCGTCTGATATGAATTCACTTTCGATGGCTACCTCCCCCCACCCTACGGACAATGTCGAGGTGCTGTCCCAACAGGTTCCAAGCCAGGAGGAGGTGGTCCTGGAGGCGCCGCAAGGCGACCTCCCGGACTCCAGGCTGGAAGGGGATAAAACCCCCAAGGGCTCCGAGTCCGGCCTTGAGCCAGACACAGCGCCGGAACCTTCAATGGTTCCGGACTCCAGTAGGCGGCCTCCTTCCAAAAGGAGCGAGCCTACCGAGCCGGTGACCTCCGTCCAACCGGAGGCACCGGACAATTTGCTGGAGACGCTTAACGGCACCTCCATCGACGAGGAGCACCACACTATTATGAGTGCGGTGATCCAGAATGTTCAGTCCGCCAAGAGCGGACTGATTGAAGCCTGTGCCAGCCTTCTAATAGGCTTTGAGGTAGGTAAAGAATATGTAAAAATATTACCGCATAGACAGTAGCCCCTGATGCCCTGTTCGGTGTTCGGAAAGAAAAGCCGAATAGAGGGTCTAATAATCGCAGGAGTCTAACATAATCAAGTCAATATGCGTATGCAGGCTTCGCTGCTGGCCTCCGCCGCACTGACTGCGGAGGTGGATACGCTGAAGCAGAACCTCGTGCGGTCCGAGAACGAGCTCGGCCATGCCAAGAGGCAACTCGAGGAGAAGGAAGGTGAGTAATACCTTGCACAATTATATAGAGAAGATGTGGTTGCCAAAAATAACAGGATCAACGTGCTATTATAGGGGCCACGGCCGAGGTGGCAACCCTTAAGCAAGCGTTGTCCGAGGCCGAAAACAGGGCGGCCACGGAGCGCATGGAGAGAGAGAAGCAGGAGGCGCGGGTGGAGGAGGTGCGGAAAGAGCTCCAGGCTCTCGTGAAAAAACACGAGAGTTTGGAGCTTGACTCAAAGACGCAAGCGTCCGAGCTTGAGGCAGCCCTCAAAAGCGCGAAGTCTGCCAAGGCCGAAGCCCAGAAAGCCCTCAAAGAAATTGGCGCGATGAAGAAGGTAGCGGCGGGTAAGTCATTCATCATGCAAAGCAAGCACGTGAAAGTGAATTATTTGTTACTTACCCGAGTCCGAAGCTCTCTAGGAGCATTCGCAGATTTGCCCCGCAGTGCGTCTGATGCCGCCGCCTACTACCGAGCCAAGGAGGGGAGCTCAATGGAGAAGGTGTTCTGGTCTCAGTATGCTGAGGCCGGACACCTGGTGCCTTCGAGCGACCAGCTGAAGCAGATGGTCGAGCTCCACAAGGTTGCTGAATAGGCCGTAAAGGGCCTCATAGTTCGGCTGTGGCCTGGAGAGGCTCTGCCTGGGAGCTACTTTGGGCTGGTGAGGCGGCTGGTGGATGCCTGTCCACGGCTTGAAGTAATCAAGCGCTCCATCTGCATCGAAGGTGCCGGTAGGGCGCTTGCCCGTGCTAAAGTGCACTGGGGCAAGCTGGATGCGGAGAAGCTGGTGAACGACGGGCCACCAACGAGCAAGGAGCATCGCGTCCCGGAAGCATATTATGAGGGCGTCCTGAAGGGTGCCCGCCTTATAGAGGATGAATGCTCCAAAGATGTAATTTTTGAGTAAACTCGCATTTGTGATCCTGTACGCTGAAATCTGTTGGAAATATGCCCTAGAGGCAATAATAAAAGCATTATTATTATATTTCCTTGTTCATGATAATTGTCTTTATTCATGCTATAATTGTGTTATCCGGAAATCGTAATACATGTGTGAATAATAGACACCAACATGTCCCTAGTAAGCCTCTAGTTGACTAGCTCGTTGATCAACAGATAGTCATGGTTTCCTGACTATGGACATTGGATGTCATTGATAACGAGATCACATCATTAGGAGAATGATGTGATGGACAAGACCCAATCCTAAACATAGCACAAGATCATATAGTTCGTTTGCTAGAGTTTTTCCAATGTCAAGTATCTTTTCCTTAGACCATGAGATTGTGTAACTCCCGGATACCGTAGGAGTGCTTTGGGTGTACCAAACGTCACAACGTAACTGGGTGACTATAAAGGTATACTACGGGTATCTCCGAAAGTGTCTGTTGGGTTGACACGGATCAAGACTGGGATTTGTCACTCCGTATGATGGAGAGGTATCACTGGGCCCACTCGGTAATGCATCATCATTATGAGCTCAAAGGTGAGCAAGTGTCTGGTCACGGGATCATGCATTACGGTACGAGTAAAGTGACTTGCCGGTAACGAGATTGAACGAGGTATTGGGATACCGACGATCGAATCTCGGGCAAGTAACATACCGATTGACAAAGGGAATTGTATACGGGGTTGCTTGAATCCTCAACATCGTGGTTCATCCGATGAGATCATCGTGGAGTATGTGGGAGCCAACATGCGTATCCAGATCCCGCTGTTGGTTATTGACCGGAGAGTCGTCTCGGTCATGTCTACATGTCTCCCGAACCCGTAGGGTCTACACACTTAAGGTTCGGTGACGCTAGGGTTGTAGGGATATGTATATGCAGTAACTCGAATGTTGTTCGGAGTCCCGGATGAGATCTCGGACGCCACGAGGAGTTCCGGAATGGTCCGGAGGTAAAGAATTATATATAGGAAGTGCTGTTTCGGCCATCGGGACAAGTTTTGGGGTCACCGGTATTGTACCGGGACCACCGGATGGGTCCCGAGGGTCCACCGGTTGGGGCCACCTACCCCAGGGGGCCACATGGGCTGTAGGGGGTGCGCCTTGGCCTACATGGGCCAAGGGCACCAGCCCCAAGAGGCCCATGCGCCTAGGGTGTCAAAGGGGAAGAGTCCCACAAGGGGAAGGCACCCCCTAGGTGCCTTGGGGGGGGGGGGGGGGGTAGCGAATCCTCCCTTGGCCGCCGCCCCCCTAGGAGATTGGATCTCCTAGGGACGGCGCCCCCCTAGGCCCCCTATATATAGTGAGGGAAGGAGGGCCTCTCAAAAACCACGCCTTTGGTGCCTCCCTCTCCCTCTCCAACACCTCCTCCTCCTGCATGCAGCTTGGCGAAGCCCTGCCGGAGTACTGCAGCTCCATCACCACCACGCCGTCGTGCTGCTGCTGGAGCCATCTTCCTCAACCTCTCCTCTCCCCTTCCTAGATCAATAAGGAGGAGACGTCATCCGCTCCGTACGTGTGTTGAACGCGGAGGTGCCGTCCGTTCGGCGCTTGGTCATCAGTGATTTGGATCACGTCGTGTACGACTACCTCATCCCCGTTCTTTGAACGCCTCCGCTCGCGATCTACAAAGGTATGTAGATGCATCTGATCACTCGTTGCTAGATGAACTCATAGATGGATCTTGGTGAAACCGTAGGAAAATTTTTGTTTTCTGCAACGTTCCCCAATAGTGGCATCATGAGCTAGGTCTATGCGTAGTTCTTCTTGCGCGAGTACAACACAATTTGTTGTGGCCGTAGATGTTGTCAACTTTCTTGCCGCTACTAGTCTTATCTTGCTTCAGCGGTATTGTGGGATGAAGCGGCCCGGACCAACCTTACACGTACGCTTACGTGAGACCGGTTCCACCAACTAACATGCACAAGTTGCATAATGTGGCTGGCGGGTGTCTGTCTCTCCCACTTTAGTTGGAGTGGATTCGATGAAAAGGGTCCTTATGAAGGGTAAATAGAAGTTGACAAATCACGTTGTGGCTTTCGCGTAGGTAAGAAAACGTTCTTGCTAGAACCCTATTTCAGCCACGTAAAACTTGCAACAACAATTAGAGGACGTCTAACTTGTTTTTGCAGCAAGTGCTTTGTGATGTGATATGGCCAAAGTTGTGATGAATGATGAATGATACATATGTGATGTATGAGATGTTCGTGCTATTGTAATAGGAATCACGACTTGCATGTCGATGAGTATGACAACCGGCAGAAGCCATAGGAGTTGTCTTTATTTTTTATATGACATGCATGTCATTGAGAAACGCCATGTAAATTACTTTACTTTATTGCTAAACACGTTAGCCATAGTAGTAGAAGTAATAGTTGGCAAGCAACTTCATGGAGACACAATGATGGAGATCATGATGATGGAGATCATGGTGTCATGCCGGTGACAAGATGATCATGGAGCCCCGAGATGGAGATCAAAGGAGCTATGTGATATTGGCCATATCATGTCACTATTATTATTTGATTGCATGTGATGTTTATCATGTTTTTGCGTCTTGTTTACTTAGAACGACGGTAGTAAATAAGATGATCCCTCATAATAATTTCAAGAAAGTGTTCCCCCTAACTGCGCACCATTGCGACAGTTCGTTCGTTTCTAAGCACCACGTGATGATCGGGTGTGATGGATTCCAACGTTCACATACAACTGGTGTAAGACAGATTTACACATGCAAACACTTAGGTTGACTTGAAGAGCTTAGCATGTACAGACATGGCCTCGGAACACAAAAGACCGAAAGGTCGAGCATGAGTCGTATAGAAGATACGATCAACATAAAGATGTTCACCGATGTTGGCTAGTCCGTCTCACGTGATGATCGGACACGGCCTAGTTGACTCGGATCATGTTATACTTAGATGACTAGAAGAGGGATGTCTATCTAAGTGGGAGTTCATTGAATAATTTGATTAGATGAACTTAATTATCATGAACTTAGTCTAAAATCTTTACAATATGTCTTGTAGATCAAATGGCCAACGTTGTCCTCAACTTCAACGCGTTCCTAGAGAAAACCAAGCTGAAAGACGATGGCAGCAACTATACGGACTGGGTCCGGAACCTGAGGATCATCCTCATAGCTCCCAAGAAAGATTATGTCCTACAAGCACCGCTAGGTGACCCGCCTGTCCCACAAAACCAAGACGTTATGAACGCTTGGTAGACACGTGCTGATGACTACTTCCTCGTTCAGTGCACCATGCTTTACAGTTTAGAGCTGGGGCTCCAAAAGCGTTTTGAGAGACATGGAGCATATGAGATGTTCGAAGAGCTGAAAATGGTTTTTCAAGCTCATGCCCGGGTCGAGAGATATGAAGTCTCCGACAAATTCTTTAGCTGTAAGATGGAGGAAAATAGTTCTGTCAGTGAGCACATACTCACTATGTCTGGGTTACATAACCGCTTGACTCAGCTGGGAGTTAATCTCCCGGATGATGCGGTCTTTGACAGAATCCTCCAGTCGCTTCCACCAAGCTACAAGAGCTTTGTGATGAACTTCAATATGCAGGGGATGAAAAGACCATTCCTGAGGTATTTGCAATGCTAAAATCAGCAGAGGTAGAAGTCAAGAAGGAACATCAAGTGTTGATGGTCAATAAAACCACTAAGTTCAAGAAGGGCAAGGGTAAAAAGAACTTCAAGAAGGACGGCAAGGGAGTTGCCGCGCCCGGTAAGCAAGCTGCCGGGAAGAAGCCAAAGAATGGACCCAAGCCCGAGACTGAGTGCTTTTATTGCAAGGGAACTGGTCACTGGAAGCGGAACTGCCCCAAATACTTAGCAGACAAGAAGGCCGGCAAAACAAAAGGTATATGTGATATACATGTAATTGAATTGTACCTTACCAGTACTCATAGTAGCTCCTAGGTATTTGATACCGGTGCAGTTCCTCACATTTGTAACTCAAAGCAGGAGCTGCGGAATAAGCGGAAACTGGCGAAGGACGAGGTGACGATGCGCGTCGGGAATGGTTCCAAGGTCAATGTGATCGCCGTCGGCACGCTACCTCTACATTTACCTACGGGATTAGTTTTAAACCTCAATAATTGTTATTTAGTGCCAGCTTTGAGCATGAACATTGTATCGGGATCTCGTTTAATTCGAGATGGCTACTCATTTAAATCCGAGAATAATGGTTGTTCAATTTATATGAGAGATATGTTTTATGGTCATGCTCCGATGGTGAATGGTTTATTCTTTCTCGAGCATAATGCTACACATGTTCATAGTGTGAAAACCAAAAGATGTAAGGTTGATAATGATAGTCCCACATACTTGTGGCACTGCCGCCTTGGTCACATAGGTGTCAAACGCATGAAGAAGCTCCATACAGATGGACTTTTAGAGTCTCTTGATTATGAATCATTTGACACGTGCGAACCATGCCTCATGGGTAAAATGACCAAGACTCCGTTCTCAGGAACAATGGAGCGAGCAACCAACTTATTGGAAATCATACATACGGATGTGTGCGGTCCAATGAGTGTTGAGGCTCGCGGTGGCTATCGTTATGTTCTCACCCTCACTGATGACTTGAGTAGATATGGGTATGTCTACTTAATGAAACACAAGTCTGAGACCTTTGAAAAGTTCAAGGAATTTTAGAGTGAGGTTGAGAATCAACGTGACAGAAAAATCAAGTTTTTGCGATCAGATCGTGGAGGAGAATACTTGAGTCATGAATTTGGCACACACTTAAGAAAATGAGGAATAGTTTCACAACTCATGCCGCCTGGAACACCTTAGCATAATGGTGTGTCCGAACGTCGTAACCACACTCTATTAGATATGGTGCGATCTATGATGGCTCTTACCGATTTACCGCTATCTTTTTGGGGCTATGGTTTAGACACTGCCGCATTCACTTTAAATAGGGCTCCATCGAAATCCGTTGAGACGACACCGTATGAATTATGGTTTGGGAAGAAACCTAAGCTGTCATTTCTAAAAGTTTGGGGATGCGATGCTTATGTCAAGAAACTTCAACCTGAAAAGCTCGAACCCAAGTCGGAAAAATGCGTCTTCATAGGATACCCTAAAGAAACTATTGGGTATACCTTCTACCTCAGATCCGAAGGCAAGGTCTTTGTTGCCAAGAATGGATCCTTTCTAGAGAAGGAGTTTCTCTCGAAAGAAGTAAGTGGGAGGAAAGTAGAACTTGATGAAGTATTACCTCTTGAACCGGAAAATGGCGCAACTCAAGAAAATGTTCCTGAGGTGCCTGCACCGACTAGAGAGGAAGTTAATGATGATGATCATGAAACTTCAGATCAAGTTGCTACTGAACTTCGAAGGTCCACAAGGACACGTTCCGCACCAGAGTGGTACGTCAACCCTGTCTTGGAAATCATGTTGTTAGACAACGGTGAACCTTCAAACTATGAAGAAGCAATGGTGGGCCCGGATTCCGACAAATGGCTAGAAGCCATGAAATCCGAGATAGGATCCATGTATGAAAACAAAGTATGGACTTTGACTGACTTGCCCGATGATCGGCGAGCCATAGAAAATAAATGGATCTTTAAGAAGAAGACAGACGCGGATGGTAATGTGACCATCCATAAAGCTCGGCTTGTCGCTAAGGGTTATCGACAAGTTCAAGGGGTTGACTATGATGAGACTTTCTCACCAGTAGCGAAGCTGAAGTCCGTCCGAATTATGTTAGCAGTTGCTGCATACTATGATTATGAGATATGGCAAATGGACGTCAAAACGGCATTCCTTAATGGTTTCCTTAAGGAAGAATTGTATATGATGCAGCCGGAAGGTTTTGTCGATCCTAAGAATGCTGACAAGGTGTGCAAGCTCCAACACTCGATTTATGGGCTGGTGCAAGCATCTCGGAGTTGGAACATTTGCTTTGATGAGATGATCAAAGCGTTTGGGTTTACGCAGACTTATGGAGAAGCCTGCGTTTACAAGAAAGTGAGTGGGAGCTCTGTAGCATTTCTCATATTATATGTAGATGACATACTTTTGATGGGAAATGATATAGAACTCTTGGACAGCATTAAGGCCTACTTGAATAAGAGTTTTTCAATGAAGGACCTTGGAGAAGCTGCTTATATATTAGGCATCAAGATCTATAGAGATAGATCATGACGCCTCATAGGTCTTTCACAAAGCACATACCTTGATAAGATATTGAAGAAGTTCAATATGGATCAATCTAAGAAGGGGTTCTTGCCTGTGTTACAAGGTATGAAATTGAGCTCAGCTCAATGTCCGACCACGACAGAAGATATAGAAGAGATGAGTGTCATCCCCTATGCCTCAGCCATAGGCTCTATTATGTATGCCATGCTGTGTACCAGACCTGATGTAAACCTTGCCGTAAGTTTGGTAGGAAGGTACCAAAGCAATCCCGGCAAGGAACCCTGGACAGCGGTCAAGAATATCCTGAAGTACCTGAAAAGGACTAAGGAAATGTTTCTTGTTTATGGAGGTGACGAAGAGCTCGTCGTAAAGGGTTAGGTCGACACTAGCTTCGACACAGATCTGGATGACTCTAAGTCACAAACCGGATACGTGTATATTTTGAATGGTGGGGCAGTAAGCTGGTGCAGTTGCAAGCAGAGCATCGTGGCGGGATCTACATGTGAAGCGGAGTACATGGCAGCCTCAGAGGCAGCACATGAAGCAATTTGGGTGAAGGAGTTCATCACCGACCTCGGAGTCATACCCAATGCGTCGGGGCCAATCAAACTCTTCTGTGACAACACTGGAGCTATTGCACTTGCCAAGGAGCCCAGGTTTCACAAGAAGACAAGGCACATCTAGCGTCGCTTCAACTCCATTCGTGAAAATGTTCAAGATGGAGACATAGATATTTGTAAAGTACATATGGACCTGAATGTTGCAGATCTGTTGACTAAACCTCTCCCTAGAGCAAAACATGATCAACACCAGAATTCCATGGCTGTTCAATTCATCACAATGTAACTAGATTATTGACTCTAGTGCAAGTGGGTGACTGTTGGAAATATGCCCTAGAGGCAATAATAAAAACATTATTATTATATTTCCTTGTTCATGATAATTGTCTTTATTCATGCTATAATTGTGTTATCCGGAAATCGTAATACATGTGTGAATAATAGACACCAACATGTCCCTAGTAAGCCTCTACTTGACTAGCTCGTTGATCAACAGATAGTCATGGCTTCCTGACTATGGACATTGGATGTCATTGATAACAAGATCACATCATTAGGAGAATGATGTGATGGACAAGACCCAATCCTAAACATAGCACAAGATCGTATAGTTCGTTTGCTAGAGTTTTTCCAATGTCAAGTATCTTTTCCTTAGACCATGAGATCGTGTAACTCCCGGATACCATTGGAGTGCTTTGGGTGTACCAAACGTCACAACGTAACTGGGTGACTGTAAAATACTACGGGTATCTCCGAAAGTGTCTGTTGGGTTGAGACGGATCAAGACTGGGATTTGTCACTCCGTATGACAGAGAGGTATCATTGGGCCCACTCGGTAATGCATCATCATTATGAGCTCAAAGGTGACCAAGTGTCTGGTCATGGGATCATGCATTACGGTACGAGTAAAGTGACTTGCCGGTAATGAGATTGAACGAGGTATTGGGATACCGACGATCGAATCTCGGGCAAGTAACATACCGATTGACAAAGGGAATTGTATACGGGGTTGCTTGAATCCTCGACATCGTGGTTCATCCGATGAGATCATCGTGGAGTATGTGGGAGCCAACATGGGTATCCAGATCCCGATGTTGGTTATTGACCAGAGAGTCGTCTCGGTCATGTCTACATGTCTCCCGAACCCGTAGGGTCTACACACTTAAGGTTCGGTGACGCTAGGGTTGTAGGGTTATGTATATGCAGTAACCCGAATGTTGTTCGGAGTCCCGGATGAGACCCCGGACATCACGAGGAGTTCCGGAATGGTCCGGAGGTAAAGAATTATATATAGGAAGTGCTGTTTCGGCTATCGGGACAAGTTTCGGGGTCACCGGTATTGTACCGGGACCACCGGAAGGGTCCCGGGGGTCCACCGGTTGGGGCCACCTGCCCCGGGGGGGCACATGGGCTGTAGGGGGTGCGCCTTGGCCTACATGGGCCAAGGGCACCAGCCCCAAGAGGCCCATGCGCCTAGGGTTTCAAAGGGGAAGAGTCCCACAAGGGGAAGGCACCCCCTAGGTGCCTTGGGGGGGAGGGAATCCTCCCTTGGCCGCCGCCCCCCTAGGAGATTGGATCTCCTAGGGCTGGCGCCCCCCTAGGACCCCTATATATAGTGAGGAAAGGAGGGCCTCTCAAAAACCACGCCTTTGGTGCCTCCCTCTCCCTCTCCCTCTCCAACACCTCCTCCTCCTCCATAGAGCTTGGCGAAGCCCTGCCGGAGTACTACAGCTCCATCACCACGCCGTCGTGCTGCTGCTGGAGCCATCTTCCTCAACCTCTCCTCTCCCCTTGCTGGATCAAGAAGGAGGAGACGTCATCCGCTCCGTATGTGTGTTGAACACGGAGGTGCCGTCCGTTCGGCGCTTGGTCATCGGTGATTTGGATCACGTCCTGTACGACTACCTCATCCCCGTTCTTTGAATGCTTCCGCTCGCGATCTACAAAGGTATGTAGATGCATCCGATCACTCGTTGCTAGATGAACTCATAGATGGATCTTGGTGAAACCATAGGCAATTTTTTGTTTTCTGCAACGTTCCCCAATAAAAACTTGTTCATATGCGCTAAGCAACGCTATTGAATTTAAAATATTACCTTCTGTGCGGCCGTTTATAAAATTTGAGAGATGGCGAGTCGTCGGCTTTTGCCCCCATGCCACGAGTGCTAGGGTGTTCGGGATAAACATGAGCGCTCATTTTCCCATTCTTGGGTCCTTCTAGGGAGGCGCTCAACACAGTGAACAAGGCAATCAGACTATAATGCTTGAACACTCTCACTTAGCCATAGAATTCTATAATTTTAAATTTCGGCGAAGCCCCTAGTGTTCGGAAGACCGAGTTCGGGGCGCTATCCATGCCTAGGCCGGACAAAGCCGACTCCTCGCTCTAAGCGTCATAAGTCTTTAGGGACTCGAAAACCTCTCAAACAGCGACCAGCTCTCGCCTCATCATGACAGTCAGTTTTAGCTTTCTCTACTGAGGTGCTTAGCCCAACTCAACTGGGGCACAATCGCAGTAGTTCTCCTAGTGCTACCTTAGCCGATATAACAGAACGTAAGGTACCAAAACATAGGAGCCGGGCAAACCCAACTATTGACCCAAGACATGATTTAGAGCCGATGTATATAATGCTATAAGTTTGGGGTGCCGCACTTGTGAAAGTGTTCGGACTTGTCACACCATGTTGTGGGGTACTTAAGCCCCTGGCGTATTGGCTGTACCAAAGTGTACGGGTGCAACATGTCATTAATGAACATATATTCGTAAAAAAGGTAATGCAATAATAGACGGAAGCTATGCATTGTTTATTTAAAAAAGCTGCGATCAAAGAAGAATGATACAAATAGCGCGATAAGCAAAAGATGGGACTATCAAATATGTACTTTCTAGGGGCGAGCTGCGGAATGTTATGCGAAACAGGTATACTGCTCGTTATAGAGACCACCTTAGAGTTCCGTAGTGCGGCGTAGCTTTCTGCTTCCCTGGTTGTATCATTTGTGCGACAATTGTACTGCCGGACAAGCCTTTCGAAGGATGGAGTCCTGAAAATAAGAGAAAATTAAGAAATCGGCAGCCCCTAGTGCGGTTTAAGCTGCGTTTCGGTCGTGCCGTGATGGTGCCCCTCCCCCTATGCCCATGGTATTTCTAGAGTGTAGTTATGTACGTGCAACACTTGTTTCACAAGTTCGCGAGGGCTGGGGTTGGGGCCGCATTGCTATGCTTGCTCGGAACGTGCCAGGCGGTCTTGATGTAGGTTACTCTGGGCACGCTTGACGGTGTCCGGACATTTAATGGCCGGACTGGAGAATTGCCTTGAGAGGCTTCTTTGTACTTCTACTGCGATAGCTTCCGTATGCTCCTCCGTTCGGAGAGAGCGTTCGGTGTTTCCATTGACCGTGATGACGCCTCGAGGGCCTAGCATCTTGAGCTTGAGGTATGCATAGTGCGGCACCGCATTGAACTTGGCAAATGCGGTTCACCCGAGCAGTGCATGATAGCCACTGCGGAACGGGACTATGTCGAAGATTAACTCCTCGCTTCGGAAATTATCCGGAGATCCGAAGACCACTTCATGTGTAACTGAGCCTGTACAGTTGGCTTCTACACCTGGTATGACGCCTTTAAAGGTCGTTCTGGTGGGTTTAATCCTCGAGGGATCGATGCCCATTTTTCGCACTGTATCCTGATAAAGCAGGTTCATGCTACTGCCGCCGTCCATAAGGACTCTAGTGAGGTGAAATCCGTCAATAATTGGGTCTAGAACCAATGCGGCGAATCCGCCATGACGGATACTAGTGGGGTGGTCCCTTCGATCAAAAGTGATCGGGCAGGAAGACCATGGGTTGAACTTTGGGGCGACTCGCTCCATCGCGTATACGTCCCTTAGCACACGCTTCCGCTCCCTCTTGGGGATGTGGGTTGCGTATATCATGTTCATCATCCGCACTTGTGGGGGAAAAACTTTCTGTCCACTGTTGTTCGGCGGCCGAGGCTCCTCCCCGTCATCGCCATGCAGCCCCTTGTCTCTGCTTTCGGCATTTAACTTGCCTGCCTGCTTGAACACCCAACAATCCCTATTGGTGTGATTGGCTGGTTTTTCGGGGGTGCTATGTATCTGGCATGAGCGGTCGAGTATTCGGTCCAAACTGGACGGGCCCGGAGTATTTATTTTGAATGGCCTTTTCCGCTGACCGGGTTTAGAGCCTTTGAATCCGGCATTAACTGCCGTATCCTCAGCATTGTCACCATTAATGCAGCGCTTTTGCTTGTTGCGACGCGACCTGCCACTGATGTCCTTGGTATCCGAATTACCAGGGCTCTTGGTCATGTTATTGCTGTGAACTAGCCAGCTGTCTTCTCCCGCGCATAAGTGCCCTCTGGCTGCTGAATTATGTGCCTTAGGTCATCGGTGTCTGGTGGTCGCACATAAGTGCCCTCGAAATTGTCGAGGAATGCAGCTTCCAGGTCCTCCCAACAACCAATTGATTATGCTGGCAAGCTGTTAAGCCAATACCGAGTTGGTCCTTTAAGCTTGAGTGGGAGGTATTTGATGGCGTGTAAGTCATCACCGCGGGCAATGTGGATATGAAGGAGACAGTCCTCGATCCATACCGCAGGATCTGTTGTGCCATCATATGATTCCATGTTCATGGGTTTGAAACCCTCGGGGATTTGATGATCCATTACTTCATCTGTGAAGCATAGTGGGTGTGCGGCGCCTTTGTATTGGGCTATATCATGACGCATCTCAAACGAGCTTTGTCTACTTTGTTCGGCCCGGCCGGATTTACTATATTCGGCGTGACGAGTACCGTCTCGTGCCGTGGGGCGCCCACGTGATCCGTAGATCGATCTTGTTTGCCTTGCCTTGTCCTCCAATATGTCTCGCAGGTCTGGCGCATTTTCCCATGCCTTGGCATTTTTGGAGTGGCACCGGGGTGCGACTTGAGTGGAGGGCCGAGAGGCCTCTCTGTCGCGTCCACGGGGTGGCCGGTCGGCCGCATTATGCGCTGGTGATGTAGGTTTAAGTGCTTCCTCCTCTAATTGGGGTAGCAACCTGTGCTTTGGGTAGCTCTTGGAGGGGCGTTCGAGTTCATACCCTTCGGCCGCAAGGACTTCAGTCCATCTGTCGGCTAGCAAATCTTGATCAGCTCTAAGCTGTTGCTGTTTTTCTTGAGGCTGCTCGCCATGGCCATAAGCCTGCATTTGAAACGCTCTTGTTCGATGGGATCCACCGGCACGACAAATTCATCGTTCTCGAGGCTTGCCTCGTCTTCGGAGGGAGGCATGTAATTATCATCCTCGACCTCTCTGTCTGCCGCTCTCTCATGAGGGCTGGCTTCTCTATCCTCCTGTGCTGAATCTTGCTGGAGGTGGTTGTCTTCGGCAATGTCCGGGGTGTTATTATCCCCCGTGCCGGAATCACCATTATTGTTTTGGCGGGATTTAGAGCGGCGCCGCTGACGCCGGCGGTTAGGCTGCTTCTTGGAGGGCTCATCCTCCGCTGTTCCATCGCCATTACCTTCTTTCGGGGTGTCCACCATGTATATATCATACGACGAGGTGGCTTTCTAGTGCCCTATAGGCGCTGGTTCTTGATCGTCTCCTGCATCGGCGTCCATACCGTCGATGTCTTCGGAGTCGAAGTCGAGCATGTCGGTTAAATCATTGACAGTGGCTACGAAGTGGGTGGTGGGTGGGCTTTGAATTTCTTCATCATCCGCATCACAACCTTGCCGACCATAGTCCGGCCAGGGCTCTCCTAACAGAGAGAAAGACTTTAGTGACTTCAGAATATCGCCGAAGGGCGAGTGCTGAAAGATGTCCGCGGCGGTGAACTCCATGATCGGCGCCCAATCGGGTTCGATCGATCGAGGTGCGGAGGGCTCGGAGTCTGGAGAGGAGTCCGGCTCCTTGGAGTCATGGGCTTCGCAGAGAACAGGGCTGGTGTTCTGCTCGATTGCCATTGAAATTGCAGCCCCCGAGGCGTTGTCTAACCACCCGTCCTCAGTTGGTGTGATCGGCTCCGAGCTAGGGGTCGGAGGGGACACATGTGCGGCCTCCAGGGCACTGTTTGGCAGCAGAGCTAAATCATGCCCATCGTGACAGTGCGGCGCGCTCGGCTGTGGCTCGAATCCGTTGAAGATCAATTCTCCGCGGATGTCGGCCGTGTAGTTAAAACTTCCAAATCTGACCTGATGGCCAGGGGCATAGCTTTCGATCTGCTCCAGATGTCCAAGCGAATTGGCCCACAGTGCAAAGCCGCCGAATACGAAGATCTTTCCGGGGAGAAAAGTCTCACCCTGGATCGCATCGCTATTGATGATCGGAGAAGCCATCGGGCCTAAAAGCGACGACACAGAGGAACTCTCAATGAAAGCACCAATGTCGGTGTCGAAACTGGCGGATCTCGGGTGGGGGGTCCCGAACTGTGCGTCTAGGTCGGATGGTAACAGGAGGTAGGGGACACGATGTTTTACCCAGGTTCGGGCCCTCTTGATGGAGGTAAAACCCTATGTCCTGCTTGATTAATATTGATGATATGGGTAGTACAAGAGTAGATCTACCACGAGATCAGAGAGGCTAAACCCTAGAAGCTAGCCTATGGTATGATTGTTGTTTGTCCTACGGACTAAAACTCTCCGGTTTATATAGGCACCGGAGAGGGCTAGGGTTACACAGAGTCGGTTACAATGGTAGGAGATCTACATATCCGTATCGCCAAGCTTTCCTTCCACGCCAAGGAAAGTCCCTTCCGGACATGGGACGAAGTCTTCAATCTTGTATCTTCATAGTCCAGGAGTCCGGCCGAAGGTATAGTCCGGCCACCCAGACACCCTGTAATCCAGGACTCCCTCAATGACACAGAAGCCAACAAAAAGAAGCATCTACCTTATCTAAATGGGAAAGAAAGCAAGATAGTAGCATTTCTCAAATGGTGGCATTGATTAATATTAACATAGAGATTATATTAACAATAAAATTTGTTAAACATGTAATTTGCTTTTAACTGTGGCATTGCAATAAATTTTCCAGCGGCATTATTAGAGGGTGTTTGTTTACAGGGACATTTTGGTGTAGGGACTAAAAAAACTCCGTGTCAGTCCCATCTAAACCAAACAGGAGGGACTTTTAGGGACTAAAAGTGGGCATTTGGGACTAAAGAAAGAGGACCCCGAGGAAGTCTTTTTGGGACTTTTTCCAACAGTTGCTCCTGCCACGCATCGCACCTTGTCTCTATTAGTTCATTACTAGGGGTAACATGGTCTTTTAGCATGTCATTTAATAACCTCTAGTCCATGTTTAGTCCCTGGAACCAAGCAGGTATGGACTAGGTAGTTTTTAGCCAAACAGGGCCTTAGATTAACAACAGCTAATGAGTTGCACGGGACAGTGGACGCACCAGCACCATGTGCATCTACCGATGTACTATGGTCACACACCGTCTATTGCAACAAAGAACAAACAACCAAGGAGCATATTTGTGTTGGTCCCAGTTTTGTTATCTTTAGACACCTTTCCCTATGTGAGCGCAGCAAATATAGTCTTGCTCAAACTCTACAGCATTGTCCCTTCCTTTCTGAGGGAGTCCTGGATTAGGGGGTGTCCGGATAGCCGGACTATACCTTCGGCCGGACTCCTGGACTATGAAGATACAAGATTGAAGACTTTGTCCCATGTCCGGAAGGGACTTTCCTTGGCGTGGAAGGCAAGCTTGGCGATACGGATATGTAGATCTCCTACCATTGTAACCGACTCTGTGTAGCCCTAGCCCTCTCAAGTGTCTATATAAACAGGAGGGTTTTAGTCCGTAGGACGGACAACAATCATACCATAGGCTAGCTTCTAGGGTTTAGCCTCCTTGATGTCGTGGTAGATCTACTCTTGCACTACCCATATCATCAATATTAATCAAGCAGGAGTAGGGTTTTACCTCCATCGAGAGGGCCCGAACCTGGGTCAAAACATCGTGTCCCTTGTCTCCTGTTACCATCCGCCTAGACGCATAGCTCAGGACCCCCTACCCGAGATCCGCTGGTTTTGACACCGACATTGGTGCTTTCATTGAGAGTTCCTCTGTGTCGTCACTTTTAGGCCCGATGGCTCCTCCGATCATCAACGACTATGTGATCCAGGGTGAGACTTTTCTCCCCGGACAGATCTTCGTATTTGGCGGCTTTGCACCGCGGGCCAATTCGCTTGGCCATCTGGAGCAGATCGAAAGCTACGCCCCTGGCCATCAGGTTAGGTTTGGAAGTTTGAACTACACGGCCGACCTCCGTGGAGACTTGATCTTCGACGAATTCGAGCCGCAGCCGAGCGCGCCACACTGTCACAATGGGCATGATCTAGCTCTACCGCCGAACAGTGCCCTAGAGGCCGCACCCGCATCAGCTCCGACCCTTAATTCGGAGCCAACTGCGCCAATCAAGGATGGGTAGTTGGACACCGCCTCGGGGGCTGCAATCTCTACGGCGATCGAGCCGAACACCAGCCCTATTCTCAACGAAGCCCGTGACTCCAAGGAGCCAGACTCCTCTCCAGATTCCGAGCCCTCCGCGCCCCTACCGATCGAACCCGATTGGGCGCCGACCATGGTGTTCATCGCCGCAGACATCTTTCAGCACTCGCCCTTAGGCGATATTCTGAATTCACTAAAGTCTCTCTCTTTATCAGGAGAGCCCTGGCCGGACTATGGTCAGCAAGGTTGGGATGCGGATGATGAAGAATTTCAAAGCCCACCCACCACCCACTTCGTAGCCACTGTTGATGATTTAACCGAAATGCTCGACTTCGACTCCGAAGACATCGACGGTATGGATGCCGATGTAGGAGACGATCAAGAACCAGCGCCTATAGGGCACTGGAAGCCACCTCGTCATATGATATATACATGGCGGACACCCCAAAAGAAGGCAATGGCGATGGAACAGTAGAGGATGACCTCTGCAAGAAGCAGCCTAAGCGCCGGCGTCAGCGGCGCCGCTCTAAATCCCGCCAAAGCAAAAACGGTGATTCCGGCATGGGAGATAATAGCACCCCGGACAGTGCCGAAGACAACCACCTCTAGCAAGATTCAGCACGGGAGGATGGAGAAGCCAGCCCTCATGAGAGAGCGGCAGACAGAGAGGTCGAGGACGATAATTATATGCCTCCCTCCGAAGACGAGGCAAGCCTCGACGACGACGAATTTGTCGTGCCAGAGGATCCCGTTGAACAAGAGCGTTTCAAACGCCGGCATATGGCCACGGCGAGCAGCCTCAAGAAAAAATAGCAACAGCTTAGAACTGATCAAGATTTGCTAGCCGACAGATGCACTGAAGTCCTTGCGGCCGAAGAGTATGAACTCGAACGCCCCTCCAAGAGCTACCCAAAGCGCATGTTGCTACCCCGATTAGAGGAGGAAGCACCTAAACCAACATCACCAGTGCATGATGCGGCCGACCGGCAACCCCGTGGCCGTGACAGAGAGGCCTCTCGGCCCTCCACTCAATCCGCACCCCGTCGCGGCTCAAAAAATACCAAGGAAGGACAAAATGCGCCAGACCTGCGAGATATATTGGAGGACAAGGCAAGGCAAACAAGATCGATCTACGGATCGCGTGGGCGCCCCACGGCACGAGACGGTAATCGTCACTCCAGATACAGTCAATCCGGCCGGGCCGAACAAAGTAGACAAAGCTCGTTTGAGTTGCATCATGATATGGCCCAATACATAGGCGCCGCACACCCACTATGCTTCACAGATGAAGTAATGGATCATCAAATCCCCGAGGGTTTCAAACCCTTGAACATCGAATCATACGATGGCACAACAGATCCTACGGTATGGATCGAGGACTACCTCCTTCATATCCACATGGCCCGCGGTGATGACCTACACGCCATCAAATACCTCCCACTCAAGCTTAAAGGACCAGCTCGGCATTGGCTTAACATCTTGCCAGCAAAATCAATTGGTTGTTGGGAGGACCTGGAAACCGCATTCCTCGACAATTTCCAGGGCACTTATGTGCGACCACCAGACGCCGATGACCTTAGCCGCATAATTCAGTAGGCAGAGGAATCGGCCAGACAATTCTGGACACGGTTCCTAACCAAGAAACATAAAATCGTCGACTCTCCGGACGCAGAGGCCCTATCAGCCTTCAAGCATAACATCCGCGATGAGTGTCTTGCACGACACCTAGGACAGGAAAAGCCGAAATCTATGGCAGCCCTCACGACACTTATGACCCGCTTTTGCGCGGGAGAAGACAGCTGGCTAGCTCGTAGCAATAACATGACCCAGAGCCCCGGTAATTCGGATACCAAGAACAGCAGTGGCAGGTCGCCTGGCAACAAGCAAAAGCGCCGCATTAACGGCGACAATGCCGAGGATACGACAGCTAATGCCGGATTCAGAGGCTCTATACCCGGTCAGTGGAAAAAGCCATTCAAAAGAAATACTCTGGGCCCGTTTGGACCGAATACTCGACCGCTCATGCTAGATACATGGCACCCCCGAAAAACCAGCCAATCACACCAACAGGGATTGTTGGGTGTTCAAGCAGGCAGGCAAGTTAAATGCCGAAAGCAGAGACAAGGGGCTGCATAGCGATGACGAGGAGGAGCCCCGGCCGCCGAACAACAGTGGACAGAAAGGTTTTCCCCCACAAGTGCGGACGGTGAACATGATATACGCAACCCGCGTCCCCAAGAGGGAGCGGAAGCGTGCGCTAAGGGACGTATACGCGATGGAGCCACTCGCCCCAAAGTTCAACCCATGGTCTTCCTGCCCGATCACTTTTGATCGAAGGGACCACCCCACTAGCATCCGTCATGGCGAATTCGCCGCATTGGTTCTAGACCCAATTATTGACGGATTTCAACTCACTAGAGTCCTTATGGACGGCGGGAGCAGCCTGAACCTGCTTTACCAGGATACAGTGCGGAAAATGGGCATCGATCCCTCGAGGATTAAACCCACTAAAACGACCTTTAAAGGCGTCATACCAGGTGTGGAGGCCAACTGTAGAGGCTCAGTTACACTTGAAGTGGTCTTTGGATCCCCGGATAATTTCCGAAGCGAGGAGTTAATCTTCGACATAGTCCCTATCCGCAGTGGCTATCACGCACTGCTCGGGCGAACCGCATTTGCCAAGTTCAATGCAGTGCCACACTACGCATAACTCAAGCTCAAGATGCCGGGCCCTCGAGGAGTCATCACGGTTAATGGAAACACCGAACGCTCTCTCTGAACGGAGGAGCATACGGCGGCTATCGCAGCGGAAGTACAAAGCAGCCTCTTAAGGAAATTCTCTAGTCCGGCCATTAAATGACTGGACACCGGCAAGCGTGCCCGGAGTAACCTACAACAAGACCGCCTGGCATGTTCCGAGCAAGCGTAGCAATGCGGACCCAACCCCAGCCCTCGCGAATGTGCGAAACCAGTGTTGCGCGTACATAACTACGCTCTGGAAATACCGTGGGCACAGGGGGAGGGGCACCATCATGGCACGCCTGAAACACGGCTTAAACCGCACTAGGGGCTGCCGATTTCTTAATTTTCTCTTATTTTCAGGACTCCATTCTTCGGAAGGCTTGCCCGGCAGTACAATTGCCGCACAAACGATACAACCAGGGAAGCAGAAAGCTACGCCGCACTATGGAACTCTAGGGTGGTGTCTATAACGAGTAGTATACCTGTTTCACGTACCATTCCACAGCTCACCCCTGGAAAGGACATGTTAAATAGTCCCATCTTTTGCTTATTGCACTATTTGTATCGTTCTGCTTTGATCGCAGCTTTTTAAAATAAGCAATGCATAGCTTCTGTCTATTATTGCATTACTCTTTTTTACGAATATATGTTCATTAATGACATGTTGCACCCGTACACTTTGGTACGACCAATACGCCAGGGGCTTAAGTACCCCACAATACGGTGTGAGAAGTCCGAACACTTTCACAAGTGCGGCACCCCGAACTTATAGCATTATATGCATCGGCTCCGAATCATGTCTTGGGTCAATAGTTGGGTTTGCCCGGCTCCTATGTTTTGGTACCTTAATTTCCGTTATATCGGCTAAGGTAGCACTAGGAGAACTACTGCGATTGTGCCCCAGTTGAGCTGGGCTAAGCACCTCAGTAGAGAAAGCTAAAACTGACCGTCATGATGAGGCGAGAGCTGGTCGCTGTTCGAGAGGTTTTCAAGTCCCTACTGACTTATGCCGCTTAGAGCGAGGAGTCAACTTTTCTGGCCTAGGCGTGGATAGCGCCCCAAACTCGGTCTTCCGAACACTAGGGGCTTCGCCGAAATTTAAAATTATAGAATTCTATGGCTAAGTGAGAGAGTTCAAGCATTATAGTCCGATTGCCTTGTTCATTGTGTTGAGCGCCTCCCTCGAAGGACCCAAGAATGGGAAAAAGAGCGCTCATGTTTATCCCGAACACCCCAGCACTCGTGGCATGGGGGCAGAAGCCGATGACTCGCCATCTCTCAAATTTGATAAACAGCCGCACAGAAGGTAATATTTTAAATTCAAAAGCGTTGCTTAGCGCATATGAACAAGTTTTCAGCGTACAGGATCACAAATGCGAGTTTACTCAAAAATTACATCCTTGGAGCATTCATCCGCTCTAAGGCGGGCACCCTTCAGGACGCCCTCATAATATGCTTCCGAGACGCGATGCTCCTTGCCCGGCGGCGACCCGTCCTTCACCAGCTTCTCCGCATCCATCTTGCCCCAGTCCACTTTAGCACGGGCAAGCGCCCTACGGGCACCTTCGATGCAGACGGAGCGCTTGATTACTTCAAGCCATGGACAAGCATCCACCAGCTGCCTCACCAACCCGAAGTAGCTCCCAGGCAAAGCCTCTCCAAGCAAAAGCCGAACTATGAGGCCCTTTATGGCCTGTTCGGCCACCTTGTGGAGCTCGACCATTTGCTTCAGCTGGTCGCTCAAAGGCACCAGGTGTCCGACCTTAGCATACTGAGACCAGAACACCTTCTCCGTCGAGCTCCCCTCCTCGGATCGGTAGTAGGCGGCGGCATCAGATGCACTGCGGGGCAAATCTGCGAATGCTCCTGGAGAGCTCCGGACTCGGGTAAGTAACAAGTAATTCACTTTCACGTGCTTGCTTTGCATAATGAATGCCTTACCCGCCGCTATCTTCTTCATCGCTTCAATTAATTGGAGGGCATTCTGGGCTTCATCCTTGGTAGACTTCGCGCTTTCGAGGGCTGCCGCAAGCTCGGATGCTTGCGTCTAGCTCCAAACTCTTGTGTTTTTTCACGAGAGCCTGGAGCTCTTTCTGCAACTCCTCCACCTGCGCCTCCTGCTTCCCTCTCTCTGTGCGCTCCGCGGTCGCTTTGTTTTTGGCCTTGGACAGTGCTTTCTTAAGGGTTGCCACCTCGACCGTGGCCCCTATAATAGCACGTTGATCCTGACATTTTTTGCAACCACATCTTCTCTATATACTTGCACAAGGTACTACTTACCTTCCTTCTCCTCGAGTTGCCTCTTGGCATGGCCGAGCTTGTTCTCGGACCGCGCGAGGTTTTGCTTCAGTGTATCCACCTCCGCAGTTAGTGCGGCGGAGGCCAGTAGCGAATCCTGCATACGCATATTGACTTGATTATGTTAGACTCTTGCGAATGTTATTAGATCCTCTATTTGGCTTTTCTTTCCGAACGCCGAACAGAGCATCATGGGCTACTGTCTATGCGGTAATATTTTTACATATTCTTTACTTACCTCAAGGCCTGTTAGAAGGCTGGCACATGATTCAGTCAGTCCGCTCTTGGCGGACTGAACCTTCTGGATCATCGCACTCATAATAGTGCGGTGCTCCTCGTCGATGGAGGCGCCGTTAAGCACCTCCAGCAAATTGTCCAGTGCCTCCGGTTGGACGGAGGTCACCGGCTCGGTAGGCTTGCTCCTCTTCGAAGGAGGCTGCCTACCGGAGTCCGGGACCGTTGAAGGTTCCGGCGCGATGTCCGGCTCAAGTCCGGATTTGGAGCCATTGGGGGTTTTATCCCCTTTGCGCCTGGAGTCCGGGAGGTCGCCTTGCGGTGCCTCCAGGACCACCTCCTCCCGGCTTGGAAACTATTGGGACAGCACCTCGGCGTCGTCTGTAGGGTGGGGGGAGGTAGCCATCGGAAGCGAATTCACATCCGATGAATCCAGGGAACCGCTCGACGACACGTCGAGCCGGTCTTTGGGTGGACTGCATAAACATGTTCGACGTAAGGAAAAGCTGTGCAATGGATGAATACTATGAATCACTCTGGTATCCGGATACTTACGATTTCGCCAGGGGCTTGGCCCTGAGCGGCCACTCCTCTTCGCTGTCGTTGGCGTTGGTGGAGTAGTCTGGAGGAAGGGTTTTCCCCTTCTTGGACCCTTCGGCCTCCCCAGTTGGGGTGGCCTTCCTTTTCTTCCATCCCCCCGCAGGAGGGGGAGAGGTCTCTTCTTCCTCCTCCTCGTCCTCACGGGAGGAGTGCTCCTCGGAGTCGTCAGATGATGAATCCGACACCTCTAGGCGCCGGGCACTCTTTTGAGTCCCCGTGGCCGCCTTCTTGGCCTTCTTCTCCGGCACCACATAGGGTGCCGGAACCAGCAGCTTTGGCAAGCGAGCGTCCGCTGGGCCTTCGGGCAAAGGAGCCGGACAGTTTATCTGTCCGGACGTCTCCTGCCAATCCTGTCAAAGGTAAGGGAGCTTAGATCCCGCATGGAGTCAAACTATGAAAAACTAATACCCTGTAAAAGGTAAAAACAGCTCACCGCACTAGCGTGACGCTGCGTGCTGAATCCGCAATCCTCGGTAGCGGATGCGGGGGCCTCGGCACCCTTGAAAAGCACCTTCCAGGCATCTTCGTACGTCGTGTCGAAGAGCCTGCTCAGAGTTCGGTGCTGCGCCGGGTCGAACTCCCACAGGTTGAAAGCCCGTTGTTGACACGGGAGGATCCGGCGGATGAGCATAACCTGGACTACGATGACAAGTTTGAGGTTCTTGTCCACCAGGGTTTGTACGCATTTTTGGAGTCCGGTCAGCTCTCCTTTTTTACCCCACGACAGGCCCGTCTCTTTCCAGGAGGTGAGCCGCGTAGGGGGTCCGGATCGGAACTCGGGGGCTGCGACCCATTCAGGGTCGTGCGGCTCGGTGATGTAAAACCACCCCGATTGCCACCCCTTTAGGGACTCCACGAAGGAGCCCTCGAGCCATAGGACGTTGGGCATCTTGCCCACCATGGCGCCTCCGCATTCTGCCCGGTTGCCGCGCACCACCTTTGGCTTGACATTGAAAGTCTTGAGCCATAGGCCGAAATGGGGACGGATGCATAGGAAAGCCTCGCACACGACGATAAACACCGAGATGTTGAGGACAAAGTTCGGGGATAGATCATGGAAATCCAGGCCATAGTAGAACATGAGCCCCCGGACAAATGGGTGGAGAGGGAAACCCAGTCTGCGAAGGAAATGGGGGAGGAACACCACCCTCTCATGGGGCCTAGGGGTGGGGATGAACTGCCCCTCTTTGGGAAGCCGGTGCGCAATGTCGTTAGACAAGTATCCGGCCTTCCTCAGTTTTTTGATGTGTCCCTCCGTGACGGAGGAGACCATCGACTTGCCTCCCGCTCCGGACATGGCTGGAGAAGGTTGAGGTGGGGTGTGCGGACTTGGGTGCTGGAGCTCGAGTGCGCAGAAATGGATAGGCAAAGGAGGAAGAAGGCGTGGATGAAAAGGTGGATCCTTATCCCCTTATATGGGCGGACGCGACTATGCGTCCCCACGAGCCTGGTAAAACTCGCTTATCTCCCCAGTGCCGCAATCAATGGCGCAGTTGGGTTACCCACGCCATATTGATGAGAATCCCGGAATAAGGGGACACGATCTCTGCTTTGACAAGACGTGGCAAGGAAACCGCCTCGCTAAACGCGTTGAGGTGGGACAGTAAAACAATTCGAATAAAGACTTGGCCGTGGTGTGATGTCACGCTACGGAATATGTCAGCAGATTAGATTTGTGTAAATATTATTCTCTCTATGGCAATATGTGGAAACTTATTTTGCAGAGCCGGACATTACCTTTGTGTTCAAAATCTTCTATGAAGTACTTGGAGGAGGAACCCTCCTTGCAATGTCGAAGACAATCTGTGCGCCGGACTCGTCATCATTGAAGCCTGGTTCAGGGGCTACTGAGGGAGTCCTGGATTAGGGGGTGTACGGATAGCCGGACTATACCTTTGACCAGAGTCCTGGACTATGAAGATACAAGATTGAAGACTTCGTCCCGTGTCCGGAAGGGACTTTCCTTGGTGTGGAAGGCAAGCTTGGCGAGACGGATATGTAGATCTCCTACCATTGTAACCTACTCTGTGTAACCCTAGCCCTCTCTGGTGTCTATATAAACCGGAGGGTTTTAGTCCGTAGGACGAACAACAATCATACCATAGGCTAGCTTCTAGGGTTTAGCCTCCTTGATATCGTGGTAGATCTACTCTTGTACTACCCATAACATCAATATTAATCAAGCAGGAGTAGGGTTTTACCTCCATCGAGAGGGCCCGAACCTGGGTAAAAACATCGTGTCCCTTGTCTCCTGTTACCATCCGCCTAGACGCATAGTTCGGGACCCCCTACCCGAGATCCGCCGGTTTTGACACCGACACTTTCCTTTTTGACCAAGTACTTTTGCCCCTTCCTTTCCTCTTTGAACCAGGTCCTAGATTTATGCGATACAACTTTACCCACAACTTTCTTCCCTTACTTTCCTCTTTGAACCACGTCCTAGATTCATGCTATACAACTTTCCCCCTTCATTTCCTCTTTGAACAACGTCCTAGATTCATGCTATATACAACTTTTCCCACTACTTTCCCCCACTCCTTTCTTCTTTGAACCACGTCCTAGATTCATGGTATACATGCAGCTAGGGCAATGCATGTGGAGTAAGTATATTATACCTTAAGGTTCTTGGGGCGTGGTTCGGTGGGCGACGGGACGGCGACGAAGAAGAAGGGGTCGGAGGCCCTTCCGCGCCGCCGCTTGGTGGAAAGTGAACAGCTGCGCCGGTAGTCCCTCGTCGACGGCGACAACATTAAGCCTCCTTCCCTTCCCGGCGGACAGATCCAGTTGGCTCTTTGAGCAGCAGTGAGGGGAGAGAGAGGCGAACGAAGTCTTGTTTAGATCTGGAGAGGGCGAGAGAGTGTGAAGAGAGCAACTACTCCCTCCATTCCAAATTACTTGTCGAAGAAATGGATGTATCTAGAACTAAAATACATCTAGATACATCCTTTCCTGTGACAAGTAATTCGGAACGGAGGAAGAGGGCGAGAGAGTGTGAAGAGAGCAACTACAAGCGCTGAGGCTCCAACGTGTATATATATACTAGAGAGAGAGTGTGAAGCGTGCAAACCCTAGAAAACATTTTGACCAGTCAAAGAATCCTCCTGGCACAAATTATGCTCAAGTGTAGTTATCGAACCCGAGACCTCAAGTTAGAAGGTGCAACGGGACCAAGGTGTGTGCGTGTGTGTGTGTTTAACAACATGTGTGTGTTAGAGAGAGCGACAAATCGACCTACTCCAAAGAGAGATGTTGTGTAGTGTACAATTTTAGCCGCGAGAGTCGGTGCATCCTCTCGTTTCCGGGAGTGTCCGGTAGGGACATGCGGACAGCTGCCACGCCCGCTCCTGACCAGCCTGGCCCACCCAAAGCCCCTCCATCGCCCGCGCGCGCTTCCCGCCCGAAACGATCAGCGCAGCTCCAAAGAATCGGTGCCGCATTCATGCCCAGGCAGAGCGGACGCGACCTCTCACTGGCGCAAGAGTGATGGTTACTTCTGGGTCTATGTGATTTGACGGCTCATTGGTCTTTATTATTGAGGTGGTAGGACTGTTGGATGTCCCACGCTTTCGGCGAAAGGAGGTACTACTACTAGATTACAATTTTATCCATTCTTACAGTGGAGGCGTGCAAGAGCATTGAAAACACGCAGGCTCAGTGATTACATGGCCCACCTCACACTTTCACCATGCGACACCTAACTCTTTACATAGTACTCCCTCCGTTCCTAAATATTACTAGATGAGTCCACACGCGTTGCAGCGGAACAGTGGTATATCTCTCTGCGCAAAATTATCGATCTCATAGAACTAAAAAAACTCTATAACCGCATGACAAATGTGGTAGCCAAACTAAATAAACTCCCATCATCATTTAGATCATCCCACGTAAGGAAAAAAGATCAGCCAACTCCTACTGCATAATGACATGTTAATGGGACTTAAAAGCTCACTTACATGCATGCTACCGGTGCATGCTTGCATGCAGACATGTTGATGTGATTTAAAACCCACTCACATGCATGTGCCACGGTATTTCTACATGCTTGCATGTGGCTTAGTGCGGAGCCTCTCAACGTCTAGATTAGACGGCTATTATGGACTGATTTAGTTCATCTAACGGCTACACTGGTAGAAAAAGGGCCTGTTGTCCCGGTTCGTAAGGGCCTTTAGTCCCGGTTCTTGAACCGGGACTAAAGGGTCGGTACTAATGCCGTGACCCTTTAGTCCCGGTTCAAACCAGAACCGGGACTAAAGGCCCTCCACGTGGCCGGTCCACCTTTAGTCCCGGTTGGTAACACCAACCGGTACTAAAGGTAATTTTTTGATTTTTTTTAAAAAAAAAAATTTGAAATTTTTTTGAAATTTTTTATTTTCAAATTTCTGAATTATTTTAACCTCTAATCTCTAATCACCCCTCATCACTGCTCAATTTAATCTCTAATCACCCCTCATCATTCCAAATCATCTAACTTCCCGGATGGTCACCCATCCTCCCACTCCCCCAGCCTGAGCACGCTTAACTTCCGGGTTCTATTCTCCCTCGTTTCCAAACAATAATTTTTTAGTAACACTAGTATTTCTTGAATAAGTAGTTTGACCATTGTTTGACCACAGTTTGACCATAGTTTGACCAGATTTGACCAAAATTCAAAAAAACTGAAATAATTATTTAATAACACTAATACTTCTTGAATAAGTAGTTTGACCATAGTTTGACCAGATTTAATGAAAATTTAAAAAAAACTGAAATTTGAGCATACCTTTTTTTCCTTTTGGAATTTGAGGATTCTACAAATTTGCAAACAGGCCGTAACTTTTCGAGTAGATGATTTTTCATATAAAAAACTTTTTAATCCGAGTTCGTATGCAAAAGTTATGCCCATTTTACAAATAAAGTCGAAATTCATATTTGTAAATAAAGTCGAAATTCATATTTGTAAATTTTCCCGACAACTAGACCACATATCACATGGGAAACTTATTTTATTTTATTTTTTTGACATTTCCATCATTTTCTTTTGTTTTTTCTAAAACTGAAAAGGCGGTCCACGGGGGGGGGGGGGAGTTTGAAAATGGGACCTTTAGTACCGGTTCGTGCCATGAACCGGTACTAATGCCTCAAAGGCCATTAGTCCCGGTTGGTGGCACCAACCGGGACTAAAGGTTAGGTACTAAAGGTTAGACCTTTAGTCCCGGTTGGTGCCACCAACCAGGACTAATGGCCTTCGCACCCTTTAGTCCCAGTTCATGGCACGAACCAGGACTAAAGGGCCCACGTGAACCGGGACTAATGCCTTAGCCGCACGAACCGGGATAAATGCACCCATTGGTCCCGGTTCTGGACTAAACCGGGACTAATGGGGTTACCCGGCCTGGACCAAAGCCCCCTTTTCTACTAGTGCTACATCAATTTTGATGATGTGGCTCAAGGAGAGGAAAGATAATTCCTAGTAGTGGGGGCTAGCTATTACTAGTAGATAAGTCTTTGTAGAGATTCCACTACATACGGAACAAAATGAATGAATCTACACTTAGAATGCATCTATATACATTCGCATGTGGTTCATGGTGAAATCTCTACAAAGACATATATTTAGGAATGGGGGAGATGGTGTACTAAGCAAGCTTCTCCTCGTTCTGCGAGTTGACGGGACACATCAAAAGTACTCCAGTGTATAGAGTCTTGCCTCTAAGGTAGGCCCCACATGGTTTGCCTCTTTTTTTAACATAACACATCAAGTCGCAATTTGTTTGTTCACCCGTGGTAGACGATCCTACCTCCACCAAGTGGACAACCAGTACACGTGCCATATTATCACGTGGGCTGCCTTTTTCATACAAAAATGAGCTCCATAGTGTAACCGCGCGGGTGTGGTTGGGAAAGAGACGGGATTACGTGCGCCGTGCATGCACCTCTTCTCTTCGGGCACGTCCCCCACCTACGTGGGTGTATGTGAGAGATAAAACCGCGTTCGTGAGTATTTTTTGTTTTGGGGTGGGGGTGGGGTGGGGGTTGATTTTGTGAATTATTTGTGGGAATATGTGTCGATGACATCTCAAACAAAATTTTGCATGCAATGTGTGTAAAATGGAGGCCTATCCATATCATACGTAGAGGGTCGGGCAATCCACGAGAAGAGAGGGAGGGGTCATAGCTATCGGTAGAGTCGAAGAGAGGATCAAGTGGGTGGGTGTGAGATCGATGAAGTGATCCATCGAAACTGTGTGTGTGTGTGTGTGTGCAAGTAAAAGATATAGGGCGACTGGCCTACCGAAACGTTAGAGGGCACATGTCAAGTTTGTGTGTGGCATGGAGACATGACTAGAGGGCTCGGTGTATCGGTGTGTGCGTGGGGGGGGGAGGTGGGTGGGGGGAAGGGCAGGCAGAGGCCTAACTATAGAGGTAGAATGACTCGTATATGTGTTGAGAAGGAGAGACCCAGCTATGTCTTGAGGGAGATCGGTCGACATCCATACATAACCGAAGGACGGGAAATATGATGGGACAAAGAGAGAGGAGAGAGAGAGGGAGGGAGAAGGAGGGAGAGGGGTAGAGTGCTGGATGGGTGATGGAGTTGCTTCTCGAAGATGGTGGTGAAGGAAATATGCCCTAGAGGCAATAATAAAGTTATTATTTATTTCCTTATATCATGATAAATGTTTATTATTCATGCTAGAAATGTATTAACCGGAAACATAATACATGTGTGAATACATAGACCAACAAAGTGTCACTAGTATGCCTCTACTTGACTAGCTCGTTAATCAAAGATGGTTATGTTTCCTAACCATGAACAAAGAGTTGTTATTTGATTAACGAGGTCACATCATTAGTAGAATGATCTGATTGACATGACCCATTCCATTAGCTTAGCACCCGATCGTTTAGTATGTTGCTATTGCTTTCTTCATGACTTATACATGTTCCTATAACTATGAGATTATGCAACTCCCGTTTACCGGAAGAACACTTTGGGTACTACCAAACGTCACAACGTAACTGGGTGATTATAAAGGAGTACTACAGGTGTCTCCAATGGTAGATGTTGGGTTGGCGTATTTCGAGATTAGGGTTTGTCACTCCGATTGTCGGAGAGGTATCTCTGGGCCCTCTCGGTAATGCACATCACATAAGCCTTGCAAGCACTGCAACTAATATGTTAGTTGTGAGATGATGTATTACGGAACGAGTAAAGAGACTTGCCGGTAACGAGATTGAACTAGGTATTGGAGACCGACGATCGAATCTCGGGCAAGTAACATACCGATGACAAAGGGAACAACGTATGTTGTTATGCGGTCTGACCGATAAAGATCTTCGTAGAATATGTAGGAGCCAATATGGGCATCCAGGTCCCGCTATTGGTTATTGACCGGAGACGTGTCTCGGTCATGTCTACATTGTTCTCGAACCGTAGGGTCCGCACGCTTAACGTTACGATGACAGTTATTATGAGTTTATGCATTTTGATGTACCGAAGGTTGTTCGGAGTCCCGGATGAGATCACGGACATGACGAGGAGTCTCGAAATGGTCGAGACGTAAAGATTGATATATTGGAAGCCTATGTTTGGACATAGGAAGTATTCCGGGTGAAATCGGGATTTTACCGGAATACCGGGAGGGTTACCGGAACCCCCGGGAGACTAATGGGCCTATTGGGCCTTAGTGGAAAAAGAGAAAAGGGACAAGCCCATAGCTGGCCGGCGCCCCCCCTTTCCCCAAGTCCTAGTAGGACTAGGAGAAGGGGCCGGCCCCCCTCTTTCTCCTTTCCCCCCGAGAGTCCTAATTGGAATAGGATTGGAGGGAGGAGTCCTACTCCCGGTGGGAGTAGGACTCCCCTGCGCCTCCTCTCCCTGGCCGGCCGGCTCCCCCTCCTCCAACCTTTATATACGGGGGCAGGGGGCACCCCAATACACACAAGTTGATCCTTGAGATCATTCCTTAGCCGTGTGCGGTGCCCCCTGCCACCAAATTCCACCTCGATCATACCGTTACAGTGCTTAGGCGAAGCCCTGCGTCGGTAGTACATCAAGATCGTCATCACGCCGTCGTGCTGACGGAACTCTTCCTCGACGCTTTGCTGGATTGGAGCCTGAGGAACGTCATCGAGCTGAACGTGTGCTAAGAACTCGGAGGTGTCGGAGTAACGGTGCTTGGATCGGTCGGATCGGGAAGAAGACGTACGACTACTTCCTCTACGTTGTGTGATCGCTTCCGCAGTCGGTCTGCGTTGGTACGTAGACAACACTCTCCCCTCTCGTTGCTATGCATCACCATGATCTTGCGTGTGCGTAGGAAAATTTTCGAAATTACTACGTTCCCCAACAGTGGCATCCGAGCCTAGGTTTTATGGTTTGATGTTATTTGCACGAGTAGAACACAAGTGAGTTGTGGGCGATACAAGTCATACTGCCTACCAGCATGTCATACTTTGGTTCGGCGGTATTGTTGGGTGAGACGATCCGGACCAACCTTACGCGTACTCTTACGCGAGACCGGTTCCCTCGACGTGCTTTGCACATAGATGGCTTGCGGAAGACTGTCTCTCCAACTTTAGTTGAACCAAGTGTGACTACGCCCGGTCCTTGAGAAGGTTAAAACAGAGTCTATTTGACGAACTATCGTTGTGGTTTTGATGCGTAGGTGAGATGAGTTCTTACTTAAGCCCGTAGCAGCCACGTAAAACTTGCAACAACAAAGTAGAGGACGTCTAACTTGTTTTTGCAGGGTATGTTGTGATGTGATATGGTCAAGGCATGATGCTGATTTTATTGTATGAGATGATCATGTTTTGTAACCGAGTTATCGGCAACTGGCAGGAGCCATATGGTTGTCGCTTTATTGTATGCAATGCAATCGCGATGTAATGCTTTACTTGATTACTAAATGGTAGTGATAGCCGTGGAAGCATAAGATTGGCGAGACGACAACGATGCTATGATGGAGATCAAGGTGTCGCGCCGGTGATGATGGTGATCATGATGGTGCTTCGGAGATGGAGATCACAAGCACAAGATGATGATGGCCATATCATATCACTTATATTGATTGCATGTGATGTTTATCCTTTTATGCATCTTATCTTTCTTTGATTGACGGTAGCATTATAAGATGATCTCTCACTAAATTATCAAGAAGTGTTCTCCCCGAGTATGCACCGTTGCCAAAGTTCGTCGTGCCCAGACACCACGTGATGATCGGGTGTGATAAGCTCTACGTCCAAATACAACGGGTGCAAAACAGTTGCACACGCAGAATACTCGGGTTATACTTGACGAGCCAAGCATATACAGATATGGCCTCGGAACACGGAGACCGAAAGGTCGAGCGTGAATCATATAGTAGATATGATCAACATAACGATGTTCACCATTGAAAACTACTCCATCTCACGTGATGATCGGTTATGGTTTAGTTGATTTGGATCACATGATCACTTAGAGGATTAGAGGGATGTCTATCTAAGTGGGAGTTCCTAAGTAATTTGATTAACTGAACTTAAACTTATCAAGAACTTAGTACCTGATAGTATCTTGCTTGTTTATGTTGATTGTAGATAGATGGCTCGTGCTATTGTTCCGTTGAATTTTAATGCGTTCCTTGAGAAAGCAAAGTTGAAAGATGATGGTAGCAATTACACGGACTGGGTCCGTAACCTGAGGATTATCCTCATTGCTGCACAGAAGAATTACGTCCTGGAAGCACCGCTGGGTGACAGGCCTGCTGCTGGAGCAACGCCAGATGTTATGAACGTCTGGCAGAGCAAAGCTGATGACTACTCGATAGTTCAGTGTGCCATGCTTTACGGCTTAGAATCGGGACTTCAACGACGTTTTGAACGTCATGGTGCATATGAGATGTTCCAGGAGTTGAAGTTAATATTTCAAGCAAATGCCCGAATTGAGAGATATGAAGTCTCCAATAAGTTCTATAGCTGCAAGATGGAGGAGAACAGTTCTGTCAGTGAGCATATACTCAAAATGTCTGGGTATAATAATCACTTGATTCAGATGGGAGTTAATCTTCCAGATGACTGCGTCATTGACAGAATTCTCCAATCACTGCCACCAAGCTACAAGAGCTTCGTGATGAACTACAATATGCAAGGGATGAACAAGACTATTCCCGAGCTCTTCGCAATGCTGAAAGCTGCGGAGGTAGAAATCAAGAAGGAGCATCAAGTGTTGATGGTTAACAAAACCACTAGTTTCAAGAAAAAGGGCAAAGGGAAGAAGAAGGGAAACTTCAAGAAGAACAGCAAGCAAGTTGCTGCTCAGGAGAAGAAACCCAAGTCTGGACCTAAGCCTGAAACTGAGTGCTTCTACTGCAAGCAGACTGGTCACTGGAAGCGGAACTGCCCCAAGTATTTGGCGGATAATAAGGATGGCAAAGTGAGCAAAGGTATATGTGATATACATGTTATTGATGTGTACCTTACTAGAGCTCGCAGTAGCACCTGGGTATTTGATACTGGTTCTATTGCTAATATTTGCAACTCGAAACAGGGACTACGGAATAAGCGGACGCTAGCAAAGGACGAGGTGACGATGTGCGTGGGAAACGGTTCCAAAGTCGATGTGATCGCGGTCGGCACGCTACCTCTACATCTACCTTCGGGATTAATATTAGACCTAAATAATTGTTATTTGGTGCCAGCGTTGATCATGAACATTATATCTGGATCTTGTTTGATGCGAGACGGTTATTCATTTAAATCAGAGAATAATGGTTGTTCTATTTATATGAATAATATCTTTTATGGTCATGCACCTTTAAAGAATGGTCTATTCTTGTTGAATCTCGATGACAGTGATACACATATTCATAATGTAGAAGCCAAAAGATGCGAAGTTAATAATGATAGTGCAACTTATTTGTGGCACTGCCGTTTGGGTCATATCGGTGTAAAGCGCATGAAGAAACTCCATACTGATGGGCTTTTGGAACCACTTGATTATGAATCACTTGGTACTTGCGAACCGTGCCTCATAGGCAAGATGACTAAAACACCGTTCTCCGGTACTATGGAGAGAGCAACAGATTTATTGGAAATCATACATACCGATGTATGTGGTCCGATGAATATTGAGGCTCGTGGCGGATATCGTTATTTTCTCACCTTCACAGATGATTTAAGCAGATATGGGTATATCTACTTAATGAAACATAAGTCTGAAACATTTGAAAAGTTCAAAGAATTTCAGAGTGAGGTTGAAAATCATCGTAACAAGAAAATAAAGTTTCTACGATCTGATCGTGGAGGAGAATATTTGAGTTATGAGTTTGGCGTACATTTGAAAAATTGTGGAATAGTTTCGCAACTCACACCACCCGGAACACCACAGCGTAATGGTGTGTCTGAACGTCGTAATCGTACTTTACTAGATATGGTATGATCTATGATGTCTCTTACTAATTTACCGCTATCGTTTTGGGGTTATGCTTTAGAGACGGCCGCATTCACGTTAAATAGGGCACCATCAAAATCCGTTGAGACGACATCTTATGAACTATGGTTTGGCAAGAAACCAAAGTTGTCGTTTCTTAAAGTTTGGGGCTGCGATGCTTATGTGAAAAAGCTTCAACCTGATAAGCTCGAACCCAAATCGGAGAAATGTGTCTTCATAGGATATCCAAAGGAAACTATTGGATACACCTTCTATCACAGATCCGAAGGCAAGACTTTTGTTGCTAAATTCGGAAACTTTCTAGAGAAGGAGTTTCTCTCGAAAGAAGTGAGTGGGAAGAAAGTAGAACTTGACGAGGTAACTGTACCTGCTCCCTTATTGGAAAATAGTACATCACAGAAAACTGTTTCTGCGACACCTATACCAATCAGTGAGGAAGCTAATGATGATGATCATGAAACTTCAGGACAAGATACTACTGAACCACGTAGATCAACCAGAGTGAGATCCGCACCAGAGTGGTACGGTAATCCAGTTCTGGAAGTCATGCTACTAGATCATGATGAACCTACGAACTATGAAGAAGCGATGGTGAGCCCAGATTCCGCAAAGTGGCTTGAGGCCATGAAATCTGAGATGGGATCCATGTATGAAAACAAAGTATGGACTTTGGTTGACTTGCCCGATGATCGGCAAGCAATTGAGAATAAATGGATCTTCAAGAAAAAGACTGACGCTGACAGTAATGTTACTGTCTTTAAAGCTCGACTTGTCGCGAAAGGTTTTCGACAAGTTCAAGGGGTTGACTACGATGAGACCTTCTCACCCGTAGCGATGCTTAAGTCCGTCAGAATTATGTTAGCAATTGCCGCATTTTATGATTATGAAATATGGCAGATGGATGTCAAAACTGCATTCCTGAATGGATTTCTGGAAGAAGAGTTGTATATGATACAACCAGAAGGTTTTGTCGATCCAAAAGGAGCTAACAAAGTATGCAAACTCCAGCGATCCATTTATGGACTGGTGCAAGCATCTCAGAGTTGGAATAAACGCTTTGATAGTGTGATCAAAGCATTTGGCTTTATACAGACTTTTGGAGAAGCCTGTATTTACAAGGAAGTGAGTGGGAGCTCTGTAGCATTTCTGATATTATATGTGGATGACATATTGCTGATTGGAAATGATATAGAATTTCTGGATAGCATAAAGGGATACTTGAATAAAAGTTTGTCGATGAAAGACCTCGGGGAGGCTGCTTACATATTAGGCATATAGATCTATAGAGATAGATCAAAACGCTTAATTGGACTTTCACAGAGCACATACCTTGACAAGATTTTGAAGAAGTTCAAAATGGATCAAGCAAAGAAAGGGTTCTTGCCTATGTTACAAGGTGTGAAGTTGAGTCAGACTCAATGCCCGACCACTGCAGAAGATAGAGAGAAAATGAAAGATGTTCCCTATGCTTCAGCCATAGGCTCTATCATGTATGCAATGCTGTGTACCAGACCTGATGTGTGCCTTGCTATAAGTTTAGCAGGGAGGTACCAAAGTAATCCAGGAATGGATCACTGGACAGCGGTCAAGAATATCCTGAAATACCTAAAAAGGACTAAGGATATGTTTCTCGTATATGGAGGTGACAAAGATCTCACCGTAAGAGGTTACATTGATGCAAGCTTTGACACTGATCCGGACTATTCTAAATCGCAAACCGGATACGTGTTTACTTTAAACGGTGGAGCTGTCAGTTGGTGCAGTTCTAAACAAAGCGTCGTAGCGGGATCTACATGTGAAGCGGAGTACATAGCTGCTTCGGAAGCAGCAAACGAAGGAGTCTGGATGAAGGAGTTCATATCCGATCTAGGTGTCATACCTAGTGCATCGGGTCCAATGAAAATCTTCTGTGACAATACTGGTGCAATTGCCTTGGCAAAGGAATCCAGATTTCACAAAAGAACCAAACACATCAAGAGACGCTTCAACTCCATCCGGGATTTAGTCCAGGTGGGAGACATAGAGATTTGCAAGATACATACGGATCTGAATGTTGCAGACCCGTTGACTAAGCCTCTTCCACGAGCAAAACATGATCAGCACCAAGGCTCCATGGGTGTTATAATCATTACTGTGTAATCTAGATTATTGACTCTAGTGCAAGTGGGAGACTGAAGGAAATATGCCCTAGAGGCAATAATAAAGTTATTATTTATTTCCTTATATCATGATAAATGTTTATTATTCATGCTAGAATTGTATTAACCGGAAACATAATACATGTGTGAATACATAGACCAACAAAGTGTCACTAGTATGCCTCTACTTGACTAGCTCGTTAATCAAAGATGGTTATGTTTCCTAACCATGAACAAAGAGTTGTTATTTGATTAACGAGGTCACATCATTAGTAGAATGATCTAATTGACATGACCCATTCCATTAGCTTAGCACCCGATCGTTTAGTATGTTGCTATTGCTTTCTTCATGACTTATACATGTTCCTATAACTATGAGATTATGCAACTCCCGTTTACCGGAGGAACACTTTGGGTACTACCAAACGTCACAACGTAACTGGGTGATTATAAAGGAGTACTACAGGTGTCTCCAATGGTAGATGTTGGGTTGGCGTATTTCGAGATTAGGGTTTGTCACTCCGATTGTCGGAGAGGTATCTCTGGGCCCTCTCGGTAATGCACATCACATAAGCCTTGCAAGCACTGCAACTAATATGTTAGTTGTGAGATGATGTATTACGGAACGAGTAAAGAGACTTGCCGGTAACGAGATTGAACTAGGTATTGGATACCGACGATCGAATCTCGGGCAAGTAACATACCGATGACAAAGGGAACAACGTATGTTGTTATGCGGTCTGACCGATAAAGATCTTCGTAGAATATGTAGGAGCCAATATGGGCATCCAGGTCCCGCTATTGGTTATTGACCGGAGACGTGTCTCGGTCATGTCTACATTGTTCTCGAACCGTAGGGTCCGCACGCTTAACGTTACGATGACAGTTATTATGAGTTTATGCATTTTGATGTACCGAAGGTTGTTCGGAGTCCTGGATGAGATCACGGACATGTCGAGGAGTCTCGAAATGGTCGAGACATAAAGATTGATATATTGGAAGCCTATGTTTGGACATAGGAAGTATTCCGGGTGAAATCGGGATTTTACCGGAATACCGGGAGGGTTACCGGAACCCCCCGGGAGACTAATGGGCCTATTGGGCCTTAGTGGAAAAAGAGAAAAGGGACAAGCCCATAGCTGGCCGGCGCCCCCCCTTTCCCCAAGTCCTAGTAGGGCTAGGAGAAGGGGCCGGCCCCCCCTCTTTCTCCTTTCCCCCCGAGAGTCCTAATTGGAATAGGATTGGAGGGAGGAGTCCTACTCCCGGTGGGAGTAGGACTCCCCTGCGCCTCCTCTCCCTGGCCGGCCGGCTCCCCCTCCTCCAACCTTTATATACGGGGGCAGGGGGCACCCCAATACACACAAGTTGATCCTTGAGATCGTTCCTTAGCCGTGTGCGGTGCCCCCTGCCACCAAATTCCACCTCGATTATACCGTTACAGTGCTTAGGCGAAGCCCTGCGTCGGTAGTACATCAAGATCGTCATCACGCCGTCGTGCTGACGGAACTCTTCCTCGACGCTTTGCTGGATCGGAGCCCGAGGAACGTCATCGAGCTGAACGTGTGCTAAGAACTCGGAGGTGCCGGAGTAACGGTGCTTGGATCGGTCGGATCGGGAAGAAGACGTACGACTACTTCCTCTATGTTGTGTGATCGCTTCCGCAGTCGGTCTGCGTTGGTACGTAGACAACACTCTCCCCTCTCGTTGCTATGCATCACCATGATCTTGCGTGTGCGTAGGAAAATTTTCGAAATTACTACGTTCCCCAACAGGTGGGAGAGGCCTACTAGACAAACTGAGGGTGGAACTGCAATGTTATCAGTAACAGTGGGGATGTGTTTCTATGTGTGCCTGTGCGTGATAGATCTGTCGGGACGCATCCATGGATGATGAAGGGGAACCATGTGTTTGGTAAGCAAACCTAACTAGATCGGTAGACCAATTGTTGTTTGTCGGAGGAAGGGAGAGACACAACTAATGAGGTAGATCGATTGACGTGTGGGTAAAAACGAGTTATAAGGACCTAGCTAGCTATATGTTTAGCGATAGATCGGTCAGTGTACGTCCATTTGTTAGAGGCAAATAAGGCCCAGCGAGACGGATAGCTAGAGATAATGGATCTAGGAGGTGGTGCGAGAGGCCCAACTACTAGCTAGATACGGGGAGGAGTGTGCGGTTGTGAGATCGATGAAAAGAGGGGCGAGAGTTTACACATGTGTCTGACTGTATGAGAGACACGAGGCAAGGACACATAAAGAAGGAGATTGAAGGTGTGTGTGTATGTTGTAGGCAGGCATCGCTGGAGAGGTTTATCGATCGGTGTGTGTCGGAAAGGAGTTGTGGAGACTTTGGGAGAACGACCTAAAGAAAAAAATGAATGTGCCGGTGTATAGAATGCCGAGGGAGGGGGAGGGCGAGGAGGGCGTGTGCATGCACAAGAGAAAGTTAGTGGTAGCTACAAAGGTTAGAGGATTGTGTGGGTGTAAGAGACTAACAAAGATCATAATTTGATATGAAAGCGGATTCATATATTTGAATAGGAGATCATAGTGTTTTAAACATTGCATGAATGATTATAGCGGTGACACACGTGCTGTGCACATGTTATACCATAATGTGATAATGCATGGCGTTTGCAACTCACAGCTAAATGCCGAACAATCCAGACTATACTATACATCAAACAATCTCACATTTTATTTGAATTTGTGATAATGTGTGGCGTTTGCAGCTTACAACTAAATATCGAACAATCTAAACAATACTATATGTCGAACATTCTCACGTTTTATTTGAATTTGTGGTAATGTGTGTTGTTTGCAACTCACATCTAAATGCTTGTAGGCGTAGGGGGCGGGGCACCATACATAATGTGATAAACAGAATATACATATGAGACATGGTTTAGATTATGAAGATCTAGCTAGAGCTAGAAATGTAATGTGACTTGAAATCAAAATAAAGTGGATTCAACAAATCTAGTTCGAGTTCATATAGTACACATAGTTCATATGTAACTCGAGACTAATCATGTGGTGTGCTGTGAAGATAATACACAAACGATGGTTTAAATTGACAATAGTGATGATTGTAGATCTTATTAAAACAGAGAAACAAATTCAAATGCTTTGACTTCACAACAATCATTACTATAGATCTTATTCAAATAGAGAAACAAATTCAAATCTAGTTCATATTGAAGCAGTAGTATATACGTTTGGAATGCACTAAAACGTTCATTTGAGTACTAGGTTGCATGCATTGTACACGTAACAAATTCAAAGTTTTGAATGACATTTGTAGTGCGCATTGATTTGGTACAGTACACGTTAGGCTTCTTCGGAAATTTCAACCCGCACCTTGTTAGCCCGAAATATTTAAGATATATCTTTGTCTCGTTGTGCTCCGACAACTCCCTCCATCTCAACCCAAGCCTTGCTATTCCAAAATTACAATGCGCGCGAAAACTCCCACCTCCTATGAAATCCTGACACGTGAAATGCCCGTGGTACCCCTGAACTGAAAGAACCACCTCAAATCGGTGGGGGTACTTTCGTAACTTACCCCACATTTCGGACAAGCGCGTCTCTAAGTCATGGTTCCCCACTGCCATCCCATCCGCCCACCCATTCGTACACCAAGGCCGCGAAAACCCGCGATGAAACCCCACACCCTGCTCCGTCTGCCACCCAGCCGGAGCCTCTTCCACGATGACGTTGTCCACAGCAACACCTCGACGTCCCTCGTCCACCATACCGGATGAGGATCCGTCATCGATCTCATCGTCCCGCCGGTTCAGCTACCCCGTCCTCCACCTCCAAGGAGCCACCCCGATGTTCCCCTCGTCTTTAACGCCACCTCCATTCCCACACCACCGTCCTCACCTGCACCACCAGAAGAGCATCATCATCACCGTTTCCTCAGATGAAGCTGCGGCCTAATCGGCGCCACCAAAGAGGTTGTACACTAATCGCTGTATTTTCTTCTTGATTCAATCTCACGGTGCTGCCGGCGTTCGGTCCCGAGCTGACATGGCACGGCTCCATCCACGGCGGCGTCGCCAGCCACTTCCTCCATGGTGTCGCTCCCTCGGCGGCGATGTCCACATCAGTAGGAGCTTCTACTGCTTTAGCTGTCGCTCGCACTGCTGCTCTGCTCTTGCTCTCGGTCCCCATCCTGGTCTGCTCTTTCTATTGCTCTTGCTCGCGCTGCTGCTCTCGCTCTTGCTCTTGCTTGTGATGCTGCTCCGATTTAGCTACACTTTAGTCGACTGAATCGACTTTTGGGTCAGTCGATTTTCAAGGGGTGGGGGGGGGGGGGGCTCGCCGGGGTGAAGGAAGAACCAGCCACAGTAGGGAGGGGGGCTCGCCAGAGAGGTACCCCACTATCTATCTTAGGGTTCAGGATGGGGGCGGTGGTCGCCGGCGGTGGTGGGGCGTTGGCAGGGCGGTGGCAGGGCGGTGGCATGGGGATCGCCGGAGAAAAAGCTCAGCACGGGGGGGGGGGGGGAGGGGGTCTAGAGGGATGGCCGGGGCAGTGGCGGACTGGCGGTGGGGAGTGTTTTCGGGGCGGGCGGGGCGGCGCACCGCCGGCCGCGGGCGGCCGGGGGCTGCTGTTTGGCCGGTGGTGGCTGGCGGCTTAGGGGGGTGGAGGTTGAAGATGAACCGCAGGCACTTGATTTCCTATCCAACGACTGCAAAATCGACTGACAAGAGATGAAAAAGTCAGTTGACCGACGTGTAGCCTCACCTTGCTAGTGCGTTAAGTTTCGACAGCAAAATTTAGTTTCGACAGTTAAGTTTAGTTTCGACAGTTAAGTTTAGTTTCGACAGTTAAGTTCAGTTTCGACAGGTAAGTTCAGAGATGAGCGGCTGATGTATTTTAGATCTAGCAGTTTGTGGTTATGTATTTTATGTCATGTATTGGAGATGCTATTAGAATTCCACTCAGGTTAACGTTGTTCATTGTCTCTCTTGTCCTGCTTCAGCCTCGGCATCGTACAACTCACCGGAGCTGCTCCAATGACGAAACCCTCCATCACAGCGGAGCAGTACCTCGGGCTCCATCTCCAGACGCCTAAGATCTTCTTCCTCTCCTCCGACAGCAAAGTCAGTTGGAGCATCCTCACCAGCCAACCCAATCATGCTGAGATCGACATGGCTTCGCCAAAGAGGTTGTACACTTGTTGCATCTCTTTTTTACTCTACATGTTATATATATTGTCCACTGAGCACACAGATTTGTTCGTTTAGTGTCTCCTTGAAAGAAAAAACGTAGGAATTTTAATTTTCACTTGTCGACCTTTTCAAATTCCTATTCATGAAGCACAAGACTCAGAGATAGTAGCATAATAGCATTATAAGCGTACATTTTCTTGTGGTTTGACTTAATCTCACCATGCTTCTTTGCATCCTGTGATCTTCCAATTGTTGTGAATCAAACACCCAGATTGGCCGAAATCCTACGTTTTTAAATTCTCTGTTTTGCACGTGCATTCCTATCCTATTCCTGTCTATTTCCTATCCCTGCATTGTTGGAATCCTCCAATTCAAACGAGCCCTTACAGAATTACTTCTCTTACAGATAGTTGTCAAAGAAAACCTTGTGTGGTTTGTCCCGCTCCTGCTGCGCCATCGTCCACCCCAGCTCAGCTGCTCCAACGACAGAAGGGTCCAACACAGCAGGGATCTGGCCTCCAGGCTGTCTTTCGCCGCCTTAGATCTTCTTCCCTGCCGCTGGCATCCATGAAAACTGCATTACCATCATCAACCAAGCAAACGACCTCGAGGACTACACGGGTCCGCAAGAGAGGTCACACTCTTTCGTTTCTGCTTACGTTATGCATTGCTTAATATTACATGCTACTTTATCGTCCTGTTCACCGATTAGACTCTGAGTCAGCTCCAAACTAATGGTCAAACTTGAGTTTTTAAATGGTTGTGGGGTACATATCGGGGCCGCTATCAATAGTATCTATATACTATCTGGTTAATCTGCAGTGTCTACTATGAGCTTCATGTTGGGTGGGAAATAAATAGTAAAGAAGCCATTATCTGTATTTTTAACTGAAGCCATTATCTGCCTGCTATTATTGGTTTTGGGTCTATTCACAGGTTGCTACCATCACTCTGGATTTCTGCATGCACTCCTTACATAATGTCACTATGTTTTATTCCTATGCATGACAGTTATTGTAAACAATGGAATTGAACATGTAGAGCAAAAGAGACGAGCCTTGCGTGGCAATAAAATTTCATGCAGACGTCGCTCCATGGTAGGCGCAAAGGCAGCCCCCCTCCATGCATTTCGGATTGTAATCGAGTGTAAGATATCTGTTCTGAGGGGGATTCAGAAGGAGAAGATAACTCCTACTTACCCCCTGAGGTCTTCGCTCTAACTTGGCATGCTGATGTTGGTTATATCATGCATATGGTGTCTTGCATTGCTTACTTTATACATCAAATATGGCATCTACTTAGTTTAGACATCCTTTGTGCGAATGCCATTTGTTTAGTTTATTCACCGTTTATGTGAATTATGCAATGCCATCTTGTTTAGCCAGGCATCATATATGTGAATTTTGCAATGCCATCCGGCTTATCCAGTCATCTTATATGTAAATTATATCAAGCCATCCTTTTTTCATTACATATTACATTTGTCAACATTGTTAGTACATTCAACCGCTCTTCGTGTGCATCAGCCATTTGAAACAGTGATGGCAAATTCTGGAGTGAAAACAAGGTCCTCATAGCAGACTATGCTATCTGACAAAGCGCATATCTCGCTGGTTACGGATAGCTCCTAAGAGGAGGATTCAGAGACAGATGACCAGTCCTACCCCCCCCCCCCCCGAGGTGTATGCTCTAACTTGGCAGGGTTATGTTGCTCATATCATGCGTATGGTGTCTCGCATTGCTATGTCATTTGATTAGTTTAGACATGCTTTGTGTGAATGCCACCTGTTCAGTGTCTAATTACCATATATGTGAATTATGCATTGCCATCTTGTTGCAAGACATTATATATGTGAATTACACAATGCTATCTTGTTGCAAAGGCATTATATATGTGAATTATGCAATGCCATGCTGTTTAGCCAATCATCATGTATGTGAATTATATCATGCTATCATTTTTTTGTATTATGTGTTCCATTTGTCGACAACGTTTGTATATTCAACTACTCTTCCTGTGCATCAACCATTTGAAGCGGTGATGGAAGTATCTGGAGTGAAAACAAGGTATTCAGAGCAGACAATGCTACCTGCTGAAGCAGACATCTTGCTGGTTACAGAGAGCTCCTCGGAGGAGGATTAAGAGATTGATGACCAGTCCTATTTCCCCCCTGAGGTCTATGCTCAAACTTGGCAGGGTTATATTACCCATGTCATGCATGATGTCTTGCATTGCTTAGTTTTTACATCATATATCGATTGACATCTGCTTACTTGCTTACTATATAAATCATATATTTGAATTATATCATGCCATCATGTTTACATGGTACATACACATCATCTATCTGAATTATGGCATGGCAACCCATTTAATAAAGACATCATATAGTTATATCATCTCATCCTGTCTAGTGTTTACAGTCATCATATTTTGAATTATGGCATTCTATCTGTGAATGTATGTGAATTATGGCATGCCAACCTATTTAATAAACACATTATATAGTTATGTCATGTCATTCTGTTTACATAGTCTCATATTTTGAACTATGTCTTTCCATCTTTTTTAGTTAGCCATTATAATGTGAAATTGTGACATGCTATCCTGTTTAGTTAGCCATCATATATGTGAAATTGTGTCACGCTATCCTGTTTGGTTAGACAACATAAATATGAATTATTTCATGCCCTCTTTTATTCCCCACTATCCATTGCACCTATCTATCATACAATGTCTATACTTTCAATTACTTTTCTTGTTTATCAGCCATTTGAATTGGAGAGCGTGATGGCAGTATCTAAGGGAGTAACAACGCGGTCTTCAGAAAAGATAGTGCTACCAGTTGATGCAGATAGAACCACGGTTGTACTTGCCCAAGGACCAGATCCACCACACATAACCCTGACTCTCGCAGATTGTACCCCTACCCAGTTGGACAGAGAACTAGCTACACCCCTTCTAACCCCAACCCCGGCAGATAGTAACCCAGTTCCAGTTGACACATCACCGTCTCCACCACAGAGCACCCAAACACGAGCAGTTAGTAAGGGAACTGCAGTGCCCAAAGCACGAGGACCACCACTCCGAATCCCAACTCAATGCTTAAAGGAGAAGAAGATTTGTTCTCAGGTCAGGTTCTGTAGCTATGGTTCATACTCCTTTGCTCTTGCATTACTGTATTTACTCATACCAACTATTTTCAAATTTGAAGGATGGAATTGAAACTCCAATGGTGCAACAGGTATGTTTTAAACCTGTTTCTTTAACTGGTTTGCTGTTGGAACCTACTCTATGTTGATTTTAGTTCCAATTGAATAAACAGTTATGTTCTCATGTCATGCATATTACAAGTGTTGTTATTGCTCTATAGTTACCCACACTTATATTCTGTCTATTCTGCTCTGTCTTGAACAAATATTATTTGAACTGTGTCTCTATCTTGATTTGGCAACAAAAACTAGAATGATATAGACCATAAAGTGACCATGGTACATAGATATATGTTTGTTTCATGCTGTTATCCTATCCACTTTACTATTGAACTCATTTACCAAAATGAGTTTCATATACAACATGGTAAACATGTGATGTGTCTGCTTGTTTCTCTTTTAGAATGCAGACAAAATATTAGAGAATAGTACCGCGTTATCCAATGGTAAAGGAAGTAATGCAGATAAGGTTCAAGATAGTGAGACATCCCTGTTGGTCTCCAAGAAAGCTGATAAAAACTATCTTGACGATAGTGAGGGAACCCAAAATTCCTGTCTTGATGTAGTGTTCGAGTTACTGGCCACTACTGCTGGCACAAGCTCTTCGAACTCACTGCCTGAATCAGTTTGTCTTCTTGAGTCTCAACTTCAAGTTGAAAGACATCGATCAGATGTGCTGCGACAGGAAGCTGAAGGACTGTGGAAGTCCCTACAGAATTCAGATGCATATTTTCTGGTGCAACAGCAAGCGCTGGAGGATTTAAGCGCCAAGCAAGAGAAAGTTAATAAGCTTGCTAAGCATCTTGCCAGCATTATGGGTACCCAGGATATTATTTCTTGAGATCTTCTGAAGTGGTTTCAGTTCTGGATTTGTTTTGCTGCGGTGTTTATTTGCGCTGGTCGCCAACTTTGACAACCAGTGCATATGATATGTTGCTTTGTTCCCTATATTTGCACTGGTGGCGAACTTTGATGCCTAGTGGATGTAATATGTGTAATAGCTGTGATAGCCTAGCGTTAGTTGCTTGCTTATTTATTTCCTTGTTGTCTTGTTTATTTGTTTGCTTGTAGTCATTGCAATTCTTTTTCCACGATTAGCTAGTGGCTGCAATAACCTATTTTTTAAAACTAGGCCACAATAACCATTGGCTAATATTTACTGTAGTGACACTGGGCCTCCTACTGGCCGTAGAAATAGTGGGCCTTCTACGGGCCGTAGAAACAATGGGCCTTTTATGGGCCGTAGAAACAATGGGCCTTCTGCGGGCCATATCATCAATGGGCCTTATACAGGCCGTATGATCGATTGGCCAAACATGGGTCAAACAGACCTCATTATGGCCATAAACGGGCTAGATTTGGAATCGTCCGTTCATGGGCCGACCATAACGGGCCATCGTTAATAGGCCGTATTTGATTGCTATGAAAATGGCCCAATGTATTAACGGACCACAAACGGGCCGACTGTAACAACGAGATGAATTTGGCCCACAAGCAGAAAATGACAGTAACGGGCCATAAATAAATGAATGCTAGAAATGAGCCCTAGAATAAATGGGCCCTGAGAAGGCCGAAAGATAACATGGGCTGGAAACGGCCCAACGGAATAATGGTCCGTTAATGGGTATAAAGTGATACACTGTTCATTACGGGCTAGTTTCACCACGGGCCGTTAATGGGTGTAAAGTGATACACTGTTCATTACGGGCCAGTTTCACCACGGGCCATTAATAGGCCAAGAGTTACATAGGGCCTCATATGGGCCGAAAGACGTCATGGGCCATACATGGGCCAGAAGTGCAAACGGGCTGGAATCATATTGGGTGGCCCAGATGATGCTACTGGGCCTAATTCGTATAGGGCGTAACGGGCCTTGGGTTAGCGGGCCGGCCCGCCACCTTTTGACCAAGTCAAACGGGCCGGCCTTTTCACAGGAATGGGCCTCTGTTGGGCCATGCCACGTGTCGACGTGTCATAGGCGCCATATGTCCAATGAGTGGATGACATCTGTCCCAACGATGAGCCGACACATGTTTCCTCGAGCCAATGATGATTTTACACGTGGAAAATCCCCATTGGTCGGGGCTGTTAACGGGTTATCGGATCCAAAACCCGACCCGATAGCTTAACGGTGTTCCATTACGGTGGACGCCATGTGTCGGTCACCCTTGACGAAAGCACTTCTGTGACGCGGGACTTATCGTCATGGAAGTGGACACTTCCTTGATGATAATTTTGGTAATGTCATGGAACACTTCTATGACAGCACAGGTATGACTATCTTGATTCTGTCATAAAATCATCATGGATGTACATGCATGACAGAAAATGCGACCTACTGTGACAAACACGTATCATCACGGAAGTGTATTTTTTTGTAGTGCTAGCTGCTGCTACTCCAGCTCTCGCTCGCACTGCTACTGCTGCTCTGGCTCTTGCTCGCACTGCGGCTTTGCTCTTGCTGTTGTTTGCGTTGTTGCTGCTCTGCTCTACTGTTGCTCTCGCTCGCTCGTGCTGCTGCACGACCTGCGGTAGCTACAGGAGTTTCTACTTTAGCACTCGCTCGTAGCACTGATGCACGAGCTGCTCTCTGCTAGTATGTTCAATCAATGCTTGAATGCACTAAACTTCTATTGCAGTGCTCTGCTACTAGTTCAATCAGTTTCATCAGTAAAATTCAGTTTCGACAGTAAAATTTAGTTTAAACTGTAAAGTTGAGTTTCTTGAGTTAAATTCAGAGTCAACAGTATTTACAGCATCTGTCAGAGCGGCCGCGGCACGGCTGATGCATTTTAGATCTAGCACTTTTTGGTGATGTGTACATCATCTATTGCACATACTATTAGACTCCCACTTTAGATTAACATTGTCTGTATTGTCCTGCTTCAGCCTCGCCACCGTACACCTCACCTGAGCTGCTCCAACAATGGAACCGTCCATCATAGTGGAGTAGTACCCTCGGCGTCATCTCCAGAGGCATCAAATCTTCTTCCCCGCCTCTGACAGTGACATCAACATCACCATCCTCCACGTCCAACCCAGTGATGCTGAGGTTGACAAGGCTATGCCGAAGAGGTTGTACACTCGTCGCATCACTTTGTTACTCTACATTCATGTCGATCCCTCAGGGATCCTTTGGTTTAAAGCAGTTGCAAATCTAGGAAGAAATGAATCATGGTCACAAAGTTAACAAGGACAAAACTAAATGCTCTTTTGAACCACAATTAGAATCGGTTTAGCAAGATAACCATTATATGATATTCATGTGGTCCAAATCTAAGCTCACAAAATATTTCTAGGGCAGGCTTCAACCTGTTGAAGACTACCTACTAGAATCGCAACTGGTTCAAAGAAAAAGTGAAGGAAAACATAGGAATTGGAAACTTTACTATGGTACTACTATTCATGCATTTGTCAGAAGGAATGGAGGAAAGAAAACTGGAGGATTTTTTTCCTTTGGTGTCTCTTTCAAAGAAAAACATAGGAATTTTAATATCCACTTGGACATCCTTTTCAAATTAATATGCATGAAGAACATGACTAAGTGCATTACTAGCATAATAAGATTCTTATTTTACATTTTCGTGTGGTTTGACTTTAATTTGACCATGTTTCTCCATTCATGTGTTCTTCCAATTCATGCGAACCAAACACCCAGGTTGACAGAAATCCTATGTTTGCAAATGCTCTGTTATGTATGTGCATTCCTATCCTATTCCTGTGTTTTTCCTGTACCTACGTTTTTAGAATCCTCCAATTCTAAGGAGCCCTTACAGATTTACTTCATTTTTAGATAGGTGTCAAAGAAAACTGTGTGTGTTTGTCGCGCTCCTGCCATGCCGTCATCACCCCACTTGAGGTGCACCATCAACGGAAGCGTTCACGGCAGCAGAGACCCCCCTGTAGACCTTCTTTCACCGCCTTAGATCATCTTCCCCATTGCTGGTAGCCACGCCAACTGCATTACCATCATCGACAGAGCAGATGAACCCGAGGACTACACAGTTCCGAAAGAGAGGTCGCACTCTTTTGTGTCATCTTACGTTATACATCCATTATTATTACCTGCTACTTTATCATCCTATTCACCTCTTAGAGTCCGAGTCAGGTCCAAACTAATGTTCCAACTTGAGTTTTAAAATGTTTGTGGGGCACATATTGAGGTAGCAACGAATAGTATTTTTCTACTATCTGGTTCATCTGGGGTCTTCTATGTGCTTCGTGTTGGGTGGGCAACAAGCAGTAGATGAGCCATCATCTATCTTTTTAAACTAAAGCTATCATCTTCCTGCTATCATTAGTTTTGGATCTATCCACTCGTTTGCTACCACCAGTCTTGATTTCTGCATGCAGCCCTTAGGCCTTACATAATCTGACTATGTTTTTTATTATGTATGTCGGTTATTGTACACAATCGTACTAAACATGTAGAGAAAAAAGAAGACCGTTGCGTGGGAATATAATGCCATGTAGACTCTGCTCCATGGTGGGCAAAGTGGGGCCCCTGTCCCCCATTCCAGATTGTATTCTAGAGGAAGATAACTATTCAGAGGGGGATTCATAGGGAGCCGACCACTCCTATTTACCCTCTAAACTCTTTGCTCCAACCTGGCATGTTGATATTGGTCATATCATGCATATGGCGCCTCACATTGCTTATTTTATACATCTTATATTTCATTAGCTTAGTTTAGGTTTGCTTTATGTGAATGCCACATGTTGTTTTCTATATCATACTCCCTCTGTCCCTAAATATTTATCTTTTTAGAGATTTTAACAAGTGACTACATACAGAGCAAAATGAGTGAATCTACACTCTAAAATATGTATATATACATCCGTATGTGGTAGTCCATTTGAAATCTCTAAAAAGACAAATATTTAGGAATGGAGTGAGTATATGTGAATTATGTAATGCCATCTTCTTTAGCCAGACATCATATACGTGCATCATGGAATGCCATCCTGTTTAGCCAGTCATCGTATATGTGAATGTTATCGTGCCATACTGTTTGTTTTTTCATAATGTATTCCACTTGTCAACAATATTTGTACATTCATCTACTCTTCCTGTGCATCAGCCATTTGAGTCGGTGATGGGAAAATCTGGAGCGAAAACAAGGTCTACTGAGCAGTCGGTGCTACCTATTGATGCAGATTTCTTGCTGGTTATAGATCGCTCCTCAGAGGAGGATTCGGAGATAGATGACCAGTCGTATGCCCCCCCAAGGTGTATGCTCTAACCCGACAGGGTTATATTGCTCATATCATGCATATGGTGTCTTGCATTGCCATGTCATCTGCTTAGATTAGACATGCTTTTGTGCGAATGCCTCCTGTTTGCTTTCTATATTAGATATGTGAATTATGCAATGCAATGTTTTTTAGCCAGTTATCATATATGTGAAATATGCACCGCCATCCTGTGTAGCCAACCATCATATATGTGAATTATCTCATGCCATCCTTTTCTCATTACATATTCCATTTCTCAACAATTTGTGTATATTGAACTACTCTTCATGTGTATCAGCCATTTGAGCCGGTTATGGAAAAATCTAGAGTGAAAACAAGGTCTTCAAAGCAGGCAATGGTACTTGTTGAAGCATATATCTCTGTGGTTATAGATAGCTCCTCAGGAGGATTCAGAGACAGATGACCAGTCCCATATCCCACCTGAGGTGTATGATCTAACTTGCAATGTTTATATTTCTCATATCATGCATATGGTGTCTTGCGTTGCTTAGTTTACACTTACACCGCTGGATAGAGAACCAGCCACACCCCATCTAACCCCAACCCCAGCAGATAGTAACCCACTTCTAGTTGACACATCACCATCTCCACCACAGAGTACCCCCGCACGAGCAGAGCAACTGCAGTGCCCAAAGCACGAAGACCACCACAGCGAACCCAAACTCCACATTTAAAGCAGAAGAGCAACTATTCTCAGGTCAGATTCTGTAGCTATGGTCCATACTCCTTTGCTCTTACATCACTGTATTTACTCATACCAACTAATTTCGAATTTGAAGGATCCAATTGAAACTCCAATGGTGCAATAGGTATGTTTTAAACTATTTCTTTAACTAGATTGTTGTTCTAACTTCTTGCTCTGTGACTGTGTTGATTTCAGTTTCAGTTGTGTAAACAGTTGTTCTCATGTCAAGCACACACTACTGCAGGATGCTCCTAACGTGACACTACGATCAGAGACCCTTCGAGAAACTGTGTGCGATGCAATAATCACAAACGGTGGTGTATGAAAACCGTCAAAATGTACAAAATGCTTGTGATGACGGATGCATCAAACACAGTTCAGATTTTACTTGCGTGTGTGATGAAGGGCATATGGTTCAGTTCATTTAACTGTTTGCGATGAGGAGGAACAAAATAAACAGGCAGCCAGATGAAGGCGTGTGCGATACAGACCATACGGTTCACTCAGATGAACTATTTCTGATGAGGAGAAACAAAACAAATGGACAGCCAGATGAAGGTGTGTGCAATATACAGCATACGGTTCACTCGGATGAACTATTTGTCATTAGGCAACACAAAAGAAATGGTCAACCATATCAAGGTGTGTGCGATATACGCATGCAGTTCACTCGGCCCTTGTCGTTAGTGTGTGAACTCTGTTGCAACCGTTCGCTCCCCAGGCGCCTCTTCATGTGTAACGTGGCAACCGTCCACCGACTCTTCGCCTTTCCTCTCGATTTGGAACTGCTGCCGCACGCTAGCTCTTCCTCCCTCCTCTATTTGCCTTCACCCTTCCTTCTGCCATTGTTCGATCGTCTTCTCCATGGAGGGAACAGGCCGGAAACGATCCCGTTATTCTTTCCCGATCTGAATGATGATGCGGTGGAGGAACTCATTGATCCGTGCAAAGTCATCACCTCGGCTAGCATGGCAGGTTCGTTCAAGACCATTCTCGGCTCAACTATAACATCATTACAAGGAACCCAAGGGTCCAGGAGCGGTTTGATCTCCCCTATCTTCTTCGCCGTGACCCTGCTGACTGGCGCGGGGACGAGGGAAGCCTCGCCTTGTGTAAGTTGATGCCGCTTGATAATGATACGTATGATGTTAAGATGCCATCGCTTGATGGCAAGGCTTGGGCAGGCGCAAATGGAGATTGGGTTGTTTATATTGGGTACAACTACGAGTGCGAACTTGTGAATGTGTACACTTGTGAACGGGTTCCACTTCCAAAAATCTCTGACGACTGCCCAGAGGTTGAGTACACCGGTATTCTACGTGAGTTCAAATACGATCATGCTGACTGTCGTCTAGGGAAGATAGCAATTTGTCGATTTCCCAACCGCTCTTGGGATTACACGAACTATGAAGTTGTTGCTATCTTCGACAAGCTTGTTGCCGTCCTTACTTCCACGCCTCGATGGATATTGCTCAAAAATCAATTTCTGTACACGGATGAGTAATGTGATGCAATTCAATATGAGTGTCTTGTGTTTGCTGCCACCACTCGTGGCACTATTTTTGCATGGAATCCTGATGCTTTCGATACGTTTGTCTTCCACTGTAATTATAATTGTTTCATCCACGTGCATGCGGGTTAGCTAGTTTACCTTTATTAATTAACCTTCTTTTGTTTCCAAGGTCCTATGAACATTCCACCACCTATACTTGAATTTTTTTACAAGCATGAGGACAAGCAGGACCCATATACTCAGTGGCGCCTGGCAACTTATTCCGATGGATCACCTCTTCTTGTCTGTATACAGGGCACTGCTGATGTTACTAAGGAAGCAGGTGTTGTCTTGCATGGTCACACTCTCCAGACCTATTCCAACATCTGTTGCAGGGTATTCGGGATGGATACTAGTGTACTAGTGCCAACACCTTCTCCCTGGTCCAGTATTGAAAGTCTTGGAGGAAACTCGCTCTTCCTTGGCAAAACTGTCCAATGATGGTGGAAGGCGATCCAGCTGCTGTTGACACAACGTTACTACCATTTATGAGAAGCAACTGTATCTATACCTCGGACATTACTATGCTTCCCTACTGTCCCAATATGGGTCCTGACATAGGCCGCTTCAGCCTCGATGATCAGTCCTGCGTTGGTCTCGAGATTGACAGTAGCTGGCCCTTCCCAGAGAATCACTTCTGGTTCAAAGCAAGCGTTTCCAACGCCGACGAGTGGTTGAGCTGAAGTTCATTTCATCGCTTTGTTATTTGTTGTGTGAGAAAAACTTTACTAGAATGTTTTGTTGGAAATGATCTATAATCCAACGTGTATCCTCGTTGTCATTGTGGGTTGATGACTTGTTGTATGTAATCAATGGTACATTTGCATATGTGTCCATCAACTCACACCTACTAGTGGTGTCCATATGAACAGTGCTAGTGATTTTAGTTGCAAAAATTAGATAGTGCTAGTGATTTGTAGCTGCATATTTTGACAAATCGTAGTGTTATAAGGTTGACAAATGGCAATGTTACTAGATAAACAGATGTTAATCTTTCTGGTTTGACAAATGGCAACATACCCAAAATGACAGATATGAAAATTTGACCCAATTGTTTGTACGTGCTTACACATGGGTCATGCAAAACAACCGTTTGCGTTGAAGGGATGCCGAAATCCTGTTTGGCACATTTTCCCTTGGCTTCGTGCAGAAGCTGTCAGTTTGCATACGGGTGTTCTAACTAAAATGTTTGGGATGAGTGTTTTATATTTAAAAACCATTGACGTTTTTTAAAGAAAATCATTTGATAATTCTGTACATTAAGAGAGAAAAATGGAAGTTCATTCAAACCATATCTTTCATTCAGTCACACTGTGAATTTATATTCATATGATCGAGAATTCGAGTGTCGGGGGTTTGGTGAGACATATGCCAAAGAATGGCTAATCATGATGGGGGCTAGTAGGACGTCGCCGATGCCCGGAAACGGGATGAGGTGAAGACATGCACGCCGACGAATCTTACCCAGGTTTGAGGCTCTCCTAGGAGATAACACCCCTAGTCCTACTCTGTGGGGTCTCCACATGATCACTAAGGCACTAGCGAGTACAATGGTGCTCCTCGAGCTGTATACTAGAGGTAGAACAAAGGAGGGCTAGCTTTCTCCTCTCTTTATGTGTGTGTCTAGGTCTAACAGGTTGGGAACCCTTTGCATGGGTGCCCTGGGGGGTTTATATAGGCCTACCCCCAGGGGTAAAATGGTAATCTGGCCGAGTGTAGGACCCGGCTGTCAGTTTCTCTTGTCGCCGGCTCCTCCTCCGGCCGCTGGGGCCGGCCGCCTGGTAGGCCCTGCCGGCTGGTCTGGTACGGAGACGACAGGCCGCCTCCGCCGCTTGCGGGCCTGGCCGGCTACTTGTTACCGTAGCTGTAACGCTAATGACGCATGCTTGGTCGGTGGGGGGGGGGGCGTGGCTACAGTCCCGCCGTTTGGTGGGAGATCACTGTAGCCACACCGTGTCTCGTCTAGTTAATGGCACGTGGACTCCGAGGGAAGAGTAGGCCACCTGCTAGAGGCCGGCCTCCCTCGGGTCCGACTGGTCAGGTGCTGCCGCCCTCTGGGCTCTCGCTGCCTGGCAGGGCCCGCCGCCTGCAGGCCGTACCGACAGGCCGTCGTGGGAACTGGGTTCCACCTGACAAGGGTGACGTCAAGGGCGGGATGGCAACCGTGCCGCGCCTTGCGGAGATCTTGGCCGGTACAGGACACTGTCGGCGTGCTCCGCCCTAGATATGGGGGTGATGGACTACACTTTGGCCACATCCTGTCTTGTCTTCTTTATGGGGGCACAGACTTTGAGGGCGCCGTGGGCCGCCTGGTAGGAGCCGGCCTCTCTAGAGGCCACCTGCTAGGAGCCGGCCCGTCTTGCGGCCGTCCTCTGGGTCTCGGTCGTCTTCTGGCAGCCGGCCACTTGAGCCAGCCGGCCACCAGAAGGCGTCGCTTCGTCCTTGACGCTTGAGGGGCGTAGACGGCCCGATGTCTTGAAATGCTCAGGGACTCGGGTTAGGCTACCCGTGGCCCATTACTCCGACAGTAGTCCCTGAAGCTGGTGAGGCGTCGAGGCTGACAGGTCGAGGTGCCTCAACAGTTTCCTTTTCCGAGTACTCTTGCTGAACGCTTCGTCCGTCTTCTGGTAAGCCGCCCGCCAGGAGTCGGCCATCACCACACGGATTAGTTGGGTGACTTTGAATTGTCAAGGCGGGAGTCAGGTGGTGTGCGTGCTAAGCTTCTAGCCCACCGCCCGCTATGAGCACGCCACGCGGTGCCAGCTATTCGGGCCAGCCTGCCAGCCACGCATGCGATGGGACGCGATAGCAGGCTGGGCCCGCCACGACCGGGCCTCGGCGCGTGAGCGGATCCGCTGTGGCCGAAGCGGACCGTTGCGATTCCACGCGGAGTTACTGCGTGCAGTAACTCGTGCAATAATAGTGGAGACGTGGGGTCGTGGGCGCAGTTAATCCCACGATCCCACACCCCGCCCCCTCGGCTTTGCATCACAGGGGCTATAAGTAGGGGGGAAGGGGGAGCGGCGGAGCACGCGCGCCCTCCTCCCCTGTGCCATTTTCGACCTCCTCCTCCTCTTGCTGTCGCCGCACTTCTACGCCCCGCCGAAGCGCTGCCGCAGCTCATCACCGTCAGCCTCCTCCGCGCTGAGCCTCTTGCTCCGCCGCAGCGCCACTTCCCCGCCGAGCTCAGACCCCGTGACGCGTGAGAAGGGAGGGGACTGGGATGGCTCGGTCGTCATTGACAACCACCTCACCTTTCTTCGCGCCACACGGCGGTTGCCCGGTGTGGGCTACGTCAAAGTGCGAGCACCGCCAGAGGAAGAAATCTCGCCGGTGCCGTAGGGAGGTGAGCAGGTTATCTTCCGCTCGCACATCCTTGGCGGCTTCGGCCTGCCGGCGAGCGGGTTCTTTCGCTCCTTCCACAACTTCTACCACCTTCGGCCGCATCACCTAACGCCCAACACCGTGACGTTGCTCTCCGCCTTCGTCATGATGTGCGAGGGCTATCTTGACATCCTCCCCACCATCGAGCTGTGGGGAGTGTTTTTCTACACCAAGCTGGGCACCTCCACCAGGGAGAAGGCGGCCCAGTGCGGCGCCTTCGTCGCGGTGCGCCCGTCCGTGAAGAACGCCTTCCCCGCCATCAAGCTGGCACAGTCGGTCAAACTATGGCAGAAATCATATTTCTACATGGAGAACGTCGACCCCGCCCTTGAATTCATCAACTTGCCGCACTACGAGGACGGCCCTCTGGCCAAACCTTGGGCGAACTGAAGCTAGAAGCCGAAGCCCTTGTCAGTCGACGCCACCGCAGCCATCAACCAGCTCCGGGTGCTGACAGACGCGACATGCCTCAAGGCGTCCAACCTGCTGGCCGCCTTCCTCGAGCACCGGGATCTCCCGCTCCAAGGCCGGCCTCATCTGATCTGTCGGATGAGCGGGCACCAGGACCCGAGCCGGACATGCACGAGGGACATGCCAACTGCCAAGGTCGCCCGCATGGTGAACGAGATTTCCGACCTGAAGCTGTCGGAAGGGTCTTGGCGGTTCGGTATGCGGCCATACTCCCGGGCCACCCGCCGCCTCCTGTAAGTTCTTCAAATCTTTACTTTTTATTATTTTGTTTCGGTTTTGGTCTTGCCATCTTGAATAGTCGATCGGTCTTGTAAACACAGATCTTCACGTCTCTGGCGACGACCGCCATCGTTGGGCTGGGTGGAGACTACCTGCCGGACCGGGCAGTGAGCGATGTGGATGACCCTGACTTGGGGGCGGCCGCCCTGGAGGACGACACCATAGGCGGTGGCGAAGAAGCGGGCGCCTCTGAAGATGTGGGTGGCATCGAGACCTGGCCCGATGACGACGAACACGAGGACGAGCCGCGCCATGCGAGAGGCACCAGCAAGGCGGATATGGGCCTTCCGCCGAGACGGCTGCTCAAGGTGGCACGCGCAAGCGCAAACAAGGCGCCGCCTTGTTTGGCAGCGCGCCAAGGAAGACCAAGAACCCGACCGCCACGACCAGGTGGAAGGAGGCCGCTGCGAAGGCGGCCAAGTTTCAAAAGCTTCCGAAAGTGCCCCCTATGGTGTCGGCGTAAGTGCCTTTTCCTTGTGCCTTCCTTTCTTATTGATTTTATCTAAGTCGTTCTACTTTATTTCCTTGACTAAGGGCCGCGCTCTCTCTTGAGAAGTCGGCCGCCGCTTCCGTCATCGGGTTGGGGGAGACTTCTGCCACCACCCGACAAATCGACCCTGTGGCCAACCTCCAGGAGACGTAGGAACGAATGGGCGGGAGGTGCGTGAGGAGCGGGAAGCCGACGTCCGAGCTGAGGCCACCGCCCTTCAGTAGTGCAACAGGGCGTTCCTAGATTCACGAGAGGCCATTCGGGTATGTTTCTTACTTCTTCATCTTTCATTCTTGTATTTCTCTATGGGGGCGCGCCAGTGCACCCACTGGGTGTAGCCCCCGAGTTTCGAGCCGGCTGCTGAGCAGGCGGCCCAGAACTTTACTTGGCGAGCTCCGAGTGCTAACTTTTTCTTCTATCTTCATTGCGGGACTATCATAATCTTCACGCGATCACCTTCAGGTCCAACGTCCGAGATTTGGATAGGTGGACCGCCGACTTGGCGGAAAGCCGGAGTAAGTCCCTGTTTTCTTTCTCTGCGGGGGCGTGATAGCGCACCCGCGGGCTATAGTCCCCGAGATTCGGGCCGACTGCTGAGCAGTCGGGCCGGATCTCCCCGGCAACCATACTTCTTCTTTGTTGGTCATTGACATCCTTTTTCTTTCTCCACTCTTGCAGAGGCCAATGCCGCCATGTAGTGGCAGCTGGGTGAAGCCAACACCACGTTGCGTGCCAAGGAGGCAGAGTGCAACGAGCTGGCCCAGGAGCGCGACCGACTGGCCATGCAACTAGCGAAGCAGACGGAGCTACTCAAGATGGCCCAGAAGGAGGCGGAGGTGAAGGAGTCCAATCTCCTCACCGAGTTTGAGACCGAACGCTCCACCTGGACCGACAAGGAGGCGCTGCTGAAGTCCGGCTTCGGCAGGATTGAAGACATGGTTGATGGTAAGCTTTCTTCTTTTTCTTTCTTTGGGTTGCCCGTTGTCGATCGAGCCGGCTTCCAGCTTCTGGCCTCTGACTTCGGATCTTTTGCTTTCTGCCTGAGCAGACTTCTTTCCTGGCCATTCTGACACCGCCAACGAGGCTATCGAGGCTTATAGTGAGGAACAGAGGGCGGAAGGCATGCAGATCACTGCCGACGCCCCTCGGACTCTTAGCGAAGAACTTCTCAACATCCAAGCCCGCCTCCGGCCGGCTCATCAGATGTTGCGCCGTCTTCAGTGTGTTGGGGCACATGCGATCTCTGCCCTTTGGCCAGACATGCCAGCCCCGTGACCTCCCAGTCGGACTGCCGACTGGCTGGAGGTGGCGGCCGGCCACCTCGAGGCTTGGAAGAGTTCCTCCGCCCGAGCTGGAGCGTGCCGGGCCTTGGAGTTCATCAAGGCGTGGTATCCTGGGCTAAATCTAGCCTAGTTGACCATGTTTTGGTAGGAGTCCCAAGAGGAGCTGGTGGCGGTGGAGCGCGACCTTGTCAGACGGGCAACAGCGATTGCCGACTACACCAACACTAGCATCTTCGTTCCTAAGCTAGCTGAGGATGGTGTCGAGGTGCCACCAGAGTGGTTCGGGCTGAACCCGGAGGATGACGAAGACTCGGCCGAGATGATCGACTCTAGTGACGAGGGAGAAGACGAGGAGGACGCGGAAGGCGAAGAAGAAGCGCCAGAAGTCGGCACGGACGGCCAGCCCCAGCTTGATCGTGCCTCGAACAACAAGCCGCACTCGAGTGTGCCGACTGCTACTGGAGGTGACGAAGTGGAAACTGACCAGCCGTCCACTCCACCAACCGGCACCACCGACCCTGCCACCCAGCCGGACCCCTCTGCAGCTCCCTATGCCGCCGACTTATCTTTATTTTCCCTGTTTTATCAATCTCGACAAACTTTGTTAAATTTTCACAATTCCACCCGCGGGGTGTATTTCAAACTCTGTTGAATGCTGGCCAAGGGCCTTTCGTCATGTAAATATGCTTTCTTAGAAGTTGTGCTTTTGCCGAGTTTTGACTTTTCTTGCTTTCTACTCCTTGGCCTTTTTCCTTTGCCGCCTTCCCTTGGCTGCCGTCTTGCCAGCCAAACAGCCGCTCTGCGGATTGTGGCTTGTTCAAGTACTTAGCTCCTTTCGGGAGGGCAAGTACTTAGTCGACTAGAGCATTAGCAAGTTAAAGTAGAGGCTGACCGATCGGCTGTTTTCTGCAGCCGGTCGATGAGGCGGGGAGCCGGCCTGAACTATGTGCATGCTTGGGGTCCTTAGCCATTTTTCATGTGGACACCCTTTCCTGCCTGTAACTCCTACCCACCGGACAGTCTCTTTGCAAGCTGCGGCTTCTAGCAGGAGAAGGCTTAGGTGCCAACACACTACTTGTCCGACTGCAGGAAGCTTCACATAGTACAAGGCGGCGAGCCCCCGGGCCGACTGGTCGAACCTTGTGCCAGGCGAAATAATGAAATAACACATTCATAGGCACAATACTTAGGAAACTAATTGAATACATCTGGATGTCGCCGCTCGCTCGGCAGCCGCGTCCTTCATTTGCCACGTGCCTCCTTGGGACCACCTACGTTGCTAGCGTCTCGTCTCGTCTATTCTTATCTTATCCGTCGTTCGTCCACACATGTTTCTTCCCCATCTCATTTTCTCAGCTCACCACACCGCTCCACGATTCACACTGCCCATCTAGAGCTGCTGGATCCCCTCCCCAAAGTTGCATTGCAAGGCTCTGCCGCCTCCGCCAACACCGTTAGAACCGCGTCGGAGCAATGAGCAGTGCTGCAACGGCCTTCGAGCACCCACGCGCAAAGCCACACCACTGCGAGCCGAAGTTTGAGGAGGCGCATCATGTTGCGTGGAGGGCGCCGTCTACGGTTCTGTGAGGGACGCGTTCTCCACCATGGGGTCGCAGCATCGGGGTGGTTGGCAGCAGCGCCGTTGCTGCAATCGGAGATGGCATCATCGACCACCGCCGCTGCAAAGTGGTCGCAGTGGTGCTGTTTCTGGCAACGAGAGGCGATGCTACGACGGCCTTCGCCAGCATCTTTTGCAAGGTTATGGTGTTATGCTATGATGGCTGCCGCCGATGTTGCAAGGCTCTGCTGCAACGGCCTAGTCCTCTCGCCGGAGAGATGCTGCAACGGTGGCCTGGCTACTCCGGTGATGGTGCGGCGACGTTTCTGCGACGACTGCTCGGGCTACTCCGCCGATGCTGCGACGTCGTCTTCATGCTACATGGCGGCTCAGTTGCTGGAACGGTGGCTCATGCTACTCCAGCGATGCTGCGACGGTTGCTCGGGATACTCCGGTGATGCTTTGACGGTGGGGGCGGTGATCCCGCAACGGTGGCTCAGGCTGCTCCGGTGATGCTTCGACGATGGGGGCGGCGATGCTGCGACGGTGGCTCGGGCTGCTCTGGTGATGCTTCGACGGTGGGGGCGGCGATTCTGCGATGAACGGCGGTGATTCAGCGGACGTGGATGCGATGCGGCCGTTGACGAGGCAAGGGAGGGGCGAGGGGGCAATGGTTGCGCGAGTAGCGCCACAAGACTTCAGAAGCAGAGGAAGATCAGACGGTCACGCGTTGGTGCATCGGACGGCTGGCTAATTATTTCCTTCCTGCATCCAGATGGCGCCTAGCAGCCGCCTAATACTATATAGAAAAGAGGGTAGCCCCCGAGCACTTGTCGGGGGACCCGGAGTCTTTGTACTAAATACAAAAGATAGCGTGGTAAATACTACATCAACTGTAAAATCTTCGAAGGAAGTTTCACTACAAAAAAATACACTTCCGTGATGATACGTCTTTGTCACAGTAGGTCGCTTTTTTTGTCATGCATGTACATCCATGACAAATTTATGACAGAATCAAGATAGTCGTACCTGTGCTGTCGTAGAAGTGTTCCATGACATTACCAAAATTATCATCACAGAAGTGTCCACTTCCATGACGATAAATCGCGTGTCACAAAAGTGCTTTCATCAAGGGTGACCGACATGTCGCATCCACCATAACGGAAAGCCGTTAAGCTATCGGGTCGGGTTTTGGATCCGATAACCCGTTAACAGCCCCGACCAATGGGGATTTTCCACGTGTAAAATCATTATTGGCTAGAGGAAACACGTGTCGGCTCATCGTCAGGACATATGTCATCCACTCACTGGACAAAAGGCGCCTATGATACGTCGACACGTGGCACAGCCCAACAAGTTTATATGGGCCGGTCCAACTAAAGGCCCGCAAGATTTTGCGGACCATAATGGGCCGACCCAGCTAAAGGCCCAAGAGATTTTGCGGACCATAATGGGCTAGCCCAGCTAAAGGCCCACAAGATTTTGCGGGCCATAATGGGCCGGCCCAGGTAAAGGCCCACAAGATTTTTGTGTGCCATAATGGGCCAGCCCAGGTAAAGGCCCACACGATTCTTGTGGGTCATAATGGGCCGGCCCAGCTAAAGGCCCACGAGATTTTGCCGACATTAATGCGTCGGCCCAGCTATAGGCCCACAAGATTTTGAGGACCCTAGTAGGTCGGCCCATTAACTGGCTGCCATGTTTTGGGCCAAATGCCGGACCATATTTGATCCGGTCCATTAATGGCCTGCCACGCTCCGGGCCTAATAGTGGCCCATATGAGATCCGGCCCGTTAAAAGCCTACCCCGTTCTGGGCCAAATTACGGCCCAGATCAAGTCCGTCCCTTTAAGAGGCTTTGGGCTCAATTATGGCCCATATCAGATTCGGCCCGTCAACTGGACACTATGCTTTTGGGCTCACTTGCTAAAGGCCCACTTAGTAATTCGGCCTGATATTAGTTTTGGCCTGTTAAGGGCCCGTTTAACATTTCGGCCCTATATTAATTTTGGCCTGTTAAAAGCCTGTCATATAGTTGGACCTAACTACGGCCCGGTTTGCATCCGTCCTGCTCGCAGCCGATATCTGATTGGGCCAAACAAGGACCCAGACAATTTTGGCCTGTTAAAAGCCCGTGATTTGATTCACACAATCATGGGCCGGGGTTCATTTCGGGCTGCTGCGTAACTAGTAGGAATTAAGAACAAACCTACTCTTTACAATAAAGAAATTACGGCATAGTAACTAAGAATAAACCTACACTACACAATAAGGGATTTAAGGTATATTACATCCACTGGGCATCGAAGTTCGCCACCAGTGATCATAAAGCGTAACAAAGAAGCAGATTACAAAAACTGGGCACCATTGCAGCGTAACAAAATAATACTGAACCAAGACCACTTCCAAGACAGGTCAAGAAAGGTTAGCCTTGCGGGGGAACTGCTGCGCAAGCTGCTGAGCAAGGCTGTGAGACCGGCCTAGCATGTTGGTCATAGCTTCTAGGTGTGGCTGTTTAGCGATGAGGTTCTCATTGGTGTTCTCCGCAATCTTTCTTAGACATAGGACTTCAAGTCGAAGTTGAGTTGCAGAATGCCTTTCTGCTAGAACTTGGGACTGAAGAAGTCGAACTAATTCAGACAACGAATTCTGTGAGCTTGTCTGACTGTTAGTCTCAAGTAACTTGAACACTGCATCAAGACAAGACTTTGGGTTTGTCTCGCTATCTTCAAGATGTTTTGCCTTCATTGCTGCAATATATGTTGGGTTTGTCTCACAGCCTTCAACAGACTTGTGCATGCCATCAGGCATATCACCCTGAAACAAAGCGGAGAGATGACAGGTTTTGCACGTGTATAAACAAAGATGATAACTGTTCTGTCAATTCTATCCAATTTCAAATTAGAAAATAAAGAGTATGTTCAAAATATCAATAGCATAATTTGGCATTGTTCATAATGCAGGGAGCTTCACCACACTACTGGATTACCATGTCAACATAACAAGCATAGACGAAGGGCAAAAAAATCATTCTATCTATTTTGGATAATGTGCATGGCATGTTGTTCATATCATCAGCCACATCAGAAAGATAAAATAGGAGATGACAAGGTGCAAACGTGGGCTGCTGCACCACACACTCGATTATAGATCCACAAAAACAAGCATACATATATGGAGTATTAAGTAATGTGCATGGTATGAATAAGGAATTTCGTTTTACAAGTAAAACTTAGAACTTACGGTTCTTACGAACATGCATTTTGGTAGAAACAGCAAACTAAAGAGCAGTAAATGATAGGGAGTATGAGCAAATTAAACAGCCGTTGAGGATAAAGGCTTTAGAAGGACTGACTTACATTAACAGTTAACACCGGCTTTATAATCCCCTTCTCCATGGTAAGGGAAGGATAACTCAAGAATTTCAGCACAGAATCTTCTTCATAAGCATTGCCTGTACTCTACATTTTGTAGAGAGTAATTATAGATATGATAATACTGGAAGGGATAGAGGATAATGAAGATAAGATGCAGATTGATGCTACATAATCAACTACCAATCCCTGGAAGTACAAGCGTTACAGGACAAAATGTACTGACAAGAGCAATGGACTACACTTCTGCACTAGCATTGTCTGTGTATTCTACTTGTTGGTAAGATTAAATATAGATCTGATCTTTCTTAGTAAATGGTGGGCGAGGGAGATAAGATGCAGAATGCTACAAAATGAACCAATCCCTCTTCCCATACTACAAGAGTGTTTTGAACACTGGTGTACTGTACAAAACGTTCTTATATTATGGGACAGAGGGAGTAGCTGTTAATGTAAGTACAGTGATAGACCACATTCAGTCCTAACAAGAGGACTGCAGAGCTAAACCTCTTCAAAAGCATTGGGTTGATTCTAAATTTATGTAAGAGTCCATACGGATCTTATAATGTCCACCAAATGGACGATTACGAGGCTAACATGTGCAGTGATGCTACATAATCAAACAGCTATGAAAGTAAGTATGGTCATACAGGGCAAGAGGTACTCACAAGAGCAATGAAGTGTGCAGCATAGTTGCGAGATTCTGTGGTCCCTTGAGAACGAATGTTCTTCTGCTAACAGTTTTCGTACAAGAGAGACATTAAGGCAAATGCAGAAATGTAGTTCAAATTGTGATGTGATATCATAGACAATACCTTACGCTGCAGCCGAGACCAATGTGTAACAAGATTATTCCAGTTACCGTCGGATAAATGTAGCACCGGAGACTTTACAGAAATTTCATTCAAAGGCTTGCCATCGAAGTGCGCTTGCCTCAGGTAGGAACGATACTTCATCAACGAGTGCTTGAAAAGCACAACCAACCCTTGCTCGTCATCACAATCCAGTTTGCGCCTCGCCTATTTAAAAGAATGAAATCTTGTGTCTTCTGTCCGCAGAAGCATATGCAGTAATGACCATGAATAACATTAGTACATTACTTACGCGTATGTTGCGGAGGAAGACTGGAAATTGTTCTGTGTCTGCGGTAGAATCTTTCCATGAAGGAAAGATGCGCACAAAGTTCCTGACAACAACATAAGCTTCGTCTTCTAAACAAGGAAGAAATGGAACAGGGGTCCTATTTGCTGCAATTGGGGCTCTCTCTAGTTCGAAAAGGGATTTGGCAACTGGATTTGGTGTACTCTTTGCTGGAATGGGGGTTTTGCGTCATATAGCTGGTGCTATGTCAACTGGCATAATCACACTGTTTGCTGCAGTTGGGGTCTGCTAAGTTGGGGCATCAGAAATGACCAGTGTAGTAGGGCTAGAGTCTGCTAGAGTTGGGGTGTTTTGTGGGTCAGGTGATATTGCAACTACACTAATGGGCTATTTGATTTATCAGGTGCCACTACGTTTTCCAAATACTTTGCTTGTGCCCCTCCACGATCAGCAATCGCCCTCTTTGAACGTCTGATACACAAGAACAACATTTGAATGGATAAATATGGCATGATGACAGATGGAATAGGTACTGAAAATGGATAGGCATGGCGTATTCACATACACGATGTGTAAACCAAGCTAATGACAATTCAACAAAGTAGAAGCAATGCAAAGCATCAGTTGCAAGATATGTGCGAGCAATGTAACCTTGGAAAGTTAGAGAAAGTACCTTGATGGGTGAATAAGATAGGGCATCTTCCTCTGACTCCTCCACTAGGGAGCTACATTGACTTAGGTCTCCCTCTAGCTCAGAATCACTATTACAATCATATTCTGAGCATGAATCTGTAGGTGGAGAGTGTTTGCATTGCATTGCATTGCATCCAGACTTGATTTCAGTCCCTTAATGCCAAGTTAGACAACCATGGCATTGTTCTGCTTTATTCTTTTCATGCGCGCAAGCTCATAATCATTATGATGCTGTTCAGAATCTGAGATTCATGAAAACATAAAAAGTAGTCAGATTATCTATGGAATGCATTGCGGTTTCAACTCGGAGAGTGTCTCCCTATAAACCACTGCATATGCAAAGTTCACCTCCCCAACCGTGCTGACTAGAGCACACACGGAGATACACACCCGAGTGGCAAACATGCATTTTCGAAAATAATTTAGGAACATTTAGCTAACCAATTAAACAACTCTGTTATAATAATATCAGATTCGTATTTGAACAACTATGCTTGTTTAGCTTGATGGGTGGAGCAGTGTTATTATGACACGAAGCATGTATTCTGATCGTATAGTGATCATAAAAGGGGGAAACTCTAAGCATATATTTTTTTACAAAAGAGGGTTTCCCTCTGATTTCTATTAAAGAAACCACCACGGAACCAACATGATCAATTAAACCCTAAGCATGATCAATTAAACTGTATTATGGCTGTGCCATGGCAGATTTGAAGCTGCATACCGGATAAATGATATTTAGCATCCATTGTTTGCTTCGAACTAAGAATTAAATTTTAAGAGCTGAAAAGAAAGTAGAGTAACCAAGTTAAGATCTTTTTTCTGGTTGAGATCAAAAAGTTGGGGAGATATGAAGTACCACCTCTCTTGCGGCACCGTGTAGGCATCGGGGGTGCGATGGCTGTCGGTGGCGTTGAAGTAGATCTGCGGCGGTAGACGGGTGCATCGGGGGATAAGTCCCGTTGCGGTGGAAGAGAAGGTCGTGTGAGCGGTCTCGGCAAAGAGGACGACGGCGCCGATGAAGCGAGAGGACGCGATGCAAGGCTATTGGTCCATCACCGTGGATGACAAATGTCCATCTCTAGCAGTGGACGACGCGGTCTTGGTAGGCGCTCCGGCATGGTGGTGGACGGTGGCGATGGATGTGGTGGAGGACGACGGTGATGGATGGGGTGGCGGACGGAGGCTGGTGTGGGAATGGGGTGTTCTAGCGCGGACGGTGTATGAATGGGAAAATGGAGGGAGAGGTACGGGGAACCATGTTTTTGGGACGCGCCTGTCTGAAATATGGGAAAGTTACAAACTTACCCCCGTTTCAAATTTGGACGTCTCATCGGTTGGGGATAGGACAGTAATCTCGCATCTCCCAAATATTTGCCGGTAACTATTTCGGGCGAGGAGAGGGTGTTTTGCCGCCCACAGTTGGCGCCCACGGTGTATGAACGGGGCTGACAGGTAGGGCGGTTGTGTCACGTCTGATGGAAGTTACACATCTGCCCCTATTTAAAATACTAGCCTACATCGATTTTGGGCGAGGAGAGGGTGTTTTGCCACCCACGGTTGGCGCCCACGGTGTATGAACGGGGCTGACAGGTAGGGCGGTTGTGTCACGTCTTATGGAAGTTACACATATGCCCCTTTTTAAAATATTGGCCTATATCTATTTCGGACGAGGAGAGTTTGTTTTGCCGCCCATCGTGTATGAATGGGGAATGGAGGGAGAAACAGAGGTCTTTCGGACGAGCTTGAATCAAATGAGTTTTGCCACCCATGTTTGACGCCCACCGCGTCGGAATGGGCTCAAAGGCGGTCGTGTCACGTCTAATTGAAGTTACTAACGTACCCCTATTTAGAGCAGTGGAAATCGGGCCGATGGATTGTCCGTGTAATTGGTAGACCGTAATTTCCATCTCCCAAACACTTGGCTTCGGGCAGCCGATGTGGGAGTGGACATTTTGTTGTTTCTTTCAAATTTTGGGACAATAAGCATCCACGTTTACCCTGGCAACTAAATTCGAATCCATTTTGTATTCCTATGTGAATCTTTATAAATCATTCTATGTGTTTTTATATATCTTCAAAAGGACGACAAAGATGTATTCCACTGTCATATATGAATATGGTTTACAAATGCCGATACTCAAATTCAGAAACTAGAATCCAGTTTAAGGTGAATTCGAATATTTGGAACACTTCATGTCCAACTCAAATGTCACACGCAGCATAATGTGTACTCCCATTTAGATATGTACACAATGTATCAAGATTCAAATACCGAGTCAATCAACCAAGAATGTACGGAACTAACAGACATATAAACACTTATAGAGTATATGGATCAATAATATCAACTAACATACATAAGCCATGCCACTGTACTTTTTTTTGGCTACAACATCATCCTTTTTTAGCCAGCATCTTGGCCCTTTCCGATGCGTGCCACTTATGGTCCATCTATACTACTATTACTGAATTCACATTCAACCCGATTGGCATATTTGTAGGTCTGGCACAGCAATCCAAATGAAATGTCTCCAAGTCTTATCAATTAATAAAGACTTGTGCTCACATAAAATTACAAACAAAAAAACAAAAAAACAATTATTACATGTACTCTAAAACAAATGGTTTGATTGATTACATGAACAGACAACACAAAGGTTATTCAACTATGGAAAGAACATTTCACCTATGATTTACCAAGTAGGAATTTAATTTCCTTTTTTCCTTCAGGACCTTAACAATCTGGTCAGTCTCAGCTTGCTTCATTTTGAAATCCACCAAATAGTTAATGGTTGTCTTGAGTACTTCTTGTGATTGTGTTGTTTGCTTCCTCAACATGTTGTTCGGGAACGTAGCAGAAATTCAAAATTTTCTACGCATCCTTGAGATCAATCTATGGAGTAATCTAGCAACAAGGGGAAGGAGAGTGCATCTACATACCCTTGTAGATCGCTAAGCGGAAGCGTTCAAGTGAACGGGGTTGATGGAGTCGTACTCGCCGTGATCCAATCACCGATGATCCTAGTGCCGAATGGACGGCACCTCCGCATTCAACACACATGCAGCCCAGTGACGTCTCCCATGCCTTGATCCAGCAAGGAGAGAGGGAGAAGTTGGGGAAGACTCCGTCCAGCAGCAGCACGACGGCGTGGTGGTGGTGGAGGAGCGTGGTACTCCCGCAGGGCTTCGCCAAGCACCGCAAGAGACGAGGAGGGAGAAGGGTAGGGCTGCGCCAAGAAGGAGATTTTCTCGTGTCTATGGCAGCCCAAAACGCCACTATATATAGGGGAAAGGGAGGGGCTGTGCCCCGACATAGGTTTCCACCCCTAGGGATGGCAGCCAGCCCTAGATCCCATCTAGGGGGGCGGCCAAGGGGGAAGAGAGGGGGGCGCACCACTAGGTGGGCCTTAGGCCCATCTGAGCATAGAGTTTCCCCCTTTTCCCTTCTCTCTTCGCCTTGGGCCCTGGTGGGGGGGCGCACCAGCCCACCTGGGGCTGGTCCCCTCTCACACTTGTCCCACGCAGCCCTCTGGGCAGGTAGCCCCACCTGGTGGACCCCCGGGACCCTCCCGGTGGTCCCGGTACGTTACCGATAGCACCCGAAACATTTCCAGTGACCAAAACAGGACTTCCCATATATAAATCTTTACCTCCGGAACATTCCGGAACTCCTCGTGATGTCCGGGATCTCACTCGGGACTCCGAACAACATTAGGTAACCACATACATACTTTCCCTATAACCCTAGCTTCATCGAACCTTAAGTGTGTAGACCCTACGGGTTCGGGAGACATGCAGACATGACCGAGATGACTCTCCGGTCAATAACCAACAGCGGGATCTGGATACCCATGTTGGCTCCCACATGTTCCACGATGATCTCATCGGATGAACCATGATGTCGAGGATTCAATCAATCCCGTATTCAATTCCCTTTGTCCATCGGTACGATACTTGCCCGAGATTCGATCGTCTGTATCCCGATACCTTGTTCAATCTCGTTACCAGCAAGTCTCTTTAGTCGTTCCGTAACACATCATCCCGTGATCAACTCCTTGGTCACATTGTGCACATTATGATGATGTCCTACCGAGTGGGCCCAGAGATACCTCTCCGTTTCCACGGAGTGAAAAATCCCAGTCTCGATTCGTGCCAACCCAACAGACACTTTCGGAGATACCTGTAGTGTACCTTTATAGCCACCCAGTTACGTTGTGACGTTTGGCACGCCCAAAGCACTCCTACGGTATCCGGGAGTTGCACAATCTCATGGTCTAAGGAAATGATACTTGAAATTAGAAAAGCTTTAGCATACGAACTACACGATCATTGTGCTAGGCTTAGGATTGGGTCTTGTCCATCACATTATTCTCCTAATGATGTGATCCTGTTATCAACGACATCCAATGTCCATGGTCAGGAAACCGTAACCATCTATTGATCAACAAGCTAGTCAACTAGAGGCTTACTAGGGACATGGTGTTGTCTATGTATCCACACATGTATCTGAGTTTCCTATCAATACAATTCTAGCATGGATAATAAACGATTATCATGAACAAGGAAATATAATAATAACCAATTTATTATTGCCTCTAGGGCATATTTCCAACACAGTCAACTTCATCTCTAAGTGCATGTAACGCCCCAGATATAACTTTCCCAATTTGTACTCCAACTCTTGCCATTTCCGGCATTAAGTTATATTTATTCCTCGGGTTCGGGTCTTTGTCTCCGTGTCTTGTTTTCGTTTTCGTGCATCTCATATCATGTCATCACGTGCATTGCATTTGCATACATGTTCATCTCATGCATTCGAGCATTTTCCCCGTTGTCCGTTTTGCATTCCGGCGCTTCGTTCTCCTCCGCTGGCCATTTCTAGCTTTCTTTCGTGTGTGGGGATTAAACATTTCCGGATTGGACCGAGACTTGCCATGTGGCCTTGGTTTACTACCGGTAGACCGCCTGTCAAGTTTCGGGTCATTTGGACTTCGTTTGATACTCCAACGATTAACCGAGGGACCGAAAAGGCCTCGTGTGTGTTGCATCCCAACACCCCTCCAATTTGTCCCAAAACCCACCAAACTCTCCTCCATCGTCTCGGTCGTTCGATCACGATCGCGTGGGCGAAAACCGCACCTCATTTGCACTCTCCTAGCTCCCTCTATGCCTATAAATACCCCCTCCATTTCGGATCTCTTCTTCTCCCCCGTCCAAACCCTACTCCAAAAAAAAAGAGGATCCGCCGCCGACGGACGTGTCTGGGCAGAGCCGGACAACGTCCGCCGACGACTCCCGCCAATCACTGCGCGCCAAGTCGCCCGGGCCGCGCCCCACATCGCCGCCGACGCCCGAGGCCCGCCAGGCCCGCGGGGAGCCCTCCCGGCCCGCGCACCCCGGCCGTCGCCCCAGCGCGTCCCGCCGCCATCGTCCCCGCGCCCGGCCACTGCCCCCGCCGCCGTGCGCCAACTACGGTGGGCCGCCGCCACCTCTCCACCACCGCCTCGCGCCGCTCCTCCGGCGGATCCGCGCCACCGCGGGACGCCGCCGCCGCGCGCCACCACTCCGGCAACCGGATCCGGCCGGCCGCTCCCCGGCCTCTTCCTCCCTCCACGCCGCCGTCCCTCACCAGCTCCGGCCATCTCCCCATCGCTGGCGTCGAGTTCATCCCCGGCGAGCCTCGGTTCCCGCGCCAGATCCAGATCCAGTTTTGGATTCGGTTGACTTTTATCTCCTAACCCTAACTTTTTGTGCTATGTTTGACTGCTCATATCTCCGCATCCGTAGCTCCGTTTTGGACATATGATATGTCAAAATATTCGCCTCGACGAGTACATCATTTCATTCCATTGCGTCATTTGCATTTGAGTTCATCTTGATGCCCAAAATGCTGTTAGAAGGAGGCATCGTGAGTTAAATTGCAGATCCGTTAGCTCATCATTGACTTTTGTCATTTTTGCCATGATTATTGTGTGCATGATATGCCTATGACCCTTTGGGATGAATTGTTAAGCATTTTGTCTTCTTTCCAGAGGTGCCACCCATGCATTTTTAGGATGTGTGTGGTGTCTTGTGCAAGCTTGCAAAGAGGGGCACCTGAGTAATCTGTTTTTAGGGACTTAGTGATTTTCACTAAGTCTGGGATGGTTTAGTTCATGATGCCATATGTTCATCTTGTTTGCTAGTGATCCGTGCCCCTTTTGAGTATCATCAGTAAGGGACATTTGTTAATCTTGTTGTGCTCTATCCATCCATGTCTTTACTTGCTATGTTGGAGCAACCTAGGTTGAGTCAATCGAGCTCAACTTTTGCATCGTTGTTAATTTGGGCAGATCGTGAACTCTTTTGCGATTTTGCCGGAGCTATTGCTAGTGATCCGTGCATGCTATGCCATTGTTCTTGCCATGTCTAACTAGAATTTTGTGCCTTCTTTATGGATATATGCTTGCCTTGCCAAGACTTGCACCGTAGTGAGAGCATCGAGCTCGTTTACATGCCCCCGTGAGTTACAATTTCATCATGTCTCAGTTTTCACTGTCTGAAAACTGATTGTGTGTCATCTATGTTCGTGTGCTCGTTAGAGTATTTTGTGAACCCTTTTGGCCCTAGGTCACTTTGGGTGTTTTGTTAAGCTTGTTGAGTATCTCCATGCCAAGCTCTTACTTGCCATGTTCAGGTTATGTTTCATGTTGTTTTGCTGCTCCGAAGAGAGCATCGTGGTCAGAAATTTCAGACTAGTGTTAATTTCACTAAGTCTGAGATCTGTTTTGCTTATTCAGTTTTGACATGCTTGTTTGAACCCCTTAATGGATGAATTAGGCCGTGGCTCAGTCCTAGTGATTTGTTAAACATCTTGTGTACATCCCTGCCATGTATTTTGTTTTCATGTTTGGTGGCTGTAGCATGTTAATTTCGTTGCATTTAGGTGCCTACTTGCTGTAAATCGCAGATCGGTTCGTTTCGTAAAACGCTTGCCATTTCCAAACCGTAGCTCCGATTCCTATGATCTTTATATCGTTTTCAGGGGATTTCTTCCCCTCTATCCAGTGGCACACTTGGTTATCCAAGTTGAGACAAGGTTCATGCATTTCCTGTCACGTCTTGCATTTTGCATCCCGCATCGCATCCCGCATAGCATACCATCTTTGCATATTATTGGTTGCCCTTGCACGTGGTTGATTGTATCCTTGTTGCTTGTTTGTGTTGTTGGGTAGAGCCGGGAGACGAGTTCGCTAACGAGGAGCCCGTTGAGTTTGATTTTGAGGATCCAGTCAAATCTGTTTTTAGGGACTTAGTGATTTTCACTAAGTCTGGGATGGTTTAGTTCATGATGCCATATGTTCATCTTGTTTCCTAGTGATCCGTGCCCCTTTTGAGTATGATCAGTAAGGGACATTTGTTAATCTTTTTGTGCTCTATCCATCCATGTCTTTACTTGCTATGTTGGAGCACCCTAGGTTGAGTCAATCGAGCTCAACTTTTGCATCGTTGTTAATTTGGGCAGATCGTGAACTCTTTTGCGATTTTGCCGGAGCTATTGCTAGTGATCCATGCATGCTATGCCATTGTTCTTGCCTTGTCTAGCTAGAATTTTGTGCCTTATTTATGGATATATGCTTCCCTTTCCATGACTTGCACCGCAGTGAGAGCATCGAGCTCGTTTACATGCCCCCGCGAGTTACATCTATGTTCGTGTGCTCGTTAGAGTATTTTGTGAACCCTTTTGGCCCCAGGTCACTTTGGGTGTTTTGTTAAGCTTGTTGATTAGCTCCATGCCATGCTCTTACTTTCCATGTTCAGGTTATGTTTCATGTTGTTTTGCTGCTCCGAAGAGAGCATCGTGGTCTGAAATTTCAGACTAGTGTTAATTTCACTAAGTCTGAGATCTGTTTTGCTTATTCAGTTTTGCCATGCTTGTTTGAACCCCTTAATGGACGAATTCGGCCGTGGCTCAGTCCTAGTGACTTGTTAAGCATCTTGTGTACATCCCTGCCATGTATTTTGTTTTCATGTTTGGTGGCTGTAGCATGTTCATTTCGTTGCATTTAGGTGCCTACTTGCTGTAAATCGCAGATCGGTTCGTTTCGTAAAACGCTTGCCATTTCCAAACCGTAGCTCCGATGCCTATGATCTTTATATCGTTTTCAGGGGATTTCTTCCCCTCTATCAAGTGGCACACTTGGTTATCCAAGTTGAGGCCAGGTTCATGCATTTCCTGTCACGTCTTGCATTTTGCATCCCGCATCGCATCCCGCATAGCATACCATCTTTGCATATTATTAGTTGCCCTTGCACGTGGTTGATTGTATCCTTGTTGCTTGTTTGTGTTGTTGGGTAGAGCCGGGAGACGAGTTCGCTAACGAGGAGCCCGTTGAGTTTGCTTTTGAGGATCCAGTCAACTCTGACAACTGTGTAGGCAAGATGATCATACCCTCGAAATCACTACTATCTTTGCTATGCTAGTTTGCTCGCTCTTTTGCTTTGCCAATGCTACGATGCCTACCACTTGCTTGTCGGCCTCCCAATTGCCATGATTGAGCCTCTAACCCACCATTGTCCTAGCAAACCGTTGATTGGCTATGTTACCACTTTGCTCAGCCCCTTCTTATAGCGTTGCTAGTTGCAAGTGAAGATTGGAGCCGTTCCTTGTTGGAACATTTATTTACTTGTTGGGATATCATTATATTGCCATGTTATCTTAATGCATCTATATACTTGGTAAAGGGTGGAAGGCTCGGCCTCTCGCCTAGTGTTTTGTTCCACTCTTGCCGCCCTAGTTTCCGTCATATCAGTGTTATGTTCCCGGATTGTTGCGTCCCTTAAGCAGTTGGGCTATAATGGGAACCCCTTGATAGTTCGCCTTGATTAAAGCTTTTCCAGCAATGCCCAACATTGGTTTTACCATTTGCCACCTACCCCCTTTTTCCCTTGGGTTTCCGGAGCCCGAGGGTCATCTTTATTTTAGCCCCCCACGGGCCAGTGCTCCTCTGAGTGTTGGTCCGAACTAGAGTCCTGTGCAGCGCCCCCTCGAGGAAACTCGAGGTTTGGTTTTAGTTGTATGGAGAGCTCATCTGAGTGTGCCCTGAGAACGAGATATGTGCAGCTCCTATCGGGATTTGTCGGCACATTCGGGCGGTGATGGCCTCTTCTCGGTGGAGTCCGGGAAGCGGACACGGTGTTGGAGTTATGTTTGCGCAGGTTGCTCTCTAGTTTCTCGCTCGTGCTTTGCCTCCTCTTCTCGCTCTCTTTTGCGAATAAGTTAGCCACCATATATGCTAGTCGCTTGCTGCAGCTCCACTTATACATTACCCCTTCCTACCTATTGAGCTTAAATAGTCTTGATCGCGAGGGTGCGAGATTGCTGAGTCCCTGTGGCTCACAGATTACTATTCACCAGATGCAGGGACAGATGATACAGCTCCAGATGGCGCGCTTGAGCTCAAGTGGGAGTACGATGAGGACTCTCAGCGTTACTATGTGTCTTTTCCTGATGATCAGTAGTGGTGCCTATTCAGGGTTAGATTCAGGGCCTTGTCGCATGTTGGGGGTTTTTTTCTATTTCGGCGCCGTAGTCAGGCCATGAGTGATTTGTATGATGGATGTTATTTATGTACTTTGATGTGACGTGGTGAGTGTAAGCCAACTATGTTATCCCTCTTTATTATTATATTACATGGGATGTTTGTGATGATTACCTGACTTGCGACATATACCTTCAATGCGATTATGCCTCTAAGTCGTGCCTCGACACGTGGGAGATATAGTCGCATCGAGGGCGTTACAAGTTGGTAATCAGAGCCTTCCCCGACCTTAGGAGCCCCCATTGCTTGATCGTTTTTAGTAGCCGAGTTGTGTCTAGAAAAATGTTTTGAGTCCTTAGGAATAATATATCGGAGAGCTTAGGAATTCTTTTTACTTCCCAGTCTCCTAATCGCTCTGGTAAGGCATCCTGACGTAGAGTTTTGACTCTTCTCTTCTCAAATTTCACTAAAAAAAATTTAGGATCACGCGAGTATCTTGGATTTGTTCCGATGGATTATGATGAGAATACTGTCTTGGTGCCTCCTGTCAGGGGTTTAGTGGAAGTGTCCCGGGGAGTCGAGCTCTGAGGTGTTGTCATCATAATTTTATCGTTGCAATTCTGGTATACTTGAGATATGTTCGCGACATCGAAAATCTCCTTTATGTAGTTCGTTGGTGAGATAACCTCGACGCCACCCAGTACTGGGGCGGGAGTTCGGGAGTATCGCCATAACTTGTATAACGGATGCTTTTCGAAGGTTGAGGTAGATGGTTTCCGAAGGTTTCTTGGTTATGTGTTGAAGGATGGATACAGCTGGATGTAGGATTTGCTAGCTTGGGTGAGATATTATGCTTCCCCTGTATCCCCAACACCTGATTGCATAACCGGAAAGTTTCGGGAGTTTCATAGGTGGGAATTCAAGTAGCTCTTAGGATATCTTTCCAACAGATGTATGATATGAAATTGGGGTTCGACGTCTAGTGGTTCGCCTATTCATGGTCGATTTTACAGTGGTCTCGTTGTGTCTTAAAGAGTCCTTGGCTATGCTGACTCGGGGACGCTTCGTATGTCAGGTGCACTGCCTTGTACATGATGGTGTTGTACGATCGAGCCCGTGTAGGTCCCACCACGAAAACTTCGGACGAAATTTCTATCATGTGTTTGTTCCGGCTTATTCCGCAAGCCAACCCTTGGTTTTATTTTCAGTTGTGGTATTCGAGTTGCTTCGACATCATATGTTGATTCCATACCTCGTTGATGTACCTCTTCTACCTGATTCTTCGTGGCTTCGCAATTTAGGAATATGTGACCACTTCAAGAGAAGTGCATTCGTTCATTTTGTTCGGATGTGAAGACTTATGTTGCAATTTTTCATTCCGTTGGATTCACCTTCAATATTTGTCTATTTGTGTGCTAATGGTGGTCAACCTCTTCAGGATGGCTCCTCCAACGCGCATGACTCCGAACCCTGATCCGCCACCACCTCCACCGCCTCTGGCGGCTTGGCAAGCTGTGATGGCCGCAACTAATGCAAATACACAGTTGATCATGCAAATCCTCCAAGAGCGGAATCAAGGCAGTCAAGGGAATCAAGGCAACAATCAGAACCATTTTGCAACTCTGAACCAGCTCCTCGCAAATGGTCCAAAGACGTTCAACAATTGTGTTGAGGCTACCGATGCTGACGATTGGCTAGTGGATCTGGGCAAGCATTTTGAATGCAGCAACTTCAGGCCTGAAGATTTCGTCAAGTTTGCTTCTTTCCAGCTCAAAGATCAGGCTGCAGAGTGGTTCCAGTAGTACAAGGATTCCAAAGGTGGACATTTGATCAGTTGGGATGATTTCCATCGTGATTTCCGAGCTCATCACATCCCTCAAAGTGTGACTGAAAGCAAACGTGAAGAATTCCGCAATCTGAAGCAAGGCTCTTTGTCTGTCTATGACTACAACAAGTTGTTCCAGAAGCTCGCCCGTTTTGCCAAGCAGGATGTTCCTGATGAGAAGAGCATGATCTATCAGTTCAGGGGTGGTCTCTGTGAAGAAATTCAGCTTGCTTTTGTCCTCTTCGAGCTGCTGAGATACGATGAGTTCTACAACATGGCACTGAAGCAAGAGGCTGCTCAGTTGAGGTGTGATGCTTCCAGGAAGTGAGTCAGAGACACTACGCCTTCTTCCTCTACTCAAGTGGCCAAGCAGCAGAAGTATTGGCTTCCTCCTCCTCCGTTCCGTCAGCCGTATCAGCAGAAGAGAAAAGGTGGCGGTGGTCCATCCCACCCACCCAACCCAGGCTTTCAGAACAAGACTTCGTCTCAAACTCCAAGATCAAGTGCTCCGCACCACCGTCCGCTTTCTGAGGTCACGTGCAACAAGTGCCAACAGAAGGGTCACTACGCCAACAAGTGTTTCAACCAGAGGCGTCTTCCTCCTCCTCCTCCTGTCAGATCGGCAAGTACAGCTGTGGTCAAGCATAATCCCAAGCACGCCAAGGTCAATATGGTGAATGCATCTCACGCAGAGGATTCTTCGGATGTGATCATGGGTAACCTTCCTGTTAATGATATCCCTGCAAAAGTTCTTTTTGACACTGGTGCATCGCATTACTTCATTTCCAAACCTTTTGCATCAAAGTATGACTGCGATTATCAGCACCTGCAAAATTCTTTACAAATTGTGTCACCGGGCAAGCAGATGACAGCTAATTTCTGTGTCCCGGATGTTACTATCACCTTGGGAGACTACAAGTTCCTTTCTTCCCCAATTGTTCTTGGCGATTCCGATATCGATCTTATTCTTGGGATGGACTGGCTCTCTAAACACAAGGCTCTCCTCGATTGTGCAGCCAGGCAGATTCAACTGACTCATTCGTCTGAGGATGTAATTGTCTTTGCTGCTCGGGATAATACCATCCGGTTCTTTTCTCTCAATGAGAAGGATGAATTGGATGCTATTTCACAGATTCCGGTTGTTTGCAAGTATCAAGACGTCTTCTCAGAAGAACTCCCAGGAATGCCTCCGCACCGGCCGGTTGAATTTGTTATTGAACTTGAGCCCGGCACGGAACCTGTGTGCAAACGTCCTTACAAGCTCGGCCCCAAAGAGTTGAAGGAGTTGAAGAAATAACTCGATGTTCAAGAAAGAATGGGTGTCATTCGGCCTAGTACTTCTCCGTGGGGTTGTGGTGTTCTCTTTGTGAAGAAGAAGGATGGAATGGACTGACTTTGTGTTGATTATCGTCCATTGAAGAAGAAGACCATCAAGAACAAATATCCACTTCCCAACATCAATGAGCTGTTCGAACAACTCAAGGGTGCCCAAGTATTCTCCAAGCTTGACCTCCGTATGGGTTATCATCAGATTCGCATTCGTGAGCAAGATATTCCCAAGACGGCTTTCGGGACAAGCTATGGGTCATATGAATACACTGTCATGTCTTTTGGCCTCGCCAACTCTCCTCCGACGTTCTCTCGCATGATGAACTTCATCTTCAACCCCTACACCAATGACTTCGTTTTGGTCTATCTCGACGACATTCTGGTTTTCTCCAAGAACAAGGAAGATCATGCCAAGCACTTGCGTTTGGTTCTTGACAAGCTTAGGGAACATCAGTTCTACGCCAAGTTCTCCAAGTGTGAATTTTGGCTCGATGAGGTGCTTTATCTGGGTCATATCATCTCTGCCAAGGGCATTTCCATGGATCCTGAGAAGGTGTCTGCAATTGTTAATTGGGAACCTCCTCAGAATGTGAAGCAACTCCGTAGCTTCCTCGGTCTCGCAAGCTACTGCCGAAGATTCGTTGAAAACTTTTCCAAGATCGCGAAGCCTCTCTCAAATCTTCTTCAGAAACACGTCAAGTACGTTTGGTCTCCGGAGTGTGATATTGCTTTCAACTCTTTGAAAGAGAAATTGATCACTGCTCCAGTTCTGACTCCGCCTGATGAAACCAAGCCGTACGAGGTCTTTTGTGATGCCTCTCTCCAAGGTCTAGGTGTTGTACTGATGCAAGAGAAGAAAGTTGTTGCTTATACCTCTCGCCAGTTGAATCATAATGAGAAGAACTACCCCACTCATGATCTCGAGTTGGCGGCAGTTGTGCATGTGTTGTTGACTTGGAGACATCTTCTATTGGGAAGAAAAGTGGACATTTTCACTGATCACAAGAGTCTCAAGTACATCTTCACTCAGCCTAATCTCAACCTCAGGCAGACTCGATGAGTCGAAATGATTCAAGAGTACAATCCGAGTATCGAGTATACTCCAGGCAAGGCCAATGTGATTGCCGACGCTTTGAGCAGAAAAGCATATTGCAACAGTCTGATTCTCAAGCCTTATCAACCCGAGCTTTGTGAAGCTTTCCGCAAACTTAATCTGCAAGTTGTTCCTCAAGGTTTCCTCGCCAACCTTCAAGTTTCTCCTACCCTGGAAGACCAGATTCGCCAAGCCTAGCTTCTTGATGCTATGGTGAAAAAGGTGAAGATTGGTATTGCAAAGAGTCAGTCCAAGTACAAGTGCTACCGACTTGATGACAAGGACACTCTTTTCTTTGAGGATCGAATTGTTGTGCCCAAAGGTGAACTTCGTAAAGTGATCATGAACGAGGCTCACAACTCTCTCCTCTCCATCCACCCTGGTAGCACGAAGATGTATCAGGATCTGAAGCAAACTTATTGGTGGACTCGAATGAAGTGCAAGATCGCTCAATTCGTGAATGAATGTGATGTCTGCAGAAGAGTGAAGGCGGAACACCAAAGGCCAGCAGGTCTCCTCCAACCTCTTGCCATTCCAGAATGGAAGTTTGACCACATTGAAATGGACTTCGTGACTAGGTTTCCAAAGTCCAAGCGTGGCAATGATGCTATATTCGTTGTCATCGACAAGCTCACCAAACTGGCTCACTGCAGCTCAATTGGCGGAACTCTATACCTCTCGAATTGTCTCTCTGCACGGTATTCCTCAAGTGATATCTTCAGACCGTGGCAGCATCTTTACCTCCAAGTTTTGGGATTCTTTTCAGAAGGCCATGGGCACCAATATCCGCTTCAGCACTGCTTTCCATCCTCAAACAAGCGGTCAAGTCGAGCGTGTCAACCAGATTCTTGAAGATATGCTCAGGGCTTGTGTTATCTCCTTCGGCATGAAGTGGGAGGATTGTCTTCCTTATGATAAATTCTCATACAACAACAATTTTCAAGCAAGTTCAGGCAAGGCCCCATTTGAAATTCTGTATGGTAGGAAGTGCCGTACACCTCTGAACTGGTCTGAAACCGGTGAACGTCAGCTGCTGGGTAATGACCTAATCACAGAGGCAGAAGAAATGTGCAAGGTCATTCGTGATAACCTCAAAGCAGCCCAATCCCGCCAGAAGAGCTACTATGATAGTAAACACCGTGATTCGGCTTTCGAGATCGGAGATCATGTTTACCTCCGCGTCTCTCCTATGAAAGGGACTCGTCGCTTCGGTATCAAAGGGAAGCTTGCCCCCAGATACGTCGGACCTTTCAAGATTGTCAGCAAGAGAGGCGACCTCACCTATCAACTCGAGCTTCCTTCAAACTTTGCTAATGTTCATGATGTGTTCCATGTCTCCCAACTTCGAAAGTGCTTCAAGACGCCTGAACGCACCGTCAACTTCGAGGACATTGAGCTCCAAGAAGATCTCTCCTATCGTGAGCACCCAGTTGCAATCTTTGAAGAGACTGAACGCAGAAATCACGAAAGTCAATCAAATTTCTCAAAGTCAAGTGGTCACACCATTCCGACCGTGAAGCTACCTGGGAACACGAGGATCACCTCCGTTCTGAGTACCCGGAGTTCTTTTAGTCCTAGATCTCGGGACGAGATCTTTTCGTAGTGGTGGAGTGTTGTAACGCCCCAGATATAACTTTCCCAATTTGTACTCCAACTCTTGCCATTTCCGGCATTAAGTTATATTTATTCCTCGGGTTCGGGTCTTTGTCTCCGTGTGTTGTTTTCGTTTTCGTGCATCTCATATCATGTCATCACGTGCATTGCATTTGCATACATGTTCATCTCATGCATTCGAGCATTTTCCCCGTTGTCCGTTTTGCATTCTGGCGCTTCGTTCTCCTCCGCTGGCCATTTCTAGCTTTCTTTCGTCTGTGGGGATTAAACATTTCCGGATTGGACCGAGACTTGCCATGTGGCCTTGTTTTACTACCGGTAGACCGCCTGTCAAGTTTCGGGTCATTTGGACTTCGTTTGATACTCCAACGATTAACCGAGGGACCGAAAAGGCCTCGTGTGTGTTGCATGCCAACACCCCTCCAATTTGGCCCAAAACCCACCAAACTCTCCTCCATCGTCTCGGTCGTTCGATCATGATCGTGTGGGCGAAAACCGCACCTCATTTGGACTCTCCTAGCTCCCTCTATGCCTATAAATACCCCCTCCATTTCGGATCTCTTCTTCTCCCCCGTCCAAACCCTACTCCAAAAAAAAAGAGGATCCGCCGCCGACGGACGTGTCTGGGCAGAGCCGGACAACGTCCGCCGACGACTCCCGCCAATCACTGCACGCCAAGTCGCCCGGGCCGCGCCCCACATCGCCGCCGACGCCCGAGGCCCGCCAGGCCCGCGGGGAGCCCTCCCGGCCCGCGCACCCCGACCGTCGCCCCAGCGCGTCCCGCCGCCATCGTCCCCGCGCCCGGCCGCTGCCCCCGCCGCCGTGCGCCAACTCCGGCGGGCCGCCGCCACCTCTCCACCACCGCCTCGCGCCGCTCCTCCGGCGGATCCGCGCCACCGCGGGACGCCGCCGCCGCGCGCCACCACTCCAGCAACCGGATCTGGCCGGCCGCTCCCCGGCCTCTTCCTCCCTCCACGCCGCCGTCCCTCACCAGCTCTGGCCATCTCCCCATCGCTGGCGTCGAGTTCATCCCCGGCGAGCCTCGGTTCCCGCGCCAGATCCAGATCCAGTTTTGGATTCGGTTGACTTTTATCTCCTAACCCTAACTTTTCGTGCTATGTTTGACTGCTCATATCTCCGCATCCGTAGCTCCGTTTTGGACATATGATATATCAAAATATTCGCCTCGACGAGTACATCATTTCATTCCATTGCGTCATTTGCATTTGATTTCATCTTGATGCCCAAAATGCTGTTAGAAGGAGGCATCGTGAGTTAAATTGCAGATCCGTTAGCTCATCATTGACTTTTGTCATTTTTGCCATGATTATTGTGTGCATGATATGCCTGTGACCCTTTGGGATGAATTGTTAAGCATTTTGTCTTCTTTTAGAGGTGCCACCCATGCATTTTTAGGATGTGTGTGGTGTCTTGTGCAAGCTTGCAAAGAGGGGCACCTGAGTAATCTGTTTTTAGGGACTTAGTGATTTTCACTAAGTCTGGGATGGTTTAGTTCATGATGCCATATGTTCATCTTGTTTGCTAGTGATCCGTGCCCCTTTTGAGTATCATCAGTAAGGGAAATTTGTTAATCTTGTTGTGCTCTATCCATCCATGTCTTTACTTGCTATGTTGGAGCAACCTAGGTTGAGTCAATCGAGCTCAACTTTTGCATCGTTGTTAATTTGGGCAGATCGTGAACTCTTTTGCGATTTTGCCGGAGCTATTGCTAGTGATCCGTGCATGCTATGCCATTGTTCTTGCCATGTCTAGCTAGAATTTTGTGCCTTCTTTACGGATATATGCTTGCCTTGCCAAGACTTGCACCGTAGTGAGAGCATCGAGCTCGTTTACATGCCCCCGTGAGTTACAATTTCATCATGTCTCAGTTTTCACTAAGTCTGAAAACTGATTGTGTGTCATCTATGTTCGTGTGCTCGTTAGAGTATTTTGTGAACCCTTTTGGCCCCAGGTCACTTTGGGTGTTTTGTTAAGCTTGTTGAGTATCTCCATGCCAAGCTCTTACTTGCCATGTTCAGGTTATGTTTCATGTTGTTTTGCTGCTCCGAAGAGAGCATCGTGGTCAGAAATTTCAGACTAGTGTTAATTTCACTAAGTCTGAGATCTGTTTTGCTTATTCAGTTTTGACATGCTTGTTTGAACCCCTTAATGGATGAATTAGGCCGTGGCTCAGTCCTAGTGATTTGTTAAACATCTTGTGTACATCCCTGCCATGTATTTTGTTTTCATGTTTGGTGGCTGTAGCATGTTAATTTAGGTGCCTACTTGCTGTAAATCGCAGATCGGTTCGTTTCGTAAAACGCTTGCCATTTCCAAACCGTAGCTCCGATTCCTATGATCTTTATATCGTTTTCAGGGGATTTCTTCCCCTCTATCCAGTGGCACACTTGGTTACCAAGTTGAGACAAGGTTCATGCATTTCCTGTCACGTCTTGCATTTTGCATCCCGCATCGCATCCCACATAGCATACCATCTTTGCATATTATTGGTTGCCCTTGCACGTGGTTGATTGTATCCTTGTTGCTTGTTTGTGTTGTTGGGTAGAGCCGGGAGACGAGTTCGCTAATGAGGAGCCCGTTGAGTTTGATTTTGAGGATCCAGTCAACTCTGACAACTGTGCGGGCAAGATGATCATACCCTCGAAATCACTACTATCTTTGCTATGCTAGTTTGCTCGCTCTTTTGCTTTGCCAATGCTATGATGCCTACCACTTGCTTGTAAGCCTCCCAATTGGCATGATTGAGCCTCTAACCCACCATTGTCCTAGCAAACCTTCTTATAGCGTTGCTAGTTGCAGGTGAAGATTGGAGCCATTCCTTGTTGGAACATTTATTTACTTGTTGGGATATTATTATATTGCCATGTTATCTTAATGCATCTATATACTTGGTAAAGGGTGGAAGGCTCGGCCTCTCGCCTAGTGTTTTGTTCCACTCTTGCCGCCCTAGTTTCCGTCATATCGGTGTTATGTTCCCGGATTGTTGCGTCCCTTACGCGGTTGGGCTATAATGGGAACCCCTTGATAGTTCGCCTTGATTAAAGATTTTCCAGCAATGCCCAACATTGGTTTTACCATTTGCCACCTACCCCCTTTTTCCCTTGGGTTTCCGGAGCCCGAGGGTCATCTTTATTTTAGCCCCCCACGGGCCAGTGCTCCTCTGAGTGTTGGTCCGAACTAGAGTCCTGTGCAGCGCCCCCTCGGGGAAACTTGAGGTTTGGTTTTAGTTGTATCGAGAGCTCATCTGAGTGTGCCCTGAGAACGAGATATGTGCAGCTCCTATCGGGATTTGTCGGCACATTCGGGCGGTGTTGCTGGTCTTGTTTTAACGTGTCGAATCATCTTGTTGTACCGAGATACCGAGTCTGATCGGTGTGTCTTGGGTGGAGGTCTATTCCTTCGTTGACCGTGAGAGCTTGTTATGGGCTAAGTTGGGACCCCCCTGCAGGGATTGATCTTTCGAAAGCCGTACCCGCGGTTATGGGCAGAATGGAATTTGTTAATGTACGGTTGTAGATAACTTGAAGCTTAATTAATTAAAATGAATCAACTGAGTGTGTTGCCGTGATGGCCTCTTCTCGGTGGAGTCCGGGAAGCGGACACGGTGTTGGAGTTATGTTTGCGCAGGTTGCTCTCTAGTTTCTCGCTCGTGCTTTGCCTCCTCTTCTCGCTCTCTTTTGCGAATAAGTAAGCCACCATATATGCTAGTCGCTTGCTGCAGCTCCACTTATACATTACCCCTTCCTACCTATTAAGCTTAAATAGTCTTGATCGCGAGGGTGCGAGATTGCTGAGTCCCTGTGGCTCACAGATTACTATTCACCAGATGCAGGGACAGATGATACAGATCCAGATGGCGCGCTCGAGCTCAAGTGGGAGTACGACGAGGACTCTCAGTGTTACTATGTGTCTTTTCCTGATGATCAGTAGTGGTGCCTATTCGGGGTTAGATTCAGGGCCTTGTCGCATGTTGGGGTTTTTTTTCTATTTTGGCGCCATAGTCGGGCCATGAGTGATTTGTATGATGGATGTTATTTATGTACTTTGATATGACGTGGCGAGTGTAAGCCAACTATGTTATCCCTCTTTATTATTATATTACATGGGATGTTTGTGATGATTACCCGACTTGCGACATATACCTTCAATGCGATTATGCCTCTAAGTCGTGCCTCGACACGTGGGAGATATAGTCGCATCGAGGGCGTTACAGTGCAGAAGCAGAATCTCTTTCTACCACTAGTTTAGCCTCTAGAGCATCAGCAGTTGGCAATTCATAATGCACGATTGGGCCGGTGCCACTGCTGTGGGATGATGCAACGTCCATGGGGACCTAGCTCTTTGATCTTGGGCTAACCTGTTTTGCCATTAAAGTTCCGATTGGATTCAGAAAAGTTGAAGTTAGCAAAACATCTCAACTGGGAGTTATAACAGAAAACCAGTTAAACAAAGAAGGAATTAAAGAGTTTCAATGGGATGTTGAAAAGTAGTTATTAACATCAATGTAACCCGCTGTTGCAGCAGCAAAGCAGTTAAACAAAGAAGTAGATATTTAAGTTAAGGAAAACAGGTAATTCTTAATAGTAAGTATCAAACACATAGATAGGCGCAGTCTACAATATTATTAACAGGTTGTGCCATTATGTAATCAGTAGCAAACTAAATTAAGTCAAGCAACATAATTGAACAATTTTGCAATAAGTGGCCAACTAAAATTCCGAGAAGCAGGTAACTGAGCTTACGCTAGTTCTTTGTACAGGCACACTACAACTTCTTTTTCGCTTGCAAGGTTGTACGAAGGAGTCCATGGCATCAATTGCTTGGATACGCAGTCCCAATACTTCTTTCTTCCCACACTGCATGGGTAAGTCGAATGGTTAATTTGGTAAGATGGTGCATCCTTGATATGTTATATGAGGACGTGTAGTCAGACTAGTTGTAGCCAAACACATCACACTGGTTTTTACTGTATATTTCATGCGATTACTTTTGGCATATCGAGATCTAAGCAATATACACTAGGATGAGAATACTGGCATCCTTCACATTATTGGTTCATAGAAACAAGCAATTCAACCATTCTGTAGGTAAATCAAAAGCTTCACTGGAATATTTTTCACTACCCAATCAAACACGCAAAAAGGGGCGACGCCACCATAGGGGCTAGTATGGGCGGCCTCCTCAGGTGGCTGGAATGTGTGCACCTAGTTTGAGTCATCCAGGTTGGCCCACGCTAGTTTTGTTCGTCCCAACGCACGAGCAGGCAATGTAAAAAATGAAGAAAAATGTTTCAATTTGGATAGGCCAATAACATAAGTGCAAGGCAGGCCCTATAGCAGGCTCACGGCCCAAATGAGCGCCTCCCATATCGATCGACAGTAGGAAAAATCCCAATTCATTCGCTCCAGCCTCCAGTCTGGTTCGCTCCTAACCTAGCCGCCGCTGGACAAGCAGACACAACACTTCCTCATGCCCTCGTTGGAGGGCGGTCGCCGGGCTTCAAGCGAACGGAAGGACAAGAAGACGAAGATCCAACCCTGGGTGTAGCCTGCGTGGGAGGCAGCGGCGGCAACACGGGCATGGCATCGAGCTTGCGCAAACGGACAGTCGCAGCTTGCAAGAGTAGCATGCGCAACGAGTAGGTACATCACATCCCTGATTATATCTAATTCAACTCTTCAATTTCTGGCCAATAGTTAAACCTGACGGTGTTGTAAAACTGCTTGTATGTAGGGAATCTATGAGAAAATGAAACCAATTTCTACTTATTTTATAACTCCCCCAATCAATACTGAACTGACTGAATCTGATGTATCTAATAAAGTTTCCGGTGCAAACATACAAGATCATGTTGTTCTTGAGCCTGAAGTGTCTAATGAACAGACTCCTAATGAAGGATTTGATGCAAACATTTTACATGCTCTTGGTGATGAACATATAGTGTCTAATGAGGGATCTAATGCAAGCATTTTGCAAGCTCATTAAAGGATTTAGTGTCTAATGATGATCTACTATGTTTAGAGAGACAAAGATTTGCACGCATTGATGACAAGCAAATTATAGTGCATTTTCATAGCTTGAGGAATCGTCGAGGCCATCTACCAGAAAGTCCCCGTATCATGACAACATAGCATAAATACTTTTCTAATCTATTGTTTGAAACTATTGGCATACTTATGCAGGATAGATAGATTGATATGCAGTTTGCGCACTGGTTATACGTGCAATTACACTTCGATATTTTCAGCCAGAGAACAAATAATTCAAGCAAGTACAGACCATGTTTGTAGTCCTTGTACACCATGTTGCATTTTGTGTTTTTTGGTGCTTGCATCATTTAGTGTTTATAATCTGAACTACATTGGATCATTAGTTGGTTTTCAAAGTGCATGTAGCTTCACATTTCTCAAGTTATGTTGTTTTCCGGAGTGCAAGTGCCTTCGTATTTTTTAAGCTAAATGTTCGCCCTGGTAACTTGAATTCGTGGATCAGCCACTTCACACAAATCATACACGAATGCCAGTACGAATTAAATGAAAAGTAGGGACTTACGCTAGCTCGTTGTACAGGCTCACTGCAGCTCTGCTTGCGCTTGGGATGTTCCATGTACAAGTCCATGTTACCACTTGCTTGGATGTGCAGGCCTTGTACTCCTTGCATTCCCCTCTGCATTTTTGACACGACGAATGGTTGATCAAATAAGAGGAATCGACCTTGATGTTGTACCGGAGGACAGATACTTACAAGGTTATACGGTTGTGTAGGATGTGTACCAGATCCTGTTGCGCCATCATGCTTTGCTAAAATATGGATTTGCTTGTTTCAGATGATATCTCCAGAAGAAATAAGAGTTAAGGTCAGAGTTGCATAGGCGTGTAAGCTAAGAGAGCAGTGAAAGGATATCCAAACATCGTCGGAACAGTGCACAAGGGACTGATGTGTGGATACCTATTTCGGGCCGACATTTGGGCATGCTCACCTAGCTAGAGTGCGGGTCACTTCAGAGCCGGTGAGGGTGATGCGCTGGCGTTGGCTGGCCGCGCACGGATGCAGATCTTGAGTGGCAGCAGAGCGCTACGATGCGGTGGACGAGACCGTTGGTGAAGCCCCAACGGCCTTGGGGGCGGAGGTGCGACGATGTGCTCGGTGAAGTAGCCCCGATGGGCTGGGAGACGGCGTCGGTGAAGCGCACTTGATGCGGTGGAACTCGGTGTTTGTGAGGCACGTCGGTTGCGGCGGCCGACGTTGTCGGTGGACCACCCGGTGCGGTGGACGAGGGCGTAGATGAGGTAGCTCCGGTGCGGTGGTGAAGCGAGACCGTCGTCTTCGTCGTTGCCGTCCGGCATAGTGGTGGGGAACAGTGGGGAAAGAGACAAGACGAGGGGCGATTCAAGGGTTGGTGGCGAATTAGGGATTTGAGCAATCTGGGCGCGGAAGGGGACAGTGGAGAAGAGAGATTTTGCAGGGCTGGAATTGGGGCCGCCAGATATTTAAATCCGAAACATGGAAGCGCGAACTTAAATTGTCGTTGTCCTTTTTTTGGCGGGGAGGGGGGGTGGGTGGCTGGGTGCTACGCGTCCGTCCGACACACACGACCACCCCGACGGGACTATGCTTCGGTGCCTTAAGGCACCTGCCTTTGTGTCCATGACATATGGGCCCAACAGGTGGCTGGCCCACATGTTAGTGACCCAAAGGCAGTTGCCTTTAACGCACCGAAGCAGCGTCCACCCCGACACAACCCTGGTTTGCCTGGTGCGCCTACATTTGAGAATGCAAACGAATCTTCTTTCATTTGCAAACGAATCTGTATGTATTACCATGCCCATGTTTTCCTTGCAATAATTAGTCATTCGAAACGAGATACTCCATCCGTTCACTTTTGTAAGTTGTTTTAGACAACTTAAAATGAACTATTTTGCACACTGTCTAAAATGTCTTCAAGGTCTTATAAAAGTGCACAGAGGGAGTACTATAAATTAATTAATGAGGAGTTATTTGAAAAAAATCGAGATGGTTCCCACGCTAATGTGGATTAGAGTGTGTGTCACATAATTAGTTATTTGAATTAGAGTGTGTGTCACGTAGTTAGTTATTTGAATTAGAGTGTGTGTCACGTAGCGATCTCCAATTCTAACGTGGATCTCGCATTTCACTGTATCCACGCTACTTTTTAATACAAATTCATATGTATATGATGAACACCATGGTAGTGAGAAAACTTTTGGATGGATCCAAACATATGACCAACAAACTAGCACAACAAACTGAGTCAATGTCAACTTTTCGAAACTTAGTATGGCACGAATTCGAAATAATTACCCGTATGCCTGGTCCTCGGTTCAAATCTTACAATGTACACCGAATTGAAACATCGATATTAAGTCTCGTACTATGTACATTCAAATGTTGTTTTAGCCCCCTCCCCCCGCACAAACGCTACATACTTCCTGTATCGGTCAATCTTCCTCTCCTAACCACCTTAGAAAGCTATCGGTTTCCAACACACGTAGATTCTTTCTCTCCATGTTTCGATCTCTAAGTCTCTCAACTACACAACCCCCTTTTCCACTCTGTTACCAAATGTATTTACCTCACACACCCGCCATTGCACCCCATGCCGAGCTCTCTCTCCCCCCTCTCCCTCTCACCATCTCGCGCTAAATACATGCATTTCCTATCTAGCCCCCCAACCTCTCATGCATGCACACGCATGCACGTTGTCTATCTAGGTCACTCCCTCGAGACTGTCTCACTCTTTCTTCCGCGCGGCGGGCCACACCCGCTCAATCTCGCTCTCTTTATCTGAGTCTCGTTTAACCTCGTTTTCTTTAACACACAAATGATATATCTCCCTGTTCGGGCCTCGATCGACACACTCTATACTCTCTCACGTAGATTCTCTATCTAGGTCAGTCCATCCAAGCCGCCACCACTCTTTCGACCTCATGGTGGGCCACGCTCACTCAATCTCTCTCTCTCTCTCTCTCTCTCTCTCTCTCTCTCTCTCTCCGTATGTCTCGATTGACCTCGCTCTTTCTTGGACAAAGACGATATATCACCTTGTTTGAGCCCAATTCGACCTACTCACATTGTATACTCTCTCACGCACATCGTCTATCTAGGTCACTCTCTCCAACCCGTCTCACTCTTTCGACCGCGCAGCAATTTAAGTAACTTAGTGTCCCCTTAAGAAAAATGAAGTAAAGTCTAAATCTAAAATTTATAATGATATTTTGAATATTTCACTCAGCGAACAAAAATATTGCCATGCGTACACTTTTTTCTACCGTGTTCTAATTCTTTTGAGAAAAAAATACTTCCCTACATGCATTCAACAGTATTCATGTGAGGAGCAAATTGCTAATATAGGCCGCTAGCCTCTACATGCACATTTGTTTAGATGCTTCTGGTGTGTACTAGAGTATTAACAGGAACATTTCACAATATGAGGCTAGCTGCATGCTCACTTGAAGCTCTAGAAAGATCTTCCCAGCCTTGTTTTAGCACCCAACCGTGGGAGCGAATCCCACTAACCATAACCGTTGGATCAGTAGGGTTCAACTTTGATAAACGGCGGCGATTCAACCCGTCGAGGAAATCAATGGCTAGCAAACGATTCTGCGTCACGGCCGGTGGCTATCCAAAGTTTGAAAATTGGTGTACTAGAGAAGATAGAGATACAATATATTTTTCCATGCACATTTTTCCTCCGTGCCGAGACGTGACACACCCTGCCGCGCGGTTTCGGGGTCCTCCCGGGTGGTGCACGCATATATTCTTCCCAACGTGGGACGCCCTACTGCGCGTTTTCTGGGTCCTCTCGGTTGTAGCGTCGAAGCAAGTAAATGAGTCGTCAAATCATGAAAGACCACCTTTCCTGCCGAGTACATCAGTGAAGCACGGTGGCTAGCTAGTTGGGCTAGTTCGATCGATTAGCTAGGCCGCCCCCACATTTGTTTTTTCACACCTTTTTTTATCTACTTGCCGGCAGGTAAATTTAAATATCCACCGCGGCGTTGCTCTGGTGTTTGGGTGCGGCAGGATTTTTAATATTTTGATTGACGGGAGCAGGCGCGATAGGGTTTTTAATTTTTTGATTGACGGGAGGAGGCGTGGCAGCAATTAGTCACGATGATTCCGCCTGTACCCACTGCTCCCTAATGTGAGAAGTCGTCGATTGGTGTTTTACCGTGGTGAAAACTAAAAGATTCCCCGCTCCCTCCGCCTTCCCGTAGATTGCATTGCCTTTTAGCCGTTTCGCCCCCTTTGCTTCCTCTCCCCATTGCTTCTACCTGGTACCATGGCGGCGCAGCAGATCACGGAGTCTGAGGTGAGGCTCCTGACACAGGAGCTCCATGCCAAGGATGTGGAGCTCAGGGCCAAGGACGTGGAGCTCCGTGAGCTCAAGGAGGAGAGGAGTGCCATGCTCCTCCGTTATGTGCGGGAGTCCACGGAGCTTCAAAAGCAGCAGGCGTCCACCGCAAAGATGCTCGAGGCGTCGGTGGCGTTGCTACAGAAAGCGGGAGATATGATAGGCCGTCAGGGGAGCCGGCTGGAGCGCGAGCGGGCCGATCATGACGAGGTCCAGGATCGCCTCAGCCACTTGGTGAACCAAGTTGCCATGCACGTATTGCGGCTGCGTGATGCCTACCGTCATGCCAGCGTGATGATGCCGGCCGTCGGGCTAAACCCGTTCGACCACCCGGTCGAGTTCAACGAGCTGCGGCTTCCTGACCTGGTCTCCTTCTTCACCTATATCTCCGAGGAGCCGAGCCATCTCTGCGCGATGGTGGGGGCTGAGCTGGACAAGGAGGGGTTGCAGGCTGCCGTCGCCATTGCCGGGCGAATCCTTTTAGGGCTCGGTCACCGGAATCCATTCGTGCCATTGGATGACGTCTTTGACAAGCTGGCTCCCGTTGACTGGGAGCGGGCTCTGCGGGCGGTTGCACCCTGCATCACCAACGTCATGCGCCTCGAGAAGCAGAGGGACTTCGGTGGTGTTTAGGCGCCCTCTGCATGGACATGTCCATGTCTCGGCGCAACATGACCGTTGGATCAAACTCAGACGGTGCAGATTAGTCACTATAGCACAAAGCGTGTGGGTGTGTTTGGTTGCATTCTCATCTCAATATAGTTGTTTCCTCTTAGTGTATTTTTGTCAACCTAGTAGTGTGGACTCATGCACCCTTCATGCACTCTGCCAAACACCCAAAAGTGGGTCGAGAAGGGAACTTTTGCTCCCATCCCATGCACCCTTCATACACCCTGCCTAACACTATTCGTGCTTCATATGGTTCATGTTTCGTGGAGTACTGTAGCACCGTACTCTCCCTGCGTTGTGGACCTAGTTTTGTTAACATTGATCTCACTGTCCATTCTCGATCGAACAGTCGAAAAAGCGGTACTATGTTACATATAGGAGTAGTTGACATGCACACAACATCATTTGTTATCGTCATATCTTACTACACTAGCAACAAGATTGTGTAGTACTGAGGTATGAACCACTGCACATGCCTAGTAGTAGGAGCACTGTGTATGTTCAAGTGGCTGCCGTGTTTCGCACTCCTCTGTCGTAAGAGTGGAAACGCTTGCTGTAATCATTTTTTTCCTCTAAAAACAGTGGACACGCTCTACCGTACGGATCCTCCTCCAGCCATGCACTAAATTACTCACTTTCACCGACGTGTGGGACAGCCAGCATCGGTGTCCACCAGCCATGCACTAAATTACTCCGTAGTAGAGTGACGGTAGACTACCCCGATCGAAGCGCCACAGTAATGCCCAATGAGCCGTCAAATCACAAAACCCCCTCCTTTCCAGCAGTAAGTTGGACGGACGAAGCAACCATCATTTCACTCTTCTCTCAGCTTCCTCTCTACCCAACCCTCGCTTCTGCCTCATCTTGTTCCCCATTTCTTCAAGAAAACCCCGACCTGCTTCTGCCATTGTTCTTCTCTCCCAAAGAAGGACAGGTGAGCGCATCAATGGTGTTGATTCTGGCCAAGGCCCGGTCTTGCAACCCCGAGACTAATCCTATAACTCCCTCTCTTTTCTTCTTTTGGGTTTGTGATTATGGTTTCTTTTCTTTTATTTCTATTTGACAGTTTCTTGATGGACGCTGGAGCACCGGCCGAAGTGATGTCTATGGCTCTGGCCAAAATCGTCGAGGTTCATGGTACGAAGAAGCGCATGCACCCCGCTGAGACTACCGCAGACAAGCTCAAAGCCATCGCCCTGTCCAAGCCCCCCTCTCTGGGATCCCTCATTAAGCAAGTCCAGGTAATATCTCTTCTTGACGATCTTTTCTTGATCTTGATTGTGTTTTTTCATCTAACATGCAGTACTAGTACTAGTTGTACAACTTTCTGGGTGATCTTGCATGTGATTTTTGTGTGCCAAATGACAGTTCTAAATTCCTCTTTTGACCAAAACATGCGAGTGGTTGACACTGATTTCTTATAGACTACTTTCAACTACTCCCTCTGTCCCAAATTTCTTGTCTTAGATTTGTCTAGATACGGATGTATCTAATACTAAAATGTGACTTGATACATCCGTATCTAGACAAATCTAAGACAAGAATTTTGGGACGGAGGGAGTACTTTATGAACATCAATGCTACCTTTTAAGAGGGTATATTTGCCTCAGTAACTTGTGTTATGGATATTGCATGTAATCCCTCTGCTCTCATGCCTTTGAAGACATGTTCTGGTGTCCTTGTTCACTCATTTCTGTGCGTATATGTAGTCATATATGGAGTATAATATCGAAAATCATCTTATATTTCTGAACGGAGGTAGTAATAAAATATGGTTTCTATTTGAATTAGAACCAAGTCCGCGGTGGAGATGAAGTTCTCAAAGTCATGCCGTGTGAACTAGAAGACCTGATGATGAGTTCTACTGCTGAACTATCCAGCTGCTGTGTCCTTATCGCCACGTGTCCTGAACTAGTGTTTTCCTGTAGCATTGTTGTCAGGCGTGTTCTCGAGGCTGTACTTGACCACAACAATTTCCTGGCTGTGCCTTCGATTACAGAGGGTGTGGTTCTTGTAAACCTTCCCAACAAATCTGATGCGGCCTGTCTTCATCATCATGTTTATGAGTGGAAAGACCTCTCTGTTAGGTTCTCCAAGGTTGACAAGATGGTGATGGTGCATGTAGACATCTCACACGAAGTCCATGGCCTAGTCTGTTATGTGGGGTTCATCTCGTAGGTCGGTGGCAAAAAATAGTCTGTAGAGTTTAGTTAGTGCCACTTTGCTTGTCTTTAGTAAGTACTATTGTTCAGTACTTGATTTGTGTTTGTGAACCATGTATTGTTTATTAGTACTGCCGCTTTTGGTGTGTGGTCAGTCCTGAGAACGGTCTATGTTAATGTCTGTCCACTCAATTCAGTCTGTATACTTTGAAGTATCCATATCATATTTTTTGTGAGGACGGTCTATCAATTATAGTTGCAGTCCAATATCTGTATGCATTGCAGGGTTTATCGCACCACCAGGATTTCCAGCCCCATGGATGTTCGGTCCATACAATTTGTCACGACCTTTGGACTGTCCTGCTTGTGGGAGTAGGCGGGGCCCCTGCATGCCACGCGTAGTTGGACGATCAATCTTATGTTTAGTACTTCAACATAGTGATTTCCTGGTAAGGATTCACTCATGTCAGATCAAGTAAATCTTATTGATTTACTGTCTAAATCTTATTGATTTAATGTCATGTTTTCTATCTTTTCCTCCAATTTTACTATGCAGGTTTTGCCATGTGACATTCATCGTCCCGTTTGGTTTGCTCTATGATGGCTATTTTTGCAGTTTTCACTTCTTATGTCGTGTCAGTAACGAAGGCACCGCCCATCACTTATATTACTAGAAAAAATTGGATCAGTCTGTTGTCTGAGTACAAGCTGAATCCCTATGATGAACTGCAGTTTGGTTTAACAAAAATGCCACAATTAGTCCTTCTCGTGTTTAAAAGAAATGAAGAAAAAGACTGGATCACGGTCACAGATCCTAGTCAAGTTAGAAAGCTGATCATAGCAGACCAGAAACGATCGCTGCTGTCTCGCACAGATCGAGCACCGGCAGTTGCTCTAGCACTGACAGCGGCAGCAGCTCAGTCTGATCCAGCTGAGGTTTGGGCACCGACCGCGTCAGCGGATCAGTCTGATCTATCGTAGGATTGGGCATCGACACCGGCACCTGCTCCGACACCGGCACCAGTTCTACAAGGAGCACCATCTCCGGCAGCAGTAGCAGCTTCGGCACCTGCACCAACACTTGCACTTGCATCTGCTGCGGCCCGTGTAGTTGCACCGCCAACAAACTGGGCTGCAGTTCGCACTTCATATACCAAAGACCTTACAAAAACCGACATGTCCACCTTCTTGGTAAGCATTGGCCGCCCAAGTGCTTCGTTCTTTTTTCTTTCCATGTTGTTTCACATGATTCACTGTGTTGATCTAACTGTTTGGGTATGTCTTCTTGTTTGCAAACAGAGAATTTCTAGAGCAACGAGGGAGTCATTCAACAATCCGGGCGACCACGGCCACGTTTCTCTTACCATGCGCAACCTTGGTGTGAATGAACCTGCTCAATATATCGTAAGTACAAAGGATGGTCGCATGATGATTGATGCTAAAGGATCGTCAAGGCTCAAATCTAAATCATATCTTGCGGTAGGGGATGATGTCAAAATCGAACTTTCTCGGCAAGGAGAGCTGGTCCAAATCAACTTTGAAATTCTTCAGTAGCAGCACGCAACTGCCGAACTGATCTATCCTCAGAGAGATTTTGATGTAATAATCTGGCATGGTGAAACAAGTGTCCTGTGTGTATAAGTAGTACGACAGTATTATTTATCACATGGTATTTCATTGATAGAATTGCAACTCTGATTGCTGGTTAGGAACTGTCGTTCGATTTCATTCCAACGGTTGTCGTACTTTATTCAATTTTGTGTATTCGCCTTGCAACAGCATCTCAAACCAGCGCCGTACCGATCGCTTGCAATATGAAAAGCGCTGAGGTAGAACACATGGGCCCGCAAGCATGCAGGGTCGGCCTGCGGCCGAAAGTCCAGACCCGTGAGCCTATCTGAGTATTATATTCTCAGCTGAACCCCCATAAAAAAGCTGAACCCCCATAATGCCCGTGCGTTGCAAAGGGAGTATATTTCTCGGCAAGGTGAGCCTGTGATATAAAAGATTTGTATAATTCTTTATAGAGGGAGTATCTCTCTGTCAAAAAATATATTTATGTGTAACTAGTTACTCCTGTCTTTCTACTTCCTTTCGCTGATATGTGGGGCAAACGGCAACGGGGTCCACGTGCCATATGCACAAATTAGAGTGCACAACTTCACGGGAGACACACCCCGGTCGTAGCGCCATAGTAATGCCCAATGAGCCGTCAAATCACAACCCCACCTTTCCAGCTTTAGCAGTAAGCTAGACGGACGAAGCGACAATATTTCACTGGGCCTGAATCCCCTTCTCCCTCGTCTGCTTGTTCAGAGAAAACCCCCTCTCGGCTATTGCATAGGGTTTTCTCATGGAGAACCAGGTACGAATTCTTCATCCATCCCTGATAAACCCAATCCCTTGGTCGCAGGTAATCCTAGGATGGCAGTCGCCGCCGTTGATGCATTTTTCTTCCTACTGAATCTAGTGTGTTTCATATGTAGTGCCCAAAGTGTGAGTACCCTACAGGTTTCTGCGCCCTCGGCGAGACGCCACACTTGTTCATAACACAACATTTTGAAACGCGCACTATATGTTCCTAGAATCCTCTTTTCTATCCGGGAGGGTGAGGTTTTTTTGAACATGCTGTGTTCTCATATTATTTTTCCTGCAGTGTATTATTTGCTCTGCCAGAACACATGTACTCAAGATGCTCGGCCTTGCCATAACTGAATACACTAGTTTAATGGTCACAGTGAAGACAAGCCATGGATATATGTTCCTATTTGGGTTCATGAACCAATAAGATCGCTACTTTTTTATGGCCGAACTTGGATAAACTTTCTCAAGTGTTACGGACTGAAAGTTCACACACGAATGTTGATGGAAATAGCAGAACCTGGTCACATCTTCACTATGATCTTCCACCCCGACGCTGTTCCAATTGTTCATCCATGTTAGTTTTGTATCTGGTTCTTGCTTGTTGCCTCGATTACTTCTTAATCCACCTACTCTGTCTAACTAATCACAATTTAACTTTAGAAGTAGCAACGAATCTCTCACAAAGTTTTTTCAGAGTTAAGCAGTCTGCTCGTTTGTTACTCTGTAATAACTCAGCTGTTACTAATGGCACTGAGGTTGACTGGATCGACATCCACAAGTTCCTACAATTTATTGATCGTCCTGAGGTCCTTGTGGGGCGTTTCAATGGTGGAAGGCCACATGGGATATGTGTGCCACTGCTGCACTCGTTGAACGGGTCCAACTGTGTCGAGAAAGTTATGGTATGAGCTGTTTTTTGTTATATATGTTGTTCATAAACTATTGCTTATACACAGTTTTACAGCTGTGATCTTCTTGAAACAGGAACTGCCGAGTTCTATCGTTCCTATACAGATGCTTGACCATGGTCGGATCAGACTTGCGCTGGGTCACAACATGATGTTTATGTCGACCTACTCAATTCCCCTTGGAGGTGAAAAGATACTTATTCATGGGTGGTCTCCAATAATGAAGGCCCTTCCATCTTGGAGAATAGGACAGAAGATTATGTTCATGCTTTTCCATGGCTCTAAAGCGAATATCCTATTTATTGACCATGTTGCGAGATGAAGCCGCTTTTAGAAGGTTGTGGATGCGTGGGGTGGCGCCTGGGCCTTGTCGGGCTTGGTGGCCTCACCCTTGGTTAACTGTAGGCAAAGTAGCACTGTTCGAGGCGTGCTTTGTATGGTTGAACATGTATAAGTACTCATACTGCTTTCAGCTTTGGTTGTTAAGTGCCCCTGCTGGTTTCAGTTAAGGTTGTTAAGTACTCCTGCTGCTTTTACAGTGTGTCGTGTTTTTTCAGTCTTGTCATCCTCCAGCCGCCAAAACCAAACCAGCGCTAGCGGGGCCGCCTCCTTCTGCCTCCCAGGACTGGCTGCGCCTCAGCGCACGCATCGCCGCCCCACTGTCTCCTAAATCGTTAACACCGACGTCCGCCGCGCGCTTTGGTGTGCTCACCGCGGCGCCGCCCTCTCGTGTTGTCAACATGGTCAACAAACAACAGGAATTGGAAGAAGTACGTGGAGAGGATGACAGTAGGGGCCCACCACGTCAGCGTATGGAAAAATAAAATGCTTCCTCCTAGTGTTTTCCTGACATCTGGGACCCACGACATTCTGAGCGTATGTAGTCAATAGACAAGAGAACAACACAATCGCGGCTGACACCTGGGATGTAGCTACTCGAGCAGTATTTTTTTGTTTGGTATTGTTGAGACGGAGCAGGGTTTGAACTGGGTTGTGGCCCGTCTAGCCGAGGCTTATATTTTATGTTCACCACGTGACTAGCCCAGCTATTTTTTCTTTGTGAAAATGATCCCAGTTTATTTTTCTGAAGAATACCCAATCCAGGACTACTTATTTTTCTATGGCCTGATGGGCTGCAACTCTTTCAGGACGCCTGCAAATCTTGAAAGTAAAATGAAATGGGTTGTAAATATAAAAAAAGATAACAAATTGGCAATTACTTTATAATTTCTGAATTTTATTACATTTTCATATTCCTATATCACCGGGCATTAACCTAATTCAAATATATCTTATAAATACTTTAAATCTGGATGGACTTCGGTATTAAAAATAGTTTGGAACCCACAGAAATATGTGAAATTGGCCCTGGCCAACCAAAAAAACGACTGCAATAAATTGCATAAGAAGTTGCCATGAGCTATATATAAATTATTAAAAAAAGAGGGATTGGTATGACTTGTCGGCCTGTTTAGTTGATGCGTATGCAAGATTTTTTAGTTATTATATACATCAACAAATGATTCTAGCAGACGTAACCATTGGATGTCAATCCAACGGCCGTCGTGTTTCTTCAATCTCTGATCTTCTTGCTCCAGCCGCCAAAGCAGCGCCTGCGGGACCGCCTACTCCCTCCTCCCGTGGCCGGCTATGCTGCCGTGCAGGCCTCAGCGCACCCTACTACTCCCATCGCTGGCCAGGGCATCCGTCTACTCACCCTCACCCCCTGTTATTCTGCGGCGATGGCAGCCTTACACCGCAGCCGAACCGGTGAACGCTCGTACTCTTCGCGTGGGCATCCACTGTCGCGCCTTCCCCGGCTGCGCGTTGTCCCCTTCCTATGCCTTGCCATTGTCCACCGCCATGGTGCTCTCGGCGCGGCGTGGTCAATGTGGTCAACGACCGACCTCCATCGGAAGAGTACTGTACATGGAGAGGTTGACAGCTGGGTCCACGGCAGCCGCAAGGAAGTGCCTCCTTATTATGCGGAAAATAATTATTCCTCCACCTGACAGCGGGGACCCACCGGACGGTCCACCAGTATTTTGCGAAAAAAATCGTTTCCCCCTGACTGCTGGGACCCACCGGACGGGCCACCATATTTCGCGAAAAAAACGTTCCCCCCGCTGTCAGCTCGGACCCACCGGAAGTGCCTCCTTATTATGCACAAAAAATGAATACTCCCCCGGCTAGCTGGGTCCCACCTTGGTGGGAGGCTGACTTGTGGGCCTACTAAGTTGACGGGGATGAAGGGCTTTGTCAACTTAGTCAATATGAACGATTCTAGCTCCAGTGACCGTACGATGTCCATCCAACGGCCCTAGTGCTTCTTCAACCTCTGGTCTTCTTGCTCCAGCCGCCCAAAGCAGCGCCGGTCGTGCCGCATGCTTCTGCCTCCCGTGGTCGGCTGTGCTACCGCGGAGGCCTCACCGCCCACTACTATTCCCACCGCTGGCCAGGCCTTGCGGCGACGACAGCCTCACACCGCAGCCGAACCAGTGAACCCTCGTACTCCTCTCCGCGCGGGCTTCCACTGCCGCGTCTTCCCCGGATCCATGTCGTCCCCTTTCTAGGCCTCGCTGTCGTCCACCGCCGCGGTGCTCTCGGCGTGGCATGGTCAATGTGGTCAACGACCGACTTCCATCAGAAGAGTACTGTGCGTGGAGACACTGACAGCTGGGTCCATGGCCGCAGCAAGGAAGTGCCTCCATATTATGCGCAAAATAATTATTCCTCCACCTGACAGCGGGGACCCACCGGACGGGCCACCATATTTCGCGAAAAAAACGTTTGCCCCTGACTGCTGAGACCCACCAGCTACATCTTCGCACGCAAGGAAGTGCCCGACAGTCGGGACCCACCTAGTCGAAGCGTACGTAGCGTTGTCATTCTAGTCGCGAACGTGTACGTACATATATACTGGTCGATGTATAGGCGCGCACGTGTCGTAGTAGAGGCGCACACGTAGCATGTACACATATGTACAGCGGCCAGGGTGCAAGAAAGAAAATACGGCCACGTATGTGTACATACGGGCGGGGTCTCGAACGCCTACTCGCGCATACGTACGGCGAGGGCTCATTGACATGGCTGGGTCGGAACGGAGAAACAACGTCGTCGTTGTGTTCATGGGGAGGCAATGGAATGCGTCGTGTTCATGGGGAGGCAACAGAATGCGTCGTGTTCATGGGGAGGCAATGGAATGCGTCGTGTTCATTGCGAGGCAACGGAACCTGTGGGAGCCAACTGGCTGGGTCGGACCGGAATGCGTGGTCGTGTTCATCGGAAGGGCTTGGACAGAACAGGCGATGGAAACGAGGCCTGGTGTACCGCACAATGGAGGAAATGACATCCTACGTTCGGAATGGGGTCCTGTTAATCAGGAGGGGTCTGGCGTACTGCAAAACAGAGGAAATGGACCTCCTACGGTCGAAACGGGGGTCCTGTTGATCGGGAGGGGTGTGGTGTACCGCAAAACGGACGAAACGGACTTGTGTTGGAGCGCTACGGTCGAGACGGGGGTCCTGTTCATCGGGAGGGGTGTGGCGTACCGCAAAACGGGACTCCACGGGATACTATTCATCTCCACCGTCGACCCCCTTCAGCCTCCATGAGCTACTGTTCATCCACCGTCGACCTCCTCTAGCCTCCACCTGTGACTGTTCATCCACGGGCTCCTGTTCATCGAGCCTCCACCGCGCGCTACTCCAGCGACTGCTGTTCAACCAGCCCTCTCCAAGGGCACCTGTTCAACCACCCCTCCACAGGCTACTGTTCATCCTGCCCTCCACCGTCTACTGTTCATCCTGCCCTCCACGGGGTGGTCCTGTTCATCCAGCCCTCCACGGGGTCCTATTCATCCAGCCCCAACCGGCTCGATCGATCGGGGTCCTGTTCATCCAGAGGCAACACCACGGGGTCCTGTTCATCCACCCCCACCGGGAATTGTTCATCCAAACCCCTCCGCAACACTCACTATTCATCCAGAGGCAGCATCGATCGGCTTCAGTTAGCAGCAGTAGTGAAGGAATCGCTCGATCGGGTTCAATTAACAGCCATCGATCGATCGCTCGGGTTCAGTAACGCGTAGCCTGCAGTGCAATCCCTTGGGTTCAGTTAGAGTCCAACGCCTCGCTCAGGTTCAGTTAGAGCCAATGCCTCGCACACACGCACGTATGCGTACGAGAGAAGCGCGGATTGCTCGGCCCCCGACCTCCCACCGTAACCGGGAACTCCTCGAAATTTTCCTCGCCCTCACTTCTACCATGGTTTTTCCGTCATGGACGACCCATAGAATGTCATGCAGCTGCGTCTCCGGTCCGCCCAGGATGAAAAGCCTATTTTCTGTCATGATTTTTTGTCATAGAAGTAGGAGCCCATCACATCTATGATGATACCGGGTTTTGTCACAATTATCGTCATAGAAGTGTCATATGTATGACAGAAAAAAAATTGTTTGGCCCAAAATGTCATGGATGTGTCTTTTTTTGTAGTGTTTGCATTCCACGGCCGCTCTATCTCTTTGCCGGAGTCGTCTCTCTTGCGTGCTCTGGGCTTCTGAGCATTGATCAGGTAGTAGGAGTCGTTGCCTAAAACTTTGCTAATTATGAATGGGCCTTCCCAAGGCGCCGAGAGCTTGTGCTGGCAGACTGTTCGCTGGATCAGCCAGAGCACAAGGTCTCCCTCCTGGAAAGATCTTGGCTTGACCTTCCGGTTGTAGTAGCGGCCCAGACTCTGCTGGTAGATGGCGGACCAGCAGAGTGCTAACAGCCAGCCCTCCTCTAGCAGATCGATGCCGTCTTCTCGCGCTTCTTTTGCTTCCGCCTAGGTGTACATGGTGACGCGAGGTGAGTCGAACTCAATGTCCGTCGGGATGACGGCTTCGGCACCGTAGACGAGGAAGAAATCCGTGAAGCCGGTTGAATTGTTTGGAGTTGTGCGCAGGCTCTAGAGGACGGCCGGTAGCTCATCAATCCAGCAGCCAGCTGACCGCTCCAGAGGCTCGACCACTCGGGGCTTGATGCCGGAAAGGATGAGGCCGTTTGCTCGTTCAACCTGGCCGTTTGTCTGCGGATGGGCAACAGACGCTAGGTCCAATCGGATGCCCTACGTCGCGCAGAAACGGGCCAAGGCTCCTTTGGCAAAAAAATTGCCATTATCTGTGATGATGATGTGTCGTACTCCGTACCGAGTCGTGCTATCTGCAATGAAAGTCACGGCAGTCAGACCATTCAACTTCTTGATTGGCTTTGCTTTTATCCACTTGGTGAATTTGTCCATGGTGACAAGCAGATGGGTCATGCCGCCGCGTGCTGCCTTGAATGGTCCCACCATATCCAAGCCCCAAACGGCAAAAGGCCATGCTAAGGGAATGGTCTTGAGTGCAGAAGCCAGTAGATGTTTCTGCGAGCTGAACTTCTGACACCCCTTGCAATGCTTGACTAGATCCTTGGCATCCTCCAAGGCAGTCGGCCAGAAGAAACCGTGGCGGAAAGCTTTCGCCACGAGTGGTCTAGAGGCCGTGTGGTGGCCGCACTCGCCTTGGTGGATGTCTTTAAGGATTTCTTGGCCTTTCTCCGGTTCCACGTAGTGCTAGTGCACACCAGTGACACTGCGCCTCACAAGTTCTCTGTTGACAATGGTGTATGCTGCTGCCCGACGTTGCACTTGTTGGGTTGAGATCTCATTAGTCAGGAGCTCTTTGTTCACGAGAAACTTGAGGATGGGATGCGCCCATTTAGGTGCTGCTATTTCTTCGACTGCCAGAACTGCAACTTGCACAAGGGCGGTTGGGCTGGGAGGCGGTGGGTTGGAGTTGGCTGCCGCTTGCTGTGTCGATGAAGTCCCCAGACCGGCTGCCGCAACCCTCGGGCCAGGTTCTAAAGTCCTGGGGCTGGGTGCGGCTGCTGCAGTCCCCAAGCCGCTTGGTGAAGTCCCCGGGCCGACTGTGGCAGTCCCTGGGCCGGGTTGGCCGAGTGCGACTGTGACAGTACGCGCGCCAACTGTCGATGTCCGCGAGCCGGCTGCCGCGGCCCTAGAGTCGGATTCGTCGGCCTCGGGACAAGCCGGCACAAAGATGGACTCAGATTCCGGAGAGGGCTTGATAGACAGCCTGAGGAGGCGCTGAAAGGGATACGCCAGCTGGTATTGCTTGCCGGGTGGAGCCGATTCGTGACAAGGCATATGCTTGCTCATTGTCGGCTCTTGGCACATGAAGGAACTCGCACCCCTCGAAGTATCCACTAAGTTGCTGGACGAAAAACGGTAGCTTGCCATATTTGCATCCTTGGCATCCCAGTCACCAGAAGACTGCTGGACCACCAAGTCGGAGTCGCCGTAGCATAGGATCCGGCGAATGCCGATTTTCTTGGCCAACTAGAGGCCGTGTATTAGTGCTTCATACTCGGCCACATTGTTGGAGGCGGCAAAGTGGATTTGCAACATGTACTTGAGCTTGTCGCTTTGGCAGAGGTGAGGATGATGCCGGCTCCGAAACCAATGCTTATCTTTGAACCATCAAAACGCACCTACCAATGGGTGGAGTTCGGCGCTGGCGGGAGATATTGGGTCTCAGCCCAGTCGACGAGGAAGTGGGCCTGTGTTTGGGACTTGATGGCGGTGCAAGGCTGGTAGTAGATGGTGTAGGGGGCCAAATCGATGGCCCATTTGGCCACTCAGCCAGAAGCATCTCTGTTGCCAAAGATCTCAGCGAGTGGGGCGGTGCAGATAACAATGATTGGGTGCTCCTGAAAGTATGGCTTCAGCTTCTTGGCGGCAAAATGCATGCCGTAGCACATCTTCTGATAGTGGGGATAGTTCTGCTTGGAGGCGGACAGCACTTCACTTAGGTAATACACCGGCCTCTGGACTGGTAATGCCTTCCCGCCTTCCTTGCGCTCCACAACTATGACTGTGCTGACAACCCGGTTGGTGGTGGCGACGTAAAGGTACATGGGCTCTTTAGCAGTCGGAGCCGCCAGGACAGGCAGCGTGGTTAGCATCTTCTTCAGCTGGATAAAAGCGTCATCCACCTAGTCGTTCCACTCGAAATGAGTGGTCTTCTTCATGAGCTGGTACAGGGGATGAGCCTTCTCGCCCAGCTGACTGATGAACCGGCTGATGGACACCAAGCAGCCGGTGAATTTCTGGACGTCTCGCAACCGGGTGGGCTTCTCCATTCTCTCGACGGCTTTGATCTTCACAGGGTTGCACTCAATGGCGCGTCTGAGACCAGGAAGCAAAGGAGTTGGCCGGCTGGTACTCTGAACATGCACTTTTCTGGGTTGAGCTTGATTTGAAATTGGCACAGATTTTCAAAGGTTTCCTTGAGATCTTTGAGGAGTGTGTTGCGCATCTCCGTCTTCACCACAATATCGTCTACATAGACATGGGCATTTCTGCCGAGTTGCTTGAGGAGGCACTACTGCATGCAATGCTAAAAAGTGGCACCGGCATTTCTCAGGCCAAATGTCATAGTCAGGTAGCAGAAGGCTCCAAATGGTGTGATGAATGCGGTCTTCAGACAGTCTGCCGGGTTCAACTTGATCTAGTGATATCCTGAGTAGGCATCCAAAAAACTCAATAGCTCGCATCTGGCTGTGGAGTCTATTACTTGGTCTATCCATGGCAAGGAAAACGGATCCTTTGGGCATGCTTTGATGAGGCTGGTGTAGTCAATGCACATGCACCATTTGTTATTCTTCTTCAGTACAAGGACTGGGTTGGCAAGCCATTCTAGGAAGAAAAATTCCATGATGAAGTCGGCTACCAACAGACGGGCGATCTCTTCCCCAATGATTCTTCTATTTTCCTCCGACAGTCGGTGGAGGGGTTGCTTGACTGGCTTGGCATCTTCTCTAACCTGTAGCTTGTGCTGGGTGAAATCCGCCGAAACACCTGGAATGTCTTTGGGAGACCATGTGAAGATGTCCCGATTCTCACGGAGGAAATTGATGAGCTCACTTTCCTATTTGCTGTCAAGGTTTGCGCCTATGACAGCGTACCTCTCCGGGTGCTCTTGGTCCAATGGTATCTTCTTTGTCTCCTTGGCCGGCTTGAAGGATCCTTCAGCTTCTGCCTCCTTGGGATCATGAGACATGTCTGGCTGCTTGCCGGCCATGGCCACAACCCGGTCAAGGAGCCGCTTCTCGGCAGCAATCACAAGGGACTCGGCCAGCTGGCTGCGGGCGGCCGCACAGTCAGACGACTTCTGATAATCTCCGAAGATGGTAATAACTCCCTTGGCACTCGACATCTTCATCTTGAGGTAGACATAATGTGGCACTGCCATGAACTTGGCTAAAGTAGGTCGGCCAAGCAGTGCGTGTTACGGGCTTTCCAAGTTGACCACCTCAAACCAGATGGGCTCTTGGCGGAAATGGTCTTTATCCCCGAATAGGACATATATCTGGATCTTGCCAATTGGTGAGTGAGAAAGGCCAGGAACTATGCCGTGGAAGACAATTCGACTGGGCAGGAGATGCTTGGGTTTGATCTTCAACTTCTCCATGGTACCACGGTACAGGATGTTGATGATACTGCTGCCATCTATCAAGACTCGGGAGAAACGAGCAGCTCACCTCTTTATGGCAAGGGTGGCCTCCAACACCAAAGCGTAAGAGCCCGGGAAGGCATTACTTCCAGGTGATCAGCCCGGCTCTAACTGATTGGCCTCCCTGACTAGTGCATGAACTATGGAGCTTCAATGGCTACGACATTCACCTCACGAGACTGTCGGCGCCGGCTGCGCCTGTCATCGGCCACATTGGTGAAAACAACATACACTCCATGTTCTTCAGGGAATTGATCTTGAACGACGTTGACTGCTGGATGGGCCGCTGGCTGCTGAGGAGGCGAAGGCGGCTGGCCAGCAGGCGGCAGTGGTTGCAGCCCTTCGCCCTTGGAGATTCATGTGAGCCAATGACACTTCCGGGTGGTGTGGTTGGACAGCTTCGCGCCGCTGTGGAACTTGCAGGGAGCATAAAGAGTCTTCTCATAGGAGAAGGCGGGCAACCAGTTGGGCTTGCCGCCTTTCTGGTGCTTGGGGAGAGGCTGCCCTTCTGACTGCCGGTCCTCGACTGCTGCCACCTGCCGGCTGGTGGAAGCCGGCATCCGGGCTTTTCGCTTGTTGTCGCTTTGCTGCTGGCGATGACTGGTATCACCAGCCGTGGTCCGAGGAGCCTGAGGAGCCACCTTTCCACATGCATCAACTTGAATTTCCGTCTTCATGGAGGAATCGGCTGTGGTGTATTTGTCTGCTATGATCAGCAGATCGTCGAGGGTCATCGACTCGTTGCATGGGAGCCGGTGTTTGAGCAAAGTGCCTTCTCTGCACCCGGCCGTGAAGTACTCGATGGCCTGCACCTCATGCACGCCCTCGCAAGAGTTGCGCAGCTCGGCCCAACGCGTGAGGTAGTCGCAAGTCGATTCGTTGGGACCTTGGACGCACAAGGAGAGCTGGCGAGGCTTGGGCGGCCGCTTTGTACGTGCTGGTGAAGTTGAGGACGAAGGCCTTAGTGAAACCTAGCCAGTTGTTGAAGCTGCGGGGCTTCAGGATATTCAACCATGTCCGGGCGGTGCCCTGGAGCATGAGTGGAACATACTTCACGACAACACGCTTGTTGCCGTTTGCAATGCTGACGGCGATGGAGTAGTCGACCAGCCAGTCCTCCGGGTTCACGGAGCCGGTATACTTGGGCGTATCTCTTGGGAGCGTGAACCCTTTGGGGAAGGGCTCATCTCTGATGCGGGGGCCGAAGCAAGGCGGGCCCAGAGCGTCTTACTCTTCTAGCGCCAGGGATTGGTTGAGACGATCGATCCGGTGGCGGGCATCATTCTCTCCGATTACTTCTCGGGGGCCAAGCCGGCCTCCAAGACTCGGATGATCGACAGGCGGCGGAGACACGCGCTTTTCTCTGCATTGGGGAGGCCGGTAGCCGCCTGGTCATTCCACCGCACGAGGGCAGCCGTCCTGGTCGCGCTTGATAGTGATGTGTGTCCGGCTGCGGCTGGCAGCCGGCTCCTTGTCTCGTTGTCTGATACGTCCCCAACGTATCTATTATTTTTGATTGCTCCATGCTATATTATCTACTATTTTGGACATTATTCGGCTTTATTATACACTTTTATATTATTTTTGGGACTAACCTATTAACCGGAGGCCCAGCCCAGAATTGTTGTTTTTTGCCTATTTTAGGGTTTCGAAGAAAAGGAATATCAAACGGAGTCCAAATGGAATGAAACCTTCAGGAACATGATTTTTGGAACGAACAAGATCCAGGAGAGTTGGATCCTACTTCAAGCAACCAACAGGGAGGCCACAAGGTAGGGGGGCGTGCCTAACCCCCCCCCAGGCACGCCCTCCACCCTCGTGGGTCCCCTGTTGCTCCACTGACGTACTTCTTCCTCCTATATATACCTATGTACCCCCAAACGATCGGACACGGAGCCAAAACCCTAATTCCACCGTTGTAACTTTCTGTACCCACGAGATCCCCTCTTGGGGCCTGTTCCGGAACTCCGTCGGAGGGGGCATTGATCACGGAGGGCTTCAACATCAACATCATAGCCCTTCCGATGAAGTGTGAGTAGTTTACCTCAGACCTTCGGGTCCATAGTTATTAGCTAGATGGCTTCTTCTCTCTTTTTGGATCTCAATACAAAGTTCTCCCCCTCTCTTGTGGAGATCTGTTCGATGTAATCTTCTTTTGCGGTGTGTTTGTTGAGACCGATGAATTGTGGGTTTATGATCAAATTTATCTATGAACAATATTTGAATCTTCTCTGAATTCTTTTATGTATGATTGGTTATCTTTGCAAGTCTCTTCGAATTATCAGTTTGGTTTGGCCTACTAGATTGATCTTTCTTGCAATGGGAGAAGTGCTTAGCTTTGGGTTCAATCTTGTGGTGTCCTTTCCCAGTGACAGTAGGGGCAGCAAGGCATGTATTGTATTTTTGCCATCAAGGATAACAAGATGGTTTTTTATCATATTGCATGAATCTATCCCTCTACATCATGTCATCTTGCTTAAGGCGTTACTCTGTTCTTATGAACTTAATACTCTTGATGCATGTTGGATAGCGGTCGATGTGTGGAGTAATAGTAGTAGATGCAGGCATGAATCGGTCTACTTGTCTCGGACGTGATGCCTATATATATGATCGTACCTAGATATTCTCATAACTATGCTCAATTCTGTCAATTGCTCAATAGTAATTTGTTCACCCACCGTAAAATACTTATGCTCTTGATAGAAGCCACTAGTGAAACCTATGGCCCCCGGGTCTATCTTAATCATATTAATCTTCCAACACTTAGTTATTTCATTGCCATTTATTTTAGTTTGCATCTTTATCATAAAAATACCAAAATATTATCTTATCATATCTATTAGATCTCACTCTCGTAAGTGACTCTGTAGGGATTGACAACCCCTTATCGCGTTGGTTGCGAGGATTTATTTGTTTTGTGCAGGTGCGAGGGACTCGCCCGTAGCCTCCTACTAGATTGATACCTTGGTTCTCAAAAACTGAGGGAAATACTTACGCTACTTTGCTGCATCACCCTTTCCTCTTCAAGGGAAAACCAACACAGTGCTTAAGAGGTAGCAAGAAGGATTTCTAGCGCCGTTGTCGGGGAGGTCTACGCAAAAGTCAAACATACCAAGTACCCATCACAAACCCTTATCTCCCGCATTACATTATTTGCCATTTGCCTCTCGTTTTCCTCTCCCCCATTTAACCCTTGCCGTTTTATTCGCCCTCTCTCTCTATCCTCCCTCTCTTTCTCTATTTGCCTCTTTTTGCCCGTTTCTTGTTTACTTGTGTGTTGGTTTGCTTGCTTGTCACGATGGCTCAAGATAACACTAAATTGTGTGACTTTACCAATACCAACAACAATGATTTTATTAGCACTCCGATTGCTCCTCTTACCGATGCTGAATCTTGTGAAATTAATGCTGCCTTACTGAATCTTGTCATGAAAGATCCGTTTTCCGGCCTTCCTAGTCAAGATTCCGCTACCCATCTAAATAGCTTCGTTGATTTGTGTGATATGCAAAAGAAGAAAGATGTGGACAATGATATTGTTAAATTGAAGCTATTTCCTTTTTCGCTTAGAGATCGTGCTAAAGCTTGGTTTTCATCTTTGCCTAAAAATAGTATTGATTCTTGGAATAAGTGCAAAGATGCTTTTATCTCTAAGTATTTTCCTCCTGCTAAGATCATCTCTCTTAGAAACGATATTATGAATTTTAAGCAACTTGAGCATGAACATGTTGCACAAGCTTGGGAGAGGATGAAATTAATGATACGTAATTGCCCTACCGATGGTTTGAATTTGTGGATGATTATACAAAAATTTTATGCTGGATTGAATTTTGCTTCTAGAAATCTTTTAGATTCGGCCGCGGGAGGCACTTTTATGGAAATCACTTTAGGAGAAGCTACTAAAGTCCTAGACAATATTATGGTTAATTATTCTCAATGGCACACTGAAAGATCAACTAATAAGAAAGTGCATGCGATAGAAGAAATTAATGTTTTGAGTGGAAAGATGGATGAACTTGTGAAATTATTTGCAAATAAAAGTGTTTCTTCTGATAGTAATGATATGCCTTTGTCTAGTTTGATTGAGAATAATAATGAATCTATGGATGTGAATTTTGTTGGTAGGAACAATTTTGGTAACAATGCGTACAGAGGAAACTTTAATCCTAGGCCTTATCCTAGTAATTCCTCTAATAATTATGGTTTCCTCCAACAATTCTTATGGAAATTATAATAAGATGCCCTCTGATTTTGAATATAATATTAAAGAATTTATTACTTCGCAAAAGAATTTCAATGCTTCAATTGAAGAAAAATTGCTTAAGATTGATGAGTTGGCTAGGAACGTTGTTAGAATTTCTCTTGATGTTGATTCTTTGAAACTTAGATCTATTCCACCTAAGCATGATATCAATGAGTCTCTCAAAGCCATGAGAATTTCCATTGATGAGTGCAAAGAAAGAACCGCTAGGATGCGTGCTAAGAAATATTCCTTTATAAGAGCGTGCTCTTCTAGATTCCATGATAATAAAGATGAAGATCTAAAAGTTATTGATGTGTCCCCTATTAAATCTTTGTTTTGCAATATGAATCTTGATAATGATGGGACTGAATATGATCCACCTTTACCTAGAAGGCGTTCCAAAAATTCGGAGTTTTTAGATCTTGATGCTAAATCTGATAAAAGTGGGATTGAAGAGATCAAAACTCTAGATGCTAATGAACCTACTATTTTGGATTTCAAGGAATTTAATTATGACAATTTCTCTTTGATAGATTTTATTTCCTTGTTGCAATCCGTGCTAAATTCTCCTCATGCCTATAGCCAAAATAAAGCTTTTACCAAACATATCGTTGATGCTTTGATGCAATCTTATGAAGAAAAGCTTGAGTTGGAAGTTTGTATCCCTAGAAAACTTTATGATGAGTGGGAACCTACTATTAAAATTAAAATTAAAGATCATGAATGCTATGCTTTGTGTGATTTGGGTGCTAGTGTTTCCACAATTCCAAAGACTTTTGGTGATTTGTTAGGTTCCCGTGATTTTGATGATTGCTCTATAAACTTGCATCTTGTGGATTCCACTATTAAGAAACCTATGGGAAGAATTAATGATGTTCTTATTATTGCAAATAGGAATTATGTGCCCGTAGATTTTATCGTTGTTGACATAGATTGCAATCCTTCATGTCCTATTATTCTTGGTAGACCTTTCCTTAGAACAATTAGTGCAATTATTGATATGAAGGAAGGAAATATTAGATTCCAATTTCCATTAAGGAAAGGCATGGAACACTTTCCTAGAAATAAAATTAAATTACCTTATGAATCTATTATGACAGCCACTTATGGATTGCCTACTAAAGATGGCAATACCTAGATCTATCCTTGCTTTTTATGCCTAGCTAGGGGCGTTAAATGATAGCGCTTGTTGGGAGGCAACCAAATTTTATTTTTATTCCTTGCTTTTTGCTCCTGTTTAGTAATAAATAATTTATCTCGCCTCTGTTTTGGATATGTTTTTTGTGTTTAATTAGTGTTTGTGCCAAGTAGAACCGTAGGGAAGACTTGGGGAAAGTCTTGTTAATCTTGCGGTAAAAAATAGAAACTTTAGCACTCACGAGAACTGCTGCCATTTTTATTTGGAAAAGTGCTATTTAGTTAATTCTTTTTGCAGATGATTAATAGATAAATTCCTGACGTCCAGAAATTTATTTTTTAATTTTTGGGGTTCCATATCTTGTGTTAGCTACAGATTACTACAGACTGTTCTGTTTTTGACATATTCTGTTTTTCGTGTGTTGTTTGCTTATTTTGATGAATCTATGGCTAGTAAAATAGTTTATAAACCATAGAAAAGTTGGAATACAGTAGGTTTAACATAAATATAAATAAAGAATTAGTTCATTACAGTACCTTGAAGTGGACTTTTGTTTTCTTTCGCTAACGGAGCTCACGAGATTTTCTACTTTAAGTTTTTTGTTGTGAAGTTTTCAAGTTTTGGGTAAGGATTTGATGGATTATGGAACAAGGAGTGGCAAGAGCCTAGGCTTGGGGATTCCCATGGTACCCCCAAGATAATGTAAGTAAACCAAAAAGCCAAAGATTGGGGATGCCCCGGAAGCCATCCCCTCTTTCGTCTATTTCCATCGGTAACTTCACTTGGAGCTATATTTTTTTTCACCACATGATATGTGTTTTGCTTGGAGCGTCTTGTATGATTTGAGTCTTTTCTTTTTAGTTTACCACAATCATCTTTGCTGTACACACCTTTTGAGAGAAACACACATGATTCGGAAATTATTAGAATACTCTATGTGCTTCACTTATACCTTTTGAGTTATATAGTTTTGCTCTAGTACTTCACTTATATCTTTTAGAGCACGGTGGTGGATTTGTTTTATAGAAACTATTGATCTCTCATGATTCACTTAGATTATTTTGAGAGTCTTAAATAGCATGGTAATTTGCTTAAATAATCCTAATATTCTAGGTATTCTAAATTAGTAAAAACTTTCTTATGAGTGTTTTGAATACTAAGAGAAGTTTGATGCTTGATGATTGTTTTCAGATATGGAGGTAGTGATATTAAAGTTGTGCTAGTTGAGTAGTTGTGAAATTGAGAAATACTTGTGTTGAAGTTTGCAAGTCCCGTAGCTTGCACGTATGGTAAACGTTTTGTAACAAATTTGAAACATGAGGTGTTCTTTGATTGTCCTCCTTATGAGTGGCGGTCGGGGACGAGCGATGGTCTTTTCCTACCAATCTATCCCCCTAGGAGCATGCGCGTAGTGCTTGGTTTTTGATTACTTGTAGATTTTTGCAATAAGTATGTGAGTTCTTTATGACTAATGTTGAGTCCATGGATTATGCGCACTCTCACCTTTCGATCATTGCTAGCCTCTTCGGTACCGTGCATTGCCCTCTCTCACATTGAGAGTTGGTGCAAACTTTGCCGGTGCATCCAAACCCCGTGATATGATACGCTCTTTCACACATAAACCTCCTTATATCTTCCTCAAAACAGCCACCATACCTACCTATTATGGCATTTCCATAGCCATTCCGAGATATATTGCCATGCAACTTTACCCCATCCCGTTTATCATGACACGTTCATCATTGTCATATTGCTTTGCATGATCATGTAGTTGATATCGTATTTGTGGCAAAGCCACCATTCATAATTTTTCATACATGTCACACTTGATTCATTGCATATCCCGGTACACCGATGGAGGCATTCATATAGAGTCATACCTTGTTCTAGTATCGAGTTGTAATCATTTAGTTTTAAATAAATAGAAGTGTCGTGATCATCATTTAATAGAGCATTGTCCCAAATAAAAAAAGGGAGAAAGGCCAAAAAAGGCCCTCAAAAAGAGAGAGAGAGAAATGAAAAGGGACAATGCTACTATCTTTTTTCCACACTTGTGCTTCAAAGTAGCACCATGATCTTCATGATAGAGAGTCTCTTGTTTTGTCACTTTCATATACTAGTGGGAATTTTTCATTATAGAACATGGCTTGTATATTCCAACAATGGGCCTCCTCAAGTGCCCTAGGTCTTCGTGAGCAAGCAAGTTGGATGCACACCCACTAGTTTCTTTTGTTGAGCTTTCATACATTTATGGCTCTAGTGCATCCGTTGCATGGCAATCCCTACTCCTTGCATTAACATCAATCGCTGGGCATCTCCATAGCTCATTGATTAGCCTCGTTGATGTGAGACTCTCTCCTTTTTGTCTTCTCCACATAACCCCCATCATTATACTCTATTTCACTCATAGTGCTATATCCATGGCTCACGCTCATGTATTGCGTGAAGGTTTATAAAGTTTGAGATTACTAAAGTATGAAACAATTGCTTGGCTTGTCATCGGGGTTGTGCATGATGAGAGCATTCTTATGTGACGAAAATGGAGCATGACTAAACTATATGATTTTGTAGGGATGAACATTGTTTGGCCATGTTATTTTGAGAAGACATAATTGCTTAGTTAGTATGCTTGAAGTATTATTATTTCTATGTCAATATTAAACTTTTATCTTGAATCTTTTGGATCTGAATATTCATGCCACAATTAAGAAAAATTACATTGAAATTATGCCTAGTAGCATTCCACATCAAAAATTCTGTTTCTATCATTTATCTACTCGAGGACGAGCAGGAATTAAGCTTGGGGATGCATGATACGTCTCCAACGTATCTATAATTTTTGATTGCTCCATGCTATATTATCTACTATTTTGGACATTATTGGGCTTTATTATACACTTTTATATTATTTTTGGGACTAACCTATTAACCAGAGGCCCAGCCCAGAATTGCTGTTTTATTGCCTATTTTAGGGTTTCGAAGAAAAGGAATATCAAATGGAGTCCAAACGGAATGAAACCTTCGGGAACGTGATTTTTGGAACGAACAAGATCCAGGAGACTTGGACCCTACGTCAAGCAACCAACAGGGAGGCCACGAGGTAGGGGGCGTGCCTACCCCCCCTAGGCGCGCCCTCTACCCTCGTGGGCCCCCTGTTGCTCCACCGACGTACTTCTTCCTCCTATATATACCTACGTACCCCCAAACGATCAGATACGGAGCCAAAACCCTAATTCCATCGCCATAACTTTCTGTATCCACGAGATCCCATCTTGGGGCCTGTTCCGGAGCTCCGTCAAAGGGGGCATCGATCACGGAGGGCTTCTACATCCACATCATAGCCCTTCCGATGAAGTGTGAGTAGTTTACCTCGGACCTTCGGGTCCATAGTTATTAGCTAGATGGCTTCTTCTCTCTTTTTGGATCTCAATACAAAGTTCTCCCCCTCTCTTGTGGAGATCTATTCGATGTAATCTTCTTTTGCGGTGTGTTTGTTCAGACCGATGATTTGTGGGTTTATGATCAAGTTTATCTATGAACAATATTTGAATCTTCTCCAAATCCTTTTATGTATGATTGGTTATCTTTCCAAGTCTCTTCGAATTATCAATTTGGTTTGGCCTACTAGATTGATCTTTCTTGCACAGGGAGAGAAGTGCTTAGCTTTGGGTTCAATCTTGCAGTGTCCTTTCCCAGTGACAGTAGGGGCAGCAAGGCAGGTATTGTATTGTTTCCATCGAGGATAACAAGATGGTTTTTTTATCATATTGCATGAATTTATCCCTCTAGATCATGTCATCTTGCTTAAGTCGTTACTCTGTTCTTATGAACTTAATACTCTAGACGCATGCTGGATAGCGGTCCATGTGTGGATTAATAGTAGTAGATGCAGGCAGGAGTCGGTATACTTGTCTCGGACGTGATGCCTATATACATGATCATACCTAGATATTCTCATAACTATGCTCAATTGTATCAATTGCTCAACAGTAATTTGTTCGCCCACCGTAAAATACTTATGCTCTTGAGAGAAGCCACTAGTGATACCTATGGCCCCCAGGTCTATATTCATCATATTAATCTTCCAACACTTAGTTATTTTCATTGCCTTCTATTAAAATATTATCTTATCATATCTATCAGATCTCACTCTCATAAGCGACCGTGTAGGGATTGACAACCCCTTATCGCGTTGGTTGCGAGGATTTATTTGTTTTGTGCAGGTGCGAGGGACTCGCGCGTAGCCTCCTACTGGATTGATACCTTGGTTCTCAAAAACTGTTGGAAACACTTACACTACTTTGCTGCATCACCCTTTCCTCTTCAAGGGAAAACCAACGCAGTGCTCAGGAGGTAGCATCGTCTATGGTTGCCATCAGTTGGCGTCCGGGATGTCGCGCCATGCTCCTGGCGGGGAGGCGGGTCGTCGTTCCGCCGGTTGGCGTCTCCGACGTGGCAGCCAGCTTCTTGCTGCTCGGCAGCCGCATCGATGAGTCGCTGGATGTGCTCCGTCATGTGGCGACGCTCATTGCCCTCCAGGTTGTCCAGCTCATTTGCTGCCGCTTCGGCGGTTCGTATGTTCTCCATAGACGTGGCGTAGATGGGGCGATCGGCCCCAAACATGCTGGCGGTGGCCGCGCCGCGCTGCTGGACCGTACCGATGTGGCTGGGTCCACCAGGAGCCGGCATGCCGCCAACGGCGCGGTCCATCTCACGCTGATAAGCCTCCGAAAGGTGTATCTTGCTGGCTAGCGTCTTGGCACTCTCGACAAGGTGGACGCGGCGGGCTTCCAGCGTCTCGGCGTCGGCGTCTTCTGCGATGGGTGCAGATAGGTCTTGCAGCGTTGCTTGGAGCGGGTGTCGGTGTCAAAACCGGTGGATGTCGGGTAGGGGGTCCCGAACTGTGCGTCTAAGGCGGATGGTAACAGGAGGCAGGGGACACGATGTTTTACCCAGGTTCGGGCCCTCTTGATGGAGGTAGAACCCTACGTCCTACTTGATTATTCTTGATAATATAAGTAGTACAAGAGTTGATCTACCACGAGATCGGAGAGGCTAAACCCTAGAAGCTAGCCTATGGTATGATTGTATGTTGTCCTATGGACTAAAGCCCTCCGGTTTATATAGACACCGGAGGAGGCTAGGGTTACACAAGGTTGGTTACAAAGGAGGAGATATGCATATCCATATTGCCTAGCTTGCCTTCCACGCCAAGTAGAGTCTCATCCGGACACAGAATGAAGTCCTCAGTCTCGTATCTTCATAGTCGAACAGTCCGACCAAAGGATATAGTCCGGCTGTCCGGAGACCCCCTAATCCAGGACTCCCTCAGTAGCCCCTGAAACAGGCTTCAATGACGATGAGTGCGGCGCGCTGTGTTGTCTTCGGCATTGCAAGGCAGGTTCCTCCTCCGAATACACCACGGAAGAGTTTGAATACAAGGATAGTGTCTGACCCTGCAAAATAAGTTCCACCATAGAGAGAATAATATTTCCACAAATCTAATCAGCTGACACGTTTCGGCAGCATGACATCACGCCACGACCCGGTAATTATTTGAACCATTTTTTCTTTAACCAGCCCCGCACATAACACGAGGCGGTTTTTTGACACGTCTTGTCAAAGCAGAGATCGTGTTCCCCTTATCACGGGATTCTCATCAATACAAACGTGGGTAACCCAACGGCGCCATCAATTACGGCGCTTGGGGGATAAGCGAGTTTTACCAGGCTTGTGGGGGCGCATAGTTTTATCCGCCCTTATAAAGGGATAAGGTCTCACCGTTTTCTACCCACACCTTCTTCCTCCTTGCTCATCCATTCTCGCGCACTCGAGCTCCAGCGCCCAAGTCCACATCCTTCTCCTCTACTCTCTCCAAACATGTCCGGAGCAGGAGGCAAGTGGATGGCCTCCTCCATCACGGAGGGACACATCAAAAAACTACGTGGCGCCGGATACTTAGCCGCGGATATCGCACACCGGCTGCCAGCCACGGGGCAGATCGTCCCTACCCCGGAACCTCACGAAAGGGTAGTTTTCCTTCCCCACTTCGTCCGTGGACTGGGGTTTCCCCTCCATCCATTCGTCCGTGGCCTTATGTTCTATTATGGGCTGGACTTTCATGATCTGGCCCCGAATTTCATCCTCAACATCTCGGCGTTCATTGTCGTGTGCGAGGCTTTCCTCCGCATCCGGCCCCACTTCGGCCTATGGCTGAAGACCTTTAATATCAAGCCGAAGGTAGTAGGCGGCCAACAATTGGAATGCGGCGGAGCCATGGTGGGAAAAATGCCCAACGTTACATGGCTCGAGGGCTCCTTTGTGGAGACCATAAAGGGGTGGCAATCGGGGTGGTTCTACATCACCGAGCCGCTGTGACACTCCAAAAATTTTGATTTGGTGTTCATCAAAAACTTTATTGGATTCTAAAAGAGGGCATTTAAAATTTCTTTTTCAGAAAATCCTTCCTGTTTAAAAACTTCCTTTCACCTTTGGCAAGGATTTTCCTTTCCATTTCAATGTTGGTGTTAAAATTTTGGAAGCTTTTCTTCTGGTCGTTTCCCTCTCAAACTTATTTATTTTTCATTTAAAAAAGAAACCCTAGGACTTTGGAGCTTCATTCTTTTTGAAACCACCCATGATTTTACTTATCACAGGTGGTAAAACCACTCCAAAACCTCCCCTCCCTCTTGGAACAACCTAAGTTCTCTGTCCCAACTAATCCAAACAAGTTTTGTATTTTAATTCAAACATTTTTCATCTCAAATCTTTTTTGCCAATTATTTGGAACCTGAGTCATTTACAAAGCAAGTGCCTTATTCCCTTTGAGTTTTGATCTCAAACCAACTCCTCTGGATTGTCCTTAGCATCCTCAACTCAGAACCATCTTGATCCACTCTACTTCTTTTCAAATTTTTCAAATTTCAGCCTCTGCAAGTTTGGACCAGATTTGCCAAATTTGGTGAAATTCATATCTACACTTCCCCAAAAATTCTACAAAAATTCAGGCAGCCTACTGGAGCAATGAGTAGCCACTCCACCAAAAATAAGCTCTAGGAAAAATCCCTAGAGGCCAGAATCATTCTGTCGAACACCTTGCATACACTGTATTTTGCACTTTCAGTAATTCAGTAAAGTTCAGAGTTCAGTGTCGTTTCCTCCTCGCCAGTTTCAGTCACGCGCGGACAGTGCCCTTGGCACGATCCTCGCCGCCTCTCCCTCTTGTCTGGACTGCCGCACGCACGCTTGGCGCCTTCCGGGCGTCGGTGGCGCCCTGGCCCGCCTGCGCCGGCGTGTCTCACTACGGCCGGTCCACCGTAACGGCCAACCGGAAGCAAAACGGCGGCGCAACGCCGTTCGGCGCCACCCAACGCTCCCTTGGTCTCCGCGTGGCACATGCATGCCAGCGCAGCCCCGCTGCACAGTCACCGTGGCCCGGCAAGCACAGAGCGCGCTCCCTGCCGCCGACGTGCCGCACGGCCATTCCGTTGGGGCCGGCCGTAAAACTCCCCTCCCGTGCTAAGCTGGACCCCGGAATGGAACCTCTACTCCACCTAGACGATGCCCAAGCCCCTAATCCCACTGCCCAACCCCAACGCCGCCGTAATCGCTCGCCGGACTTATCCCGTACGCGGCAACCGCCTCGGGCCGGCTATATATAGCACCCCCAAGCTCCCTCTCGCCCCCGCACACCTCCACTACCCCTCTGGACCCCGACCAACAACTAGAAGAGCCTCGAGGGGCCCTTCTTCCTCGACTCCGGCCGCCTTGTTCCGCCTCGGCCTCCACCTCGATTCGCTCCGGTGAGGCCATCCCCGGCGCCCAAACTTCGTCAATGGCTTCCTCGAGCACTCAGTGAGCTAACCCAAGCACCAATTTGACCTTCGTAGCTCTCCCCGGCGAAGTCCATCTCCACCCGAGCTGCCATCCACCGGAGCAAGGCTCGCCGTCGACGTGGTACTCGCCGGCGACCACCACCACCACCAACCGACGCGGAAGGACGTCCTGAGCAAGGAGGTACCCTCCGATCCCCTTACCTCGCCGTGGATCGCCGCCGGCGACCACCGTGGCTTTCGGGCTCCGTCGAGATCTGCCGCCCGTTTTGAATTTTCAAACCTGACGGGTGGGACCTGCCCGTCAGCCTCTCTGTCCCTTTCCAAACGAACCGTTTCTAAAAGCGTATTCTGCCAAATGCATTTTCCTCCTGGGCTCGCGTATTCTCTACCGAAGCGTTTTTAGTTTTTATGAGCTAGCCCCTGGAAATATTCTGTTTCATTACAGATGAGTCCCTGGACTAAAACCCTTATAACTTTTAAACAGAAAAGTATTTTTGATTGATTCTTTTTCTGTTCTCTTTGAAATTTTGTGTAGTTTTTTATCAGATTTATTTGGAAAAAATTTGTGCACTTCTTGGTATTTACGATAGCGCCTATATTTTCTGTATACTGTAGATACCGAAGGAGGTGACGGAGCCGTGAACTTCACCGAGCTAGGCTCCGACTACTTCGAACCAGGCAAGCATGTTTTGAACTTTTGATATGATGAGTGTCTTGGCATGTTTTGCATTTAGTTAGTTTCATGGCATGTTGATGAGCATACCGATGAACATTATTTTCATGCATGATCAAGGTAAGTGAGCTCGATGATCCATAAGTGGATGGATGTGAGTATGAAAGGCCATGGGTTGGCATGAGGATGGGTAAGATGGCAGTGTTGTAGCATGCCAGTCTTATGCCAGACTATTTGACTACAGTGTCAAATCGCATCGGTCCAGTTCCTCCCTTTTACTTCCTTGTACTACCACATGTTTTCCGCAAGGAATATGGCGTAGTAAGTTGCAAACCGCTTTCCTGGTACACACCAAAAGGAGAGGCCGGGATGATGGTTCCATGGCCCTGGATTAAAGCCAGTCATCCGGTCAGGGGGCATGGGTGTTTCCGGTTGGGACCGAGAGGGGGGCACCCCTTAGAGTGCGCGTATATAAATTTGATCCCATGCTATTCGAGATTGTGATCTCCTCGTCTCAAAAGTTTTTCTTGGACGATGTCTAGGGTGAGTCCTGGCATCGAGAGATAGGATGGGTGTGCACTGGTTAGCTGTGTTTTCTTCCGAAATACCGTAAACGGAACTAGTCCTTCGAGACGACGGAAATCCGTTAGCTGTGGGAAATTTTTGTACAAACTCTGCAGAGTCATAAATCTCCAAATCATCTTATCCTTATCCAAATTTTGCGCTGACTTATTCTGACAAGTGCCAGTTTGGGTGACAGATACTCCGGTGAACCTCATGAGCACTAAGCCCGGTTAACAGTTTATTTCTGTGGATGGACTAACCCGTTTATTATCATGAACTGAATATTTATTATGAGTATTATTTACTTGTGTTTTAAAGCCCTTTCTGTGATGTCGCTCAGACGTCCGACTGTGGCATTTCTTCTAAAGCCCTTTCTGTGATGTCGCTCAGACGTCCGACTGTGGCATTTCTTTTAAACCCCTTTCTATGATGTCGCTCAGACGTCCGACTGTGGCATTTCTTTTAAAGCCCTTTCTGTGATGTCGCTCAGACGTCCGACTGTGGCATTTCTTTTAAAGCCCTTTCTGTGATGTCGCTCAGACGTCCGACTGTGGCATTTCTTTTAAAGCCCTTTCTGTGATGTCGCTCAGACGTCCGACTGTGGCATTTCTTTTAAAGCCCTTTCTGTGATGTCGCTCAGACGTCCGACTGTGGCATTTCTTTTATAGCCCTTTCGGTGATGTCGCTCAGACGTCCGACTGTGGCATTTCTTTTAAAGCCCTTTCCGTGATGTCGCTCAGACGTCCGACTGTGGCATTTCTTTTAAAGCCCTTTCTGTGATGTCGCTCAGACGTCCGACTGTGGCATTTCTTTTAAAGCCCTTTCTGTGATGTCGCTCAGACGTCCGATTGTGGCATTTCTTTTAAAGCCCTTTCTGTGATGTCGCTCAGACGTCTGACTGTGGCATTTCTTTTAAAGCCCTGTATGTGGTGTCGCTAAGACGCCCGACTGTGGCATGATTTTCTGTTATTATTTGTTCACCTTTCAAGGCGTCGCTCCAGACACCCGATCGGTTCTCAATTATATTTTGTTGGGATTTCAGGCGGACTACCGCCGTTTCCCTTGTACTCATTTCGCTATGCAAATTTTTAATTGTGCATTGGAAAGATTATTCATGACGCATTCATGCATGCATTCGTTATATCTTACATCCGAATTGTCTTGCGAGTACTTTCAAATTACTCACTGGCTTGTTGATTTGGCCAGATGCTGACGAAGGCGATCTCATGGATGAAGAGTTCAATAGCGAGTCCGACGCCTAGAGGAATCCCAGCCAGTCTCGTGCGACCCTGGTTTTGGTCACTGTTTTATACCCGCTTCCGCAACCCGAATAAAATTTTTTCGAGCCTCACCTCGACGCTCGATGTGATGCCAGTTTGAGAGTCGTGTTACCACACTTCCCATTTGTGTTATTCCGCCATCACATTATCCTCGTGTCAGTAGTATGCCACCACACCATTATGTTATATCCGCCATTATGTATAATTATTGGCGTGCTTGTAATAATTTGTTGAGCAGCCCTAGCTCAACCCTGTAATATATCCTATGCTACTGGCTTATTGTATCAAGAAATTGTCTACCAGTGTGGAGGATTTCTCTCATACTGGACTCAAAAGATTGGTTTCTCAATAAATATTTTTATTGGAAAACCGGTCGTGACAGCCGCACAACACCAACTGGGTGGCGGCCCCGAGTTTCAATCTGGAATTCCCACACGGCTCACTTCCTGGAAGGAGAAGGGCCTGTCCTGGGGCTCATCGGTGGAGCTAGACGGACTCCAGAAGTGTATCCGGAAACTTAAGCTTGTCAACATAGTCCAGGTCATGCTCTTCCGCCGGATCCTCCCGTGTCAACAACGGGATTTCAACTTATGGGAGTTCGACCTGGCCCAGCACCAGACTCTACACGAGCTCTTCGACACGACGCATAAGGACGTCTGGAGGGTGCTGTTCAAGGGTACCGAGGTCCCCCCTGCTCTTACCGAGGACCGCGGGCTAAGCGCGAAGCGCCCTGCGAATCCGGTAAGTTCTGTACATCTGGTAGGGTATTTATTTCCCACAGCTTAACCATGTGCGGGGTCTGAGCTCCCATGCCTTTGACAGGACTGGGTGGAGACATTGGAGCAGATTAACTGTCCAGCCCCTCTGCCTGAAGACCCTGCAGATGCTCTCCTGACGGAGATGCGGACTCCGGCTCCTTATGAGGTGCCGGAGAAGACCAAGAAGAAGGCCAAGGGAACCCGAAAGAGTTCCTGATGCCAGGTGGTATCGGACACATCGTCCTATAACTCCAAGGCACACTCCTCTCATGAAAACGAGGAGAAGGAAGACAAAGATTCTCCCCCTCTAGCTGGGGGAGACAAGAAAAGGAAGCCCACCCCAACCGGGGAGGCCAAAGGGTCCAAGAAGGGAAGGACTCTCCTTCCGGACTGTTCCACCACCGCCGCCGACGGCGAAGACGAGTGGCTGCTCAGGGCCAAGCCCCTGGTGAAGTCATAAGTATTCGGATACCAGAGTAACTCATAGCATACTTTTGTTGCACTGCTTCTCCTAACATTGAATATGATTATGCAGTCCGCCCCAAGCCTGTATCGACGTATCATCGTCGGACGGTTCCTTGAACTCGTCGGACATGGATAGTGGTACACTTCCAACCGCCTCCTCTCCTTGCCCTACAAACAATGCCGAGGTATTGTCTCAAGGGGCACCGAGCCGGGGGAAACAGTCTCGAAGGCGCCTCAAGGCGACCTTCCGGACTCCAGGAGCAAAGGGAGCAAGGCTCCCGGGTGCTCCAAGTTTGGCCCTCAGCCGAACACCGCGCCGGAACCTCCAGTGGTTCCGGACTCGGGCAGGCTGCCCTCTTCCAAGAGGGGCAAGCCGTCCGTGCCGGTGACCTTTGTCCATCCAGAGGCACCGGACGAACTGTTGGGAGCGCTTCACGGCGCTTCCATCGATGAAGAGCACCACACTATTATGAGTGCGGTGATCAAGAAGGTTCAGTCCGCCAAGAGCGGACTGACTGAAGCCTATGCCAGCCTTCTAACAGGCTTTGAGGTAAGTATTTAAAATATGGGAAAAATATTACCGCATAGACAGTAGCCCCTGATGCTCTGTTTGGTGTTCACAAAGAACAGGCAAATAGAGGATCATATAATATCTGCAGGAGTGTAATATAAGTATGTCTGTATGCGTATGCAGGATTCGCTCCTGACCTCTGCCGCACTGACTGCGGAGGTCGCCACACTGAAGCAGAACCTCGAGCGGTCTGAGAAAGAGCTCGGTCTTGCCAAGAGGCAGCTCGAGGAGAACAAAGGTAAGTAATGCCTATATATATAAGATGCGGTTGCAAAATGATAGGATCATCATGGATGTTATAGGGGCCACGACAGAAGTGGCGACCCTGAAGCAAGCGCTATCCGAGGCCGAAAACAAAGCGGCTAAGGAGCGCACCGAGCGGGAAAAACAAGAGGCACGGGTGGGCGAGATGCAGCAAGAGCTCCAGGCTCTCGTGAAGAAGCACCAGGCTTTGGAGCTTGACTCGAAGACGTGAGAGTCCGAGCTTGCCGCGGCCCTCGAGAACACAAAGCATGCAAAGGCCAAACCCCAAAAGGCCCTCTAGGATATTGAGGCGATGAGGAAGATAGCGCCGGGTAAGGCATTCAATATGTAGAGCAAGCATGTGAAAGTAAATTACTTGTTACTTACTCGAGTCCGGAGTTCTCCAGGAGCATTCGCAGAGTTGCCCCGCAGCGTGTCGGATGCCCTGAAATATTACCAGGCCGAGGAGGGAAGCTCGACAGAGAAGTTGTTCTGGTCTCAGTATACTGGGACCGAACACCCGATGCCGATGAGCGACCAGCTAAAGCAACTGGTCGAGCTGCACAAGGCGGCCGAACAGGCCATGAGGGGCCTTATAGTCCGGATGTGGCCTGGGGACTCCCTTCCCAACAGCTACTTCGGCCTAGTGAGGCGTCTTGTGGATGCCTGCCCACGGCTGGAAGTCATAAAGCGGTCCGTCTGCATCGAAGGTGCATGCCGGGCTTTTGGCCGTGCGAAGGTGAACTGGGACAAGATGGACGCCGAGAAGCTGGTGAAGGAGGGGCCGCCGTAGGGCAAGGAGCATCGCCACCCCGAAATGTATTATGAGGGTGTATTGAAGGGTGCCCATCTTGTGGTTGACGAGTGTGCAAACGATGTAATTTTTGAATGAACTTGCTCATGTGATCCTGTATTATGAAAACTTGTTCATATGCGCTACGCAACACTTGTTTGAATTTAAAATATTACCTTCTGTGCAGCTGTTTGTTAAATCTGAGAGATGGCGAGTCGTCGGCTTCTGCCCCCATGCCACGAGTGCTGGGGTGTTCGGGATAAATCTGGGCACTCTTTTTCCCATTGTTGGGTCCTTCGAGGGAGGTGCTCAGCACAACGAACAAGGCAATCAGACTATAATGCTTTATCACTATTGGTGTGGTTGGCTGGCTTGTCGGGGTGCCGTGTATTTGACACGAGCGATCGAGTATACGGTCCGAACTGGACGGGCCTGGAGTGCTTCTTTTCAATGGCTTTTTCCGCTGACTGGGTTTAGAGCCTTTGAATCCGGCATTGACTACCGTATCCTCGGTATTGTCGCTGTTGATGCGGCGCTTGTGTTTGTTGTGACATGACCTTCCATTGCCATCCTTGGTATCCAAACTACCATGGTTCTTTGATATATTATTTCTGTGAGCCAGCCAGCTGTCTTCTCCCACGCAAAAGCGGGTCATGAGTGTCATGAGGGCTGCCATAGATTTTGGCTTTTCCTGGCCAAGGTGCCGGGCGAGCCACTCGTCACGGATGTTGTGCTTAAAAGCTGCTAAGGCCTCTGCATCCGGACAGTCGATGATTTGATTTTTCGTTGTCAGGAACCATGTCCAGAATTGCCTGGCCGATTCCTCTGGCTGCTGAATTATTTGGCTCAAGTCATCGGCATCTGGTGGTCGCACATAAGTGCCCTAGAACTTGTCGAGGAATGTGGCTTCCAGATCTTCCCAACAGCCGATGGATTCTGCTGGCAGGCTGTTGAGCCAATGCCGAACTGGTGCTTTTGAGCTTGAGTGGGAGGTATTTGATGGCGTGTAGATCGTCACCGCGGGCCATGTGGATGTGCAGGAGGAAGTCCTCGATCCATACCACAGGATTTGTTGTGCCGTCGTATGATTCGATATTTACGGGTTTGAAACCCTCTGGGATTTGGTATCCATTACTTCGTCTGTGAAGCATAGGGGGTGTGCGGCGCCTCTGTACTGGGCTATGTTGCGATGCAGCTCAAATGAGTCTTGACCGCTGTGTTCGGCCCGGCCTGATTGACTTTTACTGTATCTGGCGTGACAATTATCGTCCCGCGTAGTGGCGCGCCCTCGTGACCCGTGTTTTGCTTTGTCCTCCAATACATCTCGCAGGTCTAGTGTCTTTCCCCGTACCTAGACATTTTTATTTGAGTGGCGTCGGGGTGCGGGCTGAGCTTTTGGCTGAAATGCCTCTCTGTCGCGACCACGAGGTGGCCGATCAGCCGCGTCATACGCTGGAGATGTAGGTTTTAATGCTTCCTCCTCCAGTCATGGTAGCAACCTGCGCTTTGGGTAACTCTCGGAGGGGCATTCGAGTTCATATTCCTCGGCCGCGAGGACTTCAGTCCATCTGTCAGCTAGCAAATCTTGATCAGCTTGAAGGTGCTGTTGCTTTTTCCTAAGGCTATTTGTCGTGGCTATAAGCTGGCACTTGAAGCGCCCTTGCTCGACGGGATCCTCAGGCACGACAAATTCGTCATCGTCAAGGCTTGCCTCGTCTTCAGAGGGAGGCATGTAATTATCATCTTCCGCCTCTCCATCTGCCGCTCTCTCGGGAGGGCTGGCTTCTCCATCATCCTGCTCTAAATCTTGCTGGAGGGGATTGCTGTTGTCTTTAGCACTATTCGGAGTGCTATTATCTCCTGTGCCGGTGTCACCGCTTTTGCTTTGGCGAGACTTAGAGCGGCGCCGCTGACGTCGGCGCTTGGGTTGCTTCTTGGAGGGGTCATCCTCCGCTGTCTCATCACCATTGCCTTCTTTGGGTGTGTCCACCATGTATATATCATATGAAGAGGTGGTTGTCCAGTGCCGTGTGGGCAGTGGTTACCCTTCGTCTCCCGCATCGTCATCCATACCGTCGATGTCTTCGGAGTCGAAGTTGAGCATGTCGGTCAAATTGTCGACAGTGGCTACTAAGTGGGTGGTGGGTGGGCGGCGAATTTCTTCGTCATCCGCATCCCACTCCTACCGAACATAGTTCGGCCAGGACTCTCCTGACAGGGAGAGAGACCTTAATGAGTTGAGTATGTCGCCAAAGGGCGAGTGCTGAAAGATATCCGCGGAGGTGAACTCCATGATCGGCGCCCAGTCGGATTCGATAGGCACGGGCGCAGGCGGTTCGGAGTCTATGGCCGGGGAAGAATCCGGTAGTTCGGCGTCACGGCTCCCGTGAAGGGTAAGTTCGATACTCAGCTCGATCGCTACTGAGAGTACGGCCTTCGTGGCGGGGTCTATTCACCCATCCATGGATGGCGCGATTGGCTCCGAATTGAGGGTCGGAGCAGTTGTCGGTGCGGTCTCCTGAACATTGTCCGATGGTAGAGCTAAATCATGCTCATCGTGACCATGTGGCGCACACGGCAGGGGCTCAAATCCGTCGAAGATCAAGTCTCCGCGGATGTCGGCCGTGTAGTTTAAGCTTCCATACCTGACCTGGTGGCCAGGGGCGTAACTCTCGATCTGCTCCAGATGGCCAAGCGAGTTGGCCCACAGTGCGAAGTCGTCGAATACAAAGATCTGTCCGGGGAGCAAAGTCTCACCCTGGACTGCATCGCTATCGATGATCGAAGGAGCCATCAAGGCTATTGGTGAACACGCAGAGGAACTCTCAATGAAAGCACCAATGTCGGTGTCAAAACCGGTGGATATCGGGTTGGGGGTCCCGAACAGTCACTACAAGAAATATGTCAACTTGTGACCACCACTATTGCTCACTGAATGGTCACAAATTTCCATTGTGACCTTTTTGTGACCAAAAACATAAGGTCAAAAGCTGGCCGTCATAAACTAACTATAGCGACCTTTCTTCTGGAATGGTCGAAGACGTTTATGACCAAAATACGTCTACTGTAGCGTTTTGGTCACTAGCAACCTCCCTAGGCCACGTAGGCATCCAGCATGGCAATCTGATGTGGCACAAGATTCAGCCCGGTCCAATTCGATTTTCTACATCGGCCTAGCCCAACAATTCGGCCTTTTTAATGTATTTTTTCTTGTTAATTTTCGCTAGCTACATGGGCTTGGGCCATTAATTCAGCCTTTTTTTCTAAGATGCAGCCTTTTATAGTCTACTGGTTCTTTATTTTCATCCTTTTTTGCCACTGGTCCCACCAATTAGATTGGTCCCACTTGTCATGCCTATCACAAAATTGATCCCACGCATCAAAAATTTCAAAATGTGTCAAACAACCATTATAACTTGTCGGGTTTCCATTTGACGGGTATTCAAATCACATACACAATCATTATTTCAAACAATCCAAATAGCAAATGAAATTCGTCCAAAACAACACGGCATTAGTTTATTACAAATGTTACAGTATACTACAGCCCGGATAAGCCTACTACTGCCTACATTTACAACACATAATATGCTTGTCTTTGTTGATATGCTTCACAGCTTCGAACTTGGATTCACACTTCACCTATGCAAAAAACAAGAATGAACATATAAGAATAAGAATGTGTACAGAACATCAAACAGTAGCCAATGAGGGATCCAATAACTTATAAGCAAGAATTGACAGCAAATGAGATGTACATAAATAGTATGACTAACACTAACCAGTATGCGTTCATGCAGTGCCTAAAATGTTCTCACTAGCTAGGATTTTTTTAGTATACAATATACTGACATGTGCAACTCTCTAAATTGATCATAGAAATGAAAATTGTAGGTGCGCTGCAGGCCAGATCATCATATTTGAGCATTAATATTTCTGTATTACTACACAACAACTACAACACTAGGAGTACATAGCAACTAGTAGCAGAACTAGAAGAAATAACCAAATTGAGTCTACACCAATATCTTCAGGAACATGAGTATAACAAGCATCTTGCTTTACTGGGATACAATGACACAGCAAAATTACTAGGACACAATAACACATATACATTGTTGATTTAACACGTTCAGAAACAATCTAGTGTGTATATTGTATTCTGCAAGGCTTGATTTAACACAATGAGGAACATTATTGATTCAAAACATGTCCCAAGAATGTACTACTCCTGCAAATATTAGAAGAGCATAAGCACACACTACATCTACTCCCCATACAATCACTTGCCAAACTCACAAGAGCATAAGCAAAAGACCAATGCATATTACCCAAGTTTCTTCAGTACTCGAGCATCACAAGGAAAAAGAGCACTGCATCACTAGTGACTAAGTACAAACTAGTCAGATCTAGATGATATCAAACCGAATCAAATCAGCCACATCAAAGAAAGGAGAAAGTGATACAGCTAAAGAAAAAGATGGATGGAGGCAAGATAGAGAAGCAGCAGCCAACCTCATACTGCTCGGTCCACACGCTGGTCCCGGTGGCCTGTTGGTAGTAGTCGAAGATCCCCTTAATGCTGCAAGTAGCACATGAAGAAGAAGAACAAAACGAAGCCGCCTTATAGAGGTAATCAAGCAAGCAAACAGAAGCAATAGTGTAGTACAGAATGTATCACTATAGAAGGGGCATAATTTTTGTACTAGTTAAAATTGAACATGGTTTGTACTTCTCACATAAATCTTTACTCTTGTAAATTCAAAGCTATGTTTGATCCCAGATGACATGAGCTGATGATTATAATGTATGACACCCTACTGAAGCAACAAACAACTCCTGACTTATTACTACAGAGAAAATAGTTCTTCCCAAGCCTCCATTTTAACAATGTGTGAGTCCTGACATACACGACCACATTTAGTACATAATGTGTGTGTTTTTGGCCTCGAGCATCTACCAAGTAAAATTACTACCCACAACCAGCCTTCAAGTTTAGTCTTAGACAAGCCAAAGATTACAATATAAGTGCCAGAGCCAATTGTAGCTAGCCATACCGCGTAATACCCCTTCTTGATCTCACCCTGGCCGGCGTCCTTCTTCACGCTGAGCATGTCGTAGTAGTCCCTCACCACCATGGGCCTGGTCCCTGCACGCAGCCACAGACCTCAGGGCAAGCTCACCAAACTGGGAACAAATGAGAACCACAAGGATTAAGGTACACATGGCATTTTCCCAGTCTGCAGTCACTAAATAAATGAAAGGAGTATGACGGAAATACAGTAAAATAGTCCAGTTAACTTGTCGATTAAGAGACTAATGAAACCGGTCACTCTAAGCATACTAGAGCTTTAAACCTCAAGCTAAACAGAGTAATACTAGTGCATACACAACCTCAAGCTAAACAAAATATGCAGTACCTAGGAAGTAATCATCATATTTTCACAAAAACAACATGCAATGCAGACATATATACTCATACAAGAAGATCACTGCCTGCAGTTTTATTTAGATGACATACACTGCAAAAATCTTAAGAGAAAATAACTGCACCGAGCAATTTACTTCATGATTAAGCAAGCAAGTTGACATGGCATGAAATCGAACACAAGCATAAAATAACTGCATCATTAGTAGAGCTACACTACAGCATGGCATTTCAGCATTATTTAACCCTTCAAACATTTTGTCAGAGTACATGCCACGAGTCTACACTCTATAGTAAACACAGCTATAGCACAAATCTGGGGTACCAAACGTTCAAAAGGACAACAAAACCGCATCTAAACAGCAGGGTTCCAGAAATCACAATACAAAATTGTGCATCTCACAGCTGACTCACACATATTTCATCTCAATAAAACTGGACTAACTACCCAATAATCAACCTCTTTAGCTCCAGTATTTTCAACTTGACCAATTTAGCTCCAATATTTTCAACCTGATCATGACAAAAGTTCAGTCAGGACTAAATATGTTACAAAAGTGCAGGGAAACAAAACTCTAGTGCTGTAGAAGAGTTACTGCAACATCCGTATTAAGTACACAAAAATAAGAAGGATTCAATAATATATATACAGGCACAAAAAGAAGAGTTGCCATCAATGCTTCAGTTCTGCACTAGTCGATGCAGTGGTATATATACCAATTCGTAGTACTGTCACAACTCCTTGAGTTTATAATTTAGTTTTGACATTCACATTACCAATCTGTGTAACCCCAATGAAAGCGTATATCACTGTAAACAGTATTCCATGAAAGAGAAACCCAAAGTAGACAACATTTGCCAATGGAGTACAAATATTGACCTCATTTAGTGGTAATTAATGTGTACTCCTAAACAGACAATGAAGGCTATGTTTCAGTTACCAAAAAGTGAAAATAACATAAGTAAGAAGCATAGTTGCAGTGATTACAATTTGGCATGAACTTTCTCCAGTGGGACAGGCAGAATTTGCAGAGTGTGCTCAAACAAGAGGTAGTTATTCATCTCATCAGCTACAATATTGGCTACCTGATATACCAAGAACTAACGGTTGGTACTGCAACTCTCTTAGATGAGTACTAACTAGAAAGAGCACCATGGGGACGGGGAGGGTTGGATGGAAATCTCACTAGGATGAGGTTGAAGATGAACCAGGAGGTGCCGAAGAGGAACACAGACAGGGACAGCAGGAACGGCATGAACTCTAGCCCTCTTCGACCAACCTCTGCACAAGCACAACCACACGCATGGCTCATGACTCAGTAGTCAGCGCGTACACCAAACTATTGACTGTGAATTTCAGACATGTGTGCGTGCGTACCGTGAAGACGGTGATCCGTGAAGCTGATCGAGACATCGACGCAGGGCACGGCGATGGCGCCAAGCCGCGATGCCGCCGCCGAGGACGACAAGGGAGAGGACCAGGACCCCCGCTCGCAGTCGGTGGTGGCGACCATGTCCACGACGGCCTCCGTCTTGGGCCGCGGGATGAGCACGCCGTCCCGGACAGTGACCACCAGGTCCTTCCAGTGCTTGTTCCCGAGCGGCGCGCTGGACAGGGAAGGAGCGGAGGCGTCGGCGAGGACCCAGCGGAGATGGCGGTGGAGGTGCGGCGCCGAGGGTGGGACGAGCGCGGCGGCCCTGCGACGGAGGGCGCCGACTAAGGCCTCCGGGACAGGCGGAGGAAGAGCGGCGGATGTCCTCCGGGAGGCGACGAGGAGCGGGTGGTGGCGTGCGGGCGCGGGCGGCGGGGTCGGATCTGAATCGGGAGGGATGGGATCGGCGTGGTGGCGGCAGCGATGTGGGAGATGAGGGGAGGTATGGGGGGAGAGGGAGCGCTAGGGTTCGTGGGGTGAGAGGGTGAGGGAGTTTTCTCTTTTCTTTTTTTAGACAAAGATGGGGAGGGGGTGAGGGAGAAAGGGCTGTCGTTGGATCCGAGAGCATCCGACGGCGTTTGAGCACGATCCGCGTGACATGTCCATGGACCAATCAGAACCCAGTAGACGTTATGACCTTCTAAATTGGTCGTAATCGACTAAAAATAAGGTGTTGAGCCATATTTTTTCAAAAAAAGGTGTTGAATCATGTAAACAATTTTATGATATGAGAAATTCAAAAAGAAACATTTTCATTGTGTCACCAAATGTGACATAGCTTTTAGGAAAACTAACAAACCTGGAATTGGAATAAGACAAATATCTTTTAAAAATTGTTATGAGAAATGAGTTTTTAGGGGGGGCAATCATTTTCTATTTTCAGAGTTCAAAAAATGTTTACAGCACCACTCCATTTTCCAAAACTATAAGACAACATTTTATGTATAGTTGACCAAATCTTTAGATGTAAAATGCTTTCGATCCACCTCTCATCAAAAAGACAAATTGTGTTTCCAAAAAGCAAGTACCTCGACATTCTTTTGTTTTTCTTCTACTTTTTCACATGAAAAATTCAAAGAAATGATCTTATATTGAGCACAATGGTGCATCTTGGAATGGCAAACAATGTTACCTAAGAATGTTTTCATTTTCTTTGCACGGAAATTCATTTTTCATTTTTTGAGTGCACGAAAAGAGGCTTTTTTGTGAAGGACCTACCAAATATTTGTTGGAAAATTGGACCAAATCATTTTCTAAAATACAAGGCCATATTTAATGCACAATTGACCAAATGGTTGGGTGTAAAAAGTTTTGATCCACCTCTCATGAAAAAGACAAATGTTCACCGATTCAGCTGGAAGCGGGTAAAATTTGAACTGTAGCTGCCTTGTAGTTTGCTCTTTATTTTTTTCAAAAATAATTTCTAGGTATATAAGTATCTATTTAATCAGAGAAACATCAAAAGGTTTCCAAGATTCAACCACTAGCTAGGAATGGTCATTCCCGCCGGTTTGACCGCATTTTGAAACGGGCATAAAAAATTCAAAAAAAAATCAAAAAATTCTGAAACCTTCGCATTGTGTCATTATATGTGGCCAAGTTCCAAGGAAAAATAATAAACTTGTAATACGGCAATTATTTTAAAAAAGTGTTCTCTGAAACTAGGTATCACGTGTGGAGATCAATGGCTTTCAACCCAAATGATCAATCTTATGGCCACATTCATGGCATAGTTTGTTCAAATGATCTCATATTGTGCACAATGGTGCATCTTCGAATTCCAAAAAAATGTTGCCTAAGGGAGTTCTCATTTTCTTTGGACGAAAAAAGCATTTTCCATTTTTTGAGTGCCCAAAAGGAGGTTTTTTTGTGAAGAACCTACAATATATTTGTTGCAAAATTGGACCAAACCAATTTTCTAAAATACTAGGACATATTTAATGCACGATTGACCAAATGGGTGGGTGTAAAAAGTTTTGATCCACCTCTCGTGAAAAAGACAAATTCTCGCCAATTCAGCTGGAAGCGGGTCAATTTGAACTATAGCGGGTCAAATTGACCAAATGGGTGGGTGTAAAAAGTTTTGCTCTTTATTTTTCCAAAAATCATTTCTAGGTACATAAGTATCTATTTAATCAGAGAAACATCCAAAAATTCCAAGATTCAACCACTAGCTAGGAACGGTCAAGCCCGCCGTTTTCACCGCATTTTGAAACGGGCATAAAAAATTAAAAAAAATTGGAAAAAACCTTCGCATTGTGTCATTATATGTGACCATGTTTCCAGGAAAAACAATAAACTTGTAATACGACAATTATTTAAAAAAAGTGTTCTCAGAAATGAGCCAACATGCGTGAAGATTCAAGGCTTTCAAGCCAAATGATCAATCTTATGGCCACATTCTTGGCATAGTTTGTTCAAATGATCTCATATTGTACACAAGGGTGCTTTTGTAATGGCAAACAATATTGCCTAAGGAAGTTTTCATTTTCTTTGGACGAAAAAACCATTTTTCAATTTTTTGATTGCCCGACATGAGGTTTTTTGTGAAGGAACTACCAAATAAATTTTGTAAAAATGGACCAAATCAATTTTATAAAATACTAGGACATGTTTAATGCACAACTGACACAATGGTTGGGTGTCAAAAGCCTTGATTCACCTCTGGTGAAAAAGACAAATTTCCGCCGCTTTAGTTGGAAGCGGGTCAAATTTGAACTGTAGCTGTCTCGTAGTTTGCTCTTTATTTTTTCCAAAAATCATTTCTTGGTACATAAGTATCTATTTAATCATAGAAACACCAAAAAAATTCCAAGATTCAACCACTAGCTAGGAACGGTCAAGCCCGCCGTTTTGACTGCATTTTGAAACGGGCATAAAAAATTCAAAAAAATTCAAAAAATTGGAAAACCTTCGCATTGCGTCATTATATGTGACCAAGTTACCCGGAAAAATAATAAACTTGTAATACGGCAATTATTTTAAAAAAGTGTTCTCGGAAACAAGCTATCTAGTGTGAAGATTCATGGCTTTTAAGCCAAATGATCAATCTTATGGCCACATTCATGGCATAGTTTGTTCAAATGATATCATATTGTGCACAATGGTGCATCTTGGAATTCTAAACAATGTTGCCTAAGGGAGTTTTCATTTTCTTTGCACGGAAAATACATTTTCCATTTTCCGAGTGCCCGAAATGAGTTTTTTTGTGAAGGACCTACAATATATTTGTTGCAAAATTGGACCAAATCGATTTTCTAAAATACTAGGCCATATTTAATGCACAATTGACAAAATGGTTGGGTGTCAAAAGTTTTGATCCACCTCTGGGGAAAAAGACAAATTCCCGCCGATTTAGTAGGAAGCGGGTCAAATTTGAACTGCAGCTACCTCATAGTTTATTATTTATTTTTTCCAAAAATCATTTATAGTTACATAAGTACTTATTTAATCATAAATACATGGTTTGGTGGCGATACGTCGAGGTTTGGGCGGTGGCCAAGGCCCCCAACTCTAGAGCGCGTAAGCTCGCATGCCCGTCGCGTGGTCACCGCGTGACCGTGGCGTTGCCAGATGTTCTGGGCAGCCTAGGCATGTCTAGTGGGTTGGTCACTCCCCAGGTAGGTGCTAGGAAGAAAATTACAACATAAGATTCTCACGAGGAGACCGATCGATGCTCAAATATGAATTAGCAGCCAAGTGTTTGATTAGCGGTACAGGAAATATACATGGCTAATGGGCGTGAGTTTTGGCTGAGGATGATCAGTTACTATGAAGACCGTCTTCACAAATTTTCAGCCCAAAAGGAGGAGCATATGTGGTACTTGCTTTGCAAACTACCACATTGGACATAAATACGAATATTGAAGCTCGGCTCAATATAATGAACGGATGGAGCTGGCATTAGGTGGAGGATGGTTATTTGGGCATAGGAAACCACTGTAGAAAATGGATACTATTTGGAAATGCCAAAGTGGTACTTCCTTCACAATTCTCTTCTATGGACAGAAACTTGGGAAAACTAGTGAGAGAGATTGGATGAATGAACTGAGCTAAAAAGTGGTGTAGATAAGTTACATAGGTATGGTCATGCGCTGGTAAATTTTCAGATCATTTTGGTAAGCCTAGCTAGTACTTACTTTACAAAGCTTCTCTCGAGGTAGAAACTTTGAAAATTTCCTGAGAAAGATTTACTTGGAAAATTGAGCTGAATATTATCATGTGGCAATGATTTGGGTATGGAAGAGTGCCCGAAAAGTTTGAGGGTAATAGGAGGGGTCTAGATAACACTTGCTTTGCAACGTGCCAATTTGGCCATAAAATATAAATTGAACCTGGGCTCACATAGATGATTTGATTGAGCTGCAATTTGGAGGAGGGTGATAATTTGGGCATATGAAGGAACTGTATAAATTTCATGTCATTTCGATATATAAAAAAGGTACTTCCTTCACAATGCTTCTAGGTGGACAAAAACTTTGGAAATTTGCCGAGGAAGATTTGCTAGGAAAGTGGAGCTGAATTTTGTCATGTGGTAATGATTTGGATCGGAAAGAGTGCCCAAAAATTTCGAGGGCAATCAAGAATACATAAGTAGCACTTCCTTCATAAAGTGCTGTCGTGAACAGAATAGGAAAATTAATATTGTTGAATTAGTTTTGAACTAGGCAAGGAAGGATTTTTACATATTTGATGAATATATGACCCAAAGAATTTATGAGATTTTTTTGGGAATTTTGGGAATGACAGAAATATAGGTTGCTTCACAACCTAGGGCAAAAACTGCCACCTGGACATGACACATAGGCAAAACTGATGAGGTGGCACCTAGTCATAGCAACCCACCACAATTTACAAGGTTATGACCATCTATATTGGTCATGATCAGCTAGAAATAAGGTGGCGGACCAGTGCTATCTGCTTTATGACCATTTTGTGTAAGGAAATTACGACCTTTCTGACCAAAATGGTCGTTATAGTTTAGGTTTTGGAGCCCCCAAACAACTTTTGACCAATTGGTCTGAAATGGTCATAGATCTATGACCAATTCTTCCAGGGTCACTAACAAAAGGTCATAGGTTGACATATTTCTTGTAGTGTGTGCGTCTAAGGCGGATGGTAATAGGAGGCAGGGGACATGATGTTTTACCCAGGTCCGGGCCCTCTTGATGGAGGTAAAACCATACGTCCTGCTTGATTATTCTTGATAATATGAGTAGTAAAGGAGTTGATCTACCACGAGATCGGAGAGGCTAAACCCTAGAAGCTAGCCTATGGTATGATTGTACGTTGTCCTACGGACTAAAGCCCTCCCGTTTATATAGACACTTGAGGAGGCTAGGGTTACACAAGTTCAGTTACAAAGGAGGAGATATGCATATCTGTATTGCCTAGCTTGCCTTCCATGCCAAGTAGAGTCCCATACGGACACGGAACGAAGTCTTCAATCTTGTATCTTCATAGTCCAACAGTCCGGCCAAAGGATATACTCCGGCTGTACGGAGACCCCCTAATCCAGGACTCCCTCAGCGGGTCTCGGGCACCGTCACCGGAAACTGCATCGTGGCTGATGACGACCACCTCCATGACGGTGCTGCCACCGCTGTTAGCGCGGGGGAGAGGATCATCAACGATCACAATGTTGGTAGGGAATGCATCGAGCGATGCCGTGTCGCAGTCGACGAGCATCGGGTTGGTTGTGCCGACCAACTCCAAGTCGTCGGCCGTCTCGGTGGTGACATGGAGCTGGTCGAGGAAGCTGATGAGGCGGCTCTCGGGGCCGTCGTTGCCTGCATCGGATGCAGGATCGTCGGAGAGGCGGATCTCGCCGACAAGGTCGGCAAGGCAGCTTGCCGCGCAGGCAACCTCCGCGCCATGCAACGCGTCGGTGCAAATGCCATCCGGCGTGCCTGGCTGGTTGCGCTCAGCAAGGAGGAAGAGGGTTCCCGTCCAGAACAGATCTCCGGACAACGGTGCACCTAGCCCCACGGTGGGCGCAAAATGTCGGGGGTTTGGTGCGACATATGCCAAAGGATGGCTAATCATGATGGGGGCTAGTAGGATGTTGCCGGTGCCCAGAAACGCGATGAGGCGAAGACATGCACGCCGGCGAATCTTACCTAGGTTCGGGGCTCTCCTAGGAGATAACACCCCTAGTCCTTCTCTACGGGGTCTCCGCATGATCACTAAGGCACTAGCGAGTACAATGGTGCTCCTCGAGTTGTATGCTAGAGGTAGAAGAAAGCAGGGCTAGCTTTCTCCTCTCTCTATGTGTGTGTCTAGGTCTAACAGGTTGGGAACCCTTTGCATGGGTGCCCTGGGGGGTTTATATAGGCCTACCCCCAGGGGTACAATGGTAATCTTCCCGGGTGTAGGACCCGTGAAAGTGCAACTATCCCTAGGTGGTTTTGGTAATTCATAACAACATATAGCTCATTGAGCTAATGCTATTCCAAGATGATTATTTCAGGAAAGCTCAATGATTGGCATGGCATGGATATGAAAGTGGAACCCTCAAAATGCTAAGGACAAGAATTGGCTCAAGCTCAAAAGTTCAAGACTCTTCATTTTATATTTTAGTGATCCAAGATCACATTGAGTCTTTAGGAAAAGCCAATACTATTAAGGAGGGATGAGGTGTTTCTTAATGAGCCTCTTGCTTTATGTGCTTAATGATATGCTCCAAAATCCTCAGCTACTTTCCCATATCCACAAATGACCTAAACCCTAAGCCAAACTCGGTCATAGCAATTCTGTCAATCCGGCGCCACCGAGTTTCACTTGTCATTTGCCACTGCCAAACCCTAGCAATTCGGTCCAACCGATAAGGATCTCGGTCTCACCGAGATGGGCTTGCAAACTCTCTGTTTCCCTTTCGTAACTTTTCGGTCTCACCGAAAGAGCGAATCGGTCCCACCGAGAATGCAAGGTAAACTCTATGTTTCCTTCTTGTAACTTTTCGGTCTCACCGAAAGAGCAAGTCGGTCCCACCGAGTTTGCCCGACCAACTCTCTGGTTAGCTAATTGCCGAACTCGGTCTCACCGAGTTTGTGCGATCGGTCTCACCGAGATTACGTTATGCCCAAACCCTAACCGAATCGGTCCTACCGAGTTGCATCTCAGTCCCACCAAAATTCCTAACGGTCACTAGGTTTACTATTTCGGTCAGACCAAGTTTTCTGATTCGGTCCCACCGTGATTGGTAGATTGTGTGTAACGGTTGGATTTTGTGTGGAGGCTATATATACCCCTCCACCATCTCTTCATTTGAAGAGAGAGCCATCAAAACACATACACCATTCCTACTCATATGTTCTGAGAAAGAACCACCTACTCATGTGTTGAGACCAAGATATTCCATTCCTACCATATGAATCTTGATCTCTAGCCTTCCCCAAGTTGCTTTCCACTCAAATCTTCTTTCCATCAGATCCAAATCCTATGAGAGAGAGTTGAGTGTTGGGGAGACTATCATTTGAAGCACAAGAGCAAGGAGTTCATCATCAACACACCATTTGTTACTTCTTGGAGAGTGGTGTCTCCTAGATTGGCTAGGTGTCACTTGGGAGCCTCCGACAAGATTGTGGAGTTGAACCAAGGAGTTTGTAAGGGCAAGGAGATCGCCTACTTCGTGAAGATCTACCGCTAGTGAGGAAAGTCCTTCGTGGGCGATGGCCATGGTGGAATAGACAAGGTTGCTTCTTCGTGGACCCTTCGTGGGTGGAGCCCTCCATGGACTCGCGCAACCGTTACCCTCCATGGGTTGAAGTCTCCATCAACGTGGATGTAGGATAGCACCACCTATCCGAACCACGGCAAAACATCCGTGTCTCCAATTGCGTTTGAATCCTCCAAACCCTTCCCTTTACATTCTTGCAAGTTGCATGCTTTACTTTCCGCTGCCAATAAACTCTTTGCATGCTTGCTTGAATTGTGTGATGATTGCTTGACTTGCTCTAAGATAGCTAAAATCTGCCAAGAACTAAAATTGGGAAAAGGCTAAGTTTTTAATTGGTCAAGTAGTCTAATCACCCCCCCTCTAGACATACTTTCGATCCTACAAGTGGTATCAGAGGTTTGGTCTCTATTTGCCTTGATCTCCATAGCTTTTGGTGGTCATAGCCTTCGTTTCACAACCTAGGAGAGTATGGCGTCTAGCGAGGGAAATTATCACCGTAGAGGTCCTTACTTTGATGGCACTAATTTTGCTAGTTGGAAGCATAAAATGAAAATGCATATTCTTGGACATAACCCCGCCGTATGGGCTATTGTTTGTGTTGGTTTGCAAGGTGAGTTCTTCAATGGGAGGGAACCAAACCGTGAAGCTACCGCGGATGAGTTGAAGATGTTGTAATACAATGCTCAAGCTTGTGATATTCTCTTCAACGGATTGTGCCCCGAAGAATTCAACAAAATCAGCCGCCTTGAGAATGCAAAGGAAATTTGGGATACTTTGATTGATATGCACGAAGGTACCGACTCTGTCAAGTAATCCAAGTTGGATGTGCTCCAAAGTCAACTTGACAAGTTCAAGATGAAGGATGGTGAAGGTGTCGCTGAAATGTACTCTAGGCTTGCTCTCATCACAAATGAGATTGCCTGCTTAGGAAGTGAAGAGATGACCGATAGATTCATCATCAAGAAGATCCTAAGAGCCTTGGATGGGAAATATGATACCGTGTGCACATTAATCAAAATGATGCCCAACTACACAGATCTCAAGACAACGGAAGTAATTGGGAGGATTGTTGCTCATGAGATGTCACTCAAGGATAAAGAGGAACTTCACAATAAATCAAGTGGTGCCTACAAATCGTCATGTGAAGCCCCCACATCATTAAGTGAGAAACAAAACTTCAATGAAGAATTGAGCTTAATGGTGAAGAACTTCAACAAGTTCTACAAGAGTAGAAACAAAGATAGAAGCTTCAAGTCAAGGTCCTACAATGACAAAAGATCTTCTAGTCGAGAGCGAAACTGCTATAATTGTGGAAGACCCGGACACTATTCCAATGAGTGTATGGCTCCCTACAAGAGAAGAGAAGATTCTCCAAAAAGAAGAAGCAAAGAATCTCCACCAAGAGAGAGAAGGAGTAGAGATGATCGTTATGAACGAAGATACTCACGGAGAAGCAAGGATTCGGAAAGGAAGGAAAAATCATCAAGGAGCTATACAAAACGAAGACATCAAGCTCATGTTGGTGAATGGGTATCCGACTCCGACTCCGACAGCCACTCCGAGAGAAGTTATCACTCCGACTCCGAAGATACTCAAGATGAAGGTGTTGCCGGTCTAGCACTTGTGTCAACCAACTCCTAAGACATATTTGACTCACCAAATGAAGGAATTGGAAGATGCTTCATGGCCAAAGGTCCTAAGGTAACACACCCCGAGTATGTTGACTTTAATAGTGATGAAGATGACTTGTTAGGTGATGATGATTTGCTTGTTGACAACTCTAGTGAAGAATATTATGGTGAAATATCAATTAATCATGCTAAAATGAATGACAATGATAAGGATAAGATTGAGGCTCTAACTAAAGAACTAAACACTCTTAAGTTAGCCCATGAAACTACTTCGAAGATCATCGAGAACTTTTTAGAGCTCATGAGAAACTACGCTTTGAAAAGCTCAATCTTGAGCAAGAGCATGAGTTCTTAAAAGCAATCAATGATGATCTCCGCAAGAAAAGTTCTTCTCACATTGCCAAGCGTTTACTTTTATCCACCTACATGCCTCAAGTCAAGACTAGTAACAAGAATAAGAAAGATTCTTCCTCTAGTAGTAACAATGATCATGCTAAATCCAATATTGTTGCTTCTAGTAGTTCTCTTGATTCCACTAATGATTCTCTTAGCCAAGTTACACTTGAGCAAGAAAATAGCTTATTGAAGGGAATTATAGAGAAAGGTGTGTACAAGAGCCTTGCCGGAAGTAAGCAATTCGAGGAAATTGTGCGCAAGCAAGGAATGCACCAGAAGAATGAAGGTGTTGGTTTTGAACGAAAGTTCAATGCCAATGGAGTTGAATGGGAAGAAGATCAATACCCCAAGACAAAGTTTGTTCCTCAACAAGAGAAGTATGACACTTCCTTCAAGGGGACACAAGCTCAAGATGATCTTCCACCACAAGACTACAAGCAAAAAGGCAAGGACAAGCTTCAAGAGGAGATTGGTGCATTTGAAGAAGCTCCTAAGACCTTAGTCAAGTGGATTCCCAAGACTACTTCAAGTTCCACTACATCAAGTACGACTACAACTCCAAGGATTCCCATCAAGATGGTGTGGATCCAAAAGAAGAAGAACTAGAGAGTTCTTGAGGGTGACTCCGCCAACATACTTCACTCTTATCATTTTGGCAAGAACAAGTGCAATCAACTTCCACATCTTGCGCCAGTTCAAGGAGTCACAAACCCTCTTGTTGGTAAGACAAGGGACAAGGTAACCTAAAGTTTTCATGGACATCATCTTGTGTGTGCATCACTCTATGTCTATGGATATCCTTGTTTGTTCCTTGTGGGACTAACCCATGTAGGTATTGAAAGTGCAATTCACTCAAATGGATAGCTCCAAGTGATCTACATCAACATTGAGCATCCACATCTTCAACATCTACATGAAGTCATCATCGACAAAACCCAAGGTTAGTTCATCCCTCTTAGGGGGGATATCACATCTAGGGGGAGCTTTACTCTAAGACTTGAGCTAAAGCAACTCTAAAGATGTGAATACAACAATGCTTTATGTAAAAGTGGTAACCCCACTTGAGCTTAAACGATGAGTATGACCTACGATCAAGTGTTCTCACTTGACTCCTAAGTCAATATACTCATATATAGATGACCTAGTCATCGCAAATTGCTGGATAGATGCTAGAATTGGTTGTGCATGCTTTGCCACATATTTCATTTGCCATCTTATTGTGTGAGCATCTTGGTTGCATACTTTACTCATTCGAGGACATCCACTTGTTGTTTTAATTGTTTGGCTTTCTTCTTTTGCCAAGTGGATGGACAAGAATGCCTAAGAACCTCCTCTAGCTATCTATGCTTTTCTCATCTCAAACTCTATTCATGCTGCATCACAAAACTTGATCAAGTCAGATTCGAACCACTCTGTGTGAGGAGCGCTCGGAGTCCCCGATTCGTCATAGACTTAAACTTCCAAAACCTCTTTATGAATCTTGGTCTGACCGATACTCCATTTTCGGTCCTACCGAGTTCATTAAGTTGATCTAGGTTTTCGATCTCGGTGCAACCAATTTGAACTTTTCGGTCACACCGAGTTGCAATAACTGCACACAGTTTTGCATCTCGGTGCCACCGAGTTGTTCCACTCGGTCACACTGACAGGGTCAGGCTATATATAGTGACGGGCGAAATTTTGGAAATTTCTGCGAAACCTCTTCGCCCGCGCGATAGCCTGCTCTGCCTTCGTGTTCTCCGGATCGTCTTCTCACCGCCAGCAGCCTCCAGTCGCTGGTCTCCGCCGCCGTCAACGGAATTCTGCCCCGCCGTTGCTGCCGTAGCGAGTTTCCGCCGAACTAGGGTATGGACTCGATCTTTGTGCTATTCGCCACTCTGATTCCTAGCACATTGTGATCATTATGATTCTTGCCACGATTGAAACACTCCTATCCAGTCAATGATCTCGTAGAATAGGTTTAATTCGAAAATTTTAGGGTTAGGTTTCCGCCAAAAACATCTCGGACCCACCGAGTTGAAAAACTTGGTCCCACCGATCTGGCTTTTGCCATTGCACAAGCGAACTCGGTCTGACAGAGAACAACTTATCGGTGCGACCGATTTTGGAATTCTATGAAACCCTAGCAGTCTCGGTGCCACCGAATTGTGACTCGGTCTGACCGAGTTCACCAGTTCTGGTGCCAAAACTGCTTCGGTGTCACCGAGTTTGAAAATCGGTAGATCCGAGATGCTTTCTGTGGAAAACTAAAACTAAGTTTTTGAATTAATCTTTTGCAAAAATCTCTTCTTTTTGTGATGCTCATCCACTCTATCTCATCCATAAACTATTCACAGGGCCAGCAGTCAGTGTGCAACATGTCTGATCAAAGTGACAGCCAGAATGTGTCTGAGCAACAAGTTGTGATGAGTGAGGCCACTAGTCCCTCAAGTTCTTCTGATGATGGCAGCAGGAGCACCCCCAGCAATCTGCCTAAGGCTGCCACACGTCAAAGGAAGAAGAGAACGTCTGATTCTGAGGATGAAGACTATGTGGCAGAGGAAGAGGCCACATCAAAGAGAGCTGAGCCAGCAGCAGGCACAAAGCCAGGGCTGAAAATCAAAAGGCCAGCAGGTAGGCAGCCCATGTCAAAGGCTAGGGCTTCAACTGTGAAGCCTGCTCCCACTGAGCCCACTACTGCTGAGGGCAAGAAGAGGAAAGAGAGAGTCAAGAAGACTGTAGCCAGAGTGCTTGGGAAGGCCTCCATCATGGTAGATGAGGAGGAAGAAGAAGAAGAGGTTGCTGCACCAGCACCCAAGGCAGCCAAATTCATGGGAGATGCTATAAGGTCAGGAACAGCTGCATCCAAGCCCAAGGAAGCACCTAAGGCTGCATCTAAGCCTAAGAGTGCACCAAAGAGAAACACATGAAGCATCCCAGCCGCAGAAAAGAACAAGGCCCCAGTGCCTGAAGCTATCGAAGAAGAGGAAGAGAGTGTCCTTCGGAAGCTCAAGCCCAAGATCCCAGACCACAACGATGCTCATCCTGTGGCTGAGGATATGAAGCTCAGGAAAGATTCAGGGGTGAGGAAATGGAGAGAAGTAGATTCGTATGCTTCCAGGAGAAGGCTGCCGTGGATTACAGATTTCACACCAAGGAGCAGCAAGATTTCTATGAGACTGTTTTGCTTGACAAGAAGCCGATAGTTTGTGACATGAGATGGGTCGACTGGACCTACATCAAGGACAATGAAGAGTACTACCCCGGTGTCTTTGACAGCTTTAGTGCGTGTGGAGTTGCAGACTTTGTTGGGCAGAAGCTCACAAAGTGGAACGAGGAGCTGATTATGCAATTCTACTCCACAGCACACTTTTATCCGGATGGCAGGATCACATGGATGTCAGAGGGTACAAGGTACCAATCCACTGTTGAAGAATGGGCGAAGTTGATCAATGCCTCAGAGGAGCAAGTAGATGACTTGGACATTTATGCCAAGAAAAAGATGGATCACAACTCCATGTCCAACATGTACAAGGAGATCCCGAATGAAGCACTTGACACGTTCAAGTTTGGCTCAGTGCACTATCTGCTCTCAGGATTGCCTACGATCAACTGGATCCTTAGGCACACCCTACTGCCCAAATCTGGAGATCACAAGATGATCAGAGGTCACGCGATCAACTTGCTTCATGTCTTTGACGTGCCTCAGAAATTCAAGGTCATGAGTCTCATTGTGGAAACAATCAAGAGGACAGGTGCAGACCAGAAGAGGAGTTGTGGGTATGCCCCACAGATTCAGGAGCTCATCAACTCCAAGATGGGCACGGGCGTGTATTTACTGGATAAGGAACACCTGCCCATCTGCCCAGATTTTGAGGATAACCAAGTGGTTATGACTAAGAATGAACCCTCTTCTGCCCATGCACAAGCTCAGAAGGAGAAGGCGAAGAAGTAGAAAGCTGCCAGGACGCCTACTCAAGCGGAGGCATCTCAATACTTCTTGAAGACCAAACAAGAGCAGCTCAGTTACCTGATAGCGTCCACCCTGCGTATTGAGCAAGGACTTGCCACCCTGACTCAGAACCAGGCGAGCCTAGAGAGGATCATGGAACAGAGGTTCTATGACATGGACATCAAGGTGACAGAAATACAGACCGCCGTGGAGCAGCTTCAGGAGGACATGAACGAGAGGAGAGGCAGGACCACGACTGATGCCTTTGCGAGGGTGCCACGAGGTCCGAGGTCGTCTGCACTGCCAGTTGCTGACACTAGACCTACAACGTCTGCACCAGCTACAGCCTCCGTTCCACCAGCTCCAGCATCCACTTCAGCGTCGACTCCGACCACTTCTACTGAAGGCTTCGTCCTTGGCGTGCTCCGGACTCCACCACCACCTGAAGATCAAGCCTGAGCGTCGACTTAGCACTATGCATTTTCTAGGAACTTTTTGGTAACTTGTTGCCAAAGGGGGAGAAAATGTATAGATCATAGGCTTTGAGAGAGAGTGTTGCTTTTATTCTCTCTTGTTTTATTTGGTGGTTTTTCGAACTTTGTTTGCTTGTTTGTGAGATACTACATCCTTATGCTTGTGAGACATCGATGATCATGTGTTTGATCATAAGTTACACTTAATGGTTGCTTAATGCTTGCTATATGTTATCATTCTATCTATTGTCTGTGATCATTCACTATTCTTGGTGATGAGTGCATGTATTTCAATCTTATCATTCTTTAGCGCTCCACCAAGATGTATGTGACATGGAAGAGTAACCCATGATTCTAACTCCTTGTGCATTTGCAGTCCAAAGCAAATTTTTAAATATGCACAAATTTAGGGGGAGCTCTTATTTGTCACATACTTCTCAAAGCGACGATATATTTCATGCTTATTATTATTTGTCGAAGCTTTGATCTATATGTTGTCATCAATTACCAAAAAGGGGGAGATTGAAAGTGCAACTATCCCTAGGTGGTTTTGGTAATTCATAACAACATATAGCTCATTGAGCTAATGCTATTCCAAGATGATTATTTCAGCAAAGCTCAATGATTGGCATGGCATGGATATGAAAGTGGAACCCTCAAAATGCTAAGGACAAGAATTGGCTCAAGCTCAAAAGTTCAAGACTCTTCATTTTATATTTTAGTGATCCAAGATCACATTGAGTCTTTAGGAAAAGCCAATACTATTAAGGAGGGATGAGGTGTTGCTTAATGAGCCTCTTGCTTTATGTGCTTAATGATATGCTCCAAAATCCTCAGCTACTTTCCCATATCCACAAATGATGTAAACCCTAAGCCAAACTCGGTCATACCAATTTTGTCAATCCGGCGCCACCGAGTTTCACTTGTCATTTGCCACTGCCAAACCCTAGCAATTCGGTCCTACCGACAAGGATCTCGGTCTCACTGAGATGGGCTTGCAAACTCTTTGTTTCCCTTTTGTAACTTTTCGGTCTCACCGAAAGAGCGAATCGGTCCCACCGAGAATGCAAGGTAAACTCTATGTTTCCTTCTTGTAACTTTTCAGTCTCACCGAAAGAGCAAGTCGGTCCCACCGAGTTTGCCTGACCAACTCTCTGGTTAGCTAATTGCCGAACTCGGTCTCACCGAGTTTGTGCGATCGGTCTCACCGAGATTACGTTATGCCCAAACCCTAACCAAATTGGTCCTACCGAGTTGCATCTTAGTCCCACCGAAATTCCTAACGGTCACTAGGTTTACTATTTCGGTCAGACCGAGTTTTCTGAGTCGGTCCCACCGAGATTGGTAGATTGTGTGTAACGGTTGGATTTTGTGTGGAGGCTATATATACCCCTCGACCATCTCTTCATTCGAAGAGAGAGCCATCAGAACACATACACCATTCCTACTCATATGTTCTGAGAAAGAACCACCTACTCATGTGTTGAGACCAAGATATTCCATTCCTACCATATGAATCTTGATCTCTAGCCTTCCCCAAGTTGCTTTCCACTCAAATATTCTTTCCATCAAATCCAAATCCTATGAGAGAGAGTTGAGTGTTGGGGAGACTATCATTTGAAGCACAAGAGCAAGGAGTTCATCATCAACACACCATTTGTTACTTCTTGGAGAGTGGTGTCTCCTAGATTGGCTAGGTGTCACTTGGGAGCCTCTGACAAGATTGTGGAGTTGAACCAAGGAGTTTGTAAGGGCAAGGAGATCGCCTACTTCGTGAAGATCTACCGCTAGTGAGGCAAGTCCTTCATGGGCGATGGCCATGGTGGAATAGACAAGTTTGCTTCTTCGTGGACCCTTCGTGGGTGGAGCCCTCTGTGGACTCGCGCAACAGTTACCCTCCGTGGGTTGAAGTCTCCATCAACGTGGATGTAGGATAGCACCACCTATCCGAACCACAGGAAAACATCCGTGTCTCCAATTGCGTTTGAATCCTCCAAACCCTTCCCTTTACATTCTTGCAAGTTGCATGCTTTACTTTCTGCTGCCAATAAACTCTTTGCATGCTTGCTTGAATTGTGTGATGATTGCTTGACTTGCTCTAAGATAGCTAAAATCTGCCAAGAACTAAAATTGGGAAAAGGCTAAGTTTTTAATTGGTCAAGTAGTCTAATCACCCCCCTCTAGACATACTTTCGATCCTACAACCCGGCTGTCAGTGTCTCCTGTCGACAGCTCCTCCACCGGCCGCTGGGGCCCGCCGCCTGGTGGGCACTGCCGGCTGGTCTGGTACAGAGCCGACAGGCCACCTCTGTCGCTTGCGGCCCTGGCCGGTTGCTTGTTACTGTAGCCGTAACGCTAATGACGCATGCTTGGTCGAGGGGGGGGGGGGCGTGGCTACAGTTGTAACACCCTCGATGCGGCTATATCTCCCACGTGTTGAAGCAACTCGAATACCACAACTCAAAAGCAAAACAAAGGATTGGCTTGCAAAATTAGCCGGAACAAACATATGATAGAGATTTCGTCCGAAGTTTTCATGGTGGGGCCTACACGGGCTCGATCATACAACACCATCATGTACAAGGCTATGCACATGACATACGAAGCATCCCCGAGTCAGCATAGCCAAGGACTCTTTAAGACACAATGAGACCACTGAATAACCAACCGTGGATATGTGGACCACTAGACGTCGAACCCCAATTTCATATCATACATCTGTCGGAAAGATATCCTAAGAGCTACCTGAATTCCATCTTATAAACTCCCGAAACTTTCCTGTTATGCAATCAGGTGTTGGGGATACAGGGGAAGCATAATATCTCACCCAAAACTAGCAAATCCTACATCCAGCTGTATCCATCCTTCAACACATAACCAAGAAACCTTCGGAAATCATTTACCTCAACCTTCAAAAAGAATTCGTTATACGAGTTATTCCAGAATGTCGGCGAACTCACGTATTCCAGAATTGCAATGATAAAATTGTGACGACAACACCTCGGAGCTCAACTCCCCGGGACACTGGCTCAACCCCTAAATGTCAGGAGGTACCAAGAACAATGTTCTCGTCACAAAACCATCGAAACGATTCCAAGATACCCGCGTGATCCTAATTTTTTAGTGAAATTTGAGAAGAGAAGAGTCAAAACTCTACGTCAGGATGCCTCAACAGAGTGACGAAGGGACTGAGGAGTAAAAAGAATCCTACTCTCCGATATATATAATCCTAAAAGACTCAAAACATTTTTCTAGACTCAACAACGCCAGCGATTCGATCAAGCAGGGGGCTCCTAAGTCAGGGAAGGCTCTGATACCAACTTGTAACACCCTCGATGCAGCTATATCTCCCACATGTCGAAGCACGACTTAGAGGCATAACCGCATTGAAGGCAATATCATTAGTGGGGTAATCTTTACACATCTTATGTACTGAATAAGAAAGAGGTACATAGTTGTCTTACAATCACCGCTTCACACAATACATGAATAAAGCATTACATCATCCAGATACAAACAAGGTCCGACTATAGAACAAAAATAAAAGAAGACTACCCCTAATGCTACAGATCCCCGATCGCCCCAACTGGGCTCCACTACTGATCAACTGGAAATGGAAACAACATAACAAACACGATCTTCATTGAGCTCCACCTTGAGCTCGGTTGCGTCACCTGCACGGTATCATCGGCACCTGCAACTGGTTTTTGGAAGTAAACTGTGAGTCACGGGGACTCAGCAATCTCACACCCACGCGATCAAGACTATTTAAGCTTATGGGTAGGTAAAAGGTATGAGGTGGAGCTGCAGCAAGCACTAGCTTATATGGTGGCTAACATACGCAAATGAGAGCGAGAAGAGAAGGCAAAGCACGTTCGAGAATCTATGACCAAGAAGTGATCCTAGACTACTTACGTTCAAGCATAACTCCAACACCGTGTTCACTTCCTGGACTCCGCTGAGAAGAGACCATCACGGCTACACATGCGGTTGATGTATTTTAATTAAGATAAGTTTCAGGTTTTCTACAACCGGACATTAAAAAATTCCCATCTATCCATAACCGCGGGCACGGCTTTCGAAAGTTCATATCCCTGCAGGGGTGAGCCAACTTAGCCCATCACAAGCTCTCATGGTCAACGAAGGATATTCCTTCTCCTAGGAAGACCCGATTAGGCTCGGAATCCCGGTTACAAGACATTTCCACAATGGTAAAACAAGACCAGCAAGACCACCCGATGTTCCGACAAATCCCGATAGGAGCTGCACATGTCTCGTTCTCAGGGAACACCGGATAAGCTAAGTGTACGGGAGCCAACGTAACCCAAGTTGCCAAGGGACAGCGCCGCACGATGCTTTGGGTTGGACCAACACTTAGAGAAGCACTGGCTCGGGGGTTTAAATAAAGATGACCCTTGGGTTCGCCGACCGAAGGGAAAAAGAGGCTAGGTGGCGAATGGAAAACCAAGGTTGGGCCTTGCTGGAGGAGTTTTATTCAAGACGAACTGTCAAGGGGTTCCCATTATAACCCAACCGTGTAAGGAACGCAAACTCAAGGAACATAACACAGGTATGACGGAAACTAGGGCGGCAAGAGCGGAGCAAAACACCAGGAATAAGGCCGAGCCTTCCACCCTTTACCAAGTATATAGATGCATTAATTAAATAATAGATATTGTGATATCCCAACAATAATCATGTTCCAAACATGGAACAAAGTCCAATTTTCACCTGCCACTAGCAACGCTGTAAGAGGGGCTGAGCAAAGCAGTAACATAGCCAAAAAACAGTTTGCTAGGACAAGGAGGGTTAGAGGCTTGACATGGCAATATGGGAGGCATGATAAGCAAGTGGAAGGTATCACAGCATAGGCATAGCAAAAGAGCGAGCATCTAGCAAGCAAAGATAGAAGTGATTTCGAGGGTATGGTCATCTTGCCTGCAAAGTTCTCCGAGAAGACGAAAGCTTGATCCTCGTAAACGTACTCAACGGGTACCTTGATCACGTACTCGTCTCCCGGCTCTACCCAAATCAAGAACACAAACAAAGGGAGACACAATCAACCACGTGCAATGCACAAACAACATGATGCAAAACAGGGCATCATATGCGGGATGCGATATGCGATGCATATGCATGCTTCGGAAAGGAATGATTGAACCTGGACTGAACTAGGAAAACCAAGAGAGCCACTGGAAGAGGAGTTGGTTTCGGTCGAAATCGATATAAAGATCACCGAAATCGGATGCATGGTTTGGAAATGGCAAGCAAAACAAATATAGCACCAGATCTACGATTAACAACACGAGGCCCTCTAAATGCATCAAGAACAACAAGCTACTGCACTCTAACATAACAACAAAACAAATGGAAGGGATCCACTTAAGATACTTCACAAAAGATGAACACTGAGCTACAGCTAATTCACTCAATAGCAGGTTCAAACAAGCATGGCAAAAGTGCAAAAGATAACAGGTTACAGACTTAGTGAAAATAACAACATGTCAGGAATTTAACATCAGGAAGAAAAGTTTAGAGCACGATAACAACATGCTACAGGAACATATCATGGCAAAGCAAGGCATGGCATGAAGCTACTCAAAGCATACAACAAAAGTCCCTTACTGACCATAAGCCAAAAGGGATCAGAAAAAACAATGGCATCCATGTGAACATAGCAACTTTCGTTAACAGATTCAGACTTAGTAGGAAACTGGAACATGGCAAAAACAGATATTAAGTAGGCATGTTTACGAGCTCAATGCACTCACCACAAGGCATTGCATGAAAAACTAAGCATACACCCAGCAAGTAGACATGGCATAGAAGCTAAACATGGCAAGAACAACAACATAGCATGCGTGCATCGACTACAACAACCTCGGCAAAATTGCATAACATGTAAACAATCTGCGAGGAACATTTTATAGCAAAAGTAGAGCTCGATTGAGTCAAGCTAGGGTGCTCCATAAATGCAAACAAAGACATGGATGGATAGAGCACCACAATATCTACAAAACATCCTTACTGATCATGCTCAAAAGAGGCATGGATCACTCGGTAGCAACATGAATACGTGGCATAAAAAATATAATCAGGGCAAAGACTTAGAATATTTCTAAGTCCCTGAAATCAGCAACATTACGAGGGCTACTTTGCATGCTTGTGCTAGTCACCACAAAGATCACAAAAATACATGGCATACACACCTATAAAGATGGCATGGCATACTTCAAAACTCATGTAGGACTCAAACTCATAGGAGGCACACAACAATCATGGCAAAAATGACAAATGCCCAAATACTGATAAGAATATGAAACTATTATAAACTAGCACTCTTGCAAAAGCATTTAGGGCATCAAGCTGAGCTCAAATGAACATGGTGCAACGGAAATAAATGAAGTACTCGCCGAGGCGAACAATTTGATATGCTACACGCCCAAAACGGAGCCACAGATGCAAAGTTATGATGCGATGAAATATGCATAAAATTACTAGGATCCTCGGGACTTAGTTGAAAATATACCCTCGCGAAAAGTCAACCCGGGACAGGGAGATCCAAGATGAAGCGGTGCGGAACGAGGACGAGGGTGTTTGGTTTGGGCGAGTGGTGGATCTCATCCCACTCCCCTGATCCGACACCGGCGAGAACTCCGGTGAGCTCGGACGCCAGCGAGGAGGAGATCCGGCGGCGGGTTCGTGCCGCGGCGACGAGGCGAAGGAGCGGACGAGGCGGAGCGAAGGTGGCGGGGTCTGGCAGAGGTGCGGCGATGGCGCGCGGGCAAGCGGGGCCGCGCCGGCGAAAGGCGGCGACGAGAAAATAGCGGCGGCGCAGGGCGCCCGAGGCGGCGGGGCGCGGTGGATTCGGCGATGGCGAGCGGCGCGCCGGCGAGAGAAGCGGCTGAAGTGAAGGCGCAGGCAGGCGGCGTCGACGAGATGGGCCCCACGGGCCCGATCCGGGCCCCGCGGGCCGGCGGCGGGGCTGGACGAGAGAGAGGGCGGTGGCGTTGAGGTGGCAGCGTGGGATTCGCCGGGGCGGTGGCTGGACATGTCCGGGCGCGGTGGGCATTTCGTCCGGCGGCGCGAGAAGGACGAAGTTAGGGTTTCAACCACAAATTTTTTGAGGGGATCACATATATATAGGTAGAGGGAGCTAGGAGAGTCCAAATGAGGTGCGGGTTTTGGACACGCGATTGTGATCGAACAACCGAGATGATGGAGGGGGTTTAGGTGGGTTTTGGGCCACTTTGGAAGGGTGTTGGGCTGCAACACACACGAGGCCTTTTCGGTTCCTCGGTTAACCGTTGGAGTATCAAACGAATTCCAAATGGCACAAAACTTGACAGGTGGTCTACCAGTAGTATATCAATGCCACATGGCAAGTCTCGGTCCAATCCCAGAACGTTTAACACCTGCACACGAAAATAGGCAAAAGGAGACGCCGGAGGACATAGGAGCGCCGGATTGAGAAACGAACAACAAGGAAAATGCTCGGATGCATGAGACGAACATGTATGCAAATGCGATGCACATGATGATATGATAAGAAATGCATGACACGCAAGCAAATGACAAGGTAACAACAGCGAATAACTAGAAGACACCTGGCACATCGGTCTCTGGGCGTCACAACACTCCACCACTACGAGAGGATCTTGTCCCGAGATCTAGAATGGCACCGGAGGGAAAAAATGGAAGTGAAAGAGAAGAGGTAAAACTAAGTTTCTTCTTTGACAAACGAGTGAAACCAAAGAACCTTGCGAGGATGAACAAATTGCAAGGAATAAAGCCATGGAGGTGATCGAAGTTGAAAAACACTCTGATAGGAACGAGGAATAAGGGTGAAGAAATTCGGGCAGCAGTCCGTTGAAAAGAGATGCGATACTTGATAAGATTAAAAGAACTAGAAGAGAAGCCACAACACTCTGGATAAAAGGATAAGCAAGGAAAGAAAATGATCTTCACCATTCGAGATGATGAGAGAAGAGAGCAACATCACAATGCCTCCGGAAGAAAGAAATAGAAGATAGATAATTGAAAAAAGAAGGAATTGAGAAGAAGATGACAACTTCTGCCACAAAAGAGCTTGGAAAGGCATCCGTAGGAGAAGGGTCGAATGGAGTTGTTGGAAAACCAACAATGAAAAGAGTAAGCTTGTTGTGGGCTTATAAAAAACATCTCGAAATCATGAGGTGAAATTCTGCCACTAATGGAAACAATAGATATGAGCAAGGAGGCGAGAAACTATTTCACCGGGAGGATAAATGAAGAACTTGGGTCATTTATAAGCACCATAATTAGCAACAATCCTTAGGGAAGGCTTTAGGTGAAATATGACCCAAGATAACCCCAAAGAAGACATTGATTGGTTGAGAAGAAGTCTTGAGCGAAGAGAAAAATGATGGATTTAGATATGTCACTCTTGAAAACATGTGAAACATGACACATGAAGGGAAAAATTATCAACAATTACATAACACCACCTCAAAAGATAAGATCGATGAATTGGACTTTGGGATGCAAGATTAATAAAGCTTGAGCTGCTCTGAAAAGAATCTTGATGAATACTTTGAGAAGAAATTAAATCCTTGATGAACCATCATGTAGAGCCTCCATGAAGAACTCCGGTAACAAAAGGATGACAAAAGGAAGAGAAGTTGAGAATATAAGGTGAAGCCTTGGAATGATTAAATGGAGATTTGCGACGAGATAAATGAGAGATCTTGAAACTCCGGGAAAAGAAAATATAAAGCATCTTGAACCGAGAATGTGATATGATGAACCTCCAGAATAAGGAATTAACCGCTTGGATGAAACAAGAATAAGAATTACTTTATGCTTATCCTTCATCAATTTAAATTGATGACAATCTACGGATTTTGCATACTGCTTATTCTCATTGGAAAGGATTAAGAGAGATATAACATAAACTTGAGAAGGTCTTCAACGAACCACCGGTAGGGTTTGGGAATAACGAATGAATCTAATACAATAACAAAGGAAGAGAAATCTTGAACGAACCACCGGTAAGAATTGAAAATGAACGAAGAAAAGATAAAGAAACACCGAGAAGAATTTGCAAATGAACGAAGATGCTTAAGAGAATTTAGATACAAGTGGAACGAATAGATCACGAACTGATTAGAGAATATTTGAATGATGCACCGGTAAGATTTGGAGAAAAAGAGCTAAAAGCTGAGAATGAATAATTCTGAGATGATGGCCTCCGGAGAATCAAACTGACAAGACTCCTGAAATGCTCCGGATGGCTAAAAAGAATTCTCACAATTGAAAACAATTATGAGAGGATGGCAAGAAGCTAGAATCACGAATCTTGAAGAGAATGGAGCAAGATATGGAGGAAAAACTCTTCTTCGGTGTTCAAATGTTGATAATGACGATGAGAAGCACCACCAAGAATTGTAGAGGTACTCCAGAATGAAAAATAGAAAGGTTGAACTGACGATGACAAGAATTTGAGAGATCTTGGAGAAACCATCTGACTGATGATGAATCATTCTTACGTCAAACTTCGAAAAGAATTTGAGAATAACTCTGGGAAAATAGAAGAGTCAGGTAAGATCCTGGAAAAAGACCTATGGGTTAGGGCCCACTGAAAAGAAAAGCACCGTAGAAAAACTTAAGAGAAATTTGCGCCGGTTGAATTAAATGGCTTGAATGAGTTAACAATCTCGAAATAGGTTGAACGGATCTTGACTGACAAGATGAGCCTTCTGAGATATCTTCTACACTCCGGAACAATTGAATAACGAGAAGTGGAATGTCAAAGAAGTGCAACGGCATGGGAAAGCATTTGAAACAAAGAGAGGAATATGATTAACACCAAAAAATGGAATTGAATCCACCGGAGAAGAAAAAAAGAATGATGAATGATGAACTTCAAGCTCCATTAGAATCTTCATGAGAAGCACCGGGTAAGAACATTGACAGAAAAGAATGGAGAGACTTCCCATCAATAAAAGGATACTTGATTAAGAAATCTGAGTCCTTGAAGAAAAAAAGGGTGGGAGGGCGGGAAAAAACAAAGAACATTTGGAATGTATGAAACACACACCGTTGAGAATGCTTAAGTTGATCTTGCGGATGTTGAAAAAGATTGGATCCACTTGAAGAGAAAACACGCCGGTTGAAAAGTATTGTCATGACAATCTCGATTATCAAGAAGGATTAGTATTCACATAGGAGTATGAGAACACCGCTTAGGAAAGGTATGGAATCAACACTTGACTTTAAAGCAACTCGAATACCACAACTCAAAAGCAAAACAAAGGATTGGCTTGCAAAATTAGCCGGAACAAACATATGATAGAGATTTCGTCCAAAGTTTTCGTGGTGGGGCCTACACGGGCTCGATCGTACAACACCATCATGTACAAGGCAGTGCACATGACATACGAGGCGTCCTCGAGTCGGCATAGCCAAGGACTCTTTAAGACACAACGAGACCACTGTAAAACCAATCGTGGATAGACGGACCACTAGACGTTGAACCCCAATTTCATATCATACATCTATCGGAAAGATATGCAAAGAGCTACTTGAATTCCCACTTATAAACTCCCGAAACTTTCCGGTTATGCAATCAGGTGTTGGGGATACAGGGGAAGCATAATATCTCACCCCAAACTAGCAAATGCTACATCCAGCTGTATCCATCCTTCAACACATAACTAAGAAACCTTCGGAAATCATTTACCTCAACCTTCAAAAAGCATTCGTTATACGAGTAATGGCAATACTCCCGAACTCCCGCCCCAGTACTGGGTGGCATCGAGGTTCTCTCACCAACAGCTGCATAAAAGAGATTTTCGATGTCGGCGAACTCAGGTATTCCAGAATTGCAACGATAAAATTGTGACAACAACACCTCGGAGCTCAACTCCCCGGGACACTGCCACAACCCCTAAATGTCAAGAGGCACCAAGTACAATGTTGTCGTCACAAAACCATCGGAACGATTCCAAGATACCTGCGTGATCCTAATTTTTTAGTGAAATTTGAGAAGAGAAGAGTCAAAACTCTACGTCAGGATTCATCACCAGAGCGACGAAGGGACCGAGGAGTAAAAGAATCCTACTCTCCGATATATATAATCCTAAAAGACTCAAAAAAAATTTCTAGACTCAACAACGCCAGCGATTCGATCAAGTAGGGGGCTCCTAAGTCAGGGAAGGCTCTAATACCAACTTGTAACACCCTTGATGCGGCTATATCTGCCACGTGTCGAAGCACAACTTAGAGGCATAACCGCATTGAAGGCAATGCCGCAAGAGGGGTAATCTTTACACATCTTATGTACTGAATAAGAAAGAGGTACAGAGTTGGCTTACAATCGCCACTTAACACAATCCATGAATAAAGCATTACATCATCTAGATACAAACAAGGTCCGACTATGGAACCAAAATAAAAGAAGACTACCCCTAATGCTACAGATCCCCGATCGTTGACGGAGTAAATGACCATGGGTAGCCTAGCCGGCTCCCCCTGGCCCTCCAGAAAAATTATAGGCCGATCGGGCCTTCAAGCTTCCAAGACGTGGGGCCGCCTTCCTCCAGCCGACTGCCCCTCAGGCCGGCTGTGCGAAGGCGGCCTAGGCCTAAAAATCTCCAAGAAGAAAGCCCCAAGAGGGCCGGCTCCACAAAGCCAGCCACAAGAAGGCCGACTCCAAGAAGCCGCCCCCTTAGCAGGTGGCCCAGATCGTGCCCTCAAAATCTGCACCCACATAACGGTGATGAGACGGGGCGTGGCTACAGTGAAACCTGCCACCCTCGAATCACGGAGCATGCCTGTCCACAGTACACCGTACAGGCGTCCATCACCCGTGCAGCGCGGCACTATTGCCATATTGACCATGATGTCACCCACGGCGAGCTGTTAGTATGACCCGTGGGCGGCAGGTCCCATCCGTCATGGAGACAACCGAAGGCGGCCGGGCCACCCCCTTGTCGGCCGGGGGTATGGCCGATTCCCAGTAGCCGCCTAGTCCACTCCCTCGAAGGAGGCGCCCCATTAAGGAGATAAGATGAGGTAAGGCTACAGTGATAAGCCGCCCGGCGATGGCACTGTAGCCATGCTTGCCAAGACGAAGCCCTCGCCACTAAGGGCGGGGCCACAGTAACTAGCCCCCGACAGAGCCCCTGTGGGGTGGGGCCGGCTTGTCGACTAGAGGACCGGCAGCCGGCGGGGCCCACCAGTCGGCGGGCCCCACCAGTCGGCGAAGAAGCCGGTGGGCATAGACACAGACGGCTAGGGCCCATGCCTAGTCGGATTACCATTGTACCCGTGGGGGTAGGCCTATATAAACCCCCCAGGGCTCCCATGCAGCGGGAGATCTCTCTTCGGGTAGTTTTAGACACCACAAGGAGAAGAGGAGCGGGCTGGCCTTGCCCTCCTTCATCCTTTCACAAAACAGCTCAAGGAGCATCCTGTAGCCACCCGTCGAGCTAGTGATCATGCGGAGACCCCTTAGAGCAGCATTAGGGGTGTTATCTCCATGGAGACCCCTGAAGCTGGGTAAGATTCGCCGGCATGCATGTCTTCGCCTTATCCCGTTTCCAGGCACCGGCGATGTTTTATTGGCTCCCACAATGATAAGCCATCCATTGGCATATGTCACACCAACCACCCGACATTTGGCGCCCGCCGTGGGGCCAGGTGCACCGTCGTCCGGAAACCTGTTCTGGACGGGAACCCTCTTCCTTCCCAACGTGCGTAGCCAGCTCGGCTCGCCCGATGGCGCTTGCCCCGACATTCTGCAAGACATTGCCGATGCCTACGCGGCAAGCTGCCTCACCGATCTTCTTGGCGAGGCTCGCATCTCCGACGAGCCTGCATCCGACGAGGGCACAGACTGCCCCGAGAACCACCTCGTCAGCCTCCTCGACCAACTCCACATCTCCAGCGAGCTTGCCGCGGACTTGGAGTCGGTTGGCTCCACCGACGCAATGCTTGTCGACTTCGACATGGCATCCATTGACGCCTTCCCCACCAATATGGTAATCACCAACGACCCTCTTCTTCAAGCCGACAGCAGTGGTAGTGCCATCACCAAGGTACTGGTCATCAACCACGGCACCACCTCAGGAGAAAATTCCCACGACGCCTTGTAGACAACGCTGCACGACTTGTACGGCCCCGTCTCGGCTGACGCGGAGGCCAAGACATTGGAGGCGCGCCGCCTCGCCCTCGTTGCGGAGGGCCAGAAGCTAGCCACCATGAGATGCCTCACCGAGGCTCACCAGAGCGAGGTCGACCGTGCCGCCTTCGGCATGCCGCCTCCCGACGGGAAGGGCCGCGTTGGCATCGTCAAGAAACACGGCGCGGCTATCACCGACATGCCGGGAGCGGACCGCCCAGTCTATGCCACGCCTCTTGAGAACGAGCTCCCCTACATGACCAGACGCATCCAGCAACTTATCATGCAGCCACAGAGCGGCATGAAGCCGGCGTCCGCGCCAAGAGCACGGCGCGACGTCCCGAACACCGACCGCGGGCAACACCCGTGCGAGAAAAGAAAAGGAGCCGGCTGCGAGCCATAGCCGGGCTCGAATCTCCATCGAGCATGACGCAGAGGGCCGCCCTCGAGCCATGGAGAGGCGGGGTAACCCCCCACCTCCTCTGCCTCGTGAGGAGAGATACCCTACCCCGCTGCCTGTCACGCATCCGAGTCTCAGCGGCCGGCTGGGTCGCCGCGAAGGAGTCGGCGAGAATGATGCCCGCCACCAGATCGACCGCCTTGCACGATCCCTGGCCCTGGAGGAAGAAGATGATGTTTGCCCGCCTTGCTTCGGCGCCCGCATCCGCGACAAGCCCTTCCCCAAAGGGTTCTCGCTCCCAAGAGACACGCCCAAGTACAACGGCTCCGTGAAGCCGGAGGATTGGTTGATCGACTACTCCACCGCGGTTAGCATCGCGAACGGCAACAGGCGTGTTGCCGTAAAATATGTGCCCCTCATGCTCCATGGCACGACGCGCACCTGGCTCAACAGCCTCAAGCCATACAGCGTCAACAGCTGGCTAGACATCACTGAAGCCTTCATCCGTAATTTCACCAGCACCTACAAGCGGGCTCCCAAGCCCGGCAGCTCTCCTTGTGTGTCCAAGGGCCCAACGAATCGACTCGCGACTACCTCACGCGTTGGGCCGAGCTCCGCAATTCCTGCGAGGGAGTGCAAGAGGTTCAAGCTATAGAGTACTTCACCGCCGGGTGCCGAGAAGGCACCCTCCTCAAGCACCGACTCCTCTGCGACGAGCCGACTACGCTTGACGAGCTGCTGATCATAGCTGACAAATACGCCACGGCCGATTCCTCAATGAAGACCGAGCTCCGAGTAGACGCCTCCGAGAAGGTGCTCGCTCCAAGTCCCAAGACACCGGCTGGAGAGTCTAGCCGACGCCCGTACCAGAATGACCACAAGCGCAAGGCTCCCCTACCACCTTCCACTAGTCGGGAGGTGGCCACAGTCGAAGACGAACAACCCGAAGGGTGGCCCTAACCCAAGAAGCAGAAGGCCGGCAGGCCGGCTTGGCAGCCGGCTTTCTCCTACGAGCAAGCACTTGATGCCCCCTGCAAGTTTCACAGTGGCGCAAAGCCTTCAAACCACACAACCAGAAAATGCCACTGGCTCACACAAATCTCCAAGGGTGAGGGGATGATGCCACCTCCGCCTGCTGGTCAGCCGCCTCCGGCTCCTCCACAGCCAGCCGCTCGACCAGCGGTCGGGGCAGTTCAAGACGAGTACCCCGACGAGCATGCTGCCTATGTCGTCTTTACAAGCCAGCCAGAAATCGGCGTAGCCGATGCCGACAACACCAAGAAGTCAACGCAGTCGCCTCCAACAACCCAGAGTTCATGCACTGGTCAGAAAGGCCTATTAGCTGGAGCCGGAGAGATCACCCAGAGGTGATGCCGTCTCCCGGCTCTTACGCATTGGTTCTGGATGACACCCTCCCTACAGAAAGGCGAGCCACCCATTTCTCCCGTGTGCTGATAGATGGTGGGAGCAGTATCAACATATTATACCATGACACCATGGAGAAGCTAAGCATCAAGACGAAGCAACTCATGCCCAGTCGGACCGTGTTCCATGGCATTGTTCCCGGCCTATCCTGCTCCCCAATCGGCAAGACCAAGATAGACGTCCTCTTCGGGGACAAGGATCATTTCCGCCGGGAAGCGGTGTGGTTTGAAGTGGTGGATCTAGAGAGCCCTTACCACGCGTTGCTTGGCCGACCTGCCCTGGCCAAGTTCACGGATGTACCCCATTATGCCTACCTCAAGATGAAGATACCAAGTTCCAAGGGCATCATCACCATAGCCGGAGACTACAAGAAATCCTCCGAGTGTGCGGCTGCCAGCAGTCAGCTGGCCGAGTCCCTTGTAATTGCTGAGGAGAAGAAGATACTGGACCGAGTCGTGGCCATGGCCGGCAAGCAGTCGGCCCTGTCCCCCGACCCCAAGGAGTGTGATGCCCAAGGTTCTTTTCAGCCGACCAAAGAAACAAAGAGGGTACCTCTGGACCCGGATCACCTAGGAAGGTTTGCCACTGTTGGGGCAAACCTGGACAGCAAATAGGAAGATGAGCTCGCCGATTTCCTTCGTGAGAATCGGGACATTTTCGCATGGTCCCCCAAGGACATGCCGGGTGTGACGAAGGAATTCGCCGAGCACAAGCTACACGTCCAAGAAGGTGCAAAACCAGTCAAACAACCCCTCCGCCGACTATCGGAAGAGAAGAGAAGGATTGTAGGAGAAGAAATAGCCCGGCTTCTGGCAGCGAGCTTCATTATGGAAGTTTTCTTCCTAGAGTGGCTCGCCAACCCGGTCCTCGTGCTGAAGAAAAATAACAAATGGCGCATGTGTATAGACTACACCAGCCTCAACAAGGCTTGCCCCAAAGATCCTTTCACCCTGCTAAGGATCGATCAAGTAATAGACTCCACAGTTGGATGCAAGCTGTTGAGTTTCTTGGATGCCTACTCAGGCTACCACCAGATAAAGTTGGATCCAGCTGACTGCCTGAAAACCGCCTTCATCACACCATTCGGAGCCTTCTGCTACCTGACTATGACATTCGGCTTGAGAAATGCCGGTGCTAGTTTTCAGCGTTGCATGCAGAAATGCCTCCTCAAGTAGCTCGGCAGAAATGTCCACGTCTACGTAGACGATATTGTGGTGAAGACGGAGAAGCGTGGCACCTTGCTAGAAAACCTCAGAGAGACATTTGAAAACTTGCGCCGATTTCAAATCAAGCTCAACCCCGAGAAATGCGTGTTCGGAGTACCAGTCGGCCAGCTCCTAGGCTTCCTGTTCTCCGAACGCGGCATCGAGTGCAACCCAATGAAGATCAAGGCCATAGAGAGAATGGAGATTCCCACCAAGCTGCGGGATGTCCAGAAGTTCACCGGATGCTTGGCTTCCCTGAACCGCTTCATCAGCCGGCTCGGAGAGAAAACCCTCCCCCTCTACCGACTCATGAAGAAGTCCACTCATTTCGAGTGGAACGACCAGGCGGACCAGGCCTTACACGAGCTAAAGAAGATACTGACCATGCCTCCTGTCTTGGTGGCACCGGCTGAAAAGGAGCCCATGCTCCTTTACATTGCCGCTACTAGCCGGGTGGTCAGCACAGTCATTGTAGTCCAACGCCCAGAAGAAGGCCGGGCTCAGCCGGTCCAGAGGCCGGTGTACTATTTAAGCGAAGTCTTATCCACCTCGAAGCAGAACTACCCACACTACCAAAAGATGTGCTACGGTGTGTACTTCGCTGCCAAGAAGCTCAAGCCCTATTTTCAAGAGCACCCCATCACGGTCGTGTGTACCGCCCCGCTCACCGAGATCATATGCAGCCGGGATGCATCCGGCCGGGTGGCCAAATGAGCCATCGAGCTGGCCCCCTACGCAATCTTCTACCAGCCCCGCACCGCTATTAAGTCCCAGGCACTGGCCGACTTCCTCGTCGATTGGGCCGAAACCCAATACTTGCCACCGGCCCCCGACTCCACTCACTGGTGGATGCATTTCGATGGGTCCAAGATGCACACCGGATTGGGAGCCGGCATCGTCCTCACCTCTCCCAAGGGCGACAAGCTCAAGTATACATTGCAAATTCATTTTGCCGCCTCCAACAATGTGGCCGAGTACGAGGCGCTCATACACGGGCTCCGGCTAGCCAAAGAACTCGGCATCCGCCAGATCCTGTGCTATGGTGACTCGGATTTGGTGTTCCAACAGTCATCCAGTGACTGGGACACCAAGGACGGAAACATGGTGAGCTATCATTTCCTCGTCCAGCAAATCAGTGGATATTTTGAAGGATGTGAGTTCCTTCATGTACCATGTGCCGACAACATGCAAGCAGATGCCCTGGCACGAGTAGGATCCACCCGGCAAGCCATACCAGCCGGCATTTCTCTCCACCGCCCCCTCAAGCCGTCTATCAAGCCATCTCCAGAATCTGATTCCATCTTTGTGCCGCCTGACCCCGACGCAGTCAGATCCGACTTGGGAAACCAAGCAGGCGGCGCGGTGATTCCAATAGGCGGCCCGGGGACTGCCATAGTCGCACCCGGCCCAGGGAATTCGGAACTCGGCCCTGGGGGCTACTGCAGCCGGCCCGGGGACTGCATCAACACAACAGGCGGTGGCCGACTCCAACTCCAACTCTTCATCACCCGGCCCACCCGTCCCTATCACAGTGGCAGTCCTGACAATAGAAGAAGTCACAGCTCCATCATGGGCCCAGCCCATCCTCAAAATGATAGTAAACATAGAGCTGCCAACCGACGAGATCTCGACAAGACAGGTTCAACGCCGAGCCGGAGCCGACACAATCGTCAGCCGAGAGCTTGTTAGGCGCAGCGTCATTGGAGTCTTCCAGTGCTGCGTCGAACCAGAGAAGGGCATAGCAATCCTCAGGGACATCCACCAAGGCGAATGCGGCCACCACGCAGCCTCAAGATCACTCGTCACCAAAGCTTTTCGCGATGGATTCTTCTGGCCGACTGCTTTGGAAGTCACCAAGGAACTAGTCAAACACTTCAAAGGGTGCCAAGTTATCAACTCCAAGCAACACCTGCAAGCTTCTGCACTCAAGACCATCCCCCTCATCTGGCCCTTTCCCGTCTGGGGGCTGGACATGGTGGGCCCGTTCAAGATGGCACGCGTCGGCATGACACATCTACTCGTCGCCGTGGACAAATTTACCAAGTGGATTGAGGCAAAGCTGATCAAGAAGCTGAATGGGCCGACTGCCGTTACTTTCATCGCAGATATTACCACCCGGTATGGCGTGCCGCATAGCATCATCACCGACAACGGCACAAATTTTGCAAAGGGAGCACTGGCACGTTTCTGCGCAACACACGGCATCCGGCTGGACCTAGCGTCCGTTGCCCACCCGTAGTCAAACGGCCAGGTCGAGCGAGGAAATGGCCTCATCCTCTCCGGCATCAAGCCCCGACTGGTAATGCCACTGGAGCGTTCAGCCGGCTGTTGGCTCGACGAGCTGCCGGCCGTCCTCTAGAGTTTGCGCACTACCCCAAACAAGTCGACCGGCTTCACCCCATTCTTCCTTGTATATGGTGCCGAGGCTGTCATCCCAACTGACATCGAGTTCGACTCGCCTCGGATCACCATGTACACTAAGGCGGAAGCCAAGGAAGCACGAGAAGACGGCGTTGACCTACTGGAAGAAGGCCGGCTGTTAGCCCTCAGTCGGTCTGCCATCTATCAGCAGGGTCTGCGCCGCTACCACAGCCGGAAGGTCAAGCCAAGATCTTTCCAAGAGGGTGATCTTGTGCTCCGGCTGATCCAGCGAACAGTCACAATCATCAGCAGAGCTTTAGGCAACGACTCCTACTACCTAATCGATGCGCAGAAGTCGAAGGCACGCAAGAGAGATGATTCCGGCAAGGAGTCGGAACGACCGTGGAACGCCAATCTCCTCCAAAGATTTTATAGTTAAATAGTAGTACGTAGCACACTACCTTTTGTACTAAGTACGAGACAAGGGGTGCCCCGAGGAGTACTCGGGGACTACCCTCTTTTATCTATGAATGATGAGTATCACACATACGATTATGTTACTACACTTACTTTCTTCGTCCGGCACGGGGTTCGACCAGTCGGCCCGGGGACTCGCCGCCTCAAGTTATATCTAAAGTTCCACCTGTAGTCAGACAAGTAGCATGTCGGCACCCAAGCCCCTTCTTGCCAAAAGTCGCATCTCAAAGAATCGACTGTCCGACTGGCAAGAGCCAAGGGCAGGAAAGGATGCCCACGCGAAAAACGGCTCAGGACCAACGAACTTATATAACGCGAGCCGGCCTCCCACCCCGCCAGCCGGCTACCAGAGCAGTCGGCTGGCTGGCTTCCCGTTCACCTTGCTGCAATCTGAGAAAGCTCGAGTACTTGCCTTAGCAAAATGACCAAGTCCTTCTCCGGCCACACAATGCAGAGAAGCTGTCCGGCTGGAAGGTGGCAGCCAAGGGAAGGCGGCAAAGGAAAAGGCCAAAGGATAAAAAGCAAACATAAAACGGAAGCCAAACACATGCACAATGTTTACACAAAAGACCTTCAAAAGGCCAGCATTCAACATAGTCTGAATACACCCCCGGTGGGTGGAACTGCACAAATTTAAAGATTATTCAAAAGAGTAACAAGCAGGAAAGCAAGGACGGCGGATCAAGCCAGGGGAACAACGGGCGAGTAGGGCAGGTTGGCGGAGTCGGCGGTGCCGGCTGGAGGAGTGACTGGCTGGCGAGTCTCGGCATTGTTGCTAGAGGAACTATCGGGCTGAGGCGGGCTGGTCGCTTCATCTTCCGACGCAGTGTGTTCATCATCCTCTCCCTCTTCCCCTTCGCCCTAATCACTGGAGGCAATCTCCTCCACCGAGTCTTCACCTTCGACCGGGTTCAGCCCGAACCACTCCTCCGGCTGAGCGACACCGGTGTCATCCACCTCAGGGGCAAAGGCGCTGGTGTCGGTGTACTCGGCGATCGCCGAGGCGCGCTGGACGATAGCCGGCCGTACCGCCTCCAGCTCCTTGTTAGCCTCCTGCCGCCAGGTGCTCAGCTGGTCTAAGTTCAGCCCTGGATACCAGGCTCGGACGAACTCCAGTGCCCGCCCTGCACCAGACCGGGCCGCTGACGCCTTCCAAGCCTTGAAGCGGCCGACTACGACCTCCAGCCAGTCGGCAGTCTGATTTGGGGTGCGCAGAATCACCTCGCCAGGCCAGAGGGCGGCCAGCACTTGTGCCCCGGTGTGCTGAAGACGGCGGAGCATGCGGTGGGCCGGCTGCAAGCGGGCTTGAAGCCCCAGGAGCTGCTCCTCAAGTGATCGGCTGGCACCCGGCGCGATCTCGGCCCCCGCCTGCCGTCGTGCGTCGCGGTAGGCCTCGATGGCATGGGTGGCGGCGGCAGAGTAGCCGGGAAAGTAATCTGCACAAAGAGGAAAGCAGTGGCACAAAGTCAAAAAATGAATCAGATACTAGGAGGCAGGCAAGGAAGCAAAGAAGAAGGCGGCCTACCGTCAATCAAGTCTTCCACCCGGCTGTAGCCTTGGCTCAGCGCGTGCCTCGTCTCGGCCCAGTTTGCCGCCTCGGTCTCATATTCGGCTTTGAGGGCGGCCCCGCTATCCTGTGCCACCTTCAGGGCTGCCTTGTGGCTCTCCTCCTGGTCGGCCAGCTTCTTGGCCAGGCGATCGCGCTCCTGGGCCAGGGTGGCGCACTCGTCTTCCTTGGCACAAAGGGAGGACTGGGCTCCGCTTAGTTGGCTCCTCAAGTCAGCATTGGCCCCTGCAAAAATAAAGAAAGAAGTCGCCAGGAAAAGATCATACCCGACTACTCGGTAGTCGGCCCGAATCTCGGGGACTACACCCAGTGGGTGCGCTGACGCTCCCCCACTTAAAAGAAAAATGAAGCACTTACTCCGGCTCTCAGTTAGATCAGTGGCCTTCTGATTCAACTCCTGGGCCTGGGAGTTGAAAGCGGCCGTGCGGAGGTTGTGGTACTCCTGCAGATAAGACAAGGGGCGCGAGTAAGAACAAGGCGGCAATCAAGCTTTCCAAGAAGTTCCAAGCCGCCTGCTCAGCAGACCGCTCGGAACTTGGGGACTACACCCAGTGGGTGCGCTGACGCGCCCCCACGAAAGAAATCAAAAGCAATCGACAAAGAGCAGGAGGACTCACCCGAATAACTGATCGCGTCATGAGAAACTCCTGGGTGTACTGCTTCAGCACGGTGGCTTGGGCCTGAAGCCGGTTCTGGACGTCCTGCACCGCCACATTCAGCACGGCTGTCCTGCCGCCCGGTGTCCACCAGGACGAGCTATCGCTGGACGCTTCTAGGTCCTGGGCCGACGCGCCGGCGTCCATGGTTTTCTACGCGTCCGGCGCTGAAGTCGCCTTGCCTGCGCGCCGGTGAAGCGGCGACGAGATCACAAGATCCCCTCCCACGACCGACTCGCCTCCAGCCGGCCGTACGGGCGGCACTTCAGGCTGGCTTCCTCGGCCCGCTCCAGTCGGCGGCGATGGCGCCACCTCCCTCTCCATCTCCAGCTGGCCGCGGCCGGCCTCCTCCAATGGGGGCACAGGGGTGTCGGGAGCCGCGGCGCGGAGGGGAATGACAAACTGTGGAGGCTGGTTCTGTTGGGCCTCCGCCTCCCTCTCCGTGTCTGCGGCCTCCACCTAGGCCTTGGCGGCCGCGACAACTCGCGCCTCCGCCGTCTTCTGCTTCGCCTCTCGAGCCGCCCTCCGCTCCTCCACCTCGCGCTCCTCCCTCACTTCCCGCGCGTTCCGCTCCGTCGCCTCTAGGAGGTCGGCGCGGGGATCCACACGGTGGGAGCTTGAAGACCCTCCCACGGCTCCGACTATGGAGGCGGCCGGGACCTGCCCAAGCGAAAGAGGGGCCCTGTTTGATAAATTGAGAAAAAAGGTTTGGAAAAATGTCAACCGAAGAAGAAGAAAAAAGGAAGGCATGAGAACAGCGACACTTACGCTGAGACCGCCTGCGGCTGCTTCACCACCTTGCGGAAGCGGGCCACCTTTGCGGCCGCCTCATCCCGCTTGGTCGCCGCCGCGGTACTCTCGGGCTTCTTGGGCCGACTGCCGAAGTAGGTCGACGCCGCTCGGCGTTTCTGCGCGCCGCCATGGAGAGCCGGCGTGGCAGATGGCCCGCGCTTTGGTGATCGGGCGCCGGCTGACGGCGTGGAACAACTTCGGCCTCGGCATCATCCGGCCAATCCTCGAAGGAGGTCCCGAGCCCAGAGCCGCCTGCCTCGTCGCCCTCCTCTGCGATGTCTTCTTCCATGGCGGCCGCCCCTAGGTCCGGGTCGTCAACATCGTCCATCGTGCGGTCAGGGAGGAACTGGCGTTCCACCCACGCAGCCCCGGTTGCCGGCGGAAGCGCGGGGTTCTGCCAAAGAAAAGCCGGCTGGTCAGGAGTCGCCCACAATGAACTCGGCAACAAGCAAAGAAAAAAAGAAGAGAAGCTTACCACAGGCGCAGGATTGGCGCGAGAGTATGGCTCCTTGCCATACTGCCACTCCTCGGTGAGCTTGCAGTTGGAAACATAGTTCACCATATAAGACACCTCGGCGTGAGGCATGTCCTTGGTACTTAGCCGGCACGGGTCGAAGCGGCCGCTCATCTGGCCGATCATGTGACGTCGTCCCTAGAGCGGAACCACCCGGCGCTCCATGAAGGCGGCCACCAGGTCGGCCCTGGACAGAACCTCCGACTGGATCATCACCCGGAGCCGGGCAACGGAGGCGGCCCCGCCTGGAGACAACGACCTGGACTGGAAGGACCATGAAGGCTACCTCCCAGCCGGTGGGCCGGCTACGTAAGCCAGCAGGTTGACGAAGTCACCTTGCGGAGCGATATTCTTCACATAGAAGTAGGACTTCTGCCAGAGCTTCATCGACTGGATCAGTGGGATGGATGGAAACGGGTTGTTGTCGCCCGTCCTCCGCACGACGATGAAGGCGCCGCGTGGGGCGGGCACGCCCGCAACAACAGTGCCAAGCTCGCACTGGAAGAACTCTCCCCACAGTTCAAGGGTGGGGAGGACGCCAAGAAAACCCTCGCACAGGGTGACGAAGGCCGACAGCAGCATCACCGCGTTGGGAGTGAGGTGATGCGGCTGGAGATGATAGAATTCGAGGAAGGAGCGGAAGTACCCGCTCGTCCTCTTCCAGTGTCGGCGAGATATCCCTCTCCGACGCGAGACGAACCCGCACGTAGTCCACGCCCGGCAGCCGCCGCGTTTGGTGGAGAAAGTCGACGTGGTCGTCGTGGACATTGGAGCCGTCCCAGGAGCTCGACAGCGCCATGAGGATGGCACGGCGGCGAGAAAGATGAGGCGATGGAGAGACACGTGACCCTGCCGCGGCAAAGCAACAGCGAGCCAAGGAGGTTGGCGGAAGAGCCGGGCAGCGGCAGGGAGTTGTGGCGACAGAGAAGAAGAAACGGAAGGGACGAGGCGAGGGCGAGCGTGCGAGCGTTTGCCGCTGCCCCTCCTCCCCCTACTTATAAGCCACGTACGGCGAAGCCGAGGAGGCGAGGGGTGGGGGAACGTGGGATTAACTGCGCCCACTCCCCCATGTCCTGCACTTGTTGCTCTTCCACGGCGTGTGGCAACCGCCGTAGGGAGGTGCGCGGTCCGCCCGGGCCGTAGAAGATCCGAGCATGGGCTCTGGCCCGGTAGTGGCGGGCCTCGGACTGCGGCAGCGTCCTGTCGCGTGCGTGGGCTGGCAGGCCCGTCCAGCCACTGGGTGTCGCGTGGCACGCGGGCGGCGGGCGGTCAGCCCGCAGCCTAACTTGCGCGCCGCTTGGTTCCCACCCACGAACTTCGACGCCCTCCAGAAGATGGTGCACCTAATCAAAGCCGGCTCCGGCTCCTCAAGACATGAAGCTGTTTGAGCTTCTCGACTCCTTTTTCTGCCTCGGAGCCCAACCAGCTTCGGGGCTACTGACGGAGTAAATGACCATGGGTAGCCTTGTCGGCTCCCCTTGGCACTTCAAAAAAATTATAGGTCGATCGGGCCTTCAAGCTTCCAAGACGTGGGGCCGCCTTCCTCCAGCCAACTGCCCCTCAGGCCGGCTGTGCAAAGGCGGCCTAGGCCTAAAAATCTCCAAGAAGAAAGCCCCGAGAGGGCCGGCTCCACGAAGCCAGCCACAAGACGGCCGACTCCAAGAAGCCCCCCCTTAGCAGGCGGCCTAGATCGTGCCCTCGAAATCTGCACCCACATAACGGCGATGAGACGGGGTCTGGCTATAGCGAAACCTACCACCCTCGAATCCCGGAGCACACCTGGCCACGGTACGCCGTACGGGTGGCCATCACCCGTGCAACGCGGCACTGTTGCCATATTGACCATGATGTCACCCACAGCGAGCTGTCAGTACGACCCGTGGGCGGCAGGTCCCATCCGTCTTGGAGACACCCGAAGGCGGCTGGGCCACCCCCAGTCGGCCGGGGGTATGGCCGATTCCCAGTACCCGGCCAGTCCACTGCCTCGAAGGAGGTGCCCCATTAAGGAGATAAGACGAGGTAAGGCTACAGTGATAAGCCGCCCGGCAGCGGCACTGTAGCCATGCGTGCCAAGACGAAAACCTCGCCACTAAGGGTGGGGCCTCAGTAACCAGCCCCCGACAGAGCCCTCGAGCGGTGGGGCCGGCCTGTCGACCAGAGGACCGGCAGCCGGCCGGGCCCACCAGTCGGCGGGCCCCATCAGTCGGTGAAGAAGCCGATGGGCATTGACACAGACGGCTAGGGCCCATGCCTAGTCGGATTACCATTGTACCCCTGGGGTGTAGGCCTATATAAACCCCCCAGTGCTCCCATGCAGAGGGAGATCTCTCTTCGGGTAGTTTTAGACACCACAAGGAGATGAGGAGCGGGCTGGCCTTGCCCTCCTTCATCCTTTCACAAAACAGCTCAAGGAGCATCCTATAGCCACCCGTCGAGCTAGTGATCATGCGGAGACCCCGCAGAGCAGCATTAGGGGTATTATCTCCACGGAGAGCCCTGAAGCTGGGTAAGATTCGCCGGCGTGCATGTCTTCCCCTTATCCTGTTCCCAGGCACCGGCGATGTTTTATTGGCTTCCACAATGATAAGCCATCCATTGGCATATGTTGCACCAACCACCCGACAATCGCCCGAACTGGGCTCCACTACTGATCAACTGGAAACGGAAACAACATAACAAACACGATCTTCATCGAGCTCCTCCTTGAGCTCGGTTGCGTCACCTGCATGGTACGGTAGGCACCTGGAACTGGTTTTTGGAAGTCAACTGTGAGTCACGGGGACTCGGCAATCTCACACCCTCGCGACCAAGACTATTTAAGCTTATGGGTAGGTAAAAGGTATGAGGTGGAGTTGCAGCAAGCACTAGCTTATATGGTAGCTAACATACGCAAATGAGAGGGAGAAGAGAAGGCAAAGCACATTCGAGAATCTATGATCAAGAAATGATCCTAGACACTACTTACGTTCAAGCATAACTCCAACACCGTGTTCACTTCCCGGACTCCGCCGAGAAGAGACCATTACGGATACACACGCGGTTGATGCATTTTAATTAAGATAAGTTTCAGGTTTTCTACAACGGGACATTAACAAATTCCCATCTGCCCATAACCATGGGCAAGGCTTTCGAAAGTTCATATCCCTGCAGGGGTGTCCCAACTTAGCCCATCACAAGCTCTCACGGTCAACGAAGGATATTCCTTCTCCCAGGAAGACCCGACCAGGCTCGGAATCCCGGTTACAAGACATTTCGACAATAGTAAAACAAGACCAGCAAGACCACCCGCTGTGCCAACAAATCCCGATAGGAGCTGCACATATCTCGTTCTCAGGGCACACCGGATAAGCTAAGTGTACAGGAGCCAACGTAACCCAAGTTGCCAAGGGACAGCGCCGCATGATGCTTTGGGTTGGACCAACACTTAGAGAAGCACTGGCCCGGGGGTTTAAATAAAGATGACCCTTGGGTTCGCCGACCGAAGGGAAAAAGAGGCTAGGTGGCGAATGGAAAACCAAGGTTGGGCCTTGCTGGAGGAGTTTTATTCAAGACGAACTGTCAAGGGGTTCCCATTATAACCCAACCGTGTAAGGAACGCAAACTCAAGGAACATAACACAGGTATGACGGAAACTAGGGCGGCAAGAGCGGAGCAAAACACCAGGAATAAGGCCGAGCCTTCCACCCTTTACCAAGTATATAGATGCATTAATTAAATAATAGATATTGTGATATCCCAACAATAATCATGTTCCAAACATGAAACAAACTCCAATTTTCACCTGCAACTAGCAACTCTATAAGAGGGGCTGAGCAAAGCAGTAACATAGCCAAACAACGGTTTGCGGGGACAAGGAAGGCTAGTGGCTTGACAGGGCAATATGGGAGGCATCATGAGAAACTGGTAGGTATCGCAGCATAGGCATAGCAAAAGAGCGCGCATCTAGCAAGCAAAGATAGAAGTGATTTCGAGGGTATGGTCATCTTGCCTGCAAAGTTCTCCAACAAGACGAAAGCCAGATCCTCGTAAACATACTCAACGGGTACCTCAATCACGTACTCGTTTCCCGGCTCTACCCAAAGCAAGAACACAAACAAATGGAGACACAATCAACCACGTGCAATGCACAAACAACATGATGCAAAACAAGGCATGATATGCGGGATGCGATATGCGATGCATATGCATGCTTCAGAAAGGATTGATTGAACCTGGCCTCAACTTGGAAAACCAAGAGTTCCAATGGAAAGAGGAGTTTATTTCGGTCGAAATCGATGTAAAGATCACCGGAATCAGATGCACGGTTTGGAAATGGCAAGCAAAACAAATATGGCACTAGATCTGCGATTAACACCACGAGGCCCTCTAAATGGATGAAGAACAATAAGCTACTGCACTCTAACATAACAACAAAACACATGTCAGGGATCCACTCAAGATGCTTGGCAAAATATGAACACTGAGCTATGGCTAATTCACTCAATAGCAGGTTCAAACGAGCATGGCAAAAGTGCAAAAGATAACAGGTTACAGACTTAGTGAAAATAACATCAGGAAGCAAAGTTTAGAGCACGATAACAACATGCTACATGAACATATCATGGCAAAGCAAGGCATGGCATGAAGCTACTCAAAGCATACAACAAAAGTCCCTTACTGACCATAAGCCAAAAGGGATCAGAAAATACAATGGCATCCATGTCAACATAGCAACTTTCATTAACAGATTCAGACTTGGTAGAAAACTGGAACATGGCAAAAACAGATATTAAGTAGGCATGTTTACGAGCTCGATGCACTCACCACAAGGCATTGCATGACAAACTAAGCATACACCCAGCAAGTAGACATGGCATAGTAGCTAAACATGGTAAGAACAACAACATAGCATGCGTGGATCGACTAAAACAACCTCGGCAAAATTGATTAACATGTAAACAATCTCCCAGGAACATTTTATAGCAAAAGTAGTGCTCGATTGAGTCAAGGTAGGGTGCTCCATAAATTCAAACAAAGATATGGATGGATAGAGCACCACAATATCTACAAAATATCCTTACTGATCACGCTCAAAAGAGGCATGGATCACTCGGTAGCAACATGAATACATGGCATAAAAAATATAATCAGGGCAAAGACTTAGAATATGTCGAAGTCCCTGAAATCAGCAACATTACGAGGGCTACTTTGCATGCTTGTGCTCGTCACCACAAAGATCACAAAAGTACATGGCATACACCCCTGTAAAGATGGCATGGCATACTTCAAAACTCATGTAGGGTTCAAACTCATAGGAGGCACACAACAATCATGGCAAAAATGACAAATGCCCAAATATTGATAAGAATCTGAAACTATTATAAACTAGCACTCTTGCAACAGCATTTAGGGCATCAAGCTGAGCTCAAATGAACATGGTGCAATGGAATTAAATGAAGTACTCGTCGAGACGAACAATTTGATATGCTACACGCCCAAAACGGAGCTATGGATGCAAAGTTATGATGCAATGAAATATGCAAAAAATTACTGGGATCCTCGGGACTTAGTCGAAAATATACCCTCGCGAAAAGTCAACCCGGGACGGGGAGATCCGGGATGAAGCGGTGCAGAACGAGGACGAGGGTGTTTGGTTCAGGGGAGTGGTAGATCTCATCGCACTCCCCGGATCCGGCACCGGCGAGAACTCTGGCGATCTTGGACGCCGGCGAGGAGGAGATCCGGCGGTGGGTTCGTGCCGCGGCAGCGAGGCGAAGGAGTGGACGAGGCGGAGCGACGACGGTGGGGTCTGGCAGTGGTGCGGCGATGGCACGCGGGCAAGCGGGGCCGCGCAGGTGAAAGGCGGCGACGGGAAAACGGCGGCGGCGCGGGGCGCCAGAGGCGGCGGGGCGCGGTGGATCCGGTGACGGCGAGCGGCACGCCGGTGAGAGGCGCGGCTGCGGGGAATCTGCCGGTAGGCGTGGTCCACGAGATGGGCCCCGCGGGCCCAATCCGCGGTGCGCGGGCCGGTGGTGGGGCTGTAGGAGAGAGAGGGCGGCAGTGGTGAGGTGGCAGCGCGGGATTCACCGGGGCGGCGGCTGGACATGTCCGGGCATGGTGGGGATTTCATCCGGCAGCACGAGGAGGACGAAGTTAGGGTTTCAACCGCGAATTTTTGGAGGGGATCACATATATATAGGTAGAGGGAGCTAGGAGAGTCCAAATGAGGTGCGGTTTTTGGCCACGTGATCATGCTCGAACGACCGAGATGATGCAGGTGGTTTAGGTGGGTTTTGGGCCACTTTGGAAGGGTGTTGGGCTGCAACACACACGAGGCCTTTTCGGTTCCTCGGTTATCCATTGGAGTATCAAACCAAGTTGAAATGGCATGAAACTTGACATGCAGTCTACTGGTAGTATATCAAAGCCGCATAGCAAGTGTCGGTCCAATCCAAGAACGTTTAATACCCGCAAACGAAAAGAGGCAAAAGGAGACGCCGGAGGACATAGGAGCGCCGGATTGAGAAACGGACAACGGGGAAAATGCTCGGATGCATGAGACGAATATGTATGCAAATGAGATGCACATCATGAAATGATAAGAAATGCATGACACGCAAGCAAATGACAAGGCAACAACAGCGAATAACTGGAAGACACCTGGCACATCGGCCTCGTGTCGTCACAACAGTCCCGCCGTCTGGTGGGAGATCACTGCAGCCACACCATGTCTCGTCTGGTTAATGGCGCGTGGACTCTAAGGGAAGAGTGGGCCGCCTGCTAGAGGCCGGCCTCCTTCGGGTCCGACTGGTCAAGTGTTGCCGCCCTCTGGGCTCTCGCTGCCTGGTAGGGCCCACCACCTACAGACTGTACCGATAGGCCGTCGTGGGAACAGGGTTCCACCTGACAGGGGTGACGTCAAGGGCGGGATGGCAACAGTGTCGCGTCGTGCGGAGATATCGGCCGGCATAGGACAATGTGGTCGCGCACCGCCCTGGATATGGGGGGTGATGGGCCACAGTGTGGCCACATCCTGTCTTGTCTTCTTAATGGGGGCAGCGACTTTGAGCGCGCTGCGGGCCGCCTGGCAGGAGCTGGCCTCTCTAGAGGCCGCCTGCCGGGAGCCGGCCCGTCTTGGGGCCTTCCTCTGGGTCTCAGCCGTCTTGTGGCAGAAGGCCGCTCGAGCCAGCCGTCCACAAGAAGGCGGCGCTTCGTCCTTGACGCTTTGATACGTCCCCAACGTATCTATAATTTTTGATTGCTCCATGCTATTATATTATCTATTTTGGATGTTAATGGGCTTTATTTTACACTTTTATATCATTTTTGTGACTAACCTACTAATCGAAGGCCCAGCCCAAATTGTTGTTTTTTTGCCTATTTTAGGGTTTCGAAGAAAAGGAATATCAAACGGAGTCCGAACAAAATGAAACCTTCCGGAATGTGATTTTCTCAACAAACGTGATCCAGGAGACTTGGAGTGGCCGTCAAGAAACAAGGGAGGAAGGCACGAGGCAGGGGGCGCGCCGTCAACCCCCGTGGGCCCTCCGTTGCTTCGCCGACGTACTTCTACCTCCTATATATATCCACGTACCCCCCAAACATCCAAGAGCACCACGAAAACCTAATTCCACCGCCGCAACCTTCTGTACTCGAGAGATCCCATCTCGGGGCCTTTTCCGGAGCTCCACCGGAGGGGCATTGATCACGGAGGGCCTCTACATCAACTCCATGGCCTCTCCGGTGATGTGTGAGTAGTTTACTTCAGACCTATGGGTCCATAGTTATAAGCTAGATGGCTTCTTCTCTCTCTTTGGATCTAAATACAAAGTTCTCCTCGATTTTCTTGCAGATCTATTCGATGTAATCTTCTTTTGCGGTGTGTTTGTCGAGATCCGATCAATTGGGGGTTTATGATCCAGATTATCTATGAAGAATATTTGATTCTCCTCTGAATTCTTTTATGTATGATTGGTTTATCTTTGCAAGTCTCTTCAAATTATCAGTTTGGTTTGGCCTACTAGATTGATCTTTCTTGCAATGGGAGAAGTGCTTAGCTTTGTGCTCAATCTTGCGGTGTTCGATCCTAGTGACAGAAAGGGAACCGATACGTATTGTATTGTTGCCATCGAGGATAAAAATATGGGGTTTATATCATATTGCATGAGTTTATCCCTCTACATCATGTCATCTTCCTTCAAGCATTACTCTGTTCTCTTGAACTTAATACTCTAGATGCATGCTGGATAGCAGTCGATGTGTGGAGTAATAGTAGTGGATGCAGAATCGTTTCGGTCTACTTGTCTCAGACATGATGCCTATATACATGATCATACCTAGATATTCTCATAACTACGCTCAATTCTATCAATTGCTCGACAGTAATTCGTTTACCCACTGTAATACTTATGCTCTTGAGAGAAGCCACTAGTGAAACCTATGGCCCTCGGGTCTATCTTCCATGATATTAATATTTCAATACTTAGTTATTTCCTTTACCGTTATTTTGCATCTTTATTTCTCTTTATCATAAAAATACCAAAAATATTATCTTATCATATCTATCAGATCTCACTCTCGTAAGTGACTGAGAAGGGCTTGACAACCCCTTTTATCGCGTTAGTTGCGAGGTTCTTATCTGTTTGTGTAGGTGTGTGGGACTTGAGCGTGATCTCCTACTGGATTGATACCTTGGTTCTCAAACACTGAGGGAAATACTTACGCTGCTTTACTTCATTACCCTTTCCTCTTAAAGGGAAAACCAACACAATGCTCAAGAGGTAGCACGCTTGAGGGGCGCACATGGCCCGATGTCTTGAAATGCTCAGGGACTCGGGTTAGGCTACCCGTGGCCCATTACTCTGAAATCCAGATACAGTATTAAACCCGAAAAAAACTATTTCTCGTGGCGGCGGAGGCGGCGTGCCGCGCCGTCGTTGTCGTTGTCGTCCTCCGGGACGCCGTTGTTGAATTCTTCAAGGTAGCACACAATGTTCTTCACTTGTAAATCAAACATCATGTCATCGCGCAATCGACGAGCGGGCGCGGGAGGACAACAACTGGCACCACTGAGAGGTAGCGGTCGACGGCAGCGTCCAATGCCACTGAGGGGGACGCGCGCACGGGCATGTGCATGGGTGCGGCGGGTGCAACCAAACGCACGGCGACCGGTGCTGCGGTGTGTGGAGGGACACGCACCGGAACGGGCACGGCGGGTGCAGGAAAACGTACGGGGGCCGGCACCACGGTGGGTGGAGGGGCGCGCACGTGCACGACCACGGGCGCTGGCGCTGGCATGTACACGAGCTCGCGCGGGTCCGCAGAGCCCTCGCTGACGCCTGCGGCTGCCAGCTCTGCGATAATGCTCGGTGACCAGCCCGTTAATGCTATGGGGATGGTCGCTTGCGCGGGCGCGGGGATGGGAGCGGGGGCAGCCACCGCCGCGGCCAGCTCGTTCTCCGCCATGTGCATGAGGCCCCATTCCTCCTTATTTTCTATCTCCTCCGGCTCGGAGTCGACTTCACCAAACTTGAAGACTAGTGGCAGATGATCATTGTGCTCCATGGCATTGGTGGAGGTCTACGGGAGGGAGGGGAATGGGAGGCGAACAGTAAGGCCGGCCGTATTAAACAGCGGCTCGGGCGCCATTAATGGAGAGGAAGGCGGGTGGCCATGGAAGTCAAAGGTCCCACTTTCCTAGTGAGCCTGCGCAGCATACAACTCGCATGCTTCCCGATGAGCCTACGCATTGGAGGACAGCTTGCACGCCTCTCGGTCAGCCTACGCACCAGACTGCGCTCGCACGCCTCCCGTTCAGTCAAGGTCAAGCAGCTGTCCGCATGGCACCTCGTACAGCCATTAAAACCAAGACATGTGGCATCACGTGAATGGTTAACATAACACACACGGTTTGAATTATACAAACGTTTGAGATATTAAAGTGGCAGCTATTTTTCCAAATTGCCTTTGTTGGCTGTCATTATTCGAGTGCGCCTTCTCCCAAAATGGACACAAAAATGCAACAACATGTCGAGCGCCATTCCATGATAGCATGCCAAGTTTCATGAATTTAAAATGAGTTTTGGATTTACTAGAATTTAAAAACCGGGCGTCTCAATGTTTTGCCGGTAATTAACGTTGCCCTGGTGTTTGAAATTCATTCCCATTTCTTGCATGGGACCTAAGCATGCACCCAAGGACACAAATTTGATTTTTCCAACCAATTTATATGCACTGGAGCATGTGCATGTAGTTCAAATTTGAATTATGCACATAAATGCATTGAAAACTCAGTTAATGCATAAAAATGTCAAAACGAACCCCGAAAAATCTCAAAAATTGACACAACACTCCTGTTGTTCTATGTTGAGACCAGAATTTTTTTGAAAGCAATAAGAGGCAATGGATATCGTTTCGTCCCCAAAGGTGGGACGTTCCCTACCGAAACCATCATGCTTGTTGTGAGAAGCTCTGGATTGTGAGAAGCATATACCCGAACCTGCCCCAAATGGCACAATTTTTTTAGCACGGCATGTTGATGCCGCTCCATGATAGCATGCCAAGTTTCATGAATTTCAGACAAGTTTTGGATTTACTAGAATTTAAAAACCAGGCATCTCAACATTTTTCCGGCAATCAACAGTGCCCTGGTGTTTGAATTTCATTCCCATATCTTGCATGGGACCTAGAAATTCACCCAAGGACACAGATTATATTTTTCAAGCAACCTTGGTGAATTGGAGCATGTGCTTGTGGTTCAAATTTGAATTATGCACATAAAATGCCTAGAAAACCCAGTTAATGCCTAAAAATGTCTAAACGAACCCTGAAAAATCACAAAAATTGACACAACACTCCTGTTGTTCTATGTTGATAGTAGAATTTTTTTGAAAGAAATAAGAGGCAATGGATATCATTTCGTCCCCAAAGGTGGGATGTTCCCTATCGAAACCAGCATGCTTGTTGTGAGAAGCTCTGGTTTGTGAGAAGCACATACCCGAACCTGCCCAAATGGGAGAAAAAATTTAACACGGCATGTTCATGCCGCTCCATGATAGCATGCCAAGTTTCATCAATTTCAGACGAGTTTTGGATTTACTAGAATTTAAAAACCTGGCATCTCAACATTTTGCCGGCAATCAACAGTGCCCTTGTGTTTAAATTTCATTCCCATCTCTTGCATGGAACCTAGACATTCACCCAAGGACACAATTAGATTTTTCAACCAACCTTAGTGAATTGGAGCATGTGCTTGTGGTTCAAATTTCAATTATGCACATAAAATGCCTAGAAAACCCAAGTAATGTAAAAAAGGCCAAACGAACACCGAAAAATTCCAAGATTAAACACAACACTCCTGTAGTTCTATGTTGACACTAGAAAAAATTTGAAAGCAATAATAGGAAATGGATATCGTCCCGTCCCCAAAGGTGGTACATTACCTATCAAAACCATCATGCTTGTTGTGAGAAGCTCTGGTTTGTGAGAAGCTTATACCCAAACCTGCCACAAATGGGACAAAATTTTCACCACGGCATGTTGATGTTGCTCCATGATAGCATGCCAAGTTTCATGAATTTTAGACGAGTTTTGGATTTACTAGAATTTAAAAACCAGGTATCTCAACGTTTTCCCGGCAATCAATAGTGCCTTGGTGTTTGAAATTCATTCCCATCTCTTGCATGGGACCTAAGCATGCACTGAAGGACACGAATTTGATTTTTCGACCAATTTGCATGCACCAGAGCATGTGCATGTAGTTTAATTTTGAATTGTGCACCTAAAATGGCTAGAAAACCAGTTTAACTTATAAAATGTCCAAACGAACCCTGAATAATTCCAATTCTTTTACAACACACATATAGTTGCATGTTCACTGCAGATAAAAGGTCTAGCAATTCAAATAGCGTCAATTGCCGATGTGACCCCATTTTGTAATTCAAATCAAGTAGACCCCACATAGTTTAGTATCACCAACCGTGTGAGCTGTAGTACAAAATATCTGGGAGCACCGTCGGTGTATATAGTACGCCTATGGCTTATGCGAGAAGGTGCATCGGCTACAGTCCACAACCGACATGTTAAGCACACTAGATTGCTCCCCAAAAACTCCTGCCTCTACATCCCTCGCAATCCCAAAAATATCTACCGTCTGGAAGGTTTTAATGTTTGATAGCACACGATTAGTATGTGCGGACCGTGTGCAATGTCTGTTACTCCTGCTCTGCTTCAGTCCCTTGATTCAAATTTTCAGTAGCCCCGGCATTTTACTCCCGCCTCTGCATCCCTCGCAATCTCAAAAATATCTGCTCGCCCTTGATCCAAACTTTTAGTAGGCCCGCCTTGTTACTCCCGCCTAGTAAAATTTTCAGTTGCCACAGTATTTCCTCAAACACAACCTCCGCTCACACAGACACACACAACCCTCGAAACCATTGGTAGAATGTCGTCATCGCCGGAGCCTCCATCCTCAACCTCTGCCTATGTGTCGGTCAGCTCGAGGAGCCAATGGCAAAAAAGATGTTTATCACGGCCTTTTTGCCCGACGCCAGCGAGGTGTCCCCGTCGTCCTCCGTGGGCCCGATCCACCATCGCCGGTCCCCCGATCCGCCCGCCGCCATGCCCCTACACTAGTTCGAGGACTTCCCCGTCCTCCCCTGGACCCGGCAGCCGGAGAATTCCTACCTCGGTGTCCGGCAGCGGCGGTGGGGGACGTGGGTCTCCGAGATTACATATCAAGAGACCCACACCCGTCGGTGGCTCAGTAGCTTCCACGCGGCCGAGCTCGCGGCCATGGAGTACGACCACTGGCAGGTCCACTACCACGGCATGGCGGCTAGGCTCAATTTCCCCTTCGGCACACGTCTGGTCGACCTCGTTCCGCCGGAGCCAGGGGTGGTGAGCTCCGCTATGGTGCGAGAGGACCGCGAGGCGTGAGAGGACCGCGAGGCGTGAGAGCGCTTTGAGGCCGCGGCTGCCGATGAGGCCTACATGCAAGAGCTCCGCCGGCATCCCCCGGAGCTCGTGGAGGCGGAGCAGGCGATCTTTGCCGGCGCGGAGGGCGGCGAGGTTATCGCGCTCTCCTCCTATGACGAGGTCGAAGGCGGCAAGGACAGTAGCGCAGAGGGCGACGAGGTTATCGCGCTCCTCTGATGACGAGGTCATAGGTGGCGGCGACGGCGGTGCAGAGGGCGTCGAGGTGGGCCCCGAGGATGAGGAGATCGACATCGACGAGTGGAGGAGTGCCTTCCCCAATGACCCCGATGACGGTACTGGCTCAGACCCGTCTCGCGGCACACCGTACATGATGAGGAAGGATTGGCTCGACCTCTACTTCGACTGAAAGTAGTTTAGCTTAGTTTAAATTTATGTTTTATGTTCGGTTATGCAAAACTATCTATGTTTATGTTTGAATGCATGCTACTTTCGGTTGAACCTTCTTTGAACTTGATCAAATTGAAGTTTACAACCTTAAGTTTAGGGGATCGACTAGAAAAGGCCAAAAATTGCTGGATTATATATATATATATATATATATATATATATATATATATATATATATATACACTAAGGGTTTTAGTCCTCTAACTTTTTAAGGATCGCCTAGAGACGTCCTTACGACTTGTTTATTTCAGCCCTTCACAATGTGATGCTCTATATGTGCAACTATTTGCCGTGCAGTTCAATTTCATCAATAACAGTTTCAACAATACTACTATGAATTACGATATTTGGTTGTTGTTAAGGATATTGCAGTTAACAAGCCTTTTCATTTTTCAATTGTTGTTTGGAAACATGCTGTCACACCATAGCTAGTTCAAGCATTAGAATGTGCATCATGTGTAACTTCCTCTTAAGTTTGAATTGGGGAAGGCAGAAACCCCCATCACCCCCCTGGAAAACAACTAGGGTTTACTAAAATTATTTTCAATGAACCTGAAATGCACAATTTTCTAGGTCAACAGAAGGTCATTGATTTAAATCATAAGTATTTGAATTTGGGCATTTAAATGCTATAAAATAATATAAATCCTCAAATAATTCTGGAAATAAATGTTTGCTGTTGAAAATAATCTAAACAGAGCCCACAATTATTTTCAGGATTTTTGGAAATGTTTTAGTATTTTAATTAAAGCCCAACAGTTGCAGTTAAATAGAAAAACAGAAACAAAATCAAAAAAAGAGAGAGGGAAGCCCACCTGGGCCTTACTTGAGCTGGCCATCCCACCTGGCTCGGCCCAGCCTACTGGCTTCGCCAGTCGTCCTCCTCCTCGCGCCAGAAGGCAGGGGCGCGTGCTCGCCGCGCACCGGCCATGCACCGGCCACCTCCTGCTTCTACCGACGTCCTGGAGACGTCCAGGAATGCCACACGACCCCCACATCCCCCTCTCATCCTCTCTCACTCTCCCCCTCGTCTCCCTCTCCCTCTCCCGCGATGGCCGACGCACCTGTCGCCGTCTCACCGTCGTAGTCGCCCCCTCCGTCACCCCCTCGCCCCTCTGACGTGTCCAGAAGCCCCGCTGCGACGCCCTCGCCCTCCCCACCGAGCCACCCTTCGCCGGAGGCCCTGCATCCCTGCCATCGGATCATCTTCAACCTCGGTACCCACCGGACGCCGTTCATCGATTCGCCTCGCTCCGGTCGCCCCCGAGCCCACTGAGCTGCTCATCGACCTCCCTGTGAGCTCCGACACATTTCCCCTCTTCTTTTCCACGCGTTTGCACCCTCTAGGCCATAGTTCCACCATGGCCGAAGCTCGTCTCCGCTCGAGCTTGTCGCTGGCGCCGCTCCGGCGACCATTTGGTCCTCTCGTGCTATGCAACATGCTTGCCGCATCGCATAGTGCCTCGCTAGCGCCATAGTTTCCGCATTTGCATGCCGCAGCCCACACCCCGCACATGGCTGAACTCCGGCCAACGCCTTGGAGCTCGCCGTCGTCGTCTCCGGCCACCGTAGGCCCGGCCTCCACCACCACTAGATGCACGACTGCAAGAGCTCTCCAATGAGCCCAAGAACGGCCTCGCCCGTGCCCTGTGGGCGTTTTCTGAGCTGCGCTACCGTCTCGGGCCTCGTCGGCGGCTCAACGCTGGCGAGTTTGACCCAGTTTGACCCCTGGGTGGGCCCAAGTAGACCCCCCCTGAGTCTATGATAGGTGGGGTCGGTCTGCTAACTAATCTAGGATTAGTTTTAACTAATTTTTATTTAAATCAGTCACTGACATGTGGGCCCAGGCCCCACTGACAGTTAATTAGTGTTAATCTAATCCTGTTATTTAACTGAGAGACTGACAGAAGGGGCCCACCAGTCAGGTTTGACCTGGGCTGGCGCCTTTGACCTACTGAGGTCAGCATGACGCAATGTTGACGCAGTAATGCATTTTCTGGATTTATTTTTATTCAGGAAATTCCAGAAAATGTTTAAAACTTCTAAAAATCATAGAAATTCAACCGTAACTCCAAATGAAAGAAAAATTCAATCTATCCATCTGTAATGGTTTCATGCATGACAAAACAAGTTTACCTTGCTGTTTAAGAAGAATAAGGAAATTCACTATTAAGACCATGTTTAATGAGCTAATATTTGAATCTTTGATTCAAATGAGTTCATTCCTTTTTGTTATAGCTTGCATTAGGCCAAGACACATTCATATTGCCATGTCATAGCATGCATCATATTGTTGCATATCGTCATGTGTTGATTGTGTTTTGATGTGTTATTCGTGGTAGGTTCTGCCTCCGAGGATATTCACGAGAATCCAACTGAAGCGCAGTATCCCACTACCACTCCATCAGGCAAGCAACCCATTGATCATTCTGATACAAACCCATGTTCTCGCTTCTGCTCTTGTTTACTACATTAAGACAACGCAATTCAAACTGCGGTCTGCTACGGTAGTTGAACCCTTATCCTGTGCATGACCTGCCCTTGCCACAGTAACTAGATGAAACCCACTAGCATGTGTAGGAGTTAACTGAGCCATGTATGTGATTCCTACCTTGCTATGCCTGCTATGCTTAGAGTTGTGTCAGGTCTGGTTCATCTGGGTGATGGGCTAGAGTGAAATGCTTATGCCGGTAGTGTGAGGGATGTGTTGAACATGTTTTGGTAAAGGTATCGATGACAATGTAGGAGTACATGGTGGGTTGTTTCATTGAGGCCGTCCATAAGAACTGAGATATGTATGCGTGATTTAAGATTCAGATACTACCACACATTGGGCCCTGAAATATGACCCCGCTCGACTTACTGACCCATCTCGTCCTCTGTCCAGGAGTTGCAACTAGTTTCTGGTGTTTGTAGGTTATGTGTTGGCGACCGTGCATAGCGTTGACCCTAGGGGTGGGCTATGATGCGGTAGATACACCGTGGCACGGTGTACCGAGTCGCCCGTTTGGTGTCTCGGGTACCCTGTACACATCGTTTGGGGCCGTTGAGGACACCCCGGCCGGATTTCCTTGCGGATGGAACCTGAATAGGCAATAAACCTGGACTAGAGACTTGAGAGGTCAGTCAGGTCGTGGTCTACACCCACGTCGGTTTTCGCTTGAAGTCTGCCGAGCACATGTCGTGTGCAGACGCTAAGTGGTGGAAACATGTGTGACGAAGTACACCCCCTGCAGGGTATAAAACTATTCGAATAGCCGCGTCCGCGGTAAAGGACTACTTGGTTGCCTATACAGTTCATAGACAAGTAAATGTATACTACTAAAAGACTCAAGATAAGTGTGAGTACCGAGGATGGCCCTCTCGTAGGATGACGAGGGAGGATCCCCGGTGGAGTATTGTGTTGGTGAGTAGTGGACTCATGTGCGAAAATTATTTTACTAGAGAAGTTCCGTAGGGTAGCTTAGCCAAGAGTCAAAGCTGGCTTGCTGCAATAACCCCACCACCTTCTTGAGAATGAGCACGTATAGTAGGTTCTGATGTAAGACTTGCTGAGTACCTTGTACTCATGTTTTCTTATTTATTGTTTTCAGACAACAACACTGCCCCCTCCGATGGGTTTTATGTAGACCTTGATGTCGACGAGTGACTAGCCACCCAGGTGGTGATCCTGGCCATGGAAGGCCCTATGTAGATAGACAGGCTTCGAGAAGCCTTCTTTCTTTCTAGTGTCTGTACTCAGATTGGTTGCTTCCGCATGTGCTTGTATGAGTGTATGACTTGAGTGTCGGGTCATGTGACCCCTATCTGTATGAACATGTTATGTATGGCTCTCTGGAGCCTTTAAATAAAGTACTTGAGTTGTAGAGTTTTGTTGTGATGCCATGTTGTATGTACTCATATCGGGCATATTGTGTGTATGACTGAAATGCTTGGTATGAGTGGGATCCGACAATCTAGTGGTTTATCCTTGGCAGCCTTTCTTATGGGGAAATGTAGTCTAGTGTTCCTCGAGCCATAGTAGTCCGCTACAGCCCGGTTCACCGGAGTCCTGCTAGCCCAGCACTACTGCTCAGGACACTTGACTGGCCGGCATGTGATTCACTTCGTTCCTATGTCTGTTCCTTCGGGGAAATGTCACGCAGTGATTTCCGGAGTCCTGCCTAGCCTGCTACAGCCCGGGTTCCCCGGAGTCCTGTTAGCCCAGTGCTACAACCCGGAATCACTCGCTGATGACCGACATGCTTGATGTGATTCATGTATGCCTGTCTCCATAGGTCTGTGCCACTTTGGGTTCACGACTAGCCATGTCGGCCCGGGTTCTCTCTCATATGGATGCTAGTGACACTATCATATACGTGAGCCAAAAGGTGCAAACGGTCCCGGGCCATGGTAAGGCGACACCCGTGGGATACCGTGCGTGAGGCCGCAAAGTGATATGAGGTGTTACAGCCTAGATCGATGTGGCTTGGAATCGGGGTCCTGACAGCGTTGGCATCAGAGCCGGACTGCCTGTAGGTTCGTTGAGCCAAACTGGTCGATGTCGAGTCTAGAAATGCTTTAGTTATATGTAGGGGAAGATTGTGGGAGGGAACGTAAGGCTCTTTTACTCTTTTACCCTATGCCTCTGATCCGAGTCATTCTCTTCTCATTCAATGTGGGTTAAGGACTAGGCTCTCTTCTTCTATCAGGTTCACGTGTTACTAATCCGTAGTAGCTTATAGGATTGTTGTTACAAGCCCCAGTTCAGTTTCTACTATTTTTAGTATGTTGCTATTTGGATCAAAACCTTGATATGATGTTGTTGAGTGGTATTGCGAACTGTTGTGGATGTCTCAAATCTTTTTCTGAGCATTTACAGTTGTTATGCTGTCCAATTTTCCCTAGAAATTCTGATGTCTTTGCATTGTGGTTGTGCTTTCAGATGGCCAACCGTGCTCAAAACCAAGTGGTTCGCCTGACCCGGTGCCTCGACGTGCCCGATCATACTGCTATGTTAGTCCGGGTAATGACCGAGACGGGTTACCGTTGGTATCCTGAATACACTGTCGAAGAGCACTTCCGCGACTTTAATCAAAGCCAGTATTTCTGCACCGTCAGGATATTTCCTTCGTATCTTGGATCTACCGAGCCCCTTCACTGTTCCTATGGACTCGGGGTTACTGTTGAGATGGCTGTGCAGGATGCTGCCTATTCCATGATGACCATCATGCGAGTCCGAACTGGCCTGCTTCGGAACACCGACATCCGTTATATGCCAGCCTCACTTCCGGGAGCGCAAGGGTATCTTCAGGCTATCTATGCTGACTCCACTCAGGAGGACTCATTAACTCATACCACTACTGAGATGCTCGAAGATAAGGACCGAGAGAATCGGGCCTTGAGGCTGGAGCTTTTCAATACCCGTGCTGATCATTGGTCCACATTGACTCGGTTTGCACCTGCGGTGCAAGCTCGATGTATGGATACAAGGGATCTGTATCTTGTGAGATCTGCTTTGCCAGACATGGTGGATTGGCGTGATGTGGGAGGCATCACCCCACCCCGTGTTCCCCGCACACTAGTGCAGAACCGGGCAATAGCACCGGTTCGTATGGCCCTTTAGTGCCGGTTTAGGAACCAGCACTAAAATTTTGGCACTAAAGGCCCCCCTTTAGTACCGGTTCAGCACGAACCGGTGCTAAAGGGGAACGACATGGCACGAGCCAGCTCCGGGGGCCGGGAGCCCTTTAGTACCGGTTGGTAACACCAACCGGTACTAAATGGTTGTGGGTTTTTGTTTTATTTTCTATTTTTCAATTAAATTTGTGTTATCAATTTAATTTAGGATTGTTTTACATTATAATGAGTTGTAGTCGTCGTCATCATCATCATCATCGCATATTAATAAATAAATAAACTCTAGCTAGCTAAAATCATCATAGTCGTCTAATTACCACTATTTAATCATCATAGTCATTACCGCTAGCTATCTAATCATCATCAACACTGGCTAGCTTAAGGAGGAAACATTCACTTTGTAACAGAAGCAAAGATATCATCAAGTTCAACATAATCATCACCAACATCAAAGTTCAGGACACGGACATGAGACAAGTACTAATTAAGAGCTAGCATGATGAACTAGTAGCTACTGATCCTGCTGCTCCCTCTCAGGTAGAATAGCATAGAACATGTATAGCTCTCCTGATTCATCATACTGGAGCATGCAGATGAATCTATCTCCTAATCTTGGGTTGCGCTTCTCCTTGCTGCCCCCTAGTACTTCTCTGCGATCGTTAACAATTTTGCTCCAATCTTTCACTATTAAGCATTCTTCGCTTTCAGAAATCCTGAATGCACTCATGTGCAATGTAGGAAATCTTGGTCGTAAGCTAACCATTGACATGCGACCTTTTTGTCTCGATCCATTGAGGCACAACTGTCATCGGAAGTCCCTGTTGAAGAACATCGTATAGTAATTAATATACTAAGCAATGAAAGTTTAGCTTCAAAAATAATGTATGCAAAAGATGCACTAATTAAGGACAAATATTTAAAATCTTACCATCTTTCGATTATAGATGTGACCGTAGTTCAATACGATCATCATTGGTCGCACGTTTTGAGTACTAACATTTCTAAGTTTAGGAAAAAAATTTGTCTTGACAGTATTAAGATCCTCAAGCCATGAAACATAATGACTTATCTCCTCGCAGTTTAGTTGAGCCCCGGGGCAGTAGTAGGTCCTGTCTACCAAGCGCCGGACATATTTGCTTGAACCGAAATAAGCTAACAATACAAATTAGTTGTCAACTATTTTTGAATAAACTGTATCAAAGACATAAACATATGCATGCATGGTTGAGAAAAACTCACCAAATGGTAGAACTGGAGGCGTTTGCACATCGACCCAGATGTCTATATTACCTTCAATATCATCTTCCGGACGAATATCAAAGGTGATAACCATATTAGGCTCAAATGCATAAGCCTTGCATAGTGCTTGCCAAGTTTTGCATTCAAAATGGGTGTATGTGTCTCCATTATATAATTTGACGTTGAAAGTATACCCATGCTCCGTCTTCAAGTAAACTCTCTTTACCTTCATATCATCTATAGCACTAAAACCTATCTTATCCAAGACAAAAATTCTTGCATGGCAGGGGATGCGCTAGTAGAATAGTGAAAATTTAAAATTATAAGTTGAAGCAAATGAAGCATAAGTTTTGCATTCAAATAATAATTGACAAAGTGACTTACTGTATCAACTTCGAATGTCTCATCCAGCTTGATGCTGAAGCGCCTACCATCAACAAGGAAATTTTGGTCGCACAGGCCGCGCTGGTCTTCACAGTGTTCGCACATAATGAAATCTTTTTCGTCGTCAGATGACATTTCCTATGTTCATATAGGTGAAACATTAAACACCTATATCTAGCCAAATATATATTCATCTAACATTTGACATTAATATATCTAACTATATATTCAATTAACATTACTATAATTTAACTTTTCTATCTAATTCATCTAACATTCGACATTAATCTAACATTTATATAAACTCAAAATATATAAAAAATTAAATAAATAGAAAAACTCATTAACAAATAATATTTTAATTAGATCATCAAATCTCAGATACCTAAATTTTCTTACTAAAAATAAACTAGTCATATTAATTATTCAACTAGTTCAAATCTCATATACCTAAATTTTCTTACTAAAAATAAACTAGTTATATTAATTATTGAACTAGTTCAAATCTCATATACCTAAATTTTCTTACTAAAAATAAACTAGTTGTATTAATTATTGAACTAGTTCAAATCTCATATACCTAAATTTTCTTACTAAAAATAAACTAGTTATATTAATTATTGAACTAGTTCAAATCTCATATACCTAATTTTTCTTACTAAAAATAAACTAGTTATATTAATTATTCAACTAGTTCAAATCTCATATACCTAAATTTTCTTACTAAAAATAAACTAGTTATATTAATTATTCAACTAGTTCTAATCTCATGTACCTAAATTTTCTTACTAAAAATAAACTAGCTATATTAATTATTGAACTACTTCAAATCTCATATACCTAAATTTTCTTACTAAAAATAAACTAGTTATATTAATTATTCAACTAGTTCAAATCTCATATACCTAAATTTTCTTACTAAAAATAAACTAGTTATATTAATTATCGAACTAGTTTAAATCTCATATACCTATATTTTCTTACTAAAATTAAACTAGTTATATTAATTATTGAACTAGTTCAAATCTCATATACCTAAATTTTCTTACTAAAAATAAACTAGTTATATTAATTATTCAACCAGTTCTAATCTCTAGTTCGACAATTGTTCTATCTAGCTAGCTAATTCATCTAACATTCGACATTAATCAAACATTCGATCATCTAATTAACGTTTCTAAAAAACAGAAAATAAGTAAAAAATAATGTGTGTGTGTCTATGTGTGTGTATGTGTGTGTATACATATATGTGTGTACGTATGTGTGTATGTGTTTGTGTGTATACGTGTGTGGTATATGTGTGTGTGTGTGTGCGGCCGGCGCCGCCCCGTACGTACGAGCGGGGGCGCCGGCGTACGGGGCCGGGGCGCCGGCGTTCGGGGCGGCGGCGGGGACGGACGGCGGCGCGCGGCATTCGGGGCGGACGGCTCGCGGCGCGGCGGCCGGTACGCGCGAGGAGAGAGCGAGATACGTACGGACAGCGGCGCGGGACGACGACGGGACCGCGGCGCAGGACGTCGGCGGACGGCGGCGCGCGGCGTTCAGGGCGGCGGCGGCGATGACGACGACGACGATGGGCGTCGGGCGGCAACGACGGGAGCGGCGCGCGAGAGGTTGACGAAAGAAGTGGGGAGATGTAACTGAAATTTCATAAGTGCTATATATATAGGGTGAGCCTTTAGTACCGGTTGGAGCCACCAACCGGTACTAAAGGCCTAATTTGGCCAGGCAAAGAGGCGGGAAGAGCAGGCCTTTAGTACCGGTTGGTGATTCCAACCGGTACTAAAGGGTGTTCTTTAGTACCGGTTGGAGCCACCAACCGGTACTAAAGGCCTTGCGCTGCCACCCCAAAGTTTAGTCCCACCTCGCCTGGCGAAGGGTAGCCGCACTGGTTTATAAACCCAACTGTGGCTACCTCTTCGAACTCCTCTATATAGCAGGCTTCTGGGCCTAATTAATTAGGGCGCGCTGCCCTGTGAGCCTGCTGGCCCTTCTGGGCCTGCATTTGCACACCCTAGGTCTGGCAGACCCACAGGGCAGCGCGCCAACAAATTTTTTATATAGTTTTTTCTTTTATGCACTATTTATTTTCTTTTGTTTATTTTGAGTAGTTTTTCATATAGTTTTTTCTTTTCTGCATTATTTATTTTCTTCTATTTATTTTTGACTAATTTTTTTGTATAGTTTTTTTTATTTTCTGCATTATTTATTTTTGTATAGTCCGAAACCCTGATAATCCGAAAGAGTTTGTCCAGTTTGTACACGAAGTGCGTCCAGTTTTTGCCGTGACCCTCTCTACTCTTTCGTGCATGCTATGCAGGTGATATGATGATACTATGCCAAGTTTCAACATTTTCAGGATTCATTTTGTAGCGATTTTCAATTTCACGGTCATTTAGCTCTCTAAACAATTAGGTAAATGACCGAAAAACAACAAATGATGTCAGAACATGTTGGAAATTGATGACGTCGCTTTAAATGCTGCATACTGAACACAAAAGAAGTACGGAGTTTAAATAAGTTTAAAAAACATTGAAGTGGCCATGTAACAGATGAGTTCTCGTCCGAAACCCTAATACTCGAAAAGAGTATGTCCAGTTTGTACACGAAGTGCGTCCAGTTTTTGCCGTGACCCTCTCTACCCTTTCGCGCATGCTATGCGGGTGATATGATGATACCATGACAAGTTTCAACATTTTCAGGATTCATTTTGTTGTGATTTTCAATTTCACGGTCATTTAGCTCTCTAACAATTAGGTAAATGACCGAAAAACAACAAATGATGTCAGAACATGTTGGAAATTGATGACGTCGCTTTAAATGCTGCATACTGAACACAAAAGAAGTCCGGAGTTTAAATAAGTTATTAAAAATAAAAAAGAGGTGCAATGCTGGTTAATTTGCTTCAAGCCATTCGGAATAGTGTAGACTGCACTGCACATAGCTCAGTGCAATCTATGCTATTCCGCAAGGCTTGAAGCTAATCAACATGTAGGTGAGCATTGCAAATCTTCGTTATTGTCTGTGCACTCACGGCTTATAAACCGCTCATACTGCCACTCTCTTCGCGAGGTGGGACTAAAAACAGCTTGCCATAACATCATTAGTACCGGTTCGTGGTACGAACCGGCACTAAATGGTGATGGTGGGGCCATAGCCTGACCGCAGGCTAACACAGCCTCTTTAGTACCGGTTCATGGCATGAACTGGTACTAAAGGTTTGCCATGAACCAGTACTATTGATCGCCGCCACGAACCGGCACTAATGTACACATTAGTGCCGGCTCTAATTCAAACCGGCACTAATGTGCTTCACGTTTGACCCTTTTTCTACTCGTGGCAGGCCACCGTTTGTTTGTCCAAGACCTCATCCTAGCCCCTATGGTCCACAGGCTCCTCAGGACCATCTGTTCCTGAATGGCCACGTTGAACTTCCAGGCTATGGAGGTGACTTCTATGAGGACTACTACAGAGCTGTCTGAGTTAGTAGTAGTACCACTAGTATTGTAGTAGTTGTATTTCCACCGTCCTGCGTGACTTGTGGAATATGACTTAGTGTGTAATCAATTCCGGAGGTGTAGACAATAATGTATAGGAGCTTGGAATGCCTCCGATGAGATGTAACGTCTTTCATCATAGTTGTACTGTAGCCTGGGCTTGTACTAGACTATGTATGATGTGTATGACCATTGGTATATATATGGCAGTTTTATATTACCATGACATACAGATGAACATCTCTGCATTCCGTGTTATCCATTACATTCTGCACTTCCTTGCTAATTTGAGCCATCCTTGTCTAAACCGTTGTCTTGTTTTCTCCTAGGATGGTCAACACCCACAGCAACCCTGCTGCCCCGGAGCAGGGGGAAGCCAGTGCAGCTAGAGGTGAAAATCTGCCTAACCCGCCTTCTCTGGTCGAAGTAATGCTAGAGGCGGAAAGAAACAAGCGTGAGACCAACCGCATGCTGGAGCGGATTGAGCAGAACACTGCACGCCACCTGCGAAATGACTTGGTGTCAATTAATGACTTTATCAAACTGTACCCACCAAAGTTTAACCTTTCCGTCGAACCCCTCGACGCGGATGACTGGCTTCGCAGCATCACCCACAAGCTACATTTTGCCCACGTAGCCGAAGCCGACAAGGTTACATATGTTGCCTACCATCTCGAAGGCCCTGCTAGCCTTTGGTGGGAGAATTTCGAAGCTATGCGCCCGGTCGGCCAAATCACTACCTGTGCTGAATTCAGTGAGGCTTTCCGTGAGCATCACATTCCGGAAAGTCTCATGGATTGCAAGAGGGAGGAGTTCTGCAACTTCACCCAAGGAAGACTGACTGTGGATGCTTATAGTCGTGAATTTGGGAATCTGGCACGCTATGCTCCCGAAGAGGTATCTACTGACGCTAAGAAGCAGGCAAGGTTCCGCAAGGGACTTAGCCCTGAGCTTCGCCGCGATCTTTGTCTGCACGAGTGCACCTCCTTTCAGAAGTTGGTCAATAAAGCCATCAGTGCTGAGACAGGCCAGACTGATTATGACGCTTCATGGCAATTACACCCACATGAGGAAAATTATCCCACACATGATCTAGAGCTGGCAGCTGTAGTCCATGCACTTAAAACTTGGCGACATTACCTCCTCGGTAATCGTTGCGAGATCTTCACCGATCACCAAAGCTTGAAATATATCTTCACCCAACCAGATTTGTATCTCAGGCAAAGACGTTGGGTTGAGTTGATCCCGGATTATGACTTAGGAATAACTTACACCCCGGGCAAAGCCAATGTCATGGCTGATGCGCTAAGCCGTAAAACCTATTGTGACAACCTGATGTTACAACAAAGTCAACCACTTCTCCATGAGGAATTCCATGAGCTTAATCTTCACATTGTTCCTCGAGGATTCCTATCCACCCTGGTGGCGAAACCTACCCTTATGGATCAAATCATAGCTGCCCAGAAGCGTGATAAGGGCATATCCCGGATTAAGGAAAACATTGCTAGCGGAGTTGCTAAATGTTTTTCCATGGATAAGCGGGGTGATGTCTTCTTTGAGAACCGTTTGGTGGTTCCCAAGAAACAACATCTACGCCAGTTGATCCTTAAGGAAGCTCATGAATCCCCTCTCACCATTCATCCCGGTAGCACTAAAATGTATCAAGACCTACGCCATAGGTTTTGGTGGACTAGGATGAAGAGAGAAATCGCTCAATACGTTGCTAATTGCGACGTTTGTCGTTGTGTTAAAGCAGAGCCTCAACGGCCTGCTGGCACCCTTCAACCTTTGGCTATCCCTGGATGGAAATGGGATAAAATTAGTATGGATTTCATCACTGGGTTTCCCAGAACCAAGAGAGGGAATAATGCCATCTTCGTCGTGATCGACCGACTTTCCAAAGTAGCCCATTTCCTACCTGTTCATGAGAGTATCACCGCTAGCCAGCTAGCCGAATTATACATCTCTCGAATAGTGTCTCTCCATGGTGTCCCATTGGAAATTAACTCAGACCGTGGGAGTCTCTTCACATCTCGATTTTGGGAAAGTTTCCAAAATTCTATGGGAACTCGTCTCTCTTTTAGTACCGCCTTCCATCCTCAATCAAGTGGTCAAGTAGAGCGAGTCAATCAAATTCTGGAAGATATGCTCCGAGCTTCTATTATCTCATTCGGAATGAGTTGGGAGAAATGCCTCCCATTCGCGGAGTTTGCTTATAACAATAGTTACCAATCTAGCTTGGGCAAAGCTCCTTTCGAAGTTCTCTATGGACGAAAATGCCGAATGCCTGTTAACTGGTCAGAAACCAGGGAAAGACAACTCTTTGGCCCGGATATGATTCAGGAAGCAGAAGAGCAGGTTCACGTTATTCGTGAGAAATTGAAAACAGCCCAATCTCGTCAAAAGAGTCAATATGATCGTAAACATAAGCCTATGACTTATGAAGTCAACGAGAAGGCTTACCTTCGGGTTACTCCGTTAAAGGGAACCCATCGTTTCGGTATCAAAGGCAAATTGGCTCCTCGTTACATTGGACCCTTTCGCATTCTTGCCAAACAAGGAGAAGTTGCCTACCAATTGGAACTACCTCCGCATCTTTCCAGATTTCACGATGTCTTCCACGTTTCTCAACTCAGGCGTTGCTTCGCGGATCCTATCCGTGGAGTGGACCATGAAACGCTTGATCTACAAGATAACCTCTCCTATCGGGAATATCCCATTCGTATCCTTGATCAAGACGAGCGTACCACTCGACGTCGAAATATCAAGTTTCTCAAGGTTCAATGGTCACACCACTCCGAGAAAGAAGCCACTTGGTAAAGGGAGGATCGTCTTCGACTCGAGTACCCCACCTTCTTTCTAGAGGATACTAAATCTCGGGACGAGATTCTTTTGAGTGGGGGTGAGTTGTCACACCCTATCTAGTTCAAGCATTAGAATGTGCATCATGTTTAAATTCCTCTTAAATTTGAATTGGGGAAGGCAGAAACCCCCAACACCCCCTGGGAACAACTAGGGTTTACTAAAATTATTTTCAATGAACCTGAAATGCCCTTCTAAAAAGTTCACCCTCTTTGTCTTGGGTTAGAACCTCTGGCAAAATTGGTGCACAATTTTCTAGGTCAACAGAAGGTCATTGATTTAAATCATAAGTATTTGAATTTGGGCATTTAAATGCTATAAAATAATTTAAGGGCTCAAATAATTCTGGAAATAAATGTTTGCTGTTGGAAATAATCTAAACAGAGCCCACAATTATTTTCAGGATTTTTGGAAACGTTCTAGTATTTTAATTAAAGCCCAATAGTTGCTGTTAAATTGAAAAACAGAAACAAAATCAAAAAAAAGAGAGAGGGAAGCCCACCTGGGCCTTACCTGAGCTGGCCAACCCACCTGGCTCGGCCCAGCCTACTGGCTTCGCCACTCGTCGTCCTCCTCGCGCTAGAAGGCAGGGGCGCGTGCTCGCCGCGCGCCGGCCACACGCCGGCCACCTCCTGCTTCTGCCGACGTCCTAGAGACGTCCAGGAATGCCACGCGACCCCCACGTCCCCCTCTCATCCTCTCTCACTCTCCCCCTCGTCTCCCTCTCCCTCTCCCGCGATGGCCGACGCACCTGTCGCCGTCTCACCGCCGTAGTCGCGCCCTCCGTCACGCCCTTGCCCCTCTGACGTGTCCAGAAGCCCCGCTGTGACGCCCTCGCCCTCCCCACCGAGCCATGCTTCACCGGAGGCCCTGCATCACCGCCATCGGATCGTCTTCAACCTCGGTACCCGCCGGACGCCGTTCATCGATTCGCCTCGCTCCGGTTGCCCCCGAGCCCAATGAGCTGCTCCTCGACCTCCCTGTGAGCTCCGCCACCATTCCCCTCTTCTTTTCCACACGTTTGCACCCTCTAGGCCATAGTTCCACCATGGACGAAGCTCGTCTCTGCACGAGCTTGTCGCCGGCGCCGCTCCGGCGACCATTTGGTCCTCCCGTGCTACGCAACATGCTTGTCGCATCGCGTAGTGCCTCGCTAGCGCCTTAGTTTCCGCATTTGCACGCCACAGCCCACACCCCGCACATGGCCGAACTCCGGCCGCCGCCTTGGAGCTCGCTGTCATCGTCTCCGGCCACCGTAGGCCCAGCCTCCACCACCACTAGATGCGTGACTGCAAGAGCTCTCCAACGAGCCCAAGAATGGCCTCGCCCGTGCCCTGTGGGCGTTTTCTGAGCTGCGCCACAGTCTCGGGCCTCGCCGGCGGCTCAACGCCGGCAAGTTTGACCCAATTTGACCCATGGGAGGACCCAGGTAGACCCCCCCGGAGTCTATGACAGTTGTGGCCGGTCTACTAACTAATCTAGGATTAGTTTTAACTAATTTTTATTTAAATCAGTCACTGACATGTGGGCCCAGGCCCCACTAACAGTTAATTAGTGTTAATCTAATCCTGTTATTTAACTGAGAGACTGACAGAAGGGGCCCACCAGTCAGGTTTGACCTGGGCTGGCGCCTTTGACCTGCTGAGGTTAGCATGACACAATGCTGATGCAGTAATGCATTTTCTGGATTTATTTTTATTCAGGAAATTCCAGAAAATGTTTAAAACTTCTAAAAATCATAGAAATTCAACCGTCACTCCAAATGAAATAATTTATATAGGAAAAATTATCAAAAAAATTCAATCTATCCATCTGTAATGGTTTCATGCATGACAAAACAAGCTTACCTTGTTGTTTAAGCAGAATAAGGAAATGCACTATTAAGGCCATGTTTAATGATATAATATTTGAATCTTTGATTCAAATGAGTTCATTCCTTTCTGTTATAGCTTGCATTAGGCCAAGACACATTCATATTGCCATGTCATAGCATGAATCATATTGTTGCATGTCATCTTGTGTTGATTGTGTTCCGATGTGTTCTTCGTGGTAGGTTCTTCCTTCGAGGATATTCACGAGTATCCAACTGAAGGGCAGTATCCCACTACCACTCCATCAGGCAAGCAACCCATTGATCATTCCGATACAAACCCATGTTCTCGCTTCTACTCTTGTTTACTGCATTAAGACAACAATTTTCAAACTGTTGTGTGCTACGATACTTGAACCCTTATCCTCTACATGACCTATCATTGCCACAGTAACTAGATGAAACCCACTAGCATGTGTAGGAGTTGATTGAGCCATGTATGTCATTCCTACCTTGCTATGCCTGCTATGCTTAGAGTTGTGGTAGGTCTGGTTCATCTGGGTGATGGGCTAGAGTGAAATGCTTATGCTGGCAATGTGAGGGATGTGTTGAACATGTTTTGGTAAAGGTATCGCTGAGAGGCCATGTAGGAGTACATGGTGGGTTGTTTCATTAAGGCCGTCCATAAGAACTGGGATATGTATGCGTGATTTAAGATACAGATACTACCACACATTGGGCCCTGAAATATGACCCCGCTTGACTTACTGACCCATCTCGTCCTCTGTCCAGGAGTTGCAACTAGTTTCTGGTGCTTGTAGGTTATGTGTTGGCGGCCGTGCGTAGAGCTGGCCCTAGGGGTGGGCTATGATGCGGTAGATACACCGTGGCACGGTGTACCGAGTCGCCCGTTTGGTGTCTCGGGAACCCTGTACACATCGTTAGGGGCCATTGAGGACACCCCGGCCGGATTTCCTTGCGGATGGACCTGAATAGGCGATAAACCTGGACTAGAGACTTGTGAGGTCAGTCAGGTCATGGTCTACACCCACGTTGGTTTTCGCTTGAAGTCTGCTGAGCACATGTCGTGTGCAGACGCTAAGTGGTGGAAACATGTGTCACGAAGTACACCCCTGCAGGGTATAAAACTATTCGAATAGCTGCGTCCGCGGTAAAGGACTACTTGGTTGCCTATACAGTTCATAGCCAAGTAAATGGATACTACTAAAAGACTCAAGATAAGTGTGAGTACCGAGGATGGCCCTCTTGTAGGATGACGAGGGAGGATCCCCGGTGGAGTATTGTGTTGGTGAGTAGTGGACTCGTGTGCGAAAACTATTTTACTAGAGAAGTTTCATAGGGTAGCTTAGCCAAGAGTCAAAGCTGGCTTGCTGCAATAACCCCACCACCTTCTTGAGAATGAGCATGTATAGTAGGTTCTGATGTAAGACTTGCTGAGTACCTTGTACTCATGTTTGCTTATTTATTGTTTTCAGACAACAACACTGCCCACTGCGATGGGTTTTTTGTAGACCTTGATGTCGACGAGTGACTAGCCACCCAGGTGGTGATCCTGGCCATGGACGGCCCTATGTAGATAGACAGGCTTCGAGAAGCCTTCTTTCTTTCTAGTGTCTGTACTCAGATTGGTTGCTTCCGCATGTGCTTGTATGAGTGTATGACTTGAGTGTCGGGTCATGTGACCCCTATCTGTATGAACATGTTATGTATGGCTCTCTGGAGCCTTTAAATAAAGTACTTGAGTTGTAGAGTTTTGTTGTGATGCCATGTTGTATGTACTCATATCGGGCATATTGTGTGTATGATTGAAATGCTTGGTATGAGTGGGATCCGAAAATCTAGTGGTTTATCCTTGGCAGCCTTTCTTATGGGGAAATGTAGTCTAGTGTTCCTCGAGCCATAGTAGTCCGCTACAGCCCGGTTCACCGGAGTCCTGCTAGCCCAGCACTACTGCTCAGGACACTTGACTGGCCGGCATGTGATTCACTTCGTTCCTATGTCTGTTCCTTCGGGGAAATGTCACGCGGTGATTTCCGGACTCCTGCCTAGCCTGCTACAGCCCGGGTTCCCGGGAGTCCTGTTAGCCCAGCGCTATAGCTCGGAATCACTCGCCGATGACCGACATGCTCGATGTGATTCATGTATGCCTGTCTCCATATGTCTGTGCCGCTTTGGGTTCACGACTAGCCATGTCGGCCCGGGTTCTCTGTCATATGGATGCTAGCGACACTATCATATACGTGAGCCAAAAGGCGCAAACGGTCCCGGGCCATGGTAAGGCAACACCCGTGGGATACCGTGCGTGACGCCGCAAAGTGATATGAGGTGTTACCGGCTAGATCGATGTGGCTTGGAATCGGGGTCCTGACACATGCATTGTACATATGCAATCCCAGGCTACATAGCAACAAGAAAGAGTGTTACCTTAATGTTCTGATGATGTCTAGATACATGTAATAGAATCTTATATAATGGGATGGATGGAGTGTTGTACTACATGATTTTTCAATTGTTGTTTAGCTTCTAATATTAACTTGGTGCTTTTAGGTACATATATCATTGCCAAAGATCCACACTTCAACCCTTTCTGCGTATGGGGCAATGAGATATTCATGAACCAGCATCAAGTGAGGAAACTGATAAAGATTTTTATTAAAATGGGTCAAAAGATGTCAATCGAACTATTTGTTTACACTTTATGCAAGACAACAATGAACTGCAGGATGGTAAGTAAGAACCCTGTAGCCTTCTTTTACTGCCCGTAATGAGTTGTGTTAGATGACAATATCTGAAGCTTTTTTATTTTGCACTGGATCCTAAAGCAGTTTACTCAAGATTACCTCTCAAGCTACATGATTGGCGGCCGACCATCACAAGGGGTTGGACTAGTGTCCTGCATGCCTTCTGCATCCAGGAGAGCACAATAGGGCCATTCCGCTTCACCTTGTTCAGGAACTGGAATGTCTGTCGCCTCTTTCTTTACCATCTGTAATAGTACAAGTATAGAACCCTAGTACATCATTCTTCATTTGGTGCTTATGTAATTATTAAACATATGTACCTGTGAATCTAATAATGCATTGGTTGTTCGAACCTGATCGATATGGATAAAGCTATAGCCTACTTTCAAGTTTAAATTAGGTACAATTTTAAATAGAAGCAATTAAATTAGGGCAAAATTACGTTGTGCAGGTCATTACGGCACACACGGTTGGTAAAACACAAATGTTTGCGATATACACCATAATCCGAGACGGTTCACAGAGAGGAAATGTGTGAAAGCATGCACACAGTTGCCGTTTGCAAAGCGTGTGTGATGTCAGACACTATCACATACGGTGCGGGAAAACTAAATGTGTGTGACTGTCTACCTATCGTGCACAGTTTATAATCATGAACTGTTTGTGATGTGTCAGGCATCGTAAAACTCCCGTGCCTAGAATCTGCCTGGAAAACTCCCGTGCCTGGAATCTGCCTGGAAAACTCCCGTGCCTGGAATCTGCCTGGTTTCAGGCAGAAGCACAAACTATTAGCATGTATGAAGCATTTGGGGTATTCAAGATATCAGAAATGGTTATATAGGGACAACTATATGCATGAAGGCTCCCTATCCCCGACGGTTTCTGGGTCGTATGGGAAGGACCCCCTATCGCCCACACTCACTTGGCGACGATTCAAATGTCATCCCAGAAAGGGGATAAAAACCTTTTGTTTAGGACCGACATGCACCAGTGACATTACAAGTGCTGCCAGTGCTGCGTAGTTTCCCACACTTATAATCTGTCTATGCTATTGTGTCTTAAAAAGATATGATTTGAACTGTGTCTATATCTTGATTTGGCAACATAAACTAGAATGATATAGACAATACAGTGACCATAGTACATAGATATATGTTCGTTTCATGATGTTATCCTGTCCACCTTACTACTAAACGGTTTACCAAAATGAGTTTCATATACTACATGCTGAACCTGTGATGTGTCTGCTTGTTTCTCTTTTAGAATGCATACAGAATATTGGAGAAGAGCACCCCCATTATGCAATGGTAGAGAAAGTAATGTAGATAAGGTTCAAGATAGTGAGAAAACCCTGTTGGTCTCCAAGAAAGGTGATAAAAACTATCTTGTCGATAGTGAGACAACCCCAAAGTCATGCGTTGATGTAGTGTTTGAGTTACTGGCCACTACCGCTCGCAGAAGCTCTTCGAACTTGCAACCTGAATCACTTCGGCTTCTTCAGTCTCAGCTACAAGCTGAAAGGCATCAGTCAGCTGTGCTTCGGCAAGAAGCCGAAGGACTGATGCAGCTTGAAGCTACGTCGGTATTTCCCCAAAGAGGAAGGGATGGTGCAGCACAGCGACGATAGCTATTTCCCTCAGTGATGAAACCAAGGTTATCGAACCGGTAGGAGAACCAAGCAACAACATGTAAACGACACCTGCACACAAATAACAAATACTCGCAACCCAACGTATTAAAGGGGTTGTTAATCCCTTTCGGGTAACGACGCCAGAAATTGGCAAACGGACATGAATAAATTGTAGTAGATTGATAGATCGAACGCCAAATAAAATAAATTGCAGCACGGTATTTTTGTATTTTTGGGTTGAATAGATCTGAAAATAAAAGCAAAGGAAAATAGATCGCAAAGGCAAATAATAAGAGAAAGAGACCTGGGGGCGTAGGTTTCACTAGTGGCATCTCTCAGATAAAAAAAATGATCATTATATAGGCATCACGTCCAAGATTAGTAGACCGACTCCTGCCTGCATCTACTACTATTACTCCACCCATCGACCGCTATCCAGCATGCATCTAGTGTATTACGTTCATGGAGAAATGGAGTAATGCAATAAGAACGACGACATGATGTAGACAAGATCTATTTATCTAGAAATAGACCCCATTGTTTTATCCTTAGTAGCAACGATACATATGTGTCAGTTCCCCTTCTGTCACTGGGATCAAGCACCGTAAGATCGAACCCACTACAAGGCTATAAGCAATCATGCATATAAGAGATCAAAGAAACTCAAATAACTTTCATGGATAACAAGATAGATCTGATCATAAACTCAAAGTTCATCGTCCCAACAAACACACCACAAAAGAGTTACATCATACGGATCTCCAAGAGACCATTGTATTGAGAATCAAACGAGAGAGAGGAAGCCATCTAGCTACTAACTACGAGCCCGAAGGTCTACAAAGAAATACTCACACATCCGTGATGGTGTCTAGATTGGATCTGGTGGTTCTGGACTCTGTGGTGGCTAGAATTGATTTTCGTCAACTCCCCTTGGGCTTCTGGAATATTGGGGTATTTATAGAGTAGTGAGGCGGTCCAGCGGACACCCGAGGTGGGCACAACCCACCAGGGTGCACCTGGGCCTCCAGGCGCGCCCTGGTGGGTTATGCTCCCCTCGAAGCAGCCCCAAGATGCTTCTTTGGCCCATTGGTTGTCTTCTGGTCCAAAAAAGTCCACAAAAAGTTTCACTGCGTTTTGATACGTCTCCAACGTATCTACTTTTTCTCATGCGTTTCCTCTTATTTTGGACTCTAATTTTCATGATTGAATGAAACTAACCCCGGACTGACGCTGTTTTTAGTAGAACTACCATGGTGTTGTTTTTGTGCAGAAATAAAAGTTCTTGGAATGGAACAAAACTTTTTGAGGATTTTTTATATCAATAATAAGAATTAATGGAGCCAAGACCCACCACAGAGGGGCCCCTGGGTGGGCACAACCAACCAGGGCGCCCCCCCCCTCTCCTGGCGCGCCAAGTGGGTTGTACCCACCTTGTGGCCCTGCCGATGACCCCCCGATAATATAAAATCATGGTATTCTAGAAAAAAATCAGGGAGATACAATTATCACGATACACGAGACGGAGCCGCCGCCAGGCCTTGTTCTTCCTTGGGAGGGTAGATCTGGAGTCCGCTTGGGGCTTCGGAGAGGGGGATCTTCGTTCTTCATTATCACCGACCCATCTCCATCGCCAATTCCATGATGCTCCCCACCGGGAGTGAGTAATTCCTTCGTAGGCTCGCTGGTCGGTGAGGAGTTGGATGAGATTCATCATGTAATGGAGTTAGTTTTGTTAGGGCCTGATCCCTAGTATCCATTATGTTCTTAGATTGATGTTGCTATGACTTTGCCATGCTTAATGCTTGTCACTTTGGGCCCGGGTGCCATGATTTCAGATCTGAACCATTTATGAATTCATCATTATATCCATGTTTTAGATCCGATCTTGCAAGTTATAGTCACCTACTACGGTTATGATCCGGCAACCCCAGAGTGACAACAACCAGGCCCACTCCCGGTGATGACCGTAGTTTGAGGAGTTCATGTATTCACTATGTGTTAATGCTTTGTTCCAGTTTGCTATTAAAAGGATGCCTTAATATCCCTTAGTTTCTAATATGGACCCCGCTGCCACGAGTGGGTAGGACAAAATATGTCATGCAAGTTCTTTTAATAAAGCACGTATGACTATTTATGGAATACATGCCTACATTATATCGATGAACTGCAGCTAGTCTCGTATCACCCTAGGTTATAACTGTCACATGATGAATACCATCCAACAAGTAACTGATCCAATGCCTACGAATTTATCCTTATTGATCTTGATGCATTACTATTGCTATCATCACTGTTACACTTGCTACAAATTACTACTATCACTGTTACTGTTACCATTACTGTTGTCACTACTATCAAAACTATCCAACTACTTTGCTACTGATCATATTGCTGCAGATAATTAATCTCCAGGTGCGGTTGAATTGACAAATCAGCTGCTAATACCTTCAAATATTCTTTGGCTCCCCTTGTGTCGAATCTATAAATTTGGGTTGAATACTCTACCCTCGAAAACTATTGTGATCCCCTATACTTGTGGGTTATCAAGACCTTTTTCTGGCGCCATTCCCGGGGAGCATAGCTATATTTGTTGAGTCACTTGGTATTATTATCATATTATCACTATGAAGAATCCGAAGGATCCTAAGACTAAGATTTATCCCTCTAAGACAAGGGGAGGTAAGGAACTACCATCCAGTTCTGCTTTAGATTCACCTTCTGTTATGAGTAAGCTTGCAACACCACCACATGCTATTAATCCTAATATGTCACAAGTTATTGATGATGCTACTTCTACTATGAATTATGCTTATGATGATGCTAGTACCTTGCTTGATAATGATGATGTGCCACTAGGTGAATTTCTTGATGAACAAATTGCTAGAGTTATACAACATGATGTTGTTGAATCTGATGATGAGCTTGAAACTGAATCTCCTGAAACACCTGCTAGAACTAGCCTTCCTAGATATGAATTGCCTAAGGTACCGGAAGGTTATGTTATGAGTGAAGAAGAAACTAGAGATATTCTTGCTTGTAATGATAGAGATGATCTAGAGAAATTATTACACAAGTATAGAGAAAAACCTCTGAATGGTAGAATGAAATGTGATCCTCAGTTTGCAACTTCAACTATCTTTATTGATGATAAGGATTATGAATTCTCTGTCGACCCAAAGTTAATTACTTCGGGTTAATCTGATCCTTTCCATGGTTATGAAACTGAAACTGTTGTGGCACATCTTACTAAGTTGAATGACATAGCTACCCTTTTTACTCATGATGAGAAAACTTGCTATTACTTTATTCTCAAATTATTTCATTTCTCATTAAAGGGTGATGCTAAAGCTTGGTACAACACTCTTGCTCCTGGTTGTGTGCGTTGTCCCCAGGATATGGTTTATTACTTCTCTGAAAAATATTTTCCTGCTCATATGAAACAAGCTGCCTTACAGGAAATATTTAACTTTGTGCAAAATAAAGAAGAGAGCCTCCCACAAGCTTGGGGGAGGCTTTGCCAGTTACTTAATGCTTTGCCTGATCATCCTCTTAAGACAAATGAAATACTTGATATCTTCTATACTGGACAAACTGATGCTTCTGGGGACTTCCTAGATAGTTGTGCTAGTTGTGTTTTCAGGGAACGAACTATTGCTCAAGCTAAAGAATTATTGAATAACATATTGAAAAATTATGATGATTGTACTATTCCTGAACCACCACCTAAACCCACTCTGAGGAAGAGGGGTATATTACATCTCAGTCTCGAAGATATACACGAGGCAAAGAAATCTATGAAGGAAAAGGTATTAAAGCCGAGGATGTTAAAAATTTACCTCCTATTGAAGAAATACATGGGCTTAATACACCACCACTGCCTAACGTGGCAGAGGTAAATTCTCTTATGAAGTTTAATGATAATGATAATCCTTACAATATGCATCCTAGTCAATGCCTTTATGAGTTTTAAAGCTACATTTGGAAACAAGATCACTTCAATGCAAATGTTATGAAACAATTGAAATATAATTCTGACATGATTGCTCGCTTTAGTGACTTGTTATTTAGAATATCAAATGATGTTAGATGTGTTGGAAAACATGCTTCTATGGTTCAAACTCAATTAGAACAAGTTGCTAAATCACAAAGAGAATTGCTTGATGAAAAGAATCATAATATGCATGACTTTGCGCTAGAGTTGCAACTAGAGGAGGTAAAATGACTCAGGAACCACTTTATCATGAGGGACACCCTAAAAGAATTGAACAAGATTCACAAATAACTAACACTAGTGCACCTAGTCCTTCTATGAATAAAAAGAAAAGGAAAAATGATAGGACTTTGCACACCGCTAGTGAACCTGAAATAAAAAAAACCTCCTGATAATGATAATGGAATTTCTATCTATGATGCTGAAACTCAATCTGGTAATGAACACTCATCTAGTGATAATGAAAAAGATAATGATGAGATTCATGAAGACTCTCAACCAACCAATGATAAAGAACCAGGTAATGATGTTGAGATAGAACCGCCTGTTGATCTTGATAACCCACAACCTAAAAATTAGTTGCAGTTAATTTACTTTCTAATGCATGCTTAGTAGTACTAAAAGAGAAAATCCAAAAATATTTCCTTGTTCTTCTTTTGCTTGTTGGGAGCTTTCCCGTGTAAATAGTTTTCCTTGTTTTTGCTTTTCCCTTATTTGCTTGCTAAAGAAAACCAAAAACTCCAACAATATTTTAGTGTGTTTCTCTGAATTTCTTTTATTTTTATTCGAGTTGTACCAAGGAGAAGACCACGATGAAAATGATGAGTGGCTCTCATATGAATAACTATTGAACTAATAAGAGTCCATTTTACATTGTCTTCTCCTGTTAAATAAAATGATTTGCAGATTCCAGCTTAGTCCATGGCACTCTTGCACTATTACTATTTTCATATCATTCAGTCATGCAAGTGAAAGGCAATAATGACGATATTCGATGAGCCGGCAGTTATCGGCGTCAAAACCGGCAGATCTTGGGTAGGGGGTCCCGAACTGTGTGTCTAAGGATCGATAGTAACAGGAGACAAGGGACACGATGTTTACCCAGGTTCGGGCCCTCTTGATGGAGGTAATACCCTACGTCCTGCTTGATTGACTTTAATGAGTATAAGGGTTACAATTGTTGATCTACCACGAGATCATAATGGCTAAACCATAGTTGTCTAGCCTGTATGATTATGATTATCTCTACGGACTAAACCCTCCAGTTTATATAGACATCGAAGGGGGCTAGGGTTGTACATAGTCGGTTTATAGAGAAAGGAGTATTCATATCCGCACGCCAAGCTTGCCTTCCACGCAAAGGAGAGTCCCATCCGGACAGGGGGAAAGTCTTGTATCTTGTATCTTCACGGCCTATTAGTACGGCCCATGTTGCATAGCCCGGACGCCCGAGGACCCCATAATCTAGGACTCCCTCAGTAGCCCCTGAACCAATCTTCAATGACGATGTGTCCGACGCGCAGATTGTCTTTGGCATTGCAAGGCGGGTTCCTCCTCCGAACACTTCAAAATATTTGACCACCAGCACTATATCTGGCTCTATACAATAGTCACAATCCTCAAATATAAAGGTAAAATGCAGATAAGTTCCATCTTCTGATGATTTACTGGATGAGACGTTACATCCAGCCGTTTTATCACTTCGAACTATTTTTCGGCCTCCCATTTCACGCTTCGATGTGCAACCTTCAGCGACATTTCTTGTCAAAGCAGAGATCACGCCCCCTTATTATGGGATTCTCATCAATACGAGTTTTGGTAACACTACAAAAAAAGAGACGTCCGTGATGATACGTGTTTGTCACAGTAGGCCATGTTTTGTGTCATGCATGTACATCCATGACAAATTTATGACAGAATCAAGATAGTCATACATGTGTTGTCGTAGAAGTATTCCATGACATTACCAAAATTATCATCATGGAAGTGTCCACTTCCATGACGATAAATCACGCATCATGGAAGTGCTTTCATCAAGGGTGACCGACACGTGGCATCCACTGTAACGGAATGTCGTTAAGCTATCGGGTCCGGTTTTGGATCCGATAACCCGCTAACAGCCCGGACCAATGAGGATTTTCCATGTGTAAAATTCTCATTGGCCGGAGGAAACACGTGTTGGCACACCGTTGGGACAGATGTCATTCATTTATTGGACAGGAGGCGCCTATGATACGTCGACACGTGGCACGGCCCAACAGAGGCCCATTCCGGTGAAAAGGCCGGCCCGTTTGACTTGGTCAAAAGGTAACGGGCTGGCCCATGGAAAGCCTGTTAACGGCCTGTTCGTATATATCCCATTTACGGCCCGCTAACTCATGGCCCGTTACGGCCTATCCGAATTAAGCCCAGTAGCTTCATCTGGGCCTTCCAATATGATTCTAGCCCGTTGTAACTTCTGGCCCATGTATGGCCCATGATGTTTTGGCCCATACGAGACCATTTGTAACTCTTGGCCCTTTAACGGCCCAGTGAATCTGGCCCGCAATGAACAATGTACCCCTTTATACCCATTAACGGCCCATTATTCCATTGGGTCGTTTCCAACCCGTGTTATATTTCAGCCTTCTCGGGGCCCATTTATTCTTGGGCTCATTTCTAGAATTCAGTTAGATACAGTCCGTTACTGGCCTATTCTGTTTGTGGGCCAAATACAGCCCATGGTTACATTCGGCCAGTTTGTGGCCCGTTAACCCATTGGGCTGTTTTCATAGCATTATCAAATACAGCCTATTAATGACCCGTTATGGTCCACAAATAGTACGGCCCATGTCTGGCGAAATGATTATACGCCCTGTAGAAGGCCGATGGATCCTATGGCCCATAGAAGACCAATGGATCCTACGGCCCATAGAAGGCCCATGGATCGTACGGCCCGTAGAAAGTCCATGGATCCTACGGCCCGTAAAAGGCACATGGATCCTATGACCCGTAGAAGGCCCATGGATCCTATGGCCCGTAGAAGGCCCATGGATCATACGGCCTGCAGGAGGCCCATGGTTACAACAGTCCGTGTGTTGCCATGATTATTGTGGCCTAGTTAACAAAACTAGGTTATTGTGGCCACTAAAAAAACGCGGAAAAGAACTGCAGTGACTACAAGCAAACAACTAAACAAGACTATAAGGAAATAAATAAGCAAGCAACTAATGCTAGCATGTTACAGCTATTACACATATTACATCCACTGGGCATCAAAGTTCGCCACCAGTGCAAATATAGGGAACAAAGTAGCATATTACATACACTAGCCGTCAAAATTGGCCACCGGTGCAAATAAATGTAATAGCAAAACAAGTCCATAACTGAAACAACTTCAGAAGAGCTCAAGAAACGTTATCCTGGGTATCCACCATGCTGGCAATAAGCTTAGCAAGCTTAGCAAGCTTATTAGCTTTGTCCTATTTGGCGCATAAATCCTCCAACTCTTGCTATTGCACCAGAAAGTATGCATCTGAATGCTCCAGGGACTTCCGCAGTCCTTCCGATTCTTGCCGCAGCACAACTGATTGATGTCTTTTAGGACTTTGGGGTTGCCTCACTGTCTTCAAGATAGTTTTCCTTAGCTGTTTTATCAGCTTTGTTGGAGAACAACAAGGATGTCTCACGATCCTGAACCTTATCTGCATTACTTCCTTTATCATTGCTTAATAAGGCACTCTTCCCCAATATTCTGTCAGCATTCTAAAACAAGAAACAAGCAGACACATAACAGGTTTAGCATGTACTAGTATATGAAACTCATTTTGGTGTACCAGTTCATTAGTAAGGTTGGCAAGATTAAACTACCAAGTCTGTCGGATGTGAGGTTCCGGCAAACTCTTAAGGTTCGAACACTGGGGTACGCATGAAGTCTTTCCCTCCCACCGATCTACACCCTAGCTCGCTAAGATCTCGCGGACAAACTCGACGAACTCGCAACACAGAAAGACTCGAGGTTTATACTGGTTCGGGCCACCGTTGTGGTGTAATACCCTACTCTAGTGTGGTGGTGGTGGATTGCCTCTAGGGCTGATGATGAACAGTACAATGGAAGAACAGCCTCCTGAGGTTGAGGTGTTCTTGAGCTCGGTGAGCTAGTGTGTGTGTGGATGGTCTGAATGATCCGTCCCTTACTAAGGTGGTGGCTAGTCCTATTTATATTGGCCCTGGTCCTCTTCCCAAATATCGAGCGGGAAGGGAGCCAACAATGGCGGGCTAATTCAAAGGGGGACAACTAGTACAAGCTATCCTGACAAAAGTGGTCTTCGCCTGCCAAAAGCTCTGGTGGTGACGCCGTCTTCGGCTCCACAATGACCTCCGTCTTGCCGTCCTCCTGGTCTTTGTTTCGTTGCACCAATATAGCAACCTTTGCATGATGCCTCGGTACTCTTCACCTGCACTGGTCTCCTTAGCACCAAAAAGGAAACAAGGACGCTGTGCGCGCTGGCGGCCGCCTGGTGCTTGCCTGGTGCCGTGCGTCATGGCTCACGTCACGAGGGCCTCGTGAGGTTTGCCCCGCCTTGATATCTCCGCTTCTTGTGAGGTTGTTTGGCTAGGCTACTCCAGAGGAGGTCTTGCATTGTCCGCCTCATGAGGCTTGGACCCTCGCGAGGGTCTTGGATGCTTTGTCGGTGAAGATGGGCCGTATGGCCTGCAGGCTCAGCCATGCCGCGGGCCGCAGGCAGGCAAGTCTGGGGACCCCCGTTCCCAGAACACCGACAGTAGCCCCCGGGCCCAAGGTGCGCTCGGGCTTGGCTTCGCGGCGAAGCCAAGGACCAAGTACAGAGCGCCGCGGGCCCCCAAAGGCTGCGGCCTCGGTTGACGCATGGTGGATGATTTGACGTGGGCGTCTCCAGTTCCCCACATTGCCTCGGCAACTGCTCGACTTGTCAGGTCCCCGCAACATGCAAGGAAAACCATCATTACCTGCAATCGCAGGAGACGCCGGTTGCCCTTCCCTTGCTATAAATGGTGAGGGGGCAGAGCCCCCGTTGCCCATCTCTTCCTTGCTTGCTTGCTCCTTCCTCCTTGCTCCATCGCTTGTAGTGACACCCATGGCGCCACGAAGGAAGTTCTCCGCCGCCGATAAGGGGAAAGCCCCTCGCAAGGGACCCGGCTCCCCGGCGCCCAAGCGCGCCCGCGGCCGCCCGCCCAAAGATGTCGCGACCCCCACCGCGGCCCATTGTCGAGAGAGTGCCACGACAGGCGGAGTGGGTCATCCCAGCCATGGCGGCCCAGTTGATGAGGGGAGGCATGCCATGGTGGCATGGCCTCCTCGTCCGCGCTCCCACACGGCCGAGGTGTCGCCGCAGTTCGTCGTCTGGTCGGAGAACCCGGCTGACAACTGGCTCCAAATCCCGCGCTTCTTCGCCGGCAAACTGCCAGCCTCTGGTCCAGGCGGACTCTGGCTGCAGGCAGATGGCTGCTGCAGCAAGGCATCTTGGGTTGCGGTCGAGACTTCCGCCACGGGCAACATAGCCCTGGCCCGCGGCTGGCAGACATTCGGCCGTGCACGCGGCTTGGGCAGGCGGTGCACCCTCCACTTCAGGTACGATGGTAGGTCGACCCTTTACGTGAGGGTGTTTGGGGAAGATGGTCGCCGCACTGGGTGCTGCCCCGAGGGAAACGATGGTGAGGAGTTACTCGGCCTTGGGGACGGTCGCGACGAGGACGAGGGCGAGCCCGCCCTCGTCGGCGATCGTGTCTCGTCTAGCTACGACGCCTCTTCCTCCGGCTACAGCTCCAGAGTGGCGGCTATGCCCAGCCGCCGCGCCCGTTTTGAAGGCGGCAGTGGGTCGTCTCGTCGCCGCACCTCCATGAAGCGTGAGGAAGGATCTGGCTAGGCTGAGGGTAGTAGGTGCCTGTCCTCGCGGATTGCTGCAACGCTACTTTTGTTTTGCTCTTTTCCTGCATCAAGAATGAAACCAGCATGGGCCCAGGGGGCGTGTACCGAACTATGGTTCCTTCGTTATATCAGTATGCATGCTGTTCTCGTGATGTGTCGTTACTTGCGCAAAGATAACTTAACCTAGAATACTCAGGAAATCCTCTTCCTCGCGAAGCATTTATTTCCTCGCATTCATCTTGCCTCGGTGGCCTGCATTCGCCGAGGAACTGCGAAAAACTCGTTAGGAAGTGCATTAAAATATTTGCCGTGCATCCTGGCCCTGACCTGGCGCTTTGTGTCGCGGTACCCGAGGGGCATAGACTAGGAGAGGTGTGCTAGCTTTTGGGCTCGAACGAGGATGGCTCGCGAGAAGGCAGAAAGGAGAAAAAAATGCTCGCGAGGGCGCCTGCCTAGCCCCCTCGCGAGGCATGCGAGAGGGAACACGAGCTAATTCGAGCCGGAAAAAACACAGTGAGAGGCGAGGGAATCAAATCAGCAAGGAACGCCAAAGGCAAACTTTGATTGAGAAAAAGCGAGTAAACTACGGAAAGCAAATGAAAAGCCGCGTCCAGCACCTAATCTAGTCTTCAAGTCTTCTTACCAGCGCGGCGCTAAGTGTTGTCCACTAGGCGTGGGAGGGAGCCCCAGGGCCTGAGGCCGGCGCTCCTGAGACTCCGGGGCGTGTACAGCCCCACTCATTATTACGTGAGAGTGTCACGGGCGGCGATTCTTCACAGGCACCAGGCCTTGCTTCTCAGGCTCTGGGCCTTGCTTCATGGATAGAACTTCCGGAGATGCTGGATGTTCTAGGCGTTGCACAAGCTTTCACCCATGTGGGAGGGCCTGTTCTGCGATAGGTCCTCTCCAGGGAAGTGTTGCACAAGCTTTCGCCCATGTGGGAGGGCCCGTTCAGGGTCGTCCATGTCTCCAGGCCGGGTGCAGCAGGCCTCCAGCTTCTTCTTGAAGGTCCTGGTCTTGAGGCCCCTCAGGACTTCCGCGTTAGCGTGCTCGGCCTGACCATTATTCCTAGAGTGGGCCACTAGAGCGTAGCAGATCTGCGTTCCAAACGACAGAGCCCTATTTAAAGTGAATGCGGCAGTCTCTAAAGCATAGCCGCAAAATGATAGCAATAAATCGGTAAGAGACATCATAGATCGCACCATATCTAATAGAGTGCGATTACGACGTTCGGACACACCATTATGCTGAGGTGTTCCAGGCGACGTGAGTTGTGAAACTATTCCACATTTTCTTAAGTGTGTGCCAGATTCGTGACTCAAGTATTCTCCCCCACGATCTGATCGCAAGAACTTGATTTTCCTGTCACTTTGATTCTCAACCTCACTCTGAAATTCCTTGAACTTTTCAAAGGTCTCAGACTTGTGTTTCATTAAATAGACATACCCATATCTACTCAAGTCATTAGTGAGGGTGAGAACATAACGATAGCCACTTCGAGCCTCAACTCTCATTGGACTGCACACATCAGTATGTATGATTTCCAATAAGTTGGTTGCTCGCTCCATTGTTCCTAAGAATGGAGTCTTGGTCATTTTACCCATGAGGCATGGTTCGCACGTGTCAAATGATTCGTAATCAAGAGACTCTAAAAGTCCATCTGCCTGGAGCTTCTTCATGCGTTTGACACCTATGTGACCAAGGCGGCAGTGCCACAAGTATGTGGGACTATCATTATCAACCTTACATCTTTTGGTATTCACACTATGAATATGTGTAGCATTACGCTCGAGATTCATTAAGAATAAACCATTCACCATCGGAGCATGACCATAAAACATATCTCTCATATAAATAGAACAACCATTATTCTCAGATTTAAATGAGTAGCCATCTCGAATTAAACGAGATCCTGATACAATGTTCATGCTCAAAGCTGGCACTAAATATCAATTATTGAGGTTTAAAACTAATCCCGTAGGTAAATGTAGAGGTAGCGTGCCGACGGCGATCACATCGACCTTGGAACCATTCCCACCGCGCATCGTCACCTCGTCCTTCGCCAGTCTCCGCTTATTCTATAGCTCCTGCTTTGAGTTACAAATGTGAGCAACTGCACCGGTATCAAATACCCAGGAGCTACTACGAGTACTGGTAAGGTACACATCAATTACATATATATCACATATACCTTTCGTGATGCCGGCCTTCTTGTCCGCTAAGTATTTGGGGTAGTTCCGCTTCCAGTGACCACTTCCCTTGCAATAAAAGCACTCAGTCTCGGGCTTGGGTCCATTCTTTGGCTTCTTCCCGGCTGCTTGCTTACCGGGCGCGGCAACTCCCTTGCCGTCCTTCTTGAAGTTCTTCTTACCCTTTCCTTTCTTGAACTTAGTGGTTTTATTCACCATCAACACTTGATGCTCCTTTTTGACTTCTACCTCTGCTGATTTCAGCATTGCAAATACTTCGGGAATGGTCTTTTCCATCCCCTGCATATTGAAGTTCATCGCAAAGCTCTTGTAGCTCGGTGGAAGCGACTGAAGGATTCTATCAATGACCGCGTCATCCGGGAGATTAACTCCTAGCTGAGTCAAGCGGTTATGTAACCCAGACATAGTGAGTATGTGCTCACTAACAGAACTATTTTCCTCCATCTTACAGCTAAAGAACTTGTCGGAGACTTCATATCTCTCGACCCGGGCATGAGCTTGAAAAACCATTTTCAGCTCCTCGAACATCTCATATGCTCCGTGTCTCTCAAAACGCTTTTGGAGCCCTGGTTCTAAGCTGTAAAGCATGCCACACTGAACGAGGGAGTAATCATCGGAACGTGTGTGCCAAGCGTTCATAACGTCTTGTTCTGCAGGGAGAGCATGTGCTTCACCTAGCGGTGCTTGTAGGACATAATCTTTCTTGGCATCTATGAGGATGATCCTCACGTTCCTGACCCAGTCCGTATAGTTGCTGCCATCGTCTTTCATCTTGGTTTTCTCTAGGAACGCGTTGAAGTTGAGGAGAACGTTGGCCATTTGATCTACAAGACATGTTGTAAAGATTTTAGACTAAGTTCATGATAATTAAGTTCATCTAATCAAATTATTCAATGAACTCCCACTCAGATAGACATCCCTGCAGACATCTAAGTGTAACATGATCCGAGTTAACTAGGTCGTGTCTGATCATCACGTGAGAGGGACTAGTCAACATCGGTGAACATCTTCATGTTGATCGTATCTTCTATACGACTCATGCTCGACCTTTCGGTCTTCTGTGTTCCGAGGCCATGTTTGTACATGCTAGGCTCGTCAAGTAAAGCTAAGTGTTTGCATGTGTAAATCTGTCTTACACCCGTTGTATGTGAACGTTGGAATCTATCACACCCGATCATCACGTGGTGCTTCGAAACAACGAACTGTCACAATGGCGCACAGTTAGGGGGAACACTTTCTTGAAATTATTATGAGGGATCATCTTATTTACTACCGTCGTTCTAAGTAAACAAGATGCAAAAACATGATAAACATCTCATGCAATCAAATAATAGTGACATGATATGGCCAATATCATATAGCTCCTGTGATCTCCATCTTGGGGCTCCATGATCATCTTGTCACCGGAATGACACCATGATCTCCATCATCGTGTCTCCATGAAGTTGCTCGCCAACTATTACTTCTACTACTACGGCTAACACGTTTAGCAATAAAGTAAAGTAATTTACATGGCGTTTCTCAATGACACGTAGGTCATACAAAAAAAATAAAGACAACTCCTATGACTCCTGCCGGTTGTCATACTCATGGACATGCAAGTCGTGATTCCTATTACAAGAACATGATCTCATACATCACATATATCATTCATCATTCATCACAACTTTGGCCATATCACATCACAAAACACTTGCTGCAAAAACAAGTTAGACGTCCTCTAATTGTTGTTGCAAGTTTTACGTGGCTGCAAGAGGGTTCTAGCAAGAACGTTTTCTTACCTACGTTAAATCCACAACATGATTTGTCAACTTCTATTTACCCTTCATAAGGACCCTTTTCATCGAATCCGCTCCAACTAAAGTGGGAGAGACAGACACCCGCCAGCCACCTTATGCAACTAGTGCATGTTAGTCGGTGGAACCGGTCTCACGTAAGCGTACGTGTAAGGTTGGTCCGGGCCGCTTCATCCCACAATACCGCTGAAGCAAAATAAGACTAGTAGCAGCAAGAAAGTTGAAAACATCTACGCCCACAACAAATTGTGTTCTACTCGTGGAAAGAGAACTACGCATAGACCTAGCTCTGATACCACTGTTGGGGAACGTTGCCGAAAACAAAAAAAATCCTACGTTTTCACCAAGATCCATCTATGAGTTCATCTAGCAATGAGTGATCGGATGCATCTACATACCTTTGTAGATCGCGAGCGGAAGCGTTCAAGAGAACGGGGATGAGGGAGTCGTACTCGACGTGATCCAAATCACCGGAGATCCTAGCACCGAACGGATGGCACCTCCGCGTTCAACACATGTACGGTCAGCGTGAAGTCTCCTCCTTCTTGATCCAGGAAGGGGGAAGGAGAGGTTGATGAAGATCCAGTAGCACGATGGCGTGGTGGTGGATGCATGTCAGGACCCCGATTCCAAGCCACGTCGATCTAGCCGGTAACACCTCATATCACTTTGCAGCCTCACGCATGATATCCCACGGGTGTCGCCTTACCATGGCCCGGGACCGTTTGCGCCTTTTGGCTCACGTATATGATAGTGTCGCTAGCATCCATATGACAGACAACCCGGGCCGACATGGCTAGTCGTGAACCCAAAGCGGCACAGACCTATGGAGACAGGCATACATGAATCACATCGAGCATGTCAGTCATCAGCGAGTGATTCCGGGCTGTAGCACTGGGCTAACAGGACTCCGGGGAACCCGGGCTATAGCAGCCTAGGCAGGACTCCGGAAGTCACCGCGTGATATTTCCCCGAAGGGACAGACATAGGAACAAAGTGAATCACATGCCGGCCAGTCAGGTGTCCTGAGCAGTAGTGCTGGGCTAGCAGGACTCCGGTGAACCGGGCTGTAGCGGACTACTATGGCTCGAGGAACACTAGACTACATTTCCTCATATGAAAGGCTGCCAAGGATAAACAACTAGATTGTTGGATCCCACGCATACCAAGCATTTCAATCATACACACAATAAGCCCGATATGAGTACATACAACATGGCATCACAACAAAACTCTACAACTCAAGTACTTTATTTAAAGGCTGTAGAGAGCCATACATAACATGTTCATATAGATAGGGGTCACATGACCCGACACTCAAGTCATACAATCATACAAGCACATGCGGAAGCAACCGGTCTGAGTACAGACACTAGAAAGAAAGAAGGCTCCTCAAGGCCTGTCTATCTACATAGGGCCCCCCATGGCCAGGATCACCACCTGGGTGGCTAGTCGCTCGTCAACGTCAAGGTCTACATAGAACCCATCGGAGGAGGCGGTGTTGTCGTCTGAAAACAGTAATTAAGCAAACATGAGTACAAAGGTACTCAGCAAGTCTTACAACAGAGCCTACTATACATGCTTATTCTCAAGAAGGTGGTGGGGATATTGCAGCAAGCCAGCTTTGACTCTTGGCTAAACTATCCTACGGAACTTCTCTAGTAAAATAGTTTTCGCACACGAGTCCATTACTCACGAACACAATACTCCACCGGGGATCCTCCCTCGTCATCGTACGAGAGGGCCATCCTCGGTACTCACGTATCCATTTATTTGTCTATGAACTGTATAGGCAACCAAGTAGTCCTTTACCGCGGAGGCGGCTATTCAAATAGTTTTATACCCTGCAGGGGTGTACTTCGTCATACACGCTTTCACCACTTACCGCCGTTTACACGACATGTACTCGGCAACCTTCAAGCGGAAGCCCAGCGAGGGTGTCGGCCACGGCCTACCTAAACACTTAAGTCTCTAGTCCAGGTTTATCGCCCATCCAGGTTCCATCCGCAGGGAGTCCGGCCAAGGTTTCCACATACGGCCCCGAACGATGTGAACATGGTCCCGAGACGCCAAACATAGCCCACCCCTAGGGTCAGCGCTACGCACGGCCACCAACACATAACCTACAAACACCAGAAACTATTTGCAACTCCTGGACAGAGTACTAGGGTGATTAAGAAGCCGAGAGGGTCAATTAAGGATCCCAATGCATGGTAGTAGCTGAATCTTAAATCACACATATAGATCTCAGTTCTTAGGGACGGTCTCAATGAAACAACCCACCATGTACTCCTACATGGCCCCTCATCGATACCTTTACCAAAACATGTTCAACACATTCCTCATATTACCGACATAATCATATCACTCTAGCTCATCACCCAGATGAACCAGACCTAACACAACTCTAAGCATAGCAGGCATAGCAAAGGTAGGAATCACATACATGGCTCAATCAACTCCTACACATGCTAGTGGGTTTCATCTAGTTACTGTGGCAATGATAGGTCATGCAGAGGATAAGGGTTCAACTACCGTAGCACACAGCATTTTGAATCGCGATGTCTTAATGCAGTAAACAAGAGCAGAGGCGAGAACATAGGTTGTATCAGAATGATCAATGGGTTGCTTGCCTGATGGAGTGGTAGTGGGATACTGCCCTTCATTTGGATACTCGTGAATATCCTCGGAGGCAAAACCTACCACGAAGAACACACCGGAACACAATCAACACATCATGATATGCAACAATATGATGCATGCTATGACATGGCAATATGAATGTGTCTTGGCCTAATGCAAGCTAAAATAGAAAGGGATGAACTTATTTGAATCAAAGATTCAAATATTAGCTCATTAAACATGGCCTTAATAGTGCATTTCCTTATTCTGCTTAAACAGCAAGGTAAACTTGTTTTGTCATGCATGAAACCATTACATATGGATAGATTGAATTTTTCTGATAATTTTTCATATATAAATTATTTCATTTGGAGTTATGGTTGAATTTCTATGATTTTTAGAAGTTTTAAACATTTTCTGGAATTTCCTGAATAAAAATAAATCCAGAAAATGCATTACTGCATAAGCATTGCGTCATGCTGACCTCAGCAGGTCAAAGGCGCCAGCCAAGGTCAAACCTGACTGGTGGGCCCCTTCTGTTAGTCTCTCAGTTAAATAACAGGATTAGATTAACACTAATTAGCTGTCAGTGGGGCCTGGGCCCACATGTCAGTGACTGATTAAAATAAAATTAGTTAAAACTAATCCTAGATTAGTTAGCAGACCGGCCCCAACATTCATAGACTCAGGGGGGTCTACCTGGGCCCACCCAGGGTCAAACTGGGTCAAACTCGCTGGCGTTGAGCCGCCGGCGAGGCCCGAGACGGTGGCGCAGCTCGGAAAACGCCTACAGGGCACGAGCGAGGCCGTTCTTGGGCTCGTTGGAGAGCTCTTGCAGTCGCGCATCTAGTGGTGGTGGTGGCCGGGCCTACGGTGGCCGGAGATGACGACGGCGAGCTCCAAGGCGGCGGCCGGAGTTCGGCCATGTGCGGGGTGTGGGCTGCGACGTGCAAATGTGGAAACTGAGGCGCTAGCGAGGCACTACGTGATGCGGCAAACACGTTGCGTAGCACGGGATGACCAATTGGTCGCCGGAGCGGCGCCGACGACAAGCTCGAGCGGAGACGAGCTTCGGCCATGGTGGAACTATGGCCTAGAGGGTGCAAACGCGTGGAAAAGAAGAGGGGAAAGGTGGCAGAGCTCACAGGGAGGTCGATGAGCAGCTTAGTGGGATCGGGGGCGACCGGAGTGAGGCGAATCGATGAGCGGCGTCCGGCGGGTACCGAGGTTGAAGACGATCCGATGGCGGTGATGCATGGCCTCCGGCGATGCGTGGCTCGGTGGGGAGGGCGAGGGCGTCACGGCGGAGGTTCTAGACAGGTCAGAGAGGCGAGGGGGTGACGGAGGGCGCGACTACGGCGGTGAGACGGTGACGGGTGCGTCGGCCATCGCGGGAGAGGGAGAGGGAGACGAGGGGGGAGTGAGAGAGGATGAGAGGGGGACGTGGGGGTCGCGTGGCATTCCCTGGACGTCTCCCGGCGTCGGCGGAAGCAGGAGGTGGCCGGCGTGTGGCCGCGGGCGCCGGCCAGGCGCTCCGCGTCCTTCTGGCGCGAGGAGGACGACGACTGGCAGCGCCAGTACGCTGGGCCGAGCCAGGTGGGCTGGCCAGCACAGGTAAGGCCCAGGTGGGCTTCTCCCTCTATCTTTTTAATTTGTTTCTGTTTTCTATTTAACTGTAACTGTTGGGCTTTATTTAAAATACTAAAACATTTCCAAAAATCCTGAAAATAATTGTGGGCTCTGTTTTGATTATTTCCAACAGCAAACATTTATTTCCAGAATTATTCGAGCATTTAAATTATTTAATAGCATTTAAATGCCCAAATTCAAATACTTATGATTTAAATCAATGACCTTCTGTTGACCTAGAAAAATTGTGCACTAATTTTGCCAGAGGTTCTAACCCAAGACAAAGAGGGTGAACTTTTTAGAAGGGCATTTCAGGTTCATTGAAAATAGTTTTAGTAAACCCTAGTTGTTTCCAGGGGGGTGTTGGGGGTTTCTGCCTTCCCCAATTCAAATTTAAGAAGAATTTAAACATGATGCACATTCTAATGCTTGAACTAGATAGGGTGTGACAATGCAGCAGTCACCGCAGCAGGGCTTCGCCGTTCTTCTGCGAGAGGGAGAGGTGTAGCAGGGGAGAGGGAGGCGCCAAGACTTCAGGGTGCGGCTGCCCTCCCTCCCCCCCTTTATATAGTCCCCCTGGGGGGCGCCGGCCCTTGGAGATTGAATCTCCCAAGGAGGGCGGCGGCCAAGGGGGTGGAGTACCCCCCCCCCCCCCATGGCAAGTGGGGCGCCCCCCACGCTAGGGTTTCCAACCCTAGGTGCAGGGGGTGGGCCAAGGGGAGCGCAACAGCCCACTATGGGCTATTTCCCCTCCCCAATTCAGCCCATCGGGCCCTCCGGGATGGGTGGCCCCACCCGGTGGACCCCCGGGACCCTTCTGGTGGTCCCGGTACAATACCGGTAACCCCCAAAACTCTCCCGATGGCTGAAACTGCACTTCCTATATATAATTCTTCACCTCCGGACCATTCCGGAACTCCTCGTGACGTCTGGAATCTCATCCGGGACTCCGAACAACTTTCGGGTTACTGCATACTCATATCTCTACAACCCTAGCGTCACCGAACCTTAAGTGTGTAGACCCTACAGGTTCGGGAGACATGCAGACATGACCGAGACATCTCTCCGGTCAATAACCAATAGCGGGATCTGGATACCCATGTTGGCTCCCACATGCTCCTCGATGTTCTCATCGGATGAACCACGATGTTGAGGATTCAAGCAACCCCGTATACAATTCCCTTTGTCAATCGGTACGTTACTTGCCCGAGATTCGATCGTCGGTATCCCAATACCTCGTTCAATCTCGTTGCCGGCAAGTCACTTGTACGGTAATGCATGATCCCATGACCAGACACTTGGTCACTTTGAGCTCATTATGATGATGCATTAGCGAGTGGGCCCAGAGATACCTCTCCGTCATACAGAGCGACAAATCCCAGTCTCGATTCGTGCCAACCCAACAGACACTTTCGGAGACACCTGTAATGTACCTTTATAGTCACCCAGTTACGTTGTGACGTTTGGTACACCCAAAGCACTCCTACGGTATCCGGGAGTTACACAATCTCATGGTCTAAGGAAAAGATACTTGACATTGGAAAAACTCTAGCAAACGAACTATACGATCTTGTGCTATGTTTAGGATTGGGTCTTGTCCATCACATCATTCTCCTAATGATGTGATCTCGTTATCAATGACATCCAATGTCCATAGTCAGGAAACCATGACTATCTGTTGATCAACGAGCTAGTCAACTAGAGGCTTACTAGGGACATGTTGGTGTCTATGTATTCACACATGTATTACGATTTCTGGATAACACAATTATAGCATGAATAAAAGACAATCATCATGAACAAGGAAATATAATAATAATCCTTTTATTATTGCCTCTAGGGCATATTTCCAACATAGTAGCCCCCGAACCAGGCTTTAATGAAGTTGAGTCCAACACGTAGTACTGTCTTCGGCATTGCAAGGCGGGTTCTTCTCCAAATCTTGAATGTTTGTTAAGTAGTGTTCGGCCCCATAAATGTTGGACTTCCTGGCTTCTGTGCTCAATAAGGGCTATCTTCCATGCGTCGAGTGAATATGAGGAGCGAGGGCGTTTTTACATTCGCCCCCCTAGCTAGGTAAATAAATTGTCTATTAAAGGGATGTGGATTCTTAGATCCAATCCATACCATCCTCCCACGGCGAGAATGCATCGGAGTGTGCTTCGGAAAAAATCCACTCCAACATGGCCGACCACCACAGCTCCTCCTCCTTCTCCCGTAGCCCTAAGCCCGGTGATTGGGAGAGTTGTTCAGTCCCACACAGTCGACTAGTAGAGCTGCAGACTTAGGGATTTCTCCCTCCAGCATATATGGTCTCGTCCGAGCCGGGCTCGCCACCTATAATGGCGGGGAGCAAGCGGAGAGCTTCCCCAGCCCCTCTATGGGGGAGCGGGTGTGCCTTGTTCCTTACTTACTAAGGGGACTCAGATTTCCAATTCATCCGTTCCTCCGCGGGCTACTGGAGTTTTACGGTCTCCAACTGCGTAATTTCACCCCTACTTCCATATTACACATCGCCGGCTACGTTGCCCTTTGCGAGTTATTTCTGGGCTGCGAGGCTCATTTCAAGCTATGGAAAAGGTTATTTTGCCTTTTGCCCCGCACACGAAGGGGTCACTTTATCAATTCGGCAGAGCCGAAATATGGCGCATCGCCAAAACTGGATACCTGTCCAGTACTCCGAAGAAGATGTCCGAAGACTGGCCTTCAGAGTGGTTTTATATGGAGGACGTCCCCCTTCCAGACCCTGTTCGGCGGGGTCTTCCTGAGTTCAACAATGCTCCTCTAAAAAGCGCCAAAGCTGGCACCCATGGAACCCCAGGAGGAAGACAACGAAGAAGTACTTTACTTGATGAACCGGATTAAAGCGCTGGCTCAATCAGAATTGACAATAATCGAGGTTATGTCAATATTCATAACGCGGGGAGTGCATCCACTTCAATATCGAGGGCACCCCCTATGGTGTTTTAACGGGGAAGATGATGCCACCCATTGCGGGCGTAAGGGACCGGACTCCGTTGCTGCTTTAGCAAAAATTCCGTCCGAGTTGTTCAAGGGAGAGGAAGAGGAGTTCATCCGTATCAAGCCAAGGGATGGATTCTCCATGTACAACCCTCCAAGCTGGGTGAGTTATACCTCTTTACTCCCATTCTTCCCGCATTCTTCGTCGTAGGTACTCAGCTTGCCATTTTAGGGCAGGAACTACGAAAAGGTGTAAGGGAGGTCAACAGCCCATATCCACAACCAGAGGACACTGGCCGGGCCCTCGGTCCCGGACTCGAAGAGGATCTGGACATATTCGTGGAGCTGATAGACAGGCAAGTCTATCAATTGAGTTGCGATGACGCCATGGTGACCATAAGGCCGACTATCCCGGACTGCTCCCTGCGTCGCACGTAAGAAAAACCAAAATACCAACTCCCAAAAATAGGATCCCCTTTTAGACACTTCACCTACCGTACAAAATGGTGTTTTACAGGGAAGGCATTCAGGACGCCATGCCGAACCAGCAGCAACTCGCCAACAAGAGGCACCGAAGCCGGGTAGGCCAAAAAGGAAGGCGGTCAGGCTTGAGACGTTGACGCAAAGGTATGACACAAAACCTCGTTCCATGGTTGTCTTCTTTCTCAAAATGCAATGACGTCCATGCTTCTTTAATAGAAAAAATGCTCACCGGTGTACATCCGGAGAGGCTGCCAATCACGCTTCCACCAGTCGGGCTCCAGGGCCGGACACAGAGGCGGAGGCCAACAAGAGGCAGATGCCGGATGCTCCACCTACAGAGGATGCGGATAGCCTATCCGCTACAAATTCAGAAGTGGAGAGCGCCATGAATCATAGGCGTCGCCGGGCCGTACTCTGTGACGCTTGCTTCTCACCAGAGGCATTTGATTCCTTCAATTCTGGAGACGCGTACCTCCGTGCTGCTCAAAATGGTCTAGCCAGAGCCACGGACTAGTATGTAAGGGATATACGTGTAAGAAAAGCTGACGATTATATGTATCAGTAGCTCCTGAGACTTGAAACAGTTGACGCAACTGATTTAAGGATCATTATTTGTGCAGGTTCTTACAAAGAAGAATTTCCAACTGTCTCAAGAGCTGGACAAATGCAAGGCCCAGCTGGAAGCTGCTGTTGCCGCATTGAAGGAGTCCAAAAAGGGTCCCCTGGTAACTTTTTTGTCTATTGCAAAGAATATCGGTACCCAGTAGTATGCGACATGTATGCACACCAAACGAAAGATGTTGCAGGTGGCCCCGGAGTGAATCTGGAGGCCGTGGAGGCGGATACGACACGTGATGATCGACAGTGAAATGCTGGCGAGCGCGTGCTGACGTGAGTCAGGCAGGAGAAAAATGATCTCCAAGATGCCAATATCCGGTTGGGTGTGGAACTGAAGGATGTCCGAGCCCAGCTTGCGGACTCCATGAAGGGGAATAAACGGCTTCAGCGCGGCATTTTTAGTAAGTGCTTGAACGAACTTTTCAAAGGAGTTTGGCGGAGAAGCCTGCTAAAAGCGTTATGTCTGCAGGTATGCTGACGGGTCGTCCCGCGGAGGAGATGCTCGGGTCTTCGGGTGATCTTCTACCAGAGCTCTCACAACTCCACGAAGAAGTTCGGCAGGTGATGCAGAGTACTGCTCAAGCCTTGTGGCCATCCGCGTCCCCGCCAAGAGGCATGGGGGAGCTTATAGAGAAGCTCAAGGGAGCGCAGAGGCACTTCCGATTATGGAAAATATCAGCCTACCGACAAGGTGCAAGGGAAGCCTGTGCTATGGTGAAGACACGATATACCAAGGCTGACCCAAACCACATGGCCGAGGTCGGACCTGTGGGGCCCGATGGGAAGAGTATAGAAGAAGAACTAGCCGCAAAGTAGTCGCAACAGGATTGTAGGCTAGACAGCCTGTTGGAGGGTATAGAAGAAGAACTTAATCAGTCTTAGTGAATGTGTACTTCAAGTGACATATGTAATGTCCCTAGCCGGATTGTAAATCATTTGTCATGGCGGACCTTTTCGCTTCAACCTCTGGACCCGATAGTCCGGAGTGTATCCGAATACCCACGCGGTTAGATAAAACTGGGGTATGCATGTAAACCAGGCGTAGGGGTCATAAGTTCTTGAACAGACAAGTACCCAACTCGCTATGTTATATTACATGGATAGTAAGAAACATCTTCCAGGGAGAATAGTTCCATTAAGGGTTCCTTTCCCTGGGTTGAAGTAATTTAAATGAAAATCATCTTTTATTCACCGACCGAATATTCCCTTAAGAACGCTAGCTTTCAGCTTCACGTAGTCTGAGGTACACATCCGGCTGACCCGGCAGTAACAATCGCAGAGGTGCTTCCCTGATGCCCTAGCCGAATTAACGGGAACGTAGGGCATAAATACAAGAGCCAGGCAACCCAGCTTGGCCAAAACTTAAGTCATATCGATGCATATAATGGCGAAAAAAGGTACATGCGGAAGAATAACACATGTGCGGGGCATAAAGCCCGGAAAGGTAATTAGATTAAGCTTCTGTATAGGAAGCCCCCAGGTATATTGAGCGCGGTTAGCGCGTCAAGATCGTGTAACCAAGACACAAATGTAGCCCCTTAGGGCCTTGAAGAGAAAAGAGGGAAAGAAAGAGAAAAAACAGGTGTGCAAGAAATTCATGGAGGTAAGGAGACGAACATAGAGTCCGGTGCTAGGCGTAGAATCTTCGGAGTCTGGCTGCATTCCATGGGTTTGGCTCGAGTCGATTATTCGATGCATCCCAAAGACGGCACGCTCCACCGGTCAGAACCTGGTCGGTAATGAAGGGACCTTCCCATTTGGGCTTGAGCTTGTTCTTTTTCTTCTCCGGCAGGCGTAGAACTAGTTCGCCAACGTTATAGGTTTTGGCCCGCACTTCTCTGCTTTGATACCTTCGAGCCTGTTGCTAATAGAATGCGGAACGAGCTTTTGCCACGTCATGCTCCTCCTCCAGGGCATCCAAACTGTCCTGCCGATCGAGCTCGGCCTCTCTTTCTTCGTACATGCGCACTCGAGGTGAGTCATGAATTATGTCACAAGGCAGCACCACCTCAGCGCCGTAGACCATAAAAACGGCGTGTATCCGGTAGTGCGATTCAGCGTGGTCTTCAGCCCCCATGGTACGGAGTCGAGCTCCTCTACCCAATGAGTGTCTGATTCCTTTAAATACCCAACTAATCTAGGTTTAATGCCGCTCATGATAATACCATTCACTCGTTCGAATTGACCGTTAGTTTGCGGATGATAGACAGAAGCATAATCGAGCTTGATGCCCATGTTGCTGCACCAAAGTTTCACCTCGTCGGCTGTAAAGTTCGTGCCATTGTCAGTGATGATGCTGTGGGGGATGCCATAACGGTGTACAACCCCGGATATGAAGTCTATCACCAGTCCGGATTTAGCCGTTTTGACAGGTTTGGCTTCTATCCATTTGGTGAATTTATCCACCATGACCAGTAAGTATTTTCTCTTATGGGTTCCCCCTTTGAGGGGTTTGACCATATCGAGCCCCCAGACCACAAAGGGCCAAGTAATGGGAATTGTTTGGAGGGCGGTAGGTGGCATGTGGCTTTGGTTTGCAAAAACATGGCAACCGACACAATGCTGTACCAGATGCTGTGCATCTGCCCGGGCTGTCGACCAATAAAAACCTGTATGGAAGGCCTTGCTTACAAGGGCCCGGGCTGCGGCGTGGTGGCCGCCGAGTCCGGCATGAATTTCTGCCAAAAGCTTCCCCATAGGCTAGCTTCTAGGGTTTAGCCTCTCTGATCTCGTGGTAGATCTACTCTTGTACTACCCATATCATCAATATTAATCAAGTAGGACGTAGGGTTTTACCTCCATCAAGAGGGCCCGAACCTGGGTAAAACATCGTGTTCCCTGCATCCTTTTACCATCCGCCTTAGACGCACAGTTCGGGACCCCCTACCCGACATCCGCCAGTTTTGACACCGACATTGGTGCTTTCATTGAGAGTTCCTATGTGTCATCGCTGTTAGGCTTGATGGCTCCTATTATCATCGATAGCGATGCGGTCCAGGGTGAGACTTTTCTCCCCGGACGGATCTTCGTGTTCGGCGGCTTTGTACTGCAGGCTAATTCGCTTGGCCATCTAGAGCAGATTGAAAGTTACGCCCTGGCCACCAGGTCAGGTTTGGAAGCTTAAACTACACAGCCGATATCCGCGGAGACTTGATCTTCGACGGATTCAAGCCTCTGCCTTGCGCGTCACACGGTCACGATGAGTACGATTTAGCTCTACCATCGGACAGTGTTAAGATCGCACCGGCAGCCGCCCTGACCCTCAATTCGGAGCCAGTTGCGCCTTCACGGACGAGTGGATGGACCCCGCCGCGAAAGCCTTACCCTTAGCGGCGATCGAGCCGAACATCGACCTTACCTTGCACGAGAGTCGTGTTGTTAAACTGCCACGGACTCCGAGCCGCCTGGGCCGGTTCCTATCGAATCCGATTGGGCGGCGATCTTGGAGTTTACCTCCATGGATATTTTTCAGCACTCGCCTTTGGCGACAAACTGAACTCATTAAGGTCTCTCTCCTTGTGAGGAGGATCCTGGCCAAACTATGTCCGGCAGGACTGGGATGCGGACGACGAAGAAATTTGCGGCCCGCCGACCACCCACTTAGGAGCCACTGTCGATGACTTAACCGACATGCTCGACTTTGACTCTGAAGACATCGACGGTATGGACAACGATGCGGGAAATGAAGAGGAACCACTGCCCACAGGGCACTGGACGCCGACTTCACCACATGACGTATACATGGTGAACACACCAAAAGAAAACAACGACGAGGAACAGAAGGAAGCAACGTAGGGTTGTTCCCTCGAGAAGCAGTCAAAGCTGCGGCGGAAGCGCCACCCCAAATCCCGCCTCGGTAGAGACAATGATCATACAGACCCAGGGTTAGAGCAAGGTGAACCATTGTCGGACCACGGCAACACTGAGAATCAAACCGAACAACCCGATTCTGTCAAAGATAATAGTCCGGATGACATAACACCGGACAGATACCCGGAGGAACGTAATGCCCATCAAAGGCTTGTTGCCACCGCGAGGAGTCTAGAAAAGCAGAAGCAATGGCTCAAGGCTGCACAAGACACACTCCGAATCAGATGGAGCAAAGTACTCAACACAGCAGCGAAGTATGGCGGCAATCGCCCCACCAAGAGCTACCCGAAGCGGAAGTTGCTACTTGAATTCGATGAATTTGATCCCCCGCAACCAAGAATTAAAACGGCCACCTAGCCGGATAGACGACCTCACGGCCAACATAGAGCGACAAGCAATGCCGCACATAAGCCAATATGCGATCCACATGAGGGCTCGCACCAAAAGGACGGCGTAACCAGATCCATCTATGGACCACGCAGGCGCGCTCCAACATACGATGCAACACAACAAACATCTGAACACTACGGTACACCCAGATACAGGGGTGCCGCACACCACCTATGTTTCACCGACGAGGTGCTGGACCATGAATTTCCAGAGGGATTCAAACCCGTAAACATAGAGGCATACAACGGAACAACAGACCCTGGGGTCTGGATTGAGGACTATATCCTCCATATCCGTATGGCTTGAGGTGATGATCTCCACACCATTAAGTATTTACCCCTCAAACTCAAAGGGCCAGCTCGGCACTGGCTTAAAAGCCTCCCCGAAAGCTCCATTGGAAGCTGGGAAGAGCTCGAAGACGCTTTTCGGGCAAATTTTCAATGGACTTATGTCCGACCTCCGGGCGCAGACGATTTGAGTCATATAACTCAACAGCTCGGAGAGTCAGCCTGAAAGCTTTGGAACAGGTTTCTTACTAAAAAGAACCAAATAGTCGACTGTCCGGACGCCGAAGCCATGACAGCTTTTAAGCATAGTGTCCGTGATGAATGGCTTGCCAGACACCTCGGCCAAGAAAAGCCAAGAACAATGGCAGCATTAACAAGCCTCATGACCCGCTTTTGCGCAGGTGAGGATAGCTGGCTAGCCAGATGCAGCACCAGCAACCCAGTACATCCGAAGTTAGAGATGGAAACGGGAAATCACGGTGCAACAACAATAAAAAACGCTGGAATAAAGAAGACAGCATGAAGAGCCCGACAGTAAACGCCGGATTCAAAAGCTCTCGGCCAAGTCAGCAAAAGCCGCCCTCTAAAGGCGCCAGAGACGAACTGTCTAGCCTAAACAAAATTCTGGACCAAGTATGTCAGATCCATAGCACCCCCGGTAAACCTGCTAATCATACCCACAGAGAATGTTGGGTCTTCAAGTAGTCCGGCAAGCTCAACGCCGTGCACAAGGAGGAGGATACACCAAGCAAAGACGAGGATGAGCCTCTCAAGCAAGACACTGGGGAACAAAAGAAATTTCCACCACAAGTCAAAACAGTAAACGTGTTACATGTGATAAAGGGGAGAAACAAAGCGGCACTCCTAGATAAATATGCCCAAGGGCCTATCACCGTGGAGTCCTGCCACTGGTCATTTCAACCGATCACTTTTGACCATCGGGATTACTCAGCAAGTATCCGGCGCGCAGGATGGGCTGCCTTGGTATTAGACCTAATAATTGACGGATACCACTTCACATGAGTCCTGATGGACGGTGGCAGCAGTCTAAACGTGATATATCATGACACAATCCGCAAAATGGGGATAGACCCAATAAAAATTTGCCTCAGCAATACTACCGCTAAAGGAGTAACGCCCAGCCCAGGGGCTCATTGCACGGGCTCCCTGCTACTAGAAGTTATATTCGACTTCCCCGATAACATCCGTAGCGAAAATTTAACCTTCCACATTGCTCCGTTCCAAAGTGGCTATCAAGCACTACTCGGACGCGAAGCTTTCGCTCGCTTCAATGCAATACCGCATTACGGTTCCCTCATGCTTAAGATGCCGGTCCACATGGCATCATTACAGTAAATGGAAATATTGAGCGGTCCCTGCGCGCCGAGGAGGGTGTGGCTGCCGCGATAGCCGCACACTAAAACGGCCTCACCAACTAAAGCATTTGATAGGTCGTCAAGACAATGGACATGGTTAGACGAGTCCGGCGCAGCTATATGAAACTCACACAGGTTTGATAAACCACACCCCTATTACAAATACAAGGGGCTCAACGCGCGTAGACAAGTGGCAATTTTTACTCATCTTGAATTATACATGGTTTCTTCAAACATACATTTTTGCATGACAACTTTTCACCTACGTTTCTCTCTTTTACAGATGACCATCGTGCTACACCCGTCCAGGATACGGTACAACAGAGACACAAGCGCAGACGTGCAGCAGGGACCCGTCCCAAGGATTCTTTTTAGATTAAGACCCTGCGTCAACCTTTTTTACTGTCTCTTGTTGATACACATCCCTCGGATTCTCAGTACAATTGAGAAGGATGCTGGCGTCTTGGCATGTGGCCATGTCAGAATAATGCACGTACCTGGACACTAGGGGCTTCTTACAAAGGGAACAATTTAGGCCCGGTTTATACCATAAAGACCGAATACCTTAGGGAGTGTTCGGCGTCGCAAGTTTGGCCATATATGCATCAGCTCCGAATCATGTCTTTGGTCAAATGTTGGGTTTGCCCGGCTCCTGTGTTTTGGTGCCTTTTGTTCCGTTCTATCGGCTAAGGCAGCACCAGGAGAACTACTGCGATTGTGCCCTGGTTTGTCCGAACGAGCACCTCAGTAGAGAAAGCCGAAAACTGACTGTCATGATATAGCGCGAGACTGGTCAACCACTCGATGACCTATTGGAATGTTGGAATTCCTCCGCCTTAACGAAGGGCCCTTTCCCGGCCAGGCATGTACGCACCCCGAATCCGGGAGAGTGTGGAGACACCAGGGGCTATATAGTAGCCCCACCGTCAAACTCCTATGGCTATGTGAAAGTGTTAAAGCATTATAGTCCGGTTGCCTCATTCGCTGCGCTATCACCTCCTTAAATAGGACCAAGACGTTGAGTTAAGTGTGAACAAGCGTCTTCTGCGAACACCTCCGCATTATATGCATGGGGGCTGAAGCCGGCAACTGCAATCTTTCAGGTTATACACATGTATACATAAACGGCCGCACAGGAGGCACCATATTACTTTCAGGCAAAGGTATAAACACGACCTTAATAAATTTCATAAAAACATTGTGTGTACAATGGGAATACATGTCACTCAAACATAATATTTTTCGAGCACTGGGCCTCTATCAAACGAGCACCCTCAAGAACCTCTTCGAAATAGTGCTCAGCAGCCACTCGGCCTATGGCCGAACCTTGCGCCGCAATAGTGGTAGCATCCATCTCCGCCCAGTATGCCTTGAAACGGGCAAAGGCCATCCGCGAGCCTTCTATGCACGTCGACCTCTTCATCGCATTGATGTGCGGCACCGCACCAAGGAACTACTGCACTAAGCTGAAATAGCTTTTCGGCTTCGGCTTCTCCGGCCACAAGTGATCTACGATGGACCTCATGGCAAGCCCAGACAACCTATTAAGTTCAGCCCATTCGGCTAGCTGATTACTCAAGGGAAGCGGACGCTCTGGAACGTTAAATTGCGACCAGAATAGCTTGTCCACTTCACGATCTGTCTGATCTCGGAAGTATTCAACCGCATCGACAGCGCTTGCCGCCAAGTCCATATATGCGTTTGCCGAACTCCACAGCCGATCCAGAGGGGCATACTATGGATCCCCGAACTTCCTCCGCAACAGAAAGGGCTTCCCAGCCGCAATATCCCCGGCTTCGCACAGCTCCTCCTTCTTCGCCCTCATAGCAGAGCGAGTGTCTTTGGTCACCATCGTGGCCATTTCAAAGTCCGCTGCCTTCAATCGGTTCTCTTTTTCAAGGAAATGGCAATGGTCGGCAGTGTCTTTTAATTCTACGACCATCTTGGCCATCTTCTCTTTGCTTTCGCAATGTGCGGCCTTCTCGGCCCTTAACTCTTCGGCTGCCTTCAAAGCAGCCGCATTACTAACTCTTGCTTGTTCCTTGGCTTGGTCAAGTTCTACCCGAAGGGTCTCCACGGTGGCAGCTCCGTCTGCAGTCACAACATATTAAAGATACTGGCATCATGTTGCTCTTATTATGTGACATTCACTAGAAAAACATTACTTACCCTATGACTCGTCAAGCCGCTTGTTAACAAGCTCGATGTCGGCGTCTGTCGCATCTAGTTGCCACTTTAGTTCGGCAAACTCATGAGTCTGGCTAGCCACCGGAGCTCCCACTACCTGCACATTAAAGCGGTATGGTTATTGCCTAGGACTACGATCCTCTGTTTGCCGCCGTTCTCGGCGACAACTAGAGTCTAAGGGGATACTATCTACACAGGGCACACCTAAAAAAGTGTGGTACCATCACAAATGTACATCATTTGACGTACCTCAAAGCCCGTCAGTAGACTCAGAAAGGCATCCTGCAACCCGCTTTCGGCGGATGAGATCCTTTCCATCACCATACCCATCAATGTACGGTGTTCTTCTAAGATGGCCGCTCGCTCCAACAGCTCTCTCAGTACGTCCGACCGCATACCAGTCGGTGCTGAACTCTTTTGTTTGCTCTCTTCAAGAGCCAGACGCTGAAGACTTCGGGTAACTATAGGATTATCTTCTGGCCTCACCGGATCCGGAGAGGCCCTCCGCGATGACACTTCAAGGCCGCCCGCTTCTTGAGCGGGGGAGTCCGGGGGAGGCGTTTCGCTCTCCATCATCTCCGGAGGAAGATCCCCTGAAGACGAGCTCTGCTGAGAAGGGCTAAACTGCAAGAGAAACGCTTCAGTTATTTTCCTCAGAGGTAAGGTAGTATATCTCCACTATTAAAGTACTTTTTAATTACTTACAGCTCGTTGGAGGGCTGGTCCTCGCGCGGACTTTGTGCGGCAAAAGCACCCTCCAAGGCAGGACCCTCTAGTGGAGACTTCTTCTCCCGTTTGGAAGCCTCGGTTTCCGGATCTTCAGAGGCAGTACTCTTCCTTCCCCGAAGCGAGAGAAGGTTGGATTATTCTCCTCGATTATCCTCCTTCACGGAGGTGATCATTCCCTCGGTTGGAATTGGTAGCGATAGGGGCCTGCTTTCGATCTCATTATCGCCTCCTTTATCTTCCTTTGAGGGCTCCGGGCAGGGTGATAGCTCGAGCATCTTTTCCAGTACCGGATACTCCAAACCCTCACTACAAAAAAATTACACTTCCATGATGATACGTGTTTTTCACAGTAGGTCACTTTTTTTGTCATGCATGTACATCCATGACAAATTTATGACAGAATCAAGATAGTCATACATGTGATGTCGTAGAAGTGTTCCATGACATTACCAAAATTATCATCACGGAAGTGTCCACTTCCATGACGATAAATCATGCGTCACAGAAGTGCTTTCGTCAAGGGTGATCGACACGTGGCATCCACCATAACGGAACGCCATTAAGCTATCGGGTCGGGTTTTGGATCCGATAACCCATTAACAGCCCCGACCAATGGGAAATTTCCACGTGTAAAATTCTTATTGGCCGGACGAAACACGTGTCAGCTCGTTAGTGGGTTAGATAGGCACCTATGATATGTCGACACGTGGCACGGCCCAACAAAGGCACATTCCTGTGTAAAGGCTGACCCGTTCGACTTGGTCAAAAGCTAGCGGGCCGGCCCATGGAAAGCCTGTTAACGGCCTGTTCGGATATAGCCCATTTACATCCCGCTAACCCAAGGCTCGTTACGCCTGATCCAAATTAGGCCCAGTAGCATCATCTGGGCCATCCAATATGATTCCAGCCCGTTTTCACTTCTGGCCCATGTATGGCCCATGACGTCTTTCGGCCCATATGAGGCCCTGTGTAACTCTTGGCCTACTAACGACCCGTGGTGAAACTGGCCCGTAATGAACAGTGTATCACTTTATACCCATTAACGACCCGTGGTGAAACTGGCCTGTGATGAACAGTGTATCAGTTTATACCCATTAACGGCCCGTTATTCCGCTAGGCCGTTTCCAACCCATGTTATCTTTCGGCCTTCTTAGAGCCCATTTATTCTTGGGCTCATTTCCAGCATTCGTTTACTTATGGCCCGTTACTATCATTTTCTGCTTGTGGGCCAAATTCAGCCCGTGGTTACAGTCGGCCTGTTTGTGGTCCGCTAATACGTTGGGCCGTTTTCATAGCATCATCAAATACGGCCTATTAACGATGGCCCGTTATGGTCGGCCCATGAACAGACGATTCCAACTCTAGCCCGTTTACGACCATAATGCGGCATGTTATTGGCCCATGTTTGGCCATCGATCATACTTCCCGTATAAGGCCCATTGATGATACGACCCGTTGAAGGCCCATTGTTTCTACGGCCCGTAGAAGGCCCATTGTTTCAAGGCCCGTAGAAGGCCCACTGTTTCTACGGCATGTAGGAGGCCAAGTGTCACTATAGTAAATATCAGCCCATGGTTATTGTGGCCTAGTTTTTAAAAACAGGTTAATGCAGCCACTAGCAAACCGTGGAAAAAGAACTGCAATGACTAGAAGCAAACATATAAACAAGACAACAAGGAAATAAATAAGCAAGCAACTTACGCTAGGCTATCACGGCTATCACACATATTACATCCACTGGGCATCAAAATTCACCACCAGTGCAAATAAATGCGCCGACAAATGAATATACAAAACTGAGAGCACTTTAGAAGACACTAGGCCTGGCCAGGTCTCCCCCCCCCCCCAAACAGCTGAAGAAGCTGAGTAGACCTCAGTTGTGTCAACGATAGATGCATCAACACTAGATTTAAGGCATGATGGTGCACACGGCAGTCCTCTAACATCTTCATTGCATCTTGACTTCAAGTCGGAGCTGAGCTGAAGCAAGCCTTTCCGCTTTAAGGTGAGACTGAAGAAGTCGAACTGATTGAGGCAACGACTGCACAGAGGTTGTCTTACACCTGCTGGTGAGTAGCTTCAACTCACTGTCTTCATCAAGACAAGACCTTCGGGTCATCTCACTGTCCTCAAAATGGTTTGGCTCACTATCTTCCCTAAAGTTTTGCCTGGCGTAAGAGATATGAGTCTGAAAGAGAAACAAGGAGACACGTAACCGGTTTCACAATTATATAAGAAAATAAATGGATCTGTTCTGCATAAGGAAAATGTTTTTACAACTACAATTTGAAACTGGTAGTTGTTGCAAACATCCAATCATATGTAAACAGCAAAGCAAACAGCAGTGGAGGAAATGATGCCTATCCTAATCTATACTAGAACAAAGTTTGAAGGCTTGAGAAGGATGAACTTACATTACATGTTCACACGGGCTGGACAAAGCCCTTCTCCATGTTGATGGAAGGATAATTCAATAAATTCCCCAAAGAAAATTCTTTCTAAGCGTTGCCATTATTCTACATTTTGCAAAGAGTAAATATAGATGAAATAATATTGGAAGAAACAGAGGATAATGAAGCTCAGGTGCAGACTGATGATACATAATCAAATAGCAATTAATTAAGTACAGCATCACAAGGCAAAAGGGAGAGACGTACTGACAAGAGCAATGCAGAGCCAGTTATTGTTTTGAGATCGTATGATCCTTTGAGCAAGAAGATTCATCTGAAATTAGTTTTCATACAAGAGAGAAGGTAAGGCACAAGCAGAAATTTAGGAGTTCAAATTTTGAATTGATATCATAGACAGTACCTAACGCTGGGCTCCCAGGAGTTCTAATAGGGGTTTGGCCATTGGAGTAGGGGTAAAGGGTGGTACAGTTGGGCCTGTGTTTTCTGTGGCTGCTGATCTATCTGATTTAACAGGTATCACTACCTTATCCAAATACCTAGTTTGTACTCCTTGATGACCTGCACTCACCCTCTTCCTTTTGGACACCTATTACGAAAGAACAACATTTGACTGGAAAAACATAGTGTGACGACACATGGAATAGCACTAGTAGAAAACAGGGCTTTGGTCCAGGCCGGGTCAGCCCATTAGTCCCGGTTCAGTCCAGAAGCGGGACCAATGTGGGCATTGGTCCCGGTTCGTGAGCCTAGGGGGCCGGCCGGGCCACATGGGCCATTGGTCCCGGTTCATCTGGACCTTTTGGTCCCGGTTGGCGGGATGAACCATGACCAATGGGCCTCGCTCCTGGCCCACCATCATTGGTCCCGGTTGGTGGCTTGAACCGGGACCAAAGGCTCCCCTTTAGTCCCAGCTCATGCCACCAACCGGGACCAATGAGGTGCCTATATATACCCCTCGCTCGCGAGCAGAGCACCCCAGTGCTCAGTTTTTCTCTGGCCGAGGGGGAGAGGGCTTGGTGGTGCTCTAGTGAAAGTGCAACTATCCCTAGGTGGTTTTGGTAATTCATAACAACATATAGCTCATTGAGCTAATGCTATTTCAAGATGATTATTTCAGGAAAGCTCAATGATTGGCATGGCATGGATGTGAAAGTGGAACCCTCAAAATGCTAAGGACAAAGAATTGGCTCAAGCTCAAAAGTTCAAGACTCTTCATTTTATATTTTAGTGATCCAAGATCACATTGAGTCTTTAGGAAAAGCCAATACTATCAAGGAGGGATGAGGTGTTGCTTAATGAGCCTCTTGCTTTATGTGCTTGGTGATATGCTCCAAAATCCTCAACCACTTTATCATAACCACAAATGACCTAAACCCTAAGCCAAACTCGGTCATACCGATTCTTTCAATCCGGCGCCACCGAGTTTCACTTGTCATTTGCCACTGCCAAACCCTAGCAATTCGGTCCTACCGATAAGGATCTCGGTCTCACCGAGATGGGCTTGCAAACTCTCTGTTTCCCTTTCATAACTTTTCGGTCTCACCGAAAGAGCGAATCGGTCCCACCGAGAATGCAAGGTAAACTCTATGTTTCCTTCTTGTAACGTTTCGGTCTCACCGAAAGAGCGAGTCAGTCCCACCGAGTTTGCCTGACCAACTCTCTGGTTAGCTTATTGCCAAACTTGGTCTCACCGAGATTACGTTATGACCAAACCCTAACCGAATCGGTCCTACCAAGTTGCATGTCAGTCCCACCGAAATTCCTAACGGTCACTAGGTTTACTATTTCGGTCCGACCGAGTTTTCTGATTCGGTCCCACCGAGATTGATAAATTGTGTGTAACGGTTGGATTTTGTGTGGAGGCTATAAATACCCCTCCACCTCCTCTTCACTCGTGGAGAGATCAATCAGAACACATACACCATTCCAACTCATATGTTCTAAGAGAGAACCACCTACTCATGTGTTGAGACCAAGATATTCCATTCAAACCATATGAATCTTGATGTCTAGGCTTCCCCAAGTTGCTTTCCACTCAAATCTTCTTTCCACTAGATCCAAATCCTATGAAAGAGAGTTGAGTGTTGGGGAGACTATCATTTGAAGCACAAGAGCAAGGAGTTCATCATCAGCACACCATTTGTTACTTCTTGGAGAGTGGTGTCTCCTAGATTGGCTAGGTGTCACTTGGGAGCCTCCGACAAGATTGTGGAGTTGAACCAAGGAGTTTTTAAGGGCAAGGAGATCGCCTACTTCGTGAAGATCTACCGCTAGTGAGGCAAGTCCTTCGTGGGTGATGGCCATGGTGGGATAGACAAGGTTGCTTCTTTGTGGACCCTTCGTGGGTGGAGCCCTCCGTGGACTCGCGCAACCGTTACCCTTCGTGGGTTGAAGTCTCCATCAACGTGGATGTAGGATAGCACCACCTATCTGAACCACGGGAAAAACATCCGTGTCTCCAATAACGTTTGAATTCTCCAAACCCTTCCCTTTATATTCTTGCAAATTGCATGCTTTACTTTCCGCTGCCAATATACTCTTTGCATGCTTGCTTGAATTGTGTAATGATTGCTTGACTTGTCCAAAGATAGCTAAAAACTGCCAAGAACTAAAATTCGGAAAAGGTTAAGTTTTTATTTGGTCAAGTAGTCTAATCACCCCCCCCCCTCTAGACATACTTTTGATCCTACAAGTGGTATCAGAGCTTTGGTCTCCATTTTCCTTGATCTCCATAGCTTTTGGTGGTCATAGCCTTGGTTTCACAACCTAGGAGAGTATGGCGTCTAGCGAGGGAAATTATCACCGTAGAGGTCCTTACTTTGATGGTACTAATTTTGCTAGTTGGAAGCATAAAATGAAAATGCATATTCTTGGACATAACCCCGCCGTATGGGCTATTGTTTGTGTTGGCTTGCAAGGTGAGTTCTTTGATGGGAGGGAACCAAACCGTGAAGCTACCGCGGATGAGTTGAAGATGTTGCAATACAATTCTCAAGCTTGTGATATTCTCTTCAATGGATTGTGCCCCGAAGAATTCAACAAAATCAGCCGCCTTGAGAATGCAAAGGAAATTTGGGACACTTTGATTGATATACACGAAGGTACCGACTCCGTCAAGGAATCCATGTTGGATGTGCTCCAAAGTCAACTTGACAAGTTCAAGATGAAGGATGGTGAAGGTGTCGCCGAAATGTACTCTAGGCTTGCTCTCATCACAAATGAGATTGCCGGCTTAGGAAGTGAAGAGATGACCGATAGATTCATCATCAAGAAGATCCTAAGAGCCTTGGATGGGAAATATGATACCGTGTGCACATTGATTCAAATGATGCCCAATTACAAAGATCTCAAGCCAACGGAAGTGATTGGAAGGATTGTTGCTCATGAGATGTCACTCAAGGATAAAGTGGAACTTCACAACAAGTCAAGTGGTGCCTACAAAGCCTCATGTGAAGTCCCCACATCATCAAGTGAGAAGCAAACCTTCAATGAAGAATTGAGCTTAATGGTGAAGAACTTCAACAAGTTCTACAAGAGTAGAAGGAAAGATAGAAGCTTCAAGTCAAGGTCATACAATGACAAAAGATCTTCTAGTCAAGAGCGAAACTGCTATAAATGTGAAAGACCCGGACACTATTCCAATGAGTGTACGGCTCCCTAGAAGAGAAGAGAAGATTCTCCAAAAAGAAGAAGAAAAGAATCACCACCAAGAGAGAGAAGGACTAGAGATGATCGTTATGAACAGAGATACTCACAGAGAAGCAAGGATTCGGAAAGGAAGGAAAAATCATCAAGTAGCTATACAAAACGAAGACATCAAGCTCATGTTGGTGAATGGGTATCCGGCTCCGACTCCGACAGCCACTCCGAGAGAAGTTATCACTCCGACTCCGAAGATACTCAAGATGAAGGTGTTGCCGGTCTAGCACTTGTGTCAACCAACTCCTACGACATATTTGACTCACCAAATGAAGGAATTGGAAGATGCTTCATGGCCAAAGGTCCTAAGGTAACACACCCCAAGTATGTTGATTTTAATAGTGATGAAGATGACTTGTTAGGTGATGATGACTTGCTTGTTGACAACTCTAGTGATGAGTACTATGATGAAACATCAATAAATCATGCTAAAACGAATGACAATGATAAGGAGAAGATTGAGGCTCTAACTAAAGAACTAAACACTCTTAAGTTAGCTCATGAAACTATCTTCAAAGATCATAGAGAACTTTTAAGAGCTCATGAGAAATTACGCTTTGAAAAGCTCAATCTTGAGCAAGAGCATGAATTCTTAAAAGCAATCAATGATGATCTCCCCAAGAAAAGTTATTCTTACATTGCGAAGCGTTTACTATTATCCACTTACATGCCTCAAGTCAAGTCTAGTAACAAGAACAAGAAAGATTCTTCCTCTAGTAGTAACAATGATCATGCTAAATCCAATATTGTTGCTTCTAGTAGTTCTCTTGATTCCACTAATGATTCTCTTAGCCAAGTTACACTTGAGCAAGAAAATAGCTTATTGAAGGGGATTATAGAGAAAGGAGTATACAAAAGCCTTGCCGGGAGTAAGCAATTCGAGGAAATTGTGCGCAAGCAAGGAATGCACCGGAAGAATCAAGGTGTTCGTTTTGAATGAAAGTTCAATGCCAATGGAGTTGAATGGGAACAAGATCAATACCCCAAGACAAAGTTTGTTCCTCAACAAGAGAAGTATGATACTTCTTTCAAGGGGACACAAGCTCGAGATGATCTTCCACCACAAGAATACAAGCAAAAAGGCAAGGACAAGCTTCAAGAGGAGATTGATGCATTTGAAGAAGCTCCTAAGACCTTAGTCAAGTGGATTCCCAACACCACGTCAAGTTCCACTTCATCAAGTACGACTACAACTCCAAGGATTCCCATCAAGATGGTGTGGATCCAAAAAAAGAAGAACTAGAGAGTTCTTGAGGGTGACTCCGCCAACATATTGCACTCTCATCATTTTGGCAAGAACAAGTGCAATCAACTTCCACATCATGCACTAGTTCAAGGAGTCACAAACCCTCTTGTTGGTAAGACAAGGGACAAGGTAACCTAAAGTTTTCATGGACATCATCTTGTGTATGCATCACTCTATGTCTATGGATATCCTTGTTTGTTCCTTGTGGGACTAACCCATGTAGGTACTGAAAGTGCAATTCATTAGCTCCAAGTGATCTACATCAACATTGAGCATCCACATCTTCAACATCTACATGAAGTCATCATCGACAAAACCCAAGGTTAGTTCATCCCTCTTAGGGGGGATATCACATCTAGGGGGAGCTTTACTCTAAGACTTGAGTTAAAGCAACTCTCAAGATGTGAATACAACAATGCTTTATGTAAAAGTGGTAACCCCACTTGAGCTTAAACGATGAGTATGACCTACGATCAAGTGTTCTCACTTGACTCCTAAGTCAATATACTCATATATAGATGACCTAGTCATCGCAAATTGCTTGATAGATGCTAGAATTGATTGTGCATGCTTTGCCACATATTTCATTTGCCATCTTATTGTGTGAGCATGTTGGTTGCATATTTTACTCATTCGAGGGCATCCACTTGTTGTTTTGATTGTTTGGCTTTATCTTCTTTTGCCAAGTGGATGGACAAGAATGCCTAAGAACCTCCTCTAGCTATCTATGCTTTTCTCGTCTCAGACTCTATTCATGCTGCATCACAAAACTTGATCAAGTCAGATTCGAACCACTCTGTGTGAGGAGCGCTCGGAGTCCTCGATTCGTCAGAGACTTAAACTTCCAAAACCTCTTTGTGAGTCTCGGTCTGACCGATACCATACTTTCGGTCCTACCGAGATCATTAAGTTGAACTAGGTTTTCGATCTCGGTGCAACTGATTTGAACCACTCGGTCACACCGAGTTGTTCCACTCGGTCACACCGACAGGGTCGGGCTATATATAGTGACGGGCAGAATTTTGGAAATTTCTCCGAAACCTCTTCGCCCGCGCATAGCTCGCTCTGCCTCCTGGGTCTCCGGATCGTCCTCCTCACCGCCAGCAGCCTCTAGTCGCTGGTCTCCGTCGCCGTCAAAGGGAATTCTGCCCCGCTGTTGCCACCGTAGCGAGTCTCCGTCGAACTAGGGTATGGACTCGATCTTTGTGCTATTCTCCAATCCGATTCCTAGCACATTGTGATCATCATGATTCTTGCCACATTTGATAAACTCCTATACAGTCAATGAACTCGTAGATCAGGTTTACTTCGAAAATTTTAGGGTTAGGTTTCCACCGAAACCATCTCAGACCCACCGAGTTGAAAAACTCGGTCCCACCGATTTGGCTTATGCCATTGCACAAGTAAAACTCGGTCTGACCGAGAATTACTTATCGGTGTGACCGATTTTGGAACTCTGTGAAACCCTAGCAGTCTCGGTGCCACCGAACTGTGACTCGGTCTGACCAAGTTCACTAGTTCTGGTGCCAACACTGCTTCGGTGTCACTGAGTTTGAAAATCGGTAGATCCGAGATGATCTCAGTGGGAAACTAAAACTAAGTTTTTGAATTATTCTTTTGCAAAAATCTCTGCATTTTGTGATGCTCATCCACTCTATCTCATCTATAATCTATTCATAGGGTTAGCAGTCAGTTTGCATCATGTCAGACCAGAGTGACAGCCAGAACTTGTCAGAGCAGCAAGTACAGTTGAGTGAGGGCGCTAGCCCCTCAAGTTCCTCAGATGATGGCAGCAGGAGCACACCCAGCAACCTGCCTAAAGCTGCCACACGTCAAAGGAAGAAGAGAACCTCAGATTCTGAAGATGAGGACTATGTGGCAGAGGAAGAGGCCACATCAAAGAGAGCTGAGCCAGCAGCAGGCACAAAGCTAGGCCTGAAAATCAAAAGGCCAGCAGGCAGGCAGCCCATGTCAAAGGCTAGGGCTTCAACTGTGAAGCCTGCTCCCATTGAGCCCATTGCTGCTGAGGGCAAAAAGAGGAAAGAACGAGTGAAGAAGACTGTGGCCAGAGTGCTTGGGAAGGCCTCCATCATGGTAGATGAGGAGGAGGAAGAAGAAGAGGTTGCTGCACCAGCACCCAAGGCAGCCAAACTTATGGGAGATGCCATAAGGTCAGGGACAGCTGCATCCAAGCCCAAGGCTGCATCTAAGCCTAAGAGTGCACCCAAGAGAAACACCAGAAGCATCCCAGCCACTGAGAAGGACAAGGCCCCAATGCCTGAAGTTGTGGAGGAAGAAGAAGAGCATGTCCTTAGGAAGCTCAAGCCCAAGATCCCAGACCACAACGATGCTCATCCTGTGGCTGAGGATATGAAGCTCAGGAGAGATTCAGGGTTGAGGAAGTGGAGAGAAGAAGATCCGTATGCTTCTAGGAGAAGGACTGCAGTGGACTACAGGTTTCATACCAAGGAGCAGCAGGATTTCTATGAGACAGTTTTGCTTGACAAGAAGCCAATTGTATGTGACATGAGGTGGGTCGACTGGACCTACATGAAGGAAAATGAGGAACACTACCCTGGAGTATATGACAGCTTTAGTGCGTGTGGAGTGGCAGACTTTGTTGGGCAGAAGCTCACAAAGTGGAACGAGGAGCTAATCATGCAATTCTACTCCACAGCACACTTCTACCCGGATGGCAGGATCACTTGGATGTCAGAGGGTACAAGGTACCAATCAACTGTTGAGGAATGGGCGAAGTTGATCAATGCCCCAGAGGAGCAAGAAGATGACTTGGACATTTATGCCAAGAAGAGGATGGACCACAACACTATGTCCAACATGTACAAGGAGATTCCGAATGAAGCACTTGACATGTTCAAGTTTGGCTCAGTGCACTATCTTCTGTCAGGACTGCCCACTATCAACTGGATTCTAAGGCACACCCTGTTGCCCAAGTCTAGAGATCACAAGATGATCAGAGGTCACGCGATCAATTTGCTTCATGTCTTTGACGTGCCTCAAAAATTCAAAGTCATGAGTCTCATAGTGGAAACAATCAAGAGGACAGTAGCAGACCAGAAGAGAAGCTGTGGATATGCCCCACAGATTCAGGAGCTCATCAACTCCAAGATGGGCACGGGCATATACCTCTTGGATAAGGAACACCTGCCCACCCGTCCAGATTTTGAAGATAACCAAGTGGTCATGACTGAGAATGAGCCATCATCTGCCCATGCACAAGCTCAGAAGGAGAAGGCGAAGAAGGAGAAAGCTGCCAGGATGCCTACTCAAGGGGAGGCATCTGATTACTTCCTGAAAACCAAACAAGAGTAGCTTGGTTACCTGATTGCGTCCACTCTGCGGATTGAGAAAGGACTTGCCACCCTGACTCAGAACCAGGCAAGCTTAGAGAGGATCATGGAATAGAGGTTCTATGACTTGGACATCAAGGTGACAGAGATACAGACTGCCGTGGAGCAGCTCTAGGAGGACATGAATGAGAGGAGAGGCAGGACCACGACTGATGCTTTTGCCAGGGTGCCACGAGGTCCGAGGTCGTCTGCACTGCCAGTTGCTGACACCAGAGCTACAACGTCTGCGCCAGCCACAGCCTCAATTCCACCAGCTCCAGCATCCACTTCAGCCTCAACTCCGACCACGTCTACCGAAGGCTTCGTCCTTGGAGTGCTCCGGACTCCACCACCACCTGAAGATCAAGCCTGAGCGTCGACTTAGCACTATGCATTTTCTAGGAACTTTTTGGTAACTTGTTGCCAAAGGGGGAGAAAATGTATAGATCATAGGCTTTGAGAGAGAGTGTTGCTTTTATTCTCTCTTGTTTTATTTGGTGGTTTTTCGAACTTTGTTTGCTTGTGTACGAGATACAATGCCCTTATCTGTGTGAGACATCGATGATCATGTGTTTGATCATAAGCTACACTTAATGTTTGCTTAATGCTATTATTATTCTATCTATCTTATGTGATCACTCACTATTCTTTGTGATGAGTGCATGTATTTCAATCTTATCATTTTTGAGCGCTCCACCAAGATGTATGTGACATGGAAGAGTAACCCATGACTCTAACTCCTTGTGCATTTGCAGTCCAAAGCAAATTTTAAATATGCACAAATTTAGGGGGAGCTCTTATTTGTCACATACTTCTCAAAGCGACGATATATTTCATGCTTATTATCATTTGTCGAAGCTTTGATCTATATGTTGTCATCAATTACCAAAAAGGGGGAGATTGAAAGTGCAACTATCCCTAGGTGGTTTTGGTAATTCATAAAAACATATAGCTCATTGAGCTAATGCTATTTCAAGATGATTATTTCAGGAAAGCTCAATGATTGGCATGGCATGGATGTGAAAGTGGAACCCTCAAAATGCTAAGGACAAAGAATTGGCTCAAGCTCAAAAGTTCAAGACTCTTCATTTTATATTTTAGTGATCCAAGATCACATTGAGTCTTTAGGAAAAGCCAATACTATCAAGGAGGGATGAGGTGTTGCTTAATGAGCCTCTTGCTTTATGTGCATGGTGATATGCTCCAAAATCCTCAACCACTTTTCCATAACCACAAATGACCTAAACCCTAAGCCAAACTCGGTCATACCGATTCTTTCAATCCGGCGCCACCGAGTTTCACTTGTCATTTGCCACTGCCAAACCCTAGCAATTCGGTCCTACCGATAAGGATCTCGGTCTCACCGAGATGGGCTTGGAAACTCTCTGTTTCCCTTTCGTAACTTTTCGGTCTCAGCGAAAGAGCGAATCGGTCCCACCGAGAATGCAAGGTAAACTCTATGTTTCCTTCTTGTAACGTTTCGATCTCACCGAAAGAGCGAGTCGGTCCCACCGAGTTTGCCTCACCAACTCTCTGGTTAGCTTATTGCTAAACTCGGTCTCACCGAGTTTGTGCAATCGGTCTCACCGAGATTACGTTATGCCCAAACCCTAACCGAATCGGTCCTACCGAGTTGCATGTCAGTCCCAACGAAATTTCTAACGGTCACTGGGTTTACTATTTCGGTCCGACCGAGTTTTCTGATTCGGTCCCACCGAGATTGATAAATTGTGTGTAACAGTTGGATTTTGTGTGGAGGCTATAAATACCCCTCCACCTCCTCTTCACTCGTGGAGAGAGCAATCAGAACACATACACCATTCCAACTCATATGTTCTGAGAGAGAACCACCTACTCATGTGTTGAGACCAAGATATTCCATTAAACCATATGAATCTTGATCTGTAGCCTTCCCGAAGTTGCTTTCCACTCAAATCTTCTTTCCACCAGATCCAAATCCAATGAAAGAGAGTTGAGTGTTGGGGAGACTATCATTTGAAGCACAAGAGCAAGGAGTTCATCATCAACACACCATTTGTTACTTCTTGCAGAGTGGTGTCTCCTAGATTGGCTAGGTGTCACTTGGGAGCCTCCGACAAGATTGTGGAGTTGAACCAAGGAGTTTGTAAGGGCAAGGAGATCGCCTACTTCGTGAAGATCTACCGCTAGTGAGGCAAGTCCTTCGTGGGTGATGGCCATGGTGGGATAGACAAGGTTGCTTCTTCGTGGACCCTTCATGGGTGGAGCCCTCCGTGGACTCGCGCAACCGTTACCCTTCGTGGGTTGAAGTCTCCATCAACGTGGATGTAGGATAGCACCACCTATCCGAACCACGGGAAAAACATCTGTGTCTCAAATAGCGTTTGAATTCTCCAAACCCTTCCCTTTATATTCTTGCAAATTGCATGCTTTAATTTCCGCTGCCAATATACTCTTTGCATGCTTGCTTGAATTGTGTAATGATTGCTTGACTTGTCCTAAGATAGCTAAAAACTGCCAAGAACTAAAATTGGGAAAAGGTTAAGTTTTTATTTGGTCAAGTAGTTTAATCACCCCCCTCTAGACATACTTTCGATCCTACATCTAGCTCACCTCCCATGCACACAAGGTGTTCGATGGAATGCCCGAGCCACACTACTTAAGCTTTCTCCTCTCCAAGCTCGACCTCCAAGCTCCATTTTCCATAATATTTGTCTAGGTTTAGCGGTCCGTCACGCCCCGTTCCCGTCTTCACCGCCGTCGATCACCCGCGCCGAGCTCATCGCCGGCACCACCGTGGTGAGCCTCTTGTGTTATCCTCTTTCTGAAAGGAAAATATTCTTACTTGCATGTTTACATAGATACTTGTATTATTTTCTTACTTTTATTATTGCATCTTATATAGTGCAATGGTTTTGGTATCCGCCCCCGTCGGCCCTCGTCCTGTCTATGATTCGGATGTGGTATATATATTATCTTTATAACTATTGGTTCATTTATTGTTTATGAAAATTATGCCGACCAAAGTGACATAGATTTTATTTATGTAGGATGTATGTGAATCGGAAATGCCAACCGACCCTATTGTCGAGAGGTTAAATTTAGTTGAAGAAGAAAACAATTTGTTGAAGGAAAAAATTAAAAAAATTGAGGAGGAGAAGATGATATTGGAGTTGCATGTTGCGGATGTCGTCGATGATCACAAGATCAAGATGGATGCAATGCGCTTGAAGATTAAAAAGATTAGAAAATATGCCATTCATACCGAGGCTTGGTATCATTATGCCGTTGGATCAATTGTTACCTTGGTTGCGATTATGATCGCATTTGTTTTCGCATTGAAATGTTTTACATAGTTTCAATGTATGGTTTAATTAATTAGATGCTCTGGAGAGCTATATGTTGTTAGATGAGAACTATGTATGCACTTTGGTTTTAATGTGATGATGAACTTCTATTAATTTGGACACTTAATTATATATAATGCATGCAGATGAACCGGCAATGGATGTATGGTGACAGACACACCCGTGAGTACATTAAGGGCATGCATGAGTTTCTTGAAGCGGCTGAGGCAAACAAGCAGAATGGTTTTATGTGTTGTCCATGCACTGAATGTGGGAATACGAGGTCTTACTCTAACCGGAAAATCCTTCACTCCCACCTGCTTTACAAGGGTTTCATGCCACACTATAATGTTTGGACGAGGCACGGAGAAATAGGGGTTATGATGGAAGACGGCGAAGAAGAAGAGTACGATGACAACTATGTGCCCCCTGAATATGGTGATGCTGCAACGGGGGGAGCTGGTGAAGATCAAGAGGAACCAGACGATGTGCCCAATGATGCTGCAACGGGTGAAGCTGCTGAAGATCAAGAGGAACCAGACGATGTGCCCGATGATTGTGATCTCCGCCGGGTCATTGTCGATGCAAGGACGCAATGCGAAAGTGAAAAGGAGAAGCTGAAGTTCGATCACATGTTAGAGGATCACAAAAAAGGGTTGTACCCCAATTGCGAAGATGTCAACACACAGCTCGGTATCGTACTGGAATTGCTGTAGTGGAAGGCAGAGAATGCTGTGGCTGACAAAGGATCTGAGAAGCTACTGAAAATATTGAAGAAGAAGCTTCCAAAGGATAACGAATTGCCCGACAGTACATACGTAGCAAAGAAGGTCGTATGCCCTCTAGGATTGGACGTGGAGAAGATACATGCATGCCCTAATGATTGCATCCTCTACCGTGGTGCATACAAGGATCTGAACGCATGTCCGGTGCATTGCGGTATAAGATCAGACGAGATGACCCTGGTGATGTTGACGGAGAGCCCCCCAGGAAGAGGGTTCCTACGAAGGTGATGTGGTATGCTCCTATAATACCACGGTTGAAACGTGTAGGATCGAAAGTATGTCTAGAGGGGGGTGATTAGACTACTTGACCAAATAAAAACTTAACCTTTTCCCAATTTTAGTTCTTGGCAGATTTTAGCTACTTTAGGACAAGTCAAGCAATCATCACACAATTCAAGCAAGGATGCAAAGAGTATATTGGCAGCGGAAAGTAAAGCATGCAACTTGCAAGAATGTAAAGGGAAGGGTTTGGAGAATTCAAACACAACTGGAGACACGGATGTGTTTCCCGTGGTTCGGATAGGTGGTGCTATCCTACATCCACATTGATGGAGACTTCAACCCACGAAGGGTAACGGTTGCGCGAGTCCACGGAGGGCTCCACCCACGAAGGGTCCATGAAGAAGCAACCTTGTCTATCCCACCATGGCCATCGCCCACGAAGGACTTGCCTCACTAGCGGTACATCTTCACGAAGTAGGCGATCTCCTTGCCCTTACAAACTCCTTGGTTCAACTCCACAATATTGTCAGAGGCTCCCAAGTGACACCTAGCCAATCTAGGAGACACCACTCTCCAAGAAGTAACAAATGGTGTGTTGATGATGAACTACTTGCTCTTGTGCTTCAAATGATAGTCTCCCCAACACTCAACTCTCTCTCACAGGATTTTGATTTGGTGGAACGAAGATTTGAGTGGAAAGCAACTTGGGGCAGGCTAGAGATCAAGATTCATATGGTAGGAATGGAATATCTTGGTCTCAACACATGAGTAGGTGGTTCTTTCTCAGAACATATGGGTTCGAAGTGTAGATGTGTTATGATGGCTCTCTCCACGAGTGAAGAGGAGGTGGAGGGGTATATATAGCCTCCACACAAAATCTAACCGTTACACACAATTTACCAATCTCGGTGGGACCAAATCAACAAACTCAGTCAGACCGAAATAGTAAACCTAGTGACCGTTAGAGATTTTCGGTGGGACTGACATGCAACTCGGTAGGACCAATATGGTTAGGGTTAGGGCATAAGGTAATCTCGGTGAGACCGATTACACAAACTCGGTGAGACCGATTTTGGTAATAAGCTAACTAGAGAGTTGGTCAGGTAAACTCGGTGGGACCGATTTGCTCTTTCGGTGAGACCGAAATGTTACAAAAAGGAAACAGAGAGTTTACATTGCAATCTCGGTGGGACTGATCCGCTCTTTTGGTGAGACCGAAAAGTTACGAAAGGGAAATAGAGAGTTTGCAATCCCATCTTGATGAGACCGAGATCCCTATCGGTAGAACCGTTTTGCTACGGTTTGGCAATGGCTATGACAAGTGAAACTCGGTGGCGCCGGGTTGAAAGAATCGGTAGGACCGAGTTTGGCTTTGGGTTTAGGTCAAATGTGGATATGGAAAAGTAGTTGATGGTGTTGGAGCATATCACTAAGCACATGAAGCAAGAGGCTCATTAAGCAACACCTCATCCCACCTTGATAGTATTGGCTTTTCCTAAAGACTCAATGTGATCTTGGATCACTAAAATATAAAATGAAGAGTCTTGAGCTTTTGAGCTTGAGCCAATCCTTTGTCCTTAGCATTTTGAGGGATCCACTTTCAACATCCATGCCATGCCAATCATTGAGCTTTCCTGAAATAATCATCTTGGAATAGCATTAGCTCAATGAGCTATATGTTGTTATGAATTACCAAAACCACCTAGGGATAGTTGCACTTTCAATCTCCCCCTTTTTGGTAGTTGATGACAACATATAGATCAAAGCTTCGACAAATAATAATAAGAATGGAATATATCGTCGCTTTGAGAAGTGTGTGATAAGTAAGAGCTCCCCCTAAATTTGTGCATATTTAAAGTTTGCTTTGGACTGCAAATGCACAAGGAGTTAGACTCATGGGTTACTCTTCCATCTCACATACATCTTGGTGGTGCACTCAAAATGATAAGAATTGAAATACATGCACTCGTCACCAAAGAAAGTGAATGATCACATAAGATAGATAGGATAATATCAAGCATGCATAAGTGTATCTTATGATCAAACACATGATCATCAATGTCTCACAGGCATATCAAAGTATCTCAACCAAAAGCAAACAAAGTTCGAAAAACCACCAAATAAAGCAAGAGAGAATAAAAGGAGCACACTCTCTCTCTCGAAGCCTATGATCTACACATTTTTCTCCCCCTTTGGCAACAAGTTACCAAAAAGTTCCTAGAAAATTCATAGTGCTAGATCGACTCTCAGGCTTGATCTTCTGGTGGTGGTGGAGTCCGGAGCACTCCAAGGACGAGGCCTTCTGTAGACGTGGTTGGAGTTGAAGCTGATGTAGATGCTGGAGCTGGTTGGGCTGGTGCTGTAGCTGGAGCTGAGGTGGTGGCTCTGGTGTCAGGAACTGGCACTGCAATCGACCTCTGAGCTCGTGGCACTCTGGCAAATGCATCAGTTGTAGTCTTGCCCTTCCTCTCCTGCATATCATCCTGAAGTTGCTCCACTGCAGACTGAATTTTTGTCACCTTCACATCTAGGTCATAGAACTTCTGTTCCATGATTCTTTCTAAGCTCTGCTGATTCTGAGTGAGGGTGGCCAGTCCTTGCTCAATCCTTAGTGTGGATGCAATCAAGTAGCCAAGCTGCTCTTATTTGGTCTTCAAGAAATACTCAGATGCCTCCGCTTGAGTTGGCATCTTGGCAGCTTTCTCCTTCCTTGCCTTCTCCTTCTTTGCTTGTGCTTGTGTAGATGATGGTTCATTCTCATTCATGACAACTTGATTGTCCTCAAAGTCTGGATGGATGGGCAGGTGTTCCTTGTCCAATAAGTATATGCCTGTGCCCATCTTTGAGTTGATGAACTCCTAAATCTGAGGGGCATAACCACAGCTCCTCTTCTGATCTGCTGCAGTCCTCTTGATAGTCTCTACTATGAGGCTCATGACCTTGAATTTGTGAGGTACATCAAATACGTGAAGCAAATTGATTGCATGGCCTCTGATCATCTTGTGATCACCTGACTTGGGCAAGAGAGTGTGCCTCAAAATCCAATTAATAGTTGGCAGCCCTGACAGAAGATAATGCACTGAGCCAAATTTGAAAGTTTCAAGAGCTTCATTTGGAATTTCCTTGTACATATTGGACATAGAGTTGTGGTCCATCTTCTTCTTGGCATAGATATCCAAGTCATCTTCCTGCTATTCTGGGGCATTGATCAACTGAGCCCAGTCAGCAACTGTTGATTGATACCTTGTCCCTTCTGACATCCACACAATCCTTCCATCTGGATAGAAGTGTGCTGTGGATTAGAACTGCATGATCAACTCTTCATTCCACTTTGTGAGCTTCTGCCCAACAAAGTCTGCTACTCCACAAGCATTGAAGCTATCATACACTCCAGGATAGTGTTCTTCATTGTCCTTGATGTACTCTCAATTGACCCATCTCATGTCACAAACAATGGGCTTCTTGTCCAACAAAACTGTCTCATAGAAGTCCTGCAGCTCCTTAGTGTGGAACCTATAAACAACAGAACTTCTTCTCCTTGAAGCATATGGATCTGCTTCTCTCCACTTCCTTAGCCCTGAATCTCTTCTGATTTTCGTGTCCTCAGCCACAGGATGAGCATCATTGTGGTCTGGGATCTTGGGCTTAAGCCTCCTGAGCACTTGACCTTCTTCTTTTTCAGCAATGTCAGGCACTGGGGCCTTGTTCTTCTCAGCAGCTGGTATGCTCCTTGTATTCCTCTTTGGTGCTGGCTTGGGCTTGGAGGCAGCTTTGGGTGCTTCTTTGGGCTTTGATGCAGCAGCCCCTGTCCTGATAGCATCACCCATAAGCTTAGGTGCTGGTGCAGCAACCTCTTCTTCCTCTTCCTCTTCCTCTTCTGAGTCTCTCATGATTGAGGATCTCCCAAGCACTCTGGAAGTGGTCTTTTTGACCCTTTCCTTCCTCTTCTTCCCTTCAGCAGCAACTCGCTCTATGGGTTCAGGCTTTTTAGGAATCTGAGTTGAAGCTCTGGCTTTTGGCATAGGCTGTCTACCTGCTGGCCTTTTGATTTTCAATCCTAGCTTTGTGCCTTGAGCTGAGCCATACTCCTTCTTGAGCACTACTTTCTTGGAAGTAGCTTCCTCTTCTGCCACATAGTCCTCATCCTCTGAGTCTGAGGTTCTCTTCTTCCTTTGTCTGGTGGCAGCTTTTGGCAGATTGCTAGGGGTGCTCCTGCTGCCTTCATCAGTAGAACTGGAGGGACTAGTGCCCTCACTCATGTGCACTTGCTGTTCTGACACATTCTGGCTGTCACTCTGATCTGACATGATGAACAAGCTGTCTGCTAACCCTGTGAATAGTTTATAGATGAGGTAGAATAGATGAGCATCACAAAATGCAGAGATTTTTGCAAAAGAATGACTCAAAATCTTAGTTTTAGTTTCCCACAGAAATCATTTCGGATCTACCGATTTTTAAACTCGGTGATACCGAAGCAGTTTTGGAACCTAAACTAGTGAACTCGGTCAGACTGAGTCACAGTTCGGTGGCACCGAGACTGCTAGGGTTTCACAAAGTTCCAAAATCAGTCACACCGATTAGTAATTCTCGGTCAGACCAAGACTTACTTGTCCAATGGCATGAGCCAAATCGGTGGGACCGAGTTTTTCAACTCGGTGGGTCTGAGATGGTTTCAGCGGAAACATAACCCTATAATTTTCGAATCAAACCTATTCTACGAATGCATTGATTGGATAGGAGTGTTTCAAACGTGGCTAGAATCAATATGATCACAATGTGCTAGGAATCAGATTGGGGATAGCACAAAGATCGAGTCCATACCCTAGTTCGGCGGAGACTCGCTATGGCGGCAACAGCGGGGTAGAATTCCGTTGATGGTGATGGAGACCAGCGACTGGAGGCGGCTGGCGGCGAGGAGACGATCCGGAGACCATGTTGGCAGAGCGAGCTATCGCATGGGCGAAGGGGTTCGGAGAAATTTCCAAATTTTTGCCCGTGACTATATATAGCCCGACCCTGTCGGTGTGACCAAGTGGAACAACTCGGTGGCACCGGGATGCAAAACTGTCTACAGTTATAGCAACTCGGTGTGACCGAATGGTTCAAATCGGTTGCACCAAGATCGAAAATTCAGATCAACTTAATGATCTCGGTAGGACCGAAAGTAGGATATCGGTCAGACCAAGAATCATAAAGAGGTTTTGGAAGTTTAAGTCTATGACGAATCGGGAACTCCGAGTGCTCCTCACACAGAGTGGTTCGAATCTGACTTGATCAAATTTTGTGATGTAGCGTGAATAGAGTTTGAGACGAGAAAAGCATAGATACCTAGAGGAGATTCTTAGGCATTCTTGTCCATCCACTTGGCAAAAGGAAATAAAACCAAACAATCAAAACAACAAGTGGATGTCCTCGAATGAGTAAAATATGCAACCAACATGCTCACACAATAAAATGGAAATTGAAATATGTGACAAAGCATGCACAACCAATTCTAGCATCTATCAAGCAATTGGCGATGACTAGGTCATCTATATATGAGTATATTGACTTAGGAGTCAAGTGAGAACACTTGATCATAGGTCATACTCATCGTTTAAGCTCAAGTGGGGTTACCACTTTTACATAAAGCATTGTTGTGTTCACATCTTTAGAGTTGCTTTAGCTCAAGTCTTAGAGTAAAGCTCCCCCTAGATGTGATATCCCCCTAAGAGGGATGAACTAACCTTGGGTTTTGTCGATGATGACTTCATGTAGATGGTGAAGATGTGGATGCTCAATGTTGATGTAGATCACTTGGAGCTATCCATTTGAGTGAATTGCACTTTCAATACCTACATGGGTTAGTCCCATAAGGAACAAACAAGGATATCCATAGACATAGAGTGATGCACACACAAGATAATGTCCATGAAAACTTTTAGGTTACCTTGTCCCTTGTCTTACCAACAAAAGGGTTTGTGACTCCTTGAACTAGTGCAAGATGTGGAAGTTGATTGCACTTGTTCTTGCCAAAATGATAACAGTGAAGTATGTTGGCGGAGTCACCCTCAAGAACTCTCTAGTTCTTCTTCTTTTGGATCCACACCATCTTGATGGGAATCCTTGGAGTTGTAGTCATACTTGATGAAGTGGAACTTGGAGTGGTCTTGGGAATCCACTTGACTAAGGTCTTAGGAGCTTCTTCAAATGCATCAATTTCCTCTTGAAGCTTGTCTTTGCCTTTTTGCTTGTAGTCTTGTGGTGGAAGATCATCTTGAGCTTGTGTCCCCTTGAAGAAAGTATCATACTTCTCTTGTTGAGGAACAAACTTTGTCTTGGGGTATTGATCTTCTTCCCACTCAACTCCATTGGCATTGAACTTTCGTTCAAAACCAACACCTTGATTCTTCCGGTGCATTCCTTGCTTGCGTACAGTTTCCTTGAATTGCTTACTCCCGGCAAGCCTTTTGTACACTCCTTTCTCTATAATTCCCTTCAATAAGCTATTTTCTTGCTCAAGTGTAACTTGGCTAAGAGAATCATTAGTGGAATCAAGAGAACTACTAGAAGCAACAATATTGGATTTATCATGATCATTGTTACTACTAGAGGAAGAATCTTTCTTGTTCTTGTTACTAGACTTCACTTGAGGCATGTAAGTGGATAAGAGTAAACGCTTGGCAATGTAAGAAGAACATTTCTTGCGGAGATCATCATTGATTGCCTTTAAAAACTCATGCTCTTGCTCAAGATTGAGCTTTTCAGAGCGTAACTTCTCATGAGCTCTTAAAAGTTCTCGATGATCTTCGAAGATAGTTTCATGAGCTAACTTAAGAGTGTTTAGTTCTTTAGTTAGAGCCTCAATCTTCTCCTTATCATTGTCATTCATTTTATCTTGATTAGCATGATTAATTGATGTTTCATCATAGTATTCATCACTAGACTTGTCAACAAGTAAATCATCATCACCTAACAAGTCATCTTCATCACTATTAAAATCAACATACTCGGGGTGTCTTACCTTAGGACCTTTGCTCATGAAGCATCTTCCAATTCCTTCATTTGGTGAGTCAATTATATCATAGGAGTTGGTTGTCACAAGTGCTAGACCGGCAACACCTTCATCTTGAGTATATTCGGAGTCGGAGTGATAACTTCTCTCAGAGTAGTCGTCAGAGTCAGAGCCGGATACCCATTCACCAACATAAGCTTGATGTCTTTGTTTTATGTAGCTCCTTGATGATTTTTCCTTCCTTTCCGAATCCTTGCTTCTCTGTGAGTATCTTCGTTCATAACGATCATCTCTACTCCTTCTCTCTCTTGGTGGTGATTCTTCTCTTTTGCATCTTCTTTTTGGAGAGTCTTCTCTTCTCTTGCAGGGAGCCGTACACTCATTGGAATAGTGTCCGGGTCTTCCACAATTGTAGCAGTTTCGCTCTCGACTAGAAGATCTTTTGTCATTGTAGGACCTTGACTTGGAGCTTCTATCTTTGCTTCTACTCTTGTAGAACTTGTTGAAGTTCTTCACCATTAAGCTCAATTCTTCATTGAAGTTTTGTTTCTCACTTGATGATGTAGGGGCTTCACATGAGGCTTTGTAGGCACCACTTGATTTGTTGTGAAGTTCCTCTTTATCCTTAAGTGACATCTCATGAGCAACAATTCTTCCAATTACCTCCGTTGGCTTCAGATCTTTCTAATTGGGCATCATTTGGATCAATGTGCACACGGTATCATATTTTCCATCCAAGGCTCTTAGAATCCTCTTGATGATGAATCTATCGGTCATCTCTTCACTCCCTAAGCCGGAAATCTCATTTGTGATGAGAGCAAGCCTAGAGTACATTTCAGCGACACCTTCACCATCCTTCATTTTGAACTTGTCAAGTTGACTTTGAAGCACATCCAATTTGGATTCCTTGACGGAGTCAGTACCTTCGTGCATATCAATCAAAGTGTCCCAAATTTCCTTTGCATTCTCAAGACGGCTGATTTTGTTAAATTCTTCGGGGCACAATCCATTGAAGAGAATATCACAAGCTTGAGCATTGTATTGCAACATCTTCAACTCATCCGCGGTAGCCTCACGGTTTGGTTCTTTCCCATCACAGAAGTCACCATGCAAACCAACACACACAACAGCCCAAATGGCGAGGTTATGTCCAAGAATATGCATTTTCATTTTATGCTTCCAACTAGCAAAATTTGTACCATCAAAGTAAGGACCTCTACGGTGATAATTTCCCTCGCTAGACGCCATACTCTCCTAGGTTGTGAAACCAAGGCTATGACCACCAAAAGCTATGGAAATCAAAGCAAATGGAGACCAAAGCTCTGATACCACTTGTAGGCTCGAAAGTATGTCTAGAGGTGGGGTGATTAAACTACTTGACCAAATAAAAACTTAACCTTTTCCCAATTTTAGTTCTTGGCAGATTTTAGCTACTTTAGGACAAGTCAAGCAATCATCACACAATTCAAGCAAGCATGCAAAGAGTATATTGGCAGCGGAAAGTAAAGCATGCAACTTGCAAGAATGTAAAGGGAAGGGTTTGGAGAATTCAAACGCAATTGGAGACACGGATGTTTTTCTCGTGGTTCGGATAGGTGGTGCTATCCTACATCCACGTTGATGGAGACTTCAACCCATGAAGGGTAACGGTTGCGCGAGTCCACGGAGAGCTCCACCCACGAAGGGTCCACAAAGAAGCAACCTTGTCTATCCCACCATGGCCATCGCCCACGAAGGACTTGCCTCACAAGTGGTAGATCTTCATGAAGTAGGCGATCTCCTTGCCCTTACAAACTCCTTGGTTCAACTCCACAATCTTGTCGGAGGCTCCCAAGTGACACCTAGCCAATCTAGGAGACACCACTCTCCAAGAAGTAACAAATGGTGTGTTGATGATGAACTCATTGCTCTTGTGCTTCAAATGATAGTCTCCCCCACACTCAACTCTCTCTCTCACATGATTTGAATTTGGTGGAAAGAAGATTTGAGTGGAAAGCAACTTGGGGAAGGCTAGAGATCAAGATTCATATGGTAGGAATGGAATATCTTGGTCTCAACACATGAGTAGGTGGTTCTCTCTCAGAACATATGGGTTCGAAGTGTAGATGTGTTTTGATGGCTCTCTCCACGAGTGAAGAGGAGGTGGAGGGGTATATATAGCCTCCACACAAAATCTAACCATTACACACAATTTACAAATCTCGGTGGGACCGAATCAACAAACTCGGTCAGACCGAAATAGTAAACCTAGTGACCGTTAGAGATTTTTGATGGGACAGACATGCAACTCGGTAGGACCGATATGGTTAGGGTTAGGGCATAATGTAATCTCGGGGAGACCGATTACACAAACTCGGTGAGACCGATTTTGGTAATAAGCTAACCAGAGAGTTGGTCAGGTAAACTCGGTGGGACCGATTTGCTCTTTCGGTGAGACCGAAATGTTACAAAAAGAAACAAAGAGTTTACATTGCAATCTCGGTGGGACCGATCCGCTCTTTCGGTGAGATCGAAAAGTTATGAAAGGGAAACAGAGAGTTTGCAATCCCATCTCGGTGAGACCGAGATCGCTATCGGTAGAACCGATTTGCTAGGGTTTGGCAATGGCTATGACAAGTGAAACTCGGTGGCGCCGGGTTGAAAGAATCGGTAGGACCGAGTTTGGCTTTGGGATTAGGTCAAATGTGATATGTTAAAGTAGTTGAGGGTTTTGGAGCATATCACTAAGCACATGAAGCAAGAGGCTCATTAAGCAACACCTCATCCCTCCTTGATAGTATTGGCTTTTCCTAAAGACTCAATGTGATCTTGGATCACTAAAATATAAAATGAAGAGTCTTGAGCTTTTGAGCTTGAGCCAATCCTTTGTACTTAGCATTTTGAGGGGTCCACTTTCAACATCCATGCCATGCCAATCATTGAGCTTTCCTGAAATAATCATCTTGGAACAGCATTAGCTCAATGAGCTATATGTTGTTATGAATTACCAAAACCACCTAGGGATAGTTGCACTTTCAAAACGTCTGTTCAAAAACGAAGAGCATGCCAAGTTGATGCGATGGCACAGTGAGAACCGAAAGAAAGATGGGAACTTGAGAGCACCCGCAGACGGGTCGCAGTGGAGAAAAATCGAGAGAAAGTACTGGGATGAGTTTGCAAAGGACCCAAGGAATGTATGGTTTGCTTTAAGCGCAGAAGGCATTAATCCTTTCGTGGAGCAGAGCAGGAATCACAGCACCTGGCCCGTGACTCTATGTATGTATAACCTTCCTCCTTGGATGTGCATGAAGCGGAAGTTCATTATGATGCCAGTTCTCATCCAAGGCCCTAAGCAACCCGGCAACAAAATTGATGTGTACCTAAGGCCATTAGTTGAAGAACTTTTACAGCTGTGGAATGGAAACGGTGTACGTACGTGGGATGAGCACAGACATGAGGAATTTAACCTTAAGGCGTTGCTGTTCGTGACCATCAACGATTGGCCAGCTCTTAGTAACCTTTCAGGACAGACAAACAAAGGATACCACGCATGCACGCACTATTTAGATGACACTGAAAGTATATACCTGCACAAATGTAGGAAGAATGTGTACCTGAGCCATCGTCGATTTCTTCCGACCAACCATCAATGTCGAAAGAAAGGCAAGCATTTCAAAGGCGAGGCAGATCACAAGAAGAAGCCCGCCATGCACACCGGTGATCACGTGCTTGCTATGGTCAATGATTTACACTACGTAATCTTTGGAAAGGGTCCCGGTGGACTAGCTGTTTTGAATGACACTGAGGGACACGCACCCATGTGGGAGAAGAAATCTATATTTTGGGACCTACCCTACTGGAAAGACCTAGAGGTCCGCTCCTCAATTGACATGATGCACGTGACGAAGAACCTTTGTGTGAACCTGCTATGCTTCTTGGGCGTGTATGGGAAGACAAAAGATACACCTGAGGCACGGGAGGACCTGCAATGTTTGCACGAAAAAGACGGCATGCCTCCGAAGCAGTATAAAGGTCCTGCCAGCTATGCTCTTACGAAAGAAGAGAAAGAAATCTTCTTTGAATGCCTGCTCAGCAAGGGTAGACACGATAGAGGAACGAGAAGCAAATCGCAGCAAACGTACTGCCAAAGCTTACCCCGAAGCTACCCCGCCATCTCAGCGCAGAAGCAGCGTGGCTTCCACTGAGCTGCTTTAGCCGAAGCATGCCTTCATGGCTCCTGCCAGCTATCCCATGGATGCTATCACGGAGTCTCAAAATTGCCACCTTATGCCGCAATGGATGAATTTTAAGGCCAAGGCAGCTGTTGGCTCTGTTTATCCTACTAAACCCGACGCAACTTTTCACTGCCGGCCGATTCCAGAAGGATATGCTAGGGTGATGGTGGATGAAATAACGGAGGGATTTGAGGACCTGTAGCTTCACCACTCTACCGGTGAAGGGGAGACTCGGCTGGGGTCTGCTTTGAAGACTCCATGCCTATGGCGGAAGGAGCTCATCAACCTTCCGAACTGGACGCCTCCGCCTCCTCCTCCTCCTCCGGCAAGTCAGGGCACTCCACCTCCTCCACCGCCTCCTCCTCCGGCGAGTTAGGGCACTCCGCCTCCTCCACCGCCTCCTCCTCCGATGAGTGACGATCAGGGCACTTGATCGGCTCCTTCTCCAGCGCGTGGCGGCACTCCGCCTACGCCGACGCGCCCGAGCAGCCAGCCTCCTCCTTCTCCGCCTCATCAGCAAGGGCGGAAGAGACCTGCCGCCGCTCCGGCTGCTCCGGCGTATCGTAGTCCTTCTCCTCCACCTCGTAAGCAAGTAAAGAAGACAACCGCTCCATCTGCTCGGTCGGCGTCTAGCAGTACAACCAGAGGCGGGAGGACATACAGATTTGGTTCTTCTCTGAAGACTCCAGAGAAGTTACCATACAAGAGGACCCCGGAGGAGAACGCCGAGATCGCATGAACCGAAGTGGATGACTGGTTTCAAGTGTTGAAAGCAAAGAGACATCCACTTCCGGAGGAGAAGGTAGATCCGGTGAAAGCGAAGCGCACTCTGGCTGCCCTGACAAAACCGCCGAAGTCTCCGCCGAAAGGAAACTATGAGCGCATTATTGGAAAGGAATTTGCCGAAGTGGAGCGGTCGGGAAGTACTGTCAGTGATCAAAGGCTGAAAGAACGACGAGCTGGGAAACAAATTTCCCAGCTCGGCGAACAAGCGAAGCAATCGTGCCCCCCGCTCAAGGTGCCTAGCCACAACGTCGCTAATGATCCGAGGATGGTGTCCGGTTATAGCAATCTTGCAGATTACCTGCCCGACGATGTACATTATGAACTCATGGACGTGCAGATACAAAGATACGAGTACGGGAAGCCTCTCGTCAAAGATGAAAGATCTCTATCAACGATGATGCGAAGATTGCATGATTGGTACTTGAAAATCTACAGAGACTCTGGGGGCAGGAGTACTTTGTATGTGAAAGTTAAAAAGGAGCATGACCTCATTGGAATTGAACTGTTGCCTGTTCCATTTGAGGAGTTCTATCAGTTTTTCAATCAATTGGCCCTCGATAAAACAACGGTCGCCTGCTACTGTCTGTAAGTAGTACTACTTCTGTCATTAAGTTTCTCTATATAGGTCAGCTCTTTCATTGCATGTATTTATAATCATCCTTACTATATTATGCAGATTGAAGATTGCCGAATTGAAGAAAAGACAAGTCGATGATATTGGGTTCATTAACACATATCTCATAGATGCAACTCAAGTTAAATTTCATGCCGCAGCTACCGAGGCCAACTTGCTACGATCGTTCGTAATAAATGAAAACAAAGATATAATACTCTTTCCTTACAACTTCAAGTGAGTGTTACTGTCTTGTACGTATTCGGTTTCCCTTATATATTAGTCAAGTTTATAGTAATGTAACTGATGAGTTATGCATGCATGTGCAGTTTCCACTATATTCTCCTAGAGATTAAGCTTGAGCAGGGACTAGTAACCGTCTTAGACTCAAGACAAAAAGATCCCCAGGACTATGCAGACATGACTCAAATACTCGAGAAGTACGTTAAATCGATCATTATCCACCATATCAGCAACTTTGTTCATTTCCTGATATATCAAGTAATTGTTTTCCTTGTCCGGCAGGGTTTGGAGAAAATTCACCAGAAAAGCTTCGGGACTGCCGAAGGAGCTGCAATTTAGACACCCGAAAGTAAGTACTATAGTAGCATGTTCCGCGCATCTACTAGTCATTCAAGCGCTAGTTTCATCAATACCATTTGGCATTCTTGCTTATCAGTTTGATTGACCTCTATTTCTTGTAAAGTGGTTGTGGCAGGAACAAGGGAATGATTTCTGTGGATACTATGTTTGCGATTCCATCCGCCACACGACCTGTGAGCGGGGCTACACTAACGAACAATATGAAGTACGTAAATAACAACATTCACAATTTTATTTTATTACCATCATTTGTGTTGAGTTTCATTCATTCATATATATATGTATTGACCCCCTTCTTTAAATTAGATTTTTCGGAAGCGGGATGAACTCCTAGCACCAGCTCGCATGCGAGCAATTCAAGAGGAATTGGCGGCATTCTTTCTTGACCACGTGATCCCTGAAGACAGAGAATTCTATGTGGACCCTGAGTCCGTATGATTATATTTGTAAGAGATAATTATTGTATATATGTAGCCGGTAGTGTCAGATAGATATACGAGAACTTGTTGTTCGACCAATCTCTCGGAGAAGGAGAGGTGGTCGATATCACTTCTCTCTGTATGCATATATGTTCATGATGATCTTCTGTTTCCTTCGTTTGCTTACTAGCTAGCCAGCGTGTCTAGTCCTCTCTATACGTATGTATAGTACGTAGCGTCGACCAAGCACGGACATAAGAGAGGACCCTTCTCTCTATTAATTATAGCTAGCTAACACAATATATGAAACACCTAAATTAACCCCCCAAAACCCCCAACCCCCCTTTAAAAAAACAAAAACCCCAGCCATAGAAATGTTGACGCGTGGATGCCTATTGGTCCCGGTTGGTGCCACCAACCGGGACCAAAGGGTCTCCTGCCTGGGCTCCGCGCACTGCCCACGTGGAGGCCCATCTGTCCCGGTTCTAGATTGAACCAGGACTAAAGGGACAGGGCATTAGTACCGACCCTTTAGTCCCGGTTCCAGAACCGGGACAAAAGGCCCTTACGAACCGGGACTACAGGCCCTTTATCCACCAGTGTAGGTACAGAAAATGGATAGGTATGTCATATACTCATATATGATGCTTAAACTAATCAGATGGTGTAACAAAGTAGAAGTAATGCAAGAGGTCAGATGCAAAATATGTGCGACCAATACAACTTTGCAAAGTTAGAGCAAGCACCTTGATGGGTGAATAAGATAGGCCATCCTCCACCATGCCAAGTTGGATAGCCAGTGGATCGTTCCGCAATATTCCTCTCGTGCGCCCATTCTCATATTCATTTTGATAATGTTCAATATCTGACATGCATGGAAACATAAAAACAAGTGAGATTTTCTTTGTAATGCAGAAGTGATTCTAATCCAATACTGCCTCCCTGTAAAACCCTTTGTGCTATCTCTACAATTCTTTTAAAAGATGCCATGCATGCTGTAATTTGTTGTGTGCATTAATATAATGTGGCCTACTCCTCAAAATATGAGAGCTCCAGAAGTGATGACACTTCGCAGATGATAGCTTCAACATATAGTAAAGAAGAACAAGTCGACCTGACCTGACAGATTCAAAATATACTAAGGGAGAACAACTCGACCTGACTAGTCGACCGCAAGAGAAGAGTATCATCTTAAAGAATAGCAGAAGAGCAAGCAGATTGAAGATATTACAAGTCTTTTAATACAATGTCGGTTGGCCACCCATGATGAACCAGAGCGCACAGAGAAATACTATTCTTTCCGGTCTCTCCATATGTGGCTCACATGCATTTCGAAACTAAAGTAGGAACATTTAGCTAACCAATTAAACATCTCTCAGTTTTACTAATATCAACAATAATATTAGATATGAATTTGTACAACTAAGCTTGTTTAGCTCGATGGGTGGAGTAGTGCTATTACAACATGAACTACGTACGCTGATTGTGGTCATCACAAAATGGGGAAAACATAAGCATGATGACTGCAGTGTTGACCGTGGAAGTGGGATGGCAGATCTGAAGCTGCAAACTGCGCAAAGGGTAGTTAGCAACCGATGTTTGCTTTGAAATAACAACTAAGATTTGGTATGGAAAGGAAAGTACGGTCAACAAGTGACAAAGAAATGCAATTATGCTATCTCTCTATATGTTGCGACATGCATTTGGAAACTCAAGTGGGACCTTTAGCTAACCAATTAAATGTGTCGGTTAACTAATATCAGTATCATATCACAATCATATTTGAACAACTAAGCTTTCGAATTCTGAGTTTTGTGTTGTTTAGCTTCAAGGGTGGAGTAATGCTAGTACGACAGAAAGCACCTACGCAGATCATAGTAGAGTATATAAAAGGGGAAAACCCTAAGCATCAAGAGAAAAATCAGGAAAGTGGAACTAGCTGGACCAGTGGGTGGCGCACATGCTTTTCTAAATGAATATAGGAACATTAGGTGACCAATTAAACATTCTCTGTTTTAGTGATATTAGCATCATATCAGATTCGTATTTCAACACGTAAGCTTTGGGTTGAGGTCTTGAGGAGCAGTGCTAGCACGACACGAAGCACCTACGATGATGGTAGTGAATGTGAAGGGGGGAAACCATAAGCTTTACGAGTATAGTGCCCGTGCCATGGCGGATCTGAAGGTGCAAACCGGACAAAGCTACTTCGCAACCAATGTTTGCTTTCAACTAGCCACTATGATTTGGTGCGGACAAGAACAGTACAGCAAACAAATTACGATCTATTTTCCGGATGAGATCAATAACTTAAGCACATATGGAAGAGTACCAGCTCTCTTGTGACATCGTGTAGGCCTATGCTGATACGTTGAGGGTGCTGCGGGTGCGATGGCTGTCGGTGGCGGGGAAGAAGACTTTAGACGACAGACGGCCGGGTCTGGGGATATATCCTGTTGCCGTGGACGAGGCGGTCGTAGGAGCGGCAACGGCAAGGTGGACGACGGTGCCGATGAAGCGAGAGGAGGCGATGAAAGGATCTTGGTCCAGCGCCATGGATGAGAGACGTCCATCTCTTGCAGTGGACAACGGGTTAGGGGTAGTGGCTCCGGCAAGGTGGAGGATGGGGTGGCGGACGGAGGAGGCTGGCCGCAGTGCGGAGGTTGTCGTGCCGCTGACGGTGTATGAATGGGGAAATGGAGGGGAGGGGGGATCTCAAACTTTGGGACACGCTTCTCTGAAATGGGGGAAAGTTACGAACTTATCCCCCGTTTAAAATTTTGGACATCGCGTCGGTTGGGGATAGGATGGTAATCTAGCATCTCCCAAATATTTGCCGGTAACTATCTCGGGTGAGGAGAGGGTGTTTTGCCGCCCACGGTTGGCGCCCACGGTGTATGAACGGGGCTGACAGGTAGGGCGGTTGTGTCATGTCTGATGGAAGTTACACATCTGCCCCTATTTAAAATATAAGCCTACATCGATTTCAGACGAGGAGAGTTTGTTTTGCTGCCCACCATGTATGAATGGGGAAATGGAGGAAGAGACACATGTCTTTCGGACGAGCTTGAATCAAATGTGTTTTGCCGCCCACGTTTGGCGCCCACCGTGTCTGAATGGGCTCAAAGGCCGTCGTGTCATGTCTGATTGAAGTTACTAGTCTACCCCTATTGACAGCAGGGTAAATCCTGTCGATAAGGATGTCAAGTGTCAGGGGTAGACAGTAATTTCCATATCGCAAACACTTGCTTCGGGAAGCCCACAATATATAGTGGGTGTTTAGCCGCTTCGTTCAAAACTTGGGAGAATTAGCATTCACATTTGCCCTGGGACCTGGCAAACTAAATTCAAATCCAATTTGTATTCGATTACGAATATCCATAGATAATTATACGTTTTGTTATTTATTTCTTCGAAACCACAACAAAGATTTATTCCACCTTTATATATGACTATGATTTAGAAATGCCGTGATCTTCGAATTCAGTAGGTTCGATACACTCTGAGTCAAACAGTTATTTCATCCAATACAATATGCTCACACGAAAAACAGTTCACCTTATATAAATCATACAAGTACTGAGGATTACCTCACCTAAAAAATTCGGATCATTTCAACACATGGACAACATAGGGGGTCTTGCAACATAATCTATTCAGAGACATGACATAACATGCAAGTACAATAATCTAATGGAAATTTCAACTGGTATCAAAAGAAGAACCGGGATTATTTTGGGCTTCAGATAGCAGAAACATCAGGACCTCCTCCATCTTCAAATGCAACATTCTTACTTCCTCCAATTCTTGGGTTGCTTGCATAATGCGTGCCGCTAATTTCATAATTTCCAGCCTCAAGATAAAGATTACCTCATCCATGGCAGCCACACCATCTGTTTCTGCCTCTAGTAGAGCCTCAAGCACTATAATATATGTGCTCATACTGCTCTCCGGCGGTGTTGCCTGTGAACTGCTACCATCTAGTAACATGGATGGCGCACTGCTTCCACAAATAGATTCTGGGGTTGTACATTGTGTCCTGGTGTGAATGGCATCCTGAAAGGTTTCCGCTGGACATCAGTAAGAGATAGTTATCGTATGATCTAGGCAGTAAGCTTACATGGTAAACAACGGATGAATTATTGCCGAGCATGGCAAACTATATTTAAATGGTTCGAAGTAGCATCGGCCGAAAAGAAATTAAAATGCTAAGATGAAACTAGGGATGTAAGTGGCAAATAAACGAAATCCGCCAGTCCCATCTAGTTAGTTTTTTCTACCTCCCTAGTTCATTTTCCTCAAAAAAAACAAAAAATCTTTTGAACTATCATACCACTAGTGGACTTCAATCGGGATTAAACCGGACCCAGTTGACATCCCTAGTTGAAAGGGAGTGTACAACCACTATATTTAAGTTGCCAAGGCATCTAAGCAGTTGAAATAATCTGAGAAAGCACTTAACATTGTGGCCTCATATAAACTATGAAGACAGTCTTGTGATGAAGTTGAGAGGAAAAGTTAAGGACTCAAATGAAATAGGCATGCATTTCTTTATGATAGTACAGCAGGCACTACAGACATATTGACCAACTCGGGTATAGCGTAACAACAAATAATCATTTGAATCAAGCAATACAGCAAAGCAGACAACTGAACTATTTGTAATTCGGTAGGATTACACGTTGAGGGCACAAGCCAAGAAAGCAGCCCACTCGCATTACATTTCACATGTACTAAAACACACTGGCTTACCATATGTTGCTGTGAAGCCTAGCTGCTGTTGCAATGTTCTCTGAAGATATCGTCAGGATCCCGTGGGTGCAAATCTAGTTGTTATAGTTTATTCTGCACCATCTATTTAGGTAAAATTAGTTTTAATCGCATGCACTGGTCCGAATTGATCATCAATGGTTCATCTAAACTAATGAAAGAAGGGTGTGTGCATACACGATAATACTCCCTCCGATTCTTTTTACTTTGCGTATAACTTTTTCTCAGTTTTCTCGTATTAGTCTGCGCGTTGCCGATTCCTAGCGCTGGTTTCCTTTTGTGCCCCGCCCCATCCGCCTCTGCCCTAATTAATTGGCAAATTAGTCCAGAAAAATTAAACCAGTGCCCTCCTTGGTATGTGGGTCAAGAGTTATGCGCAGAGTAAATAGAATCGGAGGGAGTATATCTGCTTCCCTTTATTTTTATGCTTGTTCGAGGTGCCAGCCCCAAAAGAACAAATATTTTGCTTGATGGGGTTGGCAGCTCCATAATTAATAGAAGCATCAAATTAGTCATGCAACTTGGGAAGATCAAGAACACACAAACAAGTAATGAATAGAGGCTCGGAGTAGTGATGTAATAGCTAGCATCAGAAAATGTAGGGTAAAACGAACAAAAAGCAGCGGAACCACATGCTAGTTTGCTGATGTGTAATTAAGCATAGAGAACATTAAGCAGTCTGATGGAACCAACAGGTGGCATCAGAACAAAACTAAAGCATATTAACTATATGTGCACTGATATGTAATTTAAGCCAGAAGTATGGCCCTACAGGTGCAAGCAGAATAACGCGTCTCATGAAAAACGGAATGATGCCCTGAAGAAATTCAAAGGTGCGATGCTTATGCTAGAAAAGTGCACATAGGCGCCGGCCGTTGGATAATAGTACCTAATTCTCGGCGGCGTATGGCTATCGTTGTCATACTTGATAGCTAAGGATCGTCGATGGTGCTCGTGCTGCGGTTGAGTTTGGGCCGGCTGTCGCCGTCGTTGGAGCGGCTCCGGTTCTACGGTTGCGGCGCCTGTCGACATACAAGAAAGCTCATCTGCGGTAAGTGAACAGTTGCACGATACAGAGAAAAGCTGAAAGGAGTACAAATCGAAATAACCTGATGAGGCTGTGGCGTCGGTAAAGCAGGGCTGGTGGAGTTTGAATATGGCATCCATGGAGCGGGTCCGGTGTTGTGGATGAAGGCTTCGGCAGGCGCGTTGTATAGTGCTTTCGGTGAGGCGGATCTGTTGCGGCGAACGAGGGCTTGTATGAAGGGCCAGCGTAGGGGCGGACGAGGGAGTCAGTGAAGGGCCTACGCTGTGGTGGACGAGGGCGCCGGTTAAGAAGATCCGGTGCGGTCGACCATGATGGTGGTCAAGAAGATCTGGAGCGGTGGACAAGCCAGTCGCTGAAGCGGCTCCGGTGAAGTGGTGAGTTGGCAGTTGGGGGTTCCAAGGTGCGGAAGGTAGATCCGGCGGGGTATGAGGTCCACCGCTACGGCGGAGGACTAGATTCGGCGGCTTGCCGTGGTTGGGGGGGGGTCGGGGAGGGGAAGGGGAGGTGCTCTAGGGGGAGAATGTTGGGGGCAAAGAGGGGAAAACAATGGAGTTACCAAAGCAGCTCTTTTTCTTTCATGTGGCAGGGGTAAAACAGGAATATCGCAGGGCTAAACTTTCGAGCGTGTGATATTTCGATGCGAGCGGGAAGTTTGAAAGCTTTTGGCGCCTAAAATTATAAGTATTCTACTCTCGTACGACCGACTATGATATCATGGCCGACAATTTGTTTGTTTTGCACGCAAAAAATGTGCAATTTTTGAAAATCAATGTCTCCAACTCGAAACTTAGATTGTCCATTCAATTCAAATATGGATCATTGAGCTACTACAAGTGAATACCATACGGTCCAATTCAAATGAAATTACAAATGTGTTTATCCTAAATATGATGAGAAAAGCAAAAATGTGTATGTGTATGAATAAAGTGGATGATTATAAAGTTTGAACATGCCCGTATGTGTATATCTCTATGTTTGATATATGAATTTTAAATCACGAAATCACGGCTTAAAAATGTACCATGAGTGCACAAAATCCGTTTAAATGAATTACAAAAGCTAATGATGGAGTCGAATTCCAAAATTCCAATCTTAGGTTTGTAATTCTAGTACATCAAGGTATATCATGCATGTTCAAAAGTATCGTTATCTCATAGTACAAACTGTGAAACAAATTGACCAACCATGAGTGCACAATATCTCAATTATGCTAAAGTCCCTCAAATATAGACACCTCACTCTTTATCTGAAGTCAACCCCCACGCCCCCACCACACACACACACACACACAGAAGTCGTTCTCTCCCCCAAACACCAACACATGAGCACATTAACACCCCTCTCTCTTGTAAAGTCTGGACCCCAACATAGGTCTCTATCACTTTGTCTCTCGGGCATGCACACATCTCTTCCCTCACTCCCTAGGTCTCCCGCTATCTCTCTTACCCAAGCACACGCACTATGTAGAGTGTATATTTCCCGTACACACAAAATGTCACCCCCAAACGTCTATCTCCCTAGTTATGTGGTTCTCGCGCACTCACCTCACACACCACCCCCACTGCAAACAAGCACACTTTGTCTCCTTGTGCACCACTCTCCTCTTTCTATCTCTCCCACATGCGGACCCGCCCCAGCTCCTTCCCTGTATACATATATGTCGTGACTCTTTGCATAGCTCCCTAATGTATAATCGTTCTTGATTTCACACATTGTTCTCTACACCATCTATTCTAGATCTCTCATGAAGTCCCTATCACACACACGATGACTTGCTTCCCTTGCGTCTCCGTTCATAGGCCAATATCGGACAACATCAACATTGTCTCCCTTTCTATACGCCATTTATGGACACAAACGACCCCTCTCGCCCCCTCTCTTCCTCTCACTCTCTCTCTCTCTCCGTCGCTAGCTCTCTCTTTCTCTCGCTCTCACACCCCTCTCCCACACACACACTCGATGTCTGTTCCAAATAGTCTGCTCCCCCCGCCCGCACCCATGCTATCTCGCTACTACACATGTCACACCATCCCCCCTTCCCTTATACTAGGTTTACATCATCAGTGGTCTCTCTACTCCACATACACTCTCTGCCTCTCACACACAAACACGTGCACAAACACACACAGACACGCACAAACACCCATTTACCTGGATCCTCATCTCTCCTCATGTCCGCATGTGTATCTCACACACTCACTCTCTAATTATGTATATGTGTCTCCACGTTACACAAGAAAAATCCCCATGTACATGTCTCTCTCCATCCTCCACACACATAGACACAAAGAATCTGTTATCATTGCCTCAGTCTCTAACATATCACACACGCACACGCACACACACACTCTCTCTCTCTCGCAAACACGCTGAACAAGGGTTTCCCCGTGAATGACTTACCGTCTATTCATGAACAGTCATGGCAGTACGGCGAACACAAGACGTGAAAAAGAATAAATCTACTCGTGCTTAGACCACCTAGTACGACGACTAGGACTAGAGCAAGCCAAAAAGCGCGCCGCCATTACCCCCTCCTTGTCGGCGACGGGAAAATCTTTGTTTTACATAGTCGAGAAGTCATTGTGCTAAGGCCTCACATGTCGAGGTGTTGAGTAGAATGTAGATGCTAGTTTACGAAAGCAAGTATCGATAATACGTTTGTATCTCCATACTTATATTTCTTCTCTTATAAAAAACCGAGTTGGTGATGATGGTACGTGTGCCATCTTGCAATATAGACCGTCCGATCTATATCTGATGGATGGAAATTAAACTAAAAGATACCCTCACCCCTCTCCACATTTGCAGACAAGGCCTTCCCTCGTTCATCCTTATCTCCAACAAACCTCATTGTTGAGCAATTAATAAAGGAAGCCTCTGGAACAAACTGGCCTGGTGGCCGCTGCCGGCGTCGTCAATCCCCATGCCTCCGCTTAGTCCGACCACCAACCACCACCACACCCCACTCCTCTTCACCTTATCTCATATTTCTCGAGATATCATTAGTTTTTACACATGGGATTACTCCCGCAAGGGTCAATCATAACAAGTGTTTTATAAAAAAAATGCATCTTGATGTTCCGTGCAATGCACGGATCTTGCTAGTACTCCTACACAAGACTAAGTTGGTGATGTTGGTGTGTCTGCCATCCGTCGTTTCTGACCATTAGATCTACATCTAACGATTGTGAGGTAAGCTGTTGCCTTTTCTCACCAACATCCCACTGTTCTACCAATTTGCAGAAAAACCCATAATTAGTATCTTAAAACCAACCACATCCCTCCCTGACCTCACCAAAGCAGCCTAAGGAATATATTCTAATTGAAACATAATATATCTCTAGTGACATATGTATATCAAAATTAGAGTGTTTTGTACCAAGTTTGTGAATAAGTATTATTCTAATTGTGATTCGTTGCAACGGACATGAACATTGCTAGTATTTCCAACCATGCATTTCTTTTCCTAGTATTCCATAGTTTCGAGTTTTCCATCAAGATATTAGTCACTCCTGGTTGATATTTACTTTCAATCATGTACGCATATGCACTATGTAACTAGCCTTGCTTATTGGCTTCCAAAGCTTAACTTTCACTCCTACTTACAATATGTAGAGTATTTAACAAAAAACTACCACTTTCAACCAGCCCTAGGAGGAATCTATTGTACAAAAAATAGCAAAAACATACCCAGAATTTCTTAATCCACGCCAAAAACTACCTAGTACTCCTACCGATTAGGTTCGTTTTAACCCATTTATGACAGGGCTGGCCCACATGTTCATGCTGATGAGGCAGCTTAAACCAACACATTTTGTTTGACCGTTGACACGAGGGACCCACATCTGACCTTCTATCCTGTTATTCCCCCTCCAATCATTATTTTTCCTGAACATTACTTCAAACAGTACTGATGCGTGTTCGTCGGTGGCGCCGCTGATGAGAAAGTTGGCCGCCGCTCCGCCGAATGGGCCTGACGTCGCGCTGGCCTCCGCACGGGTTGGCAGGCTAGCCCGAGCATGACTCACGAGCGAGCAAGCCGCCGTGCTAGCCTTCGCTCGAGCCAGATGGCTGGCCTTAGCGCGGCGCACGCGAGCAAGCCGCCGCGCTACCGTGCCAATCTAGCTAGCAAACCTTGCAGACAAGCAGCTGGACGGAGCTATCTTGGCTAGCTAGTGGCCGCGAGTGCCGGACGGAGCTGGCATCTGGGCTGCCGCAACATGGGCTCCGCACCGCCGGCGGTTTTCACCTCGCCTTCTGCCGGCGTTGGTAGCTGCGTCCCATGGCCGAGGATGATTAGGTGGACGGGCCGGAGGTAGGAGGTCACTCGAGGATTTTTGTTGGTAAGAGGAGTACAATGGTTGATAAGGTAGTCTTATCTTAAGTCTGCCACGTATGCAAGTGGTAGTAGTTTCTTGGCATTTGAGAGGTTTCTTGCATTATTAGAGCAAGTACAATAGAGCTGAGTCAGTGGGCTATAAGAAATAAACTACTACTACATGTTGGCTATAAGATGGGCTGTAGATGACATGGCACTGGCTTATACCCAGCAGCTGGCTATACTATTCACCATGCTCTTAGGGATTTCTTGTAAGGAACAATGTACGTACTACTAGCGACAAAAGGCGATTGTAGGTTGCGTTGTACTCCAACGAGTACTACTAGTGGTCGCGGGAGTGTATACCTCGTTTTGTGTTTTCGATCCCGGCCGAACGCACGGTGGCCTTTTTTAAGGGTTTTTATCAGTTATGCCACCGGTTATGTCCCACTACTCAGTTTTGCCACTAGAAATTTCAACTGCTCAAAAATGCCATCGCTTCATTAGACACATGCTCAAAAATGCCACTAAGCACCATTATTGTGATCTCAAATCTCTTTTGCCATGTTATAATGACATCAATACCTATGAACCAACATGCCAGCTCTCCCTCTATCTCACTACAATAAAGTATGGGGCCCACTTGATCCCAACAGCGTTCTTATTTTCCTATAAAATTATTCGCTTGGTTACTCCTGACAAGTGGGGACACACATATCATTGTGAGATAGAGAGAACTGACATGTGGGTCTAGGCTTATTTTTGTCATAGAACATGGTCAACGGGTTTGACGTAAAAATAACAATGTCTAATGGCATTTTTGAGCAAACATCTAATAGAATGATGGCATTTTTGAGATATATAATGGCATTTTTGAGCAAGCATCTCACGGATTGATGGCATTTTTGAGCAGTTGTAACTTCTAATGGCAAAACTGAGTAGTGGGACACAACTAGTGGCATAAATGATAAAAACCCTTTTTTTAAATAGTCTACTATTTAGATACATCACAGAAATGGATGTATCTAGAACTAAAATACATCTAGATACATCCATACCCACGACAAGTAATTCGGCCCTTACTAAGGTGGTGGCTAGTCCTATTTATATTGGCCCTGGTCCTCTTCCCAAATATCGAGCGGGAAGGGAGCCAACAATGGCGGGCTAATTCAAAGGGGGACAGCTAGTACAAGCTATCCTAACAAAAGTGGTCTTCGCCTGCAAAATGCTCTGGTCGTGATGCCGTCTTGGGCTCCACAATGACCTCAGTCTTGCCGTCCTCCTGGTCTTGGTCTCGTTGCACCAATATAGAAACCTTTACCTGATGCCTCGGTACTCTTCGCATGCGCTGGTCTCCTTAGCACCAAAGAGGAAACAAGGACGCTGCATGCGCTGGCGCCCGCCTGGTGCCGTGCGTCATGGCTTACGTCACGAGGGCCTCGTGAGGTTTTCCCCGCCTTGATATCTCCGCTCCTCATGAGGTTGCCTGGCTAGGCTACTCCAGAGGAGGTATTGCATCATCCGCCTCGTGAGGCTTTGATGCTCGCGAGGGTCTTGGATGCTTTGTCGGTGAAGATGGGCCGTACGGCCTGCAAGCTCAGCCACGCCGTGGGCCGCATGTAGGCAAGTCTAGGGACCCTCATTCCCAAAACGCCGACAAAGTTTTGTATTGCCGAGTAGTACATTATAAAAGCATCAAACGAACATAAATCTATATCCTATGGTCACTGCATTGTCTTCCCAAATCAAAATAGAGACACGGTTAAAATCATATCAGTTCAAGAGAAAGCTGCACAGAAATAAAACAAAGCGTGGGAAACAAAACGACACAACAAGATTTCAGATGGGTACCACGGGTCTACATGTACAACAACACTATTGGCCCTCTTATGATGCTAGTACTGTGCATGATATGAGAAGTCACCTATATACACAATTGAAATAGAAATCAACAGAGCTATTTATAAGAGCGAACCTGTTACAGAAACATGCATAAACATACCTATTGTGCCATTGGAGTTTCGATTGGATAGTTCAATTTAAAAATAAGTTTGTGTCAGGACCCCGATCCCAAGTCACATCGATCTAGCATGTAACACATCATATCACCTTGTGGCCTCACGCACGGTATTCCCACGGGTGCCACCTTACCTGGCCCGGACCGTTTGCGCCTTTTATCTCACGTATATGATAGTGTCGCTAGCATCCATATGACAGAGAACCCGGGCCGACATGATTAGTCGTGAACCCAAAGTGGCACTGACTTACAGGGACATGCATACATGAACCAGCATCGAACGTGTCGGTCATCAGCGTGTGAGTCTGGGTTGTAGCAACTTGGGCTAACAGGACAACGGGAACCCGGGCTGTAGCAGGCTAGCAAGACTCTGGAAGTCACCGCGTGACATTTCCCCGAAGGGACAGACATAGGAATGAAGTGGATCACATGCCGGCCAGTCTAAGTGTTCCGGAGCAGTAGTAATTGGGCTAGCAGGACTCCCATAAACCAGGCTGTAGCAGACTACCATCGCTCAGTGGAAGCACTAGACTACATTTCCCCATAAGAGAGGCTACCAAGGATAAATAACTAGGTTGTCGGATCCCACACATACCAAGCATTTCAATCATACACACAATATGCTCAATATGTGCAAATACAACATGGCATCACAACAAAACTCTATGACTCAAAGTATTTATTCATTAGGCTCCGAAGAGCCAAGTATTACAAACATGGATCTCGTGACCCAACATACAGATCATACAAGCAACAAGCACATGCGGAAGCTTAACTTGTCTGAGTACAGACAACTACAAATAAAAAGGCTAAGAAGCCTGACTATCTTCAAGATCCTGTCGAGGGCACAAGATCGTAGCTGAGGTAACAAGCTAAACGTCAAAGTCCACGGGAACTACTAGCGAGACTGAAGTTTCTCTGCAAAAACATAAATTAAGCAAACGTGAGTACAAATGTACCCAACAAGACTTACATCAGAACTATCTACATATGCATTAGTATTAACAAAGTGGTGGTGGAGTTTAACTGCAGCAAGCCAGCTTTGACTCGGTGGCTATCCTGAACTATGGCTGCAAGTAACTCTTTTGAGGTGGCACACACGAGTCCACATATTCACCATATCAATACACCACTATGGATCCGCTCCCGTCTCCCTACGAGAACGCCATCCATAGAACTCATGCTTATCTTGCGCATTTTAAACTATCCACTTTCACTTGTCTATGAACTATACAGGAAACCCAGAAGTCCATTACCACGGACATGGCTATTCGAATAGATCATTTATAACCCTTCAGGGGTGTACTTCTTCACACACACTCTCGCCACTTACCACCAAGTACACGTCGTGTATCTCGACAACCTAAAGCGAAAGCCTGGCGAGGGAGTCGACCACAACCTGACTAACCACACAAGTCTCTAATCCAGGTTTATCGCCTATTCTGGTTCCATCCGCGAGGAGATCCGGCCAGGGTTTCGCTCACAGCCTCAAACGATGTGTGCAGGGTTCCCGAGACACCAAACGGGCGCCCGGCACACTGTGCCACGGTGTATCTACCGCATCATAGCCCACCCCTAGGGTCAGCGCTACGCACGGCGTCCAACACATATCCTACAAACCCCAGAAACTAGGTGCAACTCCTAGACAGAGGGCAAGGGTAGTTAATAAGTCGAGAGGGTCCATTGGTTCCGGGCCCAATGTGTGGTAGTAGCTGTTCATGGATCACAAACATAGAACTCAGTTCCTAAGGACGGCTACAATGAGACAACCCACCATGTACTCCTACATGGCCTCTCACCACTACCTTTACCAAATCGTGTTCACACACTTAGCTCACACACAGTAGGACATGTTCATCACCATTCCAATTCATCCCCGATGAATCAGACCTGACTCAACTCTAAGAAGTAGTAGGCATGACAAACAAGCATGAATGAGTAGGCACATCAGGGCTCAAACAACTCCTACTCATGCTAGTGGGTTTCATCTATTTACTGTGGCAATGATGGGTCATGCAGAAGAAAAGGGGTTCAACTACCGCAACATGTAACAGTTGAATCGTTGTTGTCCTAATGCAGTAAAAGAGAGCAGGAGCGAGAGAGTGAGATTGTATCAAAATAAACAAGGGGGTTTTGCTTGCCTGACACTTTTGAAGATAGTATATCTCTTCATCGGTGTCATCGAACTCATCATTGGAACATACGTCTACCGAGGGGGAACAAATACCGGCAACAGAGAAGAAACACAATCAATGCGATGCAACAATATGATGCATGAATGTGACATGGCAATATACTGTGATTTGAGCTAATGCAGCTAGCAATGATTTAAATGGAGTTGGTTTGAACGCAATATTCAAATTCAAACTCCACATAGGGCATTTCAAATGCCATTAATATTTATTTTCATATACAGTAGCTTTAGGTTGCTCAAACATGCATGGAAATGCCATAAACAAATTCTTTGCATTTTTTGATAATTTTTCATATATAATTCATCTCATTCGGAGTTACAGATTAATTTCTATGAATTTTAGAAGTTTTAACTATTTTCTGGAATATCCTGAATAAGAATAAATCTAGTAAATGATTTATTGTGTCGGCATTGCATCAGGGTGATGTCAGCAGTCAACGGGGACGGTCCAGGCCAAACTTGAGCAGTGGGTCCCGCGTGTCAGTGTCATAAGACTAACTAATTTTAGTTAGTCCTAATCCTAGGTTAATTAGCAGGGCAGGCCCCACCTGTCATAGACCCAGGGGGTCAAACTAGGGTCAACCCAGTTCAAACTCACCGGAGTTGACCCGGGGCTCATCGCCGGCAGGGCCAGGGATGGCAGAGGGGTGTGGGTTTCATGCTCCGGCGACCAAAACGACGGTGGAGCACATCTATGTTATGGGGGGAGTGAGCCGCGTCGAGTAGTGGCAGTGGGTGGACCTGGGGCGGTCGAAATCGTCGCTGGCGATGACCTTGGCGGTCGCCAGAATTCGAGCAAGGTCGAACCCGTCGCTAGGGGGCACAGCAAGGTGCGTGCAGTGGTGCTACGGCATCCTGGGAGTGCGGTGAGTGCGATGGCGTGCTCGGTTGGGCGGTACGGTGACTGTGGCCACGGCGGCGAGGGGCTCTGGCGGCGGTGCGTCTTGGTCGTTGGTGAAGCGACGACTAGGCAACGCAAATGATGTAGGGAGGAAGGGGGAAATGAAGAGAAGCTCACGGCGGGTCTGCAGGGTGGTCAGTGGGCTCGGGGAGGCGCCGGAGAGAGCGGGGCGGCGAGGACGATCTCCGGCGACCCGAGGAGGAAGACGATGGCGGGACGGCGATGCAGAGCTCCCGGTGAAGCGTAGTGATAATCCCCAAGTGCAAGGAATCACCGTAGCAATTTCCAAAGGTGGAAGTGATAAGTATGGAGTGTTGAACCCACAAGGAGCTAAAGGTAAGATCAATAATCTCTCAAGCCCTATCTGCCACTGATACGACTCTACGTACACCGAACGTTTGCTTCCTACTAGCAACGTGAAATAAAACTATGTTGTGGGTATGAAGAGGATAACTTTGTATGATATCGGAGAGCTAAAATATAAAAGTAGGTGCTGTTATCATAAAGTAAGAATATATTACTAAATATTATAAATAGCGAGTGTGGAATAATGGTGGATCGGTGTGCGGAATTGTCCTAGGCAATCGTTAACAAGACCGGTAATCACTGTTGCAGTTTCATATGAGGGAGAGGCATAAGCTAACATACTTTCTCTACTTGGATCATATGCACTTATGATTGGAACTCTAGAAAGCATCCGCAACTACTAAAGATCTTTAAGGTAAAACCCAATCATAGCTTTAAAGCATCAAGTCCTCTTTATCCCATACGCAACAACCCCCTTACTCGGGTTTGTGTTTCAGTCACTCACCAACCCACTATAAGCGAATCATGAACGTATTTCAACAACCTACAGCAAGAATCCCTCACACTTGTGTGACATGGAGGGCACCATAGGACAACATCAAAGAAAAACATACAGCTCATACCAATCTAGATCATCAATCAACCCAAAGACAAAAGATATCTACTCAAAACATCATAGCATGGCAACACATCATTGGATCATAATATGTGGCATAAAGCACCATGTTCAAGTAGGGATTACAGCGGGGTGCGGAAGAGTGGACCGCGTAAAAGAGATGAGGATGGTGATCATGATGGTGATGTTGATGAAGACAATCACCGCGGCGATGATTCCCCTCCCGATGGCACTCCGATGCCACCGAGTGAGAGGAGGAGAGGTTCTCCCCCTGGTGCTTCCACCTCCATTCCCTCCGGTGATGATGGCCCCCTCTGGCAGGGTGCCAGAGAGGGCCTAGATTGGTTTTCAATGGCTACGAAGGCTTCTGGCGGCAGAACTCCTGATCTAGGTTAATTTTCCGAGGTTTCTGTATTTATAGGAATATTTGGCGTCGGTCTCACGTCAAGGAGGTGCTCGAGGCGTCCACGAGGCAGGCCCATGCGCTTGGGGGTGGGCGCGCCCCCCACCCTCGTGGACGCCCCGGGACTCTCCTGGCCCAACTCTTTTACTCTGGGGTCTTCTTTTGGTCCCTAAAAAATCGTCAAAATTGGCACGTCAATTGGACTCTGTTTGATATTCCTTTTCTGTAAAACTCAAAAATAAGGGAAAACATAAACTGGCACTGGGCACTAGGTTAATAGGTTAGTCCCAAAAATCATAGAAAATATCATATAAATGCATATAAAACATCCAAGGTTGATAATATAATAGCATGAATACTTCATAAATTATAGATATGTTGGAGACGTATTAGCATCCCCAAGCTTAATTACTGCTCGTCGCCGAGTAGGTAAATGATGAAAGAAATAATTTATGAAGAGTGAATGCTAGCAAGTGCATAAGTTTAAACAATGATAGTTTCAATCACTTTTTATAACATCATTATATATCATAACAGTAGCTCATCTTCATTAAACTTTTCATGATCAAGTAATAAGCTATTCACATGTTAAAGTATAGATCATAAACTTTATTGATGCTAATAAACTATATTCTCAGTCATCAAACAATTGCAATTCATCTTATTTTCACGAAGGGTCTATGACAGAGCTTTGATTTAGCAAACCCCACATACTCAACTATCATTTAGTCTTTCACAATTGCTAACACTCACGAGATATTTATGGGTTCAAAGTTTTAATCGGACACAGAGAAAGATAGGGCTAATAGTTTCGCCTCCCAACCTTTTACCTCAAGTGTAATGTCAACAATAATAGTTCATGATAACTTACATCCAATTGGATATATATATCAGGATCTTTCCAACACAATGTGCATGCCAAAGGATAAAATGTAAAAAGGAAAGGTGAAGATCACCATGACTCTTGCATAAAGGTAGAAGATAAAAGTAAAAGATAGGCCCTTTGTTGTCAGGACCCCGATTCTAAGTCACACCGATCTCGCTTGTAACACCTCATATCACTTTGCGGCCTCACGCACGGTATCCCCACGGGTGTCGCCTTACCATGGCCCGGGACCGTTTGCGCCTTTTGGCTCACGTATATGATAGTGTCGCTAGCATCCATATGACAGAGAACCCGAGCCGACATGACTAGTCATGAACCCAAAGTGGCACTAACTTACGGGGACAGGCATACATGAATCAACATCGAGCATGTCGGTCAGCAGCGTGTGAATCCAGGCTATAGCAACTGGGCTAACAGGACTCCGGGAACCCGGGCTGTCGCAGGCTAGCAGGACTCCGGATGTCACCGCGTGACATTTCCCAGAAGGGACAGACACCAGAACGAAGTGAATCACATGCCCGCCAGTCCAATTGTTCCGGAGCAGTAATGCTGGGCTAGCAGGACTTGGGTGAACCGGGCTGTAGCGAACTACTATGGCTCATGGAAGCACAAGACTACATTTCCCCATAAGAGAGGCTACCAAGGATGAACAACTAGGTTGTCGGATCCCACACATACCAAGCATTTCAATCATACACACAATATGCTCGATATGTGTAAATACAACATGGCATCAGAACATAACTCTACAACTCAAGTATTTATTCGTTAGGCTCCGAGGAGCTAGGTAATACAAACATGGGTCTCATGACCCAACATTCAGAGCATACAAGTCAAAGCACATGCGGAAGCTTAACATGTCTGAGTACAGACTTCTACAAATGAAAAAGGCTAAGAAGACTGACTATCTACCAGATCCTGCCGAGGGCACAAGATCGTAGCAGAGGTATCAATCTAAATGTCAAAGTCCACGTGGAACTACTAGCGAGACTGAAATCTCTCTGCAAAACATAAATTAAGCAAACGTGAGTACGAATGTACCCAGCAAGACTTACATCAGAACTATCTACATATGCATCGGTATCAACAAAAGGGTGGTGGAGTTTAACTACGGCACGCCAGCTTTGACTCGGTGGCTATCCTGAACTACGACTACAAGTAACTCGTTTGAGGTGGCGCACACGAGTCCACATATTCACCATACCAATACACCACTATGGATCCGCTCTCGTCTCCCTAGGAGAACGCCATCCATAGCACTCAGATTATCTTGCGCATTTTAGAGTACCCACTTTCACTTGTCTATGAACTATGCCAGGGGTCCAAGTTTCCATATCTGAGGAATTCGGCTATTCGAATAGATAATGATAACCCTGCAGGGGTGTACTTCTTCACACACGCTCTCGCCACTTACCACCATGTACACATCATGTATCTCGGCAACCTTCAAGCGAAAGCCTGGTGAGATAGTCGGCCATGACCTGACTAACCAACAAGTCTCTAGTCCAGGTTTATCGCCTATTCGGGTTCCATCCGCAAGGAGATCCGGCCGGGGTGCCACTCACAGCCCCAAACAATGTGAGCAGGGTTCCCCAGCCCACCATCCGGGTGCCACTTGGTACGCCGTGCCGCTGTGCCTAGTCTGTCCCAAGCCCACCTGTACCGGGTGCCACTTGGTAGACTATTAACACTACTTAAAAACACCAGAAACTAGTTGCAACTCCTGGACAGAGATCGAGTTGATTAATAAGTCGAGAGAGCTTGGAGCGCCCGAAGCCCAATGTGTGGTAGTAACTGTTCATGGATCACAAACACAAAACTTAGTTCCTGAGGACGGCTACAATTAGACAACCCACCATGTACTCCTACATGGCCTCTCATCGCTACCTTTACCAAATCATGTTCACACACTTAGCTCACACACAGTAGGACATGTTCATCACCATTCCAATTCATCCTAGATGAATCAGACCTGACTCAACTCTAAGCAGTAGCAGGCATGACAAACAAGCATGAATGAGTAGGCACATCAGGGCTCAAACAACTCCTACTCATGCTAGTGGGTTTCATCTATTTACTGTGGCAATGACAGGTCATGGAGAGGAAAGGGGTTCAGCTACCGCAACATGTAGCAGTCGAGTCGTTGTTGTCCTAATGCAGTAAAAGAGAGCAGGAGCGAGAGAGTGGGATAGTATCGGAATGAACAATGGTGTTTTGCTTGCCTGGCACTTCTGAAGATAATATAGCTCTTCATCGGTGTCATCGAACTCATCGTCAGAAGCACGTCTATCGAGAGGGGACAAATACCAGCAACAGAGAAGGAAAACACAATCAATGCAGTGCACAATATGATGCATGATCTTTACATGTCAATATGCTGTGTTTTGGGCTAATGCAGCTAGTAAGATGTTAAATGAAGTTGGTTTGAACCCAAGATTCAAATTCAAACTCCATATGTGGATATTCAAATGGCAGACATATGATTTGCCCTATTCAGCAACTATAAGTTGTTCTAACATGCATGAAAATGATACAGATGGGTAGATTGGATTTTTCTAATCATTTTTCGTATATAAATCTTTTCATTTGGTGTTACGGTTGAATTTCTATGAATTTTTGAAGTTTAATACATTTTATGGATTTTTCTGAATTATTTTAAATCCAGAGAATGTTTAACTGCGTCAGCGTTGTGCAAGCATGACGTCAGCGATTCAACTGACGCTGACCAGGTCAAACCTGATGACCGGGTCCCACATGTCATTGGCTCACTGTTAACTGGGAGTTAATCATGTGTTGACTGGGATTTGACTTGCTGCGGGGCCTGCCTGTCAGTGTCTGTTAGGGAGGGATTAGTGGTGATTAGCGCCTAACTAAACGGCCACGTCAGCCCGCCGGAGTTCGGCCGGCGGCAACCTTAACTACGGCGGAAGCTCACCGGAAACATGCTAGGGGCTGCGGTTTGTCGCTCGGGAGGCACCGGGCATGAGCTCTTGCTCTCGCGCATCTGATTGACCAGACGGGAGGTCACGGGGCGGCCGGAATCTCGCCGGCGACGAGGTGCAATGGCGACAGAGCCACGGCGTTGAGTGGGACGAGTCTACGTTAAACCATTTTCACCACTAGGCATTGCTACGGACTCCTGCGAGCTCAACTAGCACGGCTGGAAGCTCAAAAGCGGGCGGAGGCGGCTGTGGCCACGACAACGACATGGCAGGGCAGCGGCGAGCTTCAGGCACACGGCGGCGCTAATGCTAGAGGATGTGCGGGGCGACGGGGATAGGGGCGATACGAAGAGGGGCTCACCCCGCGTAGTTTGGAGACGTCAGCGAGCTCGGGGGAGGCCGGCCGGCGGAGGAGGAAGATGGTGATGTTGCCGGCAATGTAGGGCGTCCTGGCTCACGTGGTTAGGTCGTGAAGATGAGGGGGACGATGGCGGAGCTCTTGAGCCAGTGAGGGAAGGGAGGGGGAGGCGGTGGTCGCGGTGGTGCACGTCGGCGGCGGCGGGCGTGTTCGGGTGGTGGGAGGGAGAGAGCCAGAGGAGGGGGGAAGGGCCTCGGGGAAGAGTGAGAGGGGTCGGGGGTGCGTGTCGATGTCCAGGGCGTCTAGAGCGTCGAGGGGGAGCGGCAAGTAGGAGGTGGCCTGGGCGCGTGGCCGCGCGCCCGGGACACACGCCCGGCGTCCTTCTGTCGCGAGGAAGATGACACACTACTAGGAAAAGGCCTAGTAGTGGCGCACCAGTTTTGCCTACTAATGGCACACTACTGGTGCGCCACTAGTACCATGCCACTAGTATTATATACTAATGGCGCACCACTGGTGCGCCATTAGTATCTGGTATACTAATGGTGCACCACGCCGTGCGCCATTAGTATAGACCAACATGCGCCATTAGTATGCCTCCCAGGGGGGCATATTTACCCATGTGCTTTGGCATACTAATGGCGCACTGTGGGGTGATGCGCCATTAGTATCCTTTGGCATACTTATGGCGCACTATGTAGTGATGCGCCATTAGTATCCTTTGGCATACTAGTGGCGCACTTTGAGGTGATGCGCCATTAGTATGAATATTAGGTTTTTTTACTTTTCTGATTTTTGCACAGGTTACAAAATATATTATTGGACAGAATATAGACAGCACCACACAGCAACAGCAGATTCATCGAATACAATAGAAGATTAGTCTCCGAATACAATTCATCATATTAGTCTCTGAATTCAAAAGACCAAACAAAGATAGAACATTACAAGTCTCGACACCGCGAGTAGCGAGTTTGTCTTCACATTACAAGTCGATATCGATCATCTAAACTACCATCACATAGAAGAGAGCTGCGGTCATCTAGATGAGCATCATCGTGATGAAACTGGTCTTCATCCGGTTCCTCCAACGCTCCCTCATCTCTCCCGCTAGATAGCGGGCGTATCTTGATTCCGCCTCCGCCCTAGTGGTGTACCCTTTGTAACTGTTACCGCTGAAACGGTGAACCTGTCTCTGACACTCCTCCCAGTCGTCGTCAACTCCGGGAACCTTACCCTTGTACACGACATACGACGGCAGCTCTATGCACAAGCCAAACAACAAACAATACATAAGCAATATATAAGTATGCAACAAAAGGATTGGAAGAGAAAAGCAAGACATTAATAGCACGATTCATGGTGCTACTAATAAATAGCATTGATTACATCTAAGTTGAACGACTGTCCAAACCAAAGATACATACAATTCATTAAAGTTTAATTACAACATGAGCCAATCAATGTTTCAGAACTACACATAGCATCACTACTTTCGACTCGACTCATGGGACCGGACGTGGATGAAGCCGCCGTCTGTCATGATGGTCATGAAATCGCAGGCGTTGTCAGCCTGTATTTGTAGCGTTCTGTCTATCTCACTGTTGGACGGTTGATATCTGAGGTAGAACTGCCCCGAGGTATGAAGGACATCTTGATGGATGATTTTCGTGAACTCCGACTGGATGCCAAAGAATTCTTGTCTGATGTCCGCGTCCTGGATTACCGACAAGCTCGCGGCCCAATCTTTGAGATTATCTGGTAGCAGAAGGTGATGATGGTCCTGTACGATCGCCCGCATGTGATGGAGGGCGTAGTAGGCATCCTTCTGACTGCCACGCGGCTGCTTGACACAGCAGAACTTAGTATTGTGGGCGAACACGTGCCTGCCATACATACGAACTGGCCTGGTGAAGGTGCCTCCAGATTTGGCGTAGCCGGGAAGAACATCATCAAGAACATTCTTGATATTTGTGTAGTCTATCTTGGAGTCATGGTTCAGGTCGAAATACATGGCCATGGAATATTTCAGGCTTAAGAGGATGAGTGTGCAATGTGTGTCACTGCATAGAACACGGAATGTTAGAAAAAAGAACGATCGAAATCTAAGAAATCATATGTTACGGGGCGGTTAGGGGATGACTTACTCGGGAATTAAGGCACGAGGAAGTTATCCTTATCTGGGTTTGCCAGAATGACGCCTTCGAGGTATGAACTCGTGACTTGGCGGTCCCCAGCGCTGCCCAAGAGCTTGGCACGCATGTACAAAGGGTCGACTATCACGATGTCCGGGGTCTTGTCTCTAATGATCCGCATCTCCATACTCAGCGAAAACAGCCGAACGAAGGTGTAGTGTAGCGGATGAAGGTTAAACATAGCAAAGATGTCATCAAACCGCAGGACGATCGTACCCCCGATGGCGCCATCCACAAAGCCCTTGCCCTCTGGCACCTTGGCCATGAAAACCGGGTATGCCACATCATTCTCTCTGGGACGCCGCTTCTCCAAAGAAAGAACACTGTCATGCAGACTCCGCATAGCACCGGTTGCAACATTGAGCATATTTGTTGGTAGCATCACCCTACTCGCCACATGCACCCTCCTCAAGATATCCTTAGGTGAAGGTGGCCCGTCCTAAGCACAGATCGTACTCGGTGCTGGCTGGCTCGCACCGGGGCCCTTTTTAGTCTTTCGTTTCCGTCCCTTCTTGATCTGCTGTAATGGGACAGAGTTCTGCTCACAGACCACCTTCTTGAGCGTGTTGGGGCTGATAATATTTCGCACCTCAACTATCTAAGGCTCGGTGAAGGCGGCAGTTGGAGGCGTCTCCTGAGAACTGAACGCCAGACGACGCCTGTTGCAATTGGGTTTCTCCACCGTACCAGCTAGATCGCGGTCGTCTTGGTTGGGTTCTTGAGAAGGAGGCCCGCAGAACTCGTCACCGTACCCATGTTCGGAAAAGTACTTATCGACATTGGTAAATGTACCATCGTCGTTGTCGTCGTCGTCCGGATCATGTGCCATATGCATGTCCGGATCCTGTGCCATAGGGATGTCCGGCATATCCGGTAGCGTGGCAGCGTTCTTGCCATGGCTTGGCGCCGGCACGACTGGTGGTCTTGTCTGTGGGGTGGTGTCCCCCGCCCCCAAACGAATCTGGCTCTTCGGCCAAAGCAGGGGCTAGGTTACGCAGGCGCTGAGGTAACAGCTCGTCGCAGCCTGGCAGCACCCGAACCAGTTCAACCCTATAAACTGTGGGTGGCATCGGATTACCGTGGAACACGGGGTTTCCCGGTTGAACGATTCTGCCCTTGGCGACATCGACCAACTCGCCGCCCATGAAGTGTAGGAGAGTGCAAGGAACGTCGGCGGCGCCCTGCGAAAACATGAAGGGCGTCAGGGATGCCCAGTCAAAGGCAAGGAGATGAAGTCATCGGCCGAGAGGCTTAGTTACCGTGATGCCGTCGAGCTCGGCTAATGTCGAGGCACCGCCAATGGCGGGCGTGCAACTAACGGAGGGGCCGCTTGCTGGCGAGGTGCCAGCCGGTGTACACCCGGGTGCATTAAGCTCCAATGCCCGTGCCGGCGCCGGAGACACGAATACCGCCTCCGCCGAAGACACCAATGGTGCCGCCTGCGCGTTGTGTGAGTTGCTGGCCGTGAAGCTGGGAGCCGGGGGAGGCCCCTGTTGGCCGCCCACAGTCCACTTCATCAGCCCATGAATCAACGTATGCACCATGGCGTTGAGCGTCGTTCCCAGTTGTTGTTGCACTTGCTCTTGGACAATCTCCGGAATCCACACCACTTGTGCCTTGAGTGCTTCAACCTCGCGCGACTGGCTTTCCGAGCTGGTGTTTTTCTCCTTTCGCCCACCAGTGGTATAGTATGATGACCATTTTGTGGACAAGCCTTTGCCGGCCACACGACCAGCTAACGTCGGCTTACTGAGCTTATCCTTGTTTTTCATTACGTTCAACACCCTATTTAAAGGGGTGTCGAAAGGGGAGCTCTAATATGAACCTGCGCTACTGCTTTCATTGTCCTGCGGAAGGAACGTGAACCATTTAGAAATATTGGGGATTAATTAGAATGCAACCATATGGAGCTAATTACGCGGGGGTGTATTCCTTACCAGAACAAGATCAAGCGCCCTGGTCTTCGGATCCGTTGTAAGCTCCTTTGTTACCGGGTCCTCCTTGTATCGGGCCCTGAGAAAGTTCCTGGTCTGCTTGTCACGGTATTTCTCGAAGCGGGGCAGTAGGCCTTGCTCGGCACGCTCCGCGTCCTCCTTGTCCCATATAGGCTCTGCCACTCTGTAACCACCGGGACCGAATTGGTGGAGCCCTAAGTTCAACTTCCCCATTTCTTTCCCCCACTGACTTGATTCGGAGGTTGCGCTGCTCTCGCACTTGATCTTGAAATCCTTGTAGTCATCTTCGCTCATCAAAGGATATTTTGCCTTGATCTTCTCATAACTAGAACCTTTTTCAATCATTGCCTTCACCGTGCTTCTCAAAGTAGACAGGGTCGTGCTCATCCTCGTGAGGGCGGCATTGTTCACTTTATTCCCTGAGAGGCGTGTGTTTGCAAAGTCAGCGGGGAACTTGTATCGTTCGTGCAGCTTCGTGAAGAGGAGGCTGCGTAAATTCCCTAGGTCCTTATGCCTTAGGTTCTCGGTGTTGATCGAGACGGTGCTCCGGAGAATGCACCCAAGCTGAACCGAGTACCCCTTGACTACTTCTTTGGGCGCCGTCAGATGCCCGTCGGAGTTCACTTCAGTAAATTCCTCCTTGACGGTGCCGAGCATGCTCGGGCGCCGGTCCTTCCGTTGCCTCTTCGGTTGGCTGCCATCTGTGCGTGCGCCGCCATCATCAGTGGTGGCATCCTCGGCGCCATCATCCGTGGTGTCATCCCCGACGCCACTAGGGGTTGTGTAGTCAGGATCGGTGTCTTCCGCGGCGTCCTCATAGCGGTGAGGTTCTTCTTCCAACTCCTGGGAAATCTCCTAGAATTGCTTGCCGCCCAAACCACCGGCCTCATCATTGTGGGCCATGTTTCGCTCTAAATAGGAAAAAAGTTTGGTCAATAAGTTGGTTATTGTCAAGGAACAAGATCATGGTCTCATCATTTAGGGTTTGTCGACACCGAGGCATCCTAAAAGCTAAGCTTTTATCACTTAGGGTTTGTTGACGCCGAGGCACCCTAAAAGCCTAAGCGCACATCATTTAGGTTCTCGTCGCAACACCGAGGCACCCTAAAAACCAAGGTTTCATCATTTAGGGTTTGTCGACTCTAAGTTGGGCCTAATCACTTGGCTCTATTGCCACCTATGGTTCAATGCAGCAAGAATAAAGGGGCAGTTGATCCTACTTAATTAAGTACTAAGATAGCCCGGCCCATGCATTAGTAGCAAGTACCCCATACGTCCGATTTTTAGCAAAGTCATGCTAAAATTCATGGAAAATTTCAGCATGACCTTTGCTGAAAATAGGACATATGGGGTACTCGAAATTGCTGGAGCGGAAGTTAATCGACATTCCGGCAAACTCAAGGGCCTCTCGGGGTACCTGCAAAATCATCACGACATGAAGGTCGGAGACAAAACCCAGCATACTAGCACCACAATGTGCCTCTACTTTCACATGGATGAAAAGGCCACAGACCATATGGTCCTCTGCTTTCATATGGACAAAAATCAGCTCAACTTATGTGAGCTTCCATTCCAGATCTAATAGGTCACCCAACAAAAAATCATCAATAGTTTAGCAAGTCTGTACAAACACAGAAAGAATAGAAAGTTTGCAGCCTATTCAAACACAGAAACAAAACACTACTTGAAACTTTTGCTACATTTGGACCATGGGAATTTACTTTCATGGAGCATGTGCATTGAGTCCAGAAGCAAAGACTCTACAGTGAAATGAAGAAAAACCTTGGAAATATATTTATGATAACTCTGAATGGATCAGAAGGTGCAGGTGCACTTGTAAAAAAAGGTATGCATTTGCAGCAGCTTTGTTCTGATGATGACACCATTTGCAGCAGCTTCTTGAATACATTTTGGGGAGCTTTTTTAGCATATTTGTTAAGGTTCATGTGGCAACTCTCAGCTTTCATATTCTAATGATACATGGCCATTGTCATTGAAGATGTCATGAATCATCTCTAGAGAAATTCAATCACCTAGTTCTAACAAAACATCCATACATTACTAATGAATTTTGTTTCCAGGTGACAATTAAAACCTAGTGCTGAATTTCCTAATGAACTGATGATGCAGAGAAGCGTAGGAACAAAACCTAGTACTAAATTTAGTGCTTGCACTGAACTCTGAATACCCTGTTGACAATTAAAACTTGGACTGAAAGTTCCCTTTCCCATTCAAATTTTGTTTCTCTCACGCATACATTACTAATGCAAATGATGAAGTGTAGTGCTACCACCAATACTTGTGTTCATACTAGTACACTGAACTAAATTCAGAGTACTATCGAATACTGGTACACTAATGCAAAGGCTTGCTGGCACTGTCGAATCAGACTGGACAGATCAAATGTGCTCGTGAGATTGAACGAGATCGATCTAGGGTTTGAGCGAGGCACACCAGGAGACGGCGAAGCAAAGGCAGCGGGTGATGCCGGAGACTAGCAGCTGCGCGAGGAGGAACACGAAGAATGCGCAGATGCCGTAGACGGTGGAGGCGTCGATGTCATACAGGCAGTAGGATTGCTCTTCGTACTCGTCCGACACCACCTTGCCCTGCGAGACAGAGAAGGGGCCGTCAGCCCCGGCACAGGCGGGGGGCAAGGGCAGGAGGAGGGGTGGGAGGGTCGGGGGGCGTATGGTGCTGCGTCGCTGCTCGGTGCCGACGGCGAGGAGGAAGGCGAAGACGTTGAGGGAGATGAGGAAGCCGGACGCAAGGTGGCGAACGCGGCCACGGGCGAAGGGGGGGGGGTGGCAAGGGAGGCGGCGCTCGGCTCAGGGACACCGAGCAGGGGGGGGGGGGGCAGCGAGCACGGCCTGGGATGGCCAGCAAGGGGGCGGTGGTGGTCGGTGGTGGTCGGGCGCGGGTGAGATGAGGCATGGGGAGAGATTAGAGAGAAATGTGAGAGATTGGGGATTTAGTGTGGGGGAAGCTTACTAATGGCGCACCCCGCGGCGGTGCGCCATTAGTATGTTTTTTTAGATAGCAATGGCGCACCCGCGGTCGGTGCGCCATTAATAATAGTTTTTTATATAGCAATGGCGCACCAGCCAAAGGTGCGCCATTAGTAATCTTTTTATATATATAGCAATGGCGCACCAGCCAGAGGTGCGCCATAAGTAATTTTTTTGTTGCATCTAATATTTTTTTAGAAAATGAATATGAATATGGAACAGTAATAATTTTTTAAAATATAATCAAATTTATTATTTGAAAATATCATCAAATTTGTTATTTGAAAATATAATCAAATTTGTTTTTTTGCAATTTTAGTTGCATTCATTTGTGACGGTGGAGCGGGTCAGGGAGGGTGCATGGGAGGGTGCGGGGGGTCATCGGCGGCAGTGAAGCGGGGGAGGGGTGCGGTGGGTCGGCGGCGGCGGCGGAGCGGAGGAGGGTGCAGGGAGTCAGCGGCGGCCGGTGGAGCGGGGGAGAGGGTGCGGGGGGTCGTCGGTGGCGGTGGAGCGGGGGAGGGTGCGGCGGGTCGACAACGGCGGCAGGTGGAGCGGGGGAGAGGGTGTGGGGGGTGCTCGGCGGCGAGGGGGACCGGATCTGGCGAGGTGGGATAGCGATCAAGATGGAGGGGGATCGAGATCGAGTGTCCATGAAATTTAAAAATATTCATGATATCAAAAAGTGCCCATGAAATACAATCGAGAAATGAAGGCTACGATTTAAATACAATCGATCTTAGCAAGCTATCTGTTCACAATCTTCTTGCCCTTCTTTTTCGTAAATGGAGTTCTTCTGTGGAACGGACATCCTTTTGGTAGGGTGATCCTGCTTCTTCTTGTGGTGTATGCTGCTACTTCATCATCATCGTCATGTTCGATCTTCGGGTCGCCGTACTTCTCAAAGTCCAGCTCATTGGCTACTCCATCCATTCCGATGATCTTCCTTTTGCCTCTCCTCACGACAACACGACTGGGCTTTGACAGGTTGGTAATGAAGAAGCATTGGTCCACTTGGGAAGCCAGTACCCATGGCACATTTTTTGAGGTGGCATTTGCACCCGCGGTCTTGGATTTGGCTTCGGGTATAACCATGGTGGTGAAATACCGGTCTTCTTTTAGGACGCTCTTGGCCCATCTAACACGGAACATCGGGACCTTCTCTCCAGCGTAGCTCAGCTCCCAGATCTCCTCGATCCTTCCGTAGTATCTGTCCTTGTCGTTACCGGTGTAGGATTCCATCGTTACCCCGGAGTTCTGATAACCATCGCTCTTCATGTCCTTGTCCTCGGTGTAGAATGTGTAGCTGTTGATATTGTACGCCTCATAGGTCATCAGGTTGTGCTCGGCGCCCTGTGACAAGGCGAATATAAGTTGTTCTTCCGCGGAAGAATCCTCATGTAAAGAGTACGACAGAAGCTTCTGCTTGAACCAACACGTGAAACATGAGTTGTGCTCTTTGATTATATCTCCGTCCGTCCTCTATTGGCCTCGGTCATTGTACGTCTTCTCAATAAAGGTTTTGTGCTCTACCACCCTAGGATCGACCACGTCTATGTGTTGTAGCGCGACTAGGTTTTCTCTTTCAAAGTCGGCGAGTCGACCCTTGAAGTCGACATGCATTTCGCGGCGACCCTCAGGGTGACTCCATCCAGCTAGCCTGCTGAGGTGCCTGTTGACGGGCAGACCAACAGGGTTATCGATGCCTAGATAATTCGTGCAGTAGGAGATGCACTCTTCGGTCAGAAAGGCCCTGGCTATGCTTCCCTCTGGACGTGACATGTTGCGAACGTATCCTTTGATGACACCATTCATCCTTTCGAACGGCATCATGCTGTGCAGGAACATCGGCCCGAGTTGGATGATATCCTCCACGATATGGACCAGCAGATGCACCATAACGTCAAAGAATGCGGGTGGGAAGTACATCTCAAGCTCGCATAGTATCACTACGATCTCTTCCTGTAGCCTTTTGAGTTGCCTCACGCCAACGGACTTTTGAGAGATGACGTCGAAAAAGTTGCACAGGCCAAATAGCGTTTCACGGACGTGTGAGTCCATGATCCCACGGATTGCAACTGGAAGTATCTGCGTCATCAGCACGTGACAGTCGTGAGACTTCATCCCGCTGAACTTCTGCTTCGCTAGGTCTAGGTATCTGCTTATCTTCCCCGCGTAACTGTAAGGAAGTTTTACTCCTACGAGGCAGGTGAAAAACTGATCGATCTCCTCCTGACTTAGAGTGAAGCACGCGGGAGGGTAGTCATTTCCGGTCTTCTTGGCCTTTTTGCCTTTCTTTCCGTGTCCTGCTTCGCCTCATCATCATCATCATCTTCATTAGCATGAAGCTCCTCCCTGATGCCCATTGATTTCTAGTCTGCCCTTGCTTTCGGCCCGTCTTTGGTCCTCTCTGGCATGTTGAGTAGAGTACCTAGCAGACTCTCGCACACGTTCTTCGTGATATGCATGAAATCAAGGCTGTGAGCCACACGATGGATCTTCTAGTACGACAAGTCCTGGAAAACAGACCTCGTTTTCCATACCTTCAGCAGCAGCTCTGGCACCTTTCGCTTCTTTCCCGGCTCTGGCGCCTTTTGCTTCTTTCCCGGCAGTGGGCAATCTTTCAAATTTTTCAACAGCTCGTCTATTTCCTCGCCGCTCCTCATACGCGGGCGTCTTCGGGGTTCGGTTTCACCATCGAACAGATCCTTGCGTTTCCTCCACGGGTCATTGTCACGAAGCCACCTTCAATGTCCCATGAACATGGTTTTCGAAGACCCGGGATCTCTATCTAGCTGGCGATACGTTGTGTCATCCATGCACCTGACGCATCCAGAAAATCCGTGGACCACCAGCCCCGTGAGATATCCGTAACCGAGATAGTCGTGCACCGTCGTTAGCAGTGCGGCTCTCATAGGGAAATATTCTTTCTCTGTGGCATCACTATGCCACGGTGCGCCATTAGTAGTTTTGCAAAAAAAATAACAAAAAAATACAGTAGTGGCGCACTGTGTGGCTGGTGAGCCATTACTAGTTAGAACTAGTAATGGCGCACTGTGCCTAGATGCGCCATTAGTATGTTTGGCAAAATGAAAAAAATTGTTACTAGTGGCGCACCATGTGTCTGGTGCGCCATTAGTGTCTTCCACACTAATGGCGCATCTGCACATGGTGCGCCACTTCTATATAGGAGTGGCGCACCACATGTCAGGTGTGCCATTAGTATCCATTTCATCTATAGCCCTTTTCCTAGTAGTGACAGGGGGAGGCCAGTGGGCTGGGCCGCACAGTGCTGGACTAGCATAGGAGCTAGGCCAGTTGGTGGGCGCCAGGTTAGTCCTTCTCTCTCTCTCTTTTATTTAGTTTCTGTTTTCTATTTTTTGCTATTTTTTGATTTAGTAATAATACTAAACCATTTCATAAAATCCTAGAAACAATTGTGGGTGCTTTCTGAATTATTCCGGTGACCCTTAACAATTTCCTACATTTTTGGAGCATCTAAAATATATATAGCATTTAAATAGCTCTAATTCAAATATGTTTGAATTAATTGAGAATCCAAATATGTCCTGCAAAAATGTGAACCATTTTTGGTAGATGCTTCCACCTTGATCCAGAAATGATGAACATTTTTAAAGGGCATTTTGAAATCGTTGAAAAATATTTTGGTTGAACCTATTTGAATTCCTTTTGATGCTAGGGTTTGAACATCCCCATTTCAAATTTCCATGAAATTTAAACATGATGCAAACAAGATGCAAACACTAGCCAGCACCATAAGCTAGGGATGTGACAACTCGCCCCCACTAAACAAGAATGTCGTCCCGAGATTCAAGCGTGGGTAAAAAGAAGAGGGGACTCGGACTATCACAATCTTCATGATCCAACTACTCTTCTCGAGGATGTTGATTCATTGCTTCAAATTTGACCTTGACGTCTTTGCTTTCGAAATCTTCATTCAACTCGATGACGACAAAAAGAGATTCTACAGGAAACGATCTTTTCGAAGATCGAGCAATTCACGATCAACTCACGGGATGACACACAGTAACTCTCTCGAGTTGAGACACAAACATACATCAAGAGGGATGGAAGAAACAGATGGCGAAGGTTCGATTTGGTAGGCAACAATTCCACGCTTAAATAGATGGTGAGGGGGTTTCAAGGTAGCGAGGAGTTAAGTTGCCCATGATACCATAACGAGACATCTTAGGGGAGATGACTCATAGAGTTATTCCCTTAAGTGGCAAAACGAATTACTTCTGATATGGAGATCATTGAAACTCTCTATACCAGCCTAAGGCAATTCACAAACAATCGTTTGGTGGAGTTCATAGGAATGGCATACCCGGACTAGAATGGATGATGTGGACTACCTTGTTGAAGACAACGCAATGGATGATTTTGCTTGCGCGTGCACCCAAGAGCTTGAGCATTTCCATATTCATCAAGGTTCTACCAACATCCGTGTCAAGGATCCTGGCAACACAACATACTACTAAGATGAATAGTGATGGACGATGCAGATGCAAAGGAAGATAACACCTTCTCAGATTTCACCTTAGCGAGGCCAAGGAAACAAAATCTGGGTGATCGACCGAGAGACATTTAGCACTCCGCTTCTAATGTTCTCCTTGATGTACTAGGTACCACGGTCAATGCTTAAAAAGCATCAACATGGCCATCAAGTAAAGGTCGGACTTTGGGAGCACAAAAATCCATAAGGAATAACTTGTGGAATAAGTCATATGGAATCCTCGCAGGGAAGCGGCCAAATTTTCAATTCAATATATTACATTAATAGGTCTTCCAGCTAGGTGTGTTGGCCACAACTCCCACTTAACCGGGTTATAGAGAGACCAACATTACAATTCTTGGAAACGTTCCAACCATCATATCTGCCTGAGATTCAGATCTGGTTAGTAATAGGATACTTCAGACTCAACAGGTCTACAAAAGAAAGTTTGCAACAAAATTCGATAAGATGGCGTTGCGAGATTCTCGGGGAGTGAACTACGATAGCAAGCTCCAAAACATGAGCTGGTTCTACTACATACATGTGAACACGTTGTCCAAGACAGGCATGACCACATAGTAGTCTTACAACGAAACACTACCGAGTTCTGATTGGAAACCATCATTACGGAGAGCGAAGTCCTGTGCATGTACCTTTGTGTCCTTAAGGATTAGCACTTTAGAACTTATTTTCCTTGAACAAATCAATCAGTGGCTTGGTCTGCTAGGGATTCATATAGAATGAAGGTTGCAAGTCTCTAGACCACAGAATACTTCGCATGTATGCATGACTAACTTGGGATGATTCTAGAGGAAGGGAAACAAACTTTCTCAAATTCACGGCGGCAACTTGCATCATATGCACGCGAATTAGAGGAATTCACTTCTTCCATCAAAACATAAACTTCATGAGCTAGCACGAAGAAAATTCTTTCAAAAGTTTCCAACGCTAACTTAGATGTTCAATATGAATCATGGACAGGATGAAAATATTGTCAATGGGCTCAACAACAATCCACCCAGGCTTCCATATAGATGGAATTCCACAATTAAGTGAACAAGATGATAGCATTGGTCAGACCCAAAGGATATAATGGTGTATGCTCGAGGAAACAACCATGAGTAAGACAACATTACGAACATTGTTGGTTCTGATTTGACTTGACAATAGCCAGTACTCAAGTCAAAGTTTTGACACGGCAATAGATCCAACAACTGATCACGAGGACCAATCGATGGAGATATCATCTTTCTTCAACACACACACACCCAAAAAGATACCCCTTAACATGAACTAAGTCAGACAAGATTTTATCTTCCAACTCTCCCAGTTTTTGTTTGGCTTAACCAACTAGCTCAGGTGTATCCAACACAGATTCTTGGAGAATGGGTGGTTTGGAGGAAAACCAACATGATCACGAACTCAACATAGCGGTCAGGTGACAACCTGGTAATACTTCCGAGAAGATATTCGAAACATCACGAACCACCGATATGTGACTAATCTTGAGAACAATATTGCTTTTCAGAGCAAGACGATATGATCAGATAAGCAAGGGATTGAATAATCCTAGCTCATTGATCGAAGAGTGCACCAGAAATAAGAACTAGGTAACACGATCAACCTTAGGGTGATGATTCAGTAATCAAGACGCTAAGAATGAGGTTATTGTCCATTTAACTACCAAGCAACGGAGTTGCTAGGAGTATAGATTTCACACATCATGATTCACTTGTTAGCATTATAGTTACAATAACACGGGAACCGAGGAATGAACAATGATGTCAAGAAGTATCACTGCGTCAAGAATTCCTTGAGGGTGTGTGCAATTCTCACAATACTCTTGTTATGAAAGAGGGTGATACTCCGAGGTAGAACAGAACAAAAGCTGGATTGGCATTTTGATCTGCGGGATACAACTACTTTGACCCAATCCTCAAAGTGGACAAGGTACTGGAGTTTGTTTCCCCTAGTCATTCCGGAATAGAATGGCTTGACGGACCATAAGAATAATAGGCATCGATGAACATGAATGCACAACTATTCCTCACTATCAATTGATAGATTAGGGTCAGAACACAGCTGAGGAGGGGACAACTCAAAGGAAAATATCACTTTCTGAGTTGTTGATGCATAGATTTAGTATGTCAAACAAGTTCAACATATTTCTTCCGGATAACCCATGCGGAGAGATAGAATTGGCAGAATCACAATATACAATGAAGAACTCATCAAGAGCACTCTGGTTGTGATCTTTTGGTTCAGAGAACTTCTGCCATAAGCAGTTCATGATATTTGGAAGAAGGAAATACCACGGACCTCGAGGACTGTCGCAAAGGTTACTAATATCCTAAAGGTACGAGCAACACTATCAATACTAGGTAAGTAGAGTGAATCTTGGGTCAGGAACCCATGAGTAGAATACCTACTACTAAATGGCATCACAGGATGCTTTCGAGAATAATGGCCAGAATCATCACACCAGGAACACAAAACATGGCTAGATTACTAGGTGATACTCTAGACACCTAGGGTCATAATAATAGCTCCAACACAAATGGCGAGGCAATGGAGTACCTCAACACACTAGTTAGTGTGGTTGATCTGGCACAACGGAACTTCAGAACGGTAAGAAGGAATTTGCAAATGCATTAGACTGTTTAGAAACCTGGGATGACTCGGACAGCATAATGGTTGTAAATGCTCAAAATTATTTGAGACATCCTGCAAAATGGTGGCATAACCACTCCACATTACAATATCAAGGTTCCGAGACTAACTATAAACATACGGAGGTAGTAGAAACTGAACTAGGGCTGGAAGCTATCAATCCTATAAGTCTATGGATTAGTAACACGTCATCCTGATAGATAGATGAGAAGGCCTAGTTCTTAATCCCCGTAGAAAAGAAGAGGTTGACTCTGATCAGAAGGGCATAAGGTAAAGGAGTAAAAAGAGCCTTACGTTCCCTTCCACAATCAATTCCCTTACATAACTAAAACATTTCTAGACAAAACTTCAACCGGTTCGGCTTGGTAATCCTACAAGCAGTCAGGCTCTGATACCAAAGCTGTCAGGACCCCGATTCTAAGTCACATCGATCTAGCCTGTAACACCTCATATCACTTTGCGGCCTCACGCGTGGTATCCCCACGGGTGTCGCCCTACCATGGCCCGGGACCGTTTGCGCCTTTTGGCTCACATATATGATAGTGTCGCTAGCATCCATATGACAGAGAACCCGGGCCAACATGACTAGTTGTGAACCCAAAGTGGCACTAACTTACGGGGACAGGCATACATGAATCAACATCGAGCATGTCGGTCAGCAGCGTGTGAATCTGGGCTGTAGCAACTGGGCTAATGAGACTCCGGGAACCCGGGCTGTAGCAGGCTAGCAGGACTCCGGATGTCACCGTGTGACATTTCCAAGAAGGGACAGACACCGGAACAAAGTGAATCACATGTCGGCCAGTCTAAGTGTTCCCGAGCAGTAGTGCTGGGCTAGCAGGACTGTGGTGAACCGGGCTATAGCGGACTACTATGGCTCATGGAAGCACAAGACTACATTTCCAGATAAGAGAGGCTACCAAGGATGAACAACTAGGTTGTCGGATCCCACACATACCAAGCATTTCAATCATACACACAATATGCTCGATATGTGTAAATACAACATGGCGTCACAACATAACTCTACAACTCAAGTATTTATTCATTAGGCTCCGAGGAGCCAGGTAATACAAACATGGGTCTCATGACCCAACATTCAGAGCATACAAGTCAAAGCACATGCGGAAGCTTAACATGTCTGTGTGCAGACTTCTACAAATGAAAAAGCCTGAGAAGCCTGACTATCTACCAGATCCTGCCGAGGGCACAAGATCGTAGCTGAGGTATCAAGCTAAACGTCGAAGTCCACATGGAACTACTAGCGAGATCGAAGTCTCTCTGCAAAACATAAATAAAGCTAATGTGAGTACAAATATACCCATCAAGACTTACATCAGAACTATCTACATATGCATCGGTATCAACAAAGGGGTGGTGGAGTTTAACTGCAGCAAGCCAGTTTTGACTCTGTGGCTATCCTGAACTACGACTGCAAGTAACTCTTTTGAGGTGGCGCACACGAGTCCACATATTCACCATTCCGATTCACCACTATGGATCCGCTCCCGTCTCCCTACGAGAACACCATCCATAGCACTCACGCTTATCTTGCGCATTTTAGAGTATCCACTTTCACTTGTCTATGAACCAATGTTGCGGATATCGCTTATCGGGAACTTATAGGTCGACACATGATAAGGGGTAAATCGGCTAGTTTATCGGCATATCGGCCGATTTCTCGCCATATCGGCTGATTTATCGGCCGATCTATCTTATCGGTCTGACAGCAGTAACCGATAAATTGGCAGATTTATCGGCATATCGAAAGATATGTTGAACAGTGCTATGAACTATGCCAGGGGTCCAAGTTTCCATATCCGAGGAATCCGGCTATTCGAATAGACAATGATAACCCTGCAGGGGTGTACTTCTTCACACATGCTCTCGCCACTTACCACCATGTACACGTCGTGTATCTTGGCAACCTTCAAGCGGAAGCCTGGTGAGAGAGTCGGCCACAACCTGCCTAACCAACAAGTCTCTAGTCTAGGTTTATCGCCTATTCGGGTTCCAACCGCAAGGAGATCCGGCCGGGGTGTCGCTCACGGCCCCAAACAATGTGAGTAGGGTTCCCAAGCCCACCATCCGGGCGCCACTTGGTACAACGTGCCACTGTGCCTAGTCTGTCCCAAGCCCACCTGTACCGGGTGCCACTTGGTAGACTACTAAGACTACCTACAAACACCAGAAACTGCAACTCCTAGACAAAGATCGAGTTGATTAATAAGTCGAGAGAGCTTGGAGCGCCCGGAGCCCAATGTGTGGTAGTAACTGTTCATGGATCACAAACACAGAACTCAGTTCCTGAGGACGGCTGCAATGAGACAACCCACCATGTACTCCTACATGGCCTCTCACTGCTACCTTTACCAAATCGTGTTCACACAATTAGCTCACACACAGTAGGACATGTTCATCACCATTCCAATTCATCCCCGATGAGTCAGACCTGACTCAACTCTAAGTAGTAGCAGGCATGACAAACAAGCATGAATGAGTAGGCACATCAGGGCTCGAACAACTCCTACTCATGCTAGTGGGTTTCATCTATTTACTGTGGCAATGACAGGTCATGCAGAGGAAAGGGGTTCAGCTACCGCAGCATGTAGCAGTTGAGTCGTTGTTGTCCTAATGTAGTAAAAGAGAGCAGGAGCGAGAGAGTGGGATTGTATCGGAATGAACAAGGGGGTTTTGCTTGCCTGACACTTCTTAAGATAATATAGCTCTTCATCGGTGTCATCGAACTCATCGTCGGAAGCACATCTATCGAGTGGGGACAAATACCGGCAACAGAGAAGGAAACACACATCAATGCAGTGCACAATATGATGCATGAACATTACATGTCAATATGCTGTGTTTTGGGCTAATGCAACTAGCAACATGTTAAATGAAGTTGGTTTGAACCCAAGATTCAAATTCAAGCTCCATATGTGGATATTCCAATGCCAGACATAATTTGCCCTATTTAGAAACTATAAGTTGTTCTAACATGCATGAAAATGATACATATGGGTAGATTGGATTTTTCTGATCATTTTTCCTATATAAATCTTTTCATTTGGAGTTACGGTTGAATTTCTATGAATTTGTGAAGTTTAAAACATTTTCTGGAATTTTCTAAATTATTTTAAATCCAGAAAATGTTTAACTACGTTAGTGTTGTGAAAGTAAGACGTCAGCGAGTCAACTGATGCTGACCAGGTCAAACCTGACGACCGGGTCCCACATGTCATTGGCTCACTGTTAACGAGGGGTTAATCCTGTGTTGACTGGGATTTAACCCGCTGTGGGGCCCGCCTGTCAGTGTCTGTTAGGGAGGGATTTGTGGTGATTAGCGCCTAACAAAGAGACCATGTCAGCCCGCCGGAGATCGGCCGGCGGAGACCTCAACTACGGCGGAAGCTCGTCGGAAACATGCTAGGGGCTGTGGTTTGTCGCTCGGGAGGCACCGGGCATGAGCTCTTGCTCTCGCGCATCTGATTGACAAGACGGGAGGTCACGGGGCGGCCCGAATCTCGCCGACGACGAGGTTCAACAGCGACAGAGCCACGGCGTTGTGCTGGACGAGTCTATGGTGCACCATTTTCACCACTAGGCAGTGCTACGGACTCCTGCAAGCTCAAAAGCGGGCGGAGGCGGCTGTGGCCAGGACAACGACATGGCAGGGCGGCGGCAAGCTTTGGGCATGGTGGCGCTAGCGCTAGAGGACGTGCGGGGCGACATGGATAGGGGCGAAACGAAGAGGGGCTCACCCCGCGTAGTTTGGAGACGTCAGCGAGCTCGGGGGAGGCCGACCGGCGACTAATCGACGTCGACGATCCAAGGCGGTGGAGGAGGAAGATGGTGATGTTGCCAGCGATGCAGGGCGTCTGGGCTCGCATGGTTCGGTCGCGAAGATGAGGGGGGTCATGGTGGAGCTCTTGAGCCAGTCAGGGAAGCGAGGGGGAGGCGGTGGCCGCGGTGGTGCACGTCGGCGGCGGCGAGCGTGTTCGAGTGGTGCGAGGGAGAGAGCCAGAGGAGGGGGGAAGGGCCTCGGGGAAGAGTGAGAGGGGATGGGGGTGCGTGTCGATGTCCAGGGCGTCCGGAGCGTCTAGGGGGAGCGGCAAGCAGGAGGTGGCCGGGGCGCGTGGCCGCGCGCACGGGACACATGCCCGGCGTCCTTTTGTCGCGAGGAAGACGACAGGGAGAGGCCAGTGGGCTGGGCCGCACAGTGCTGGACCAGCACAGGATCTGGGCCAGTTGGTGGGCGCCAGGGTAGTCCTTCTCTCTCTCTCTCTCTCTTATTTAGTTTCTGTTTTCTATTTTTTTGCTATTTGTTTTGATTCAGTAATAATACTAAACCATTTCATAAAATCTTGGAAACAATTATGGGTGCTTTCTGAATTATTCCAGTGACCCTTAACAACTTCCAATGATTTTGGAGCATCTAAAATATATATAGCATTTAAATAGCTCCAATACAAATATGTTTGAATTATTTGAGAGTCCAAATATGTCCTGCAAAAATGTGAACCATTTTTGGTGGATGCTTCCACCTAGATCCAGAAATGATGAACATTTTTAAAGGGCATTTTGAAATCATTGAAAAATATTTTGGTTGAACCTATTTGAATTCCTTTTGATGCTAGGGTTTGAACATCCCCATTTCAAATTTCCATGAAAGTTAAACATGATGCAAACAAGATGCAAACACTAGTCAACACCATAAGCTAGGGATGTGACATTCGCAGAGGGAAGCAGAGGTTGTCATGCGCTTTTATGGTTGGATGCACAAAATCTTAATGCAAAAGAATGTCATTTTATATTGCCACTTATGATATGGACCTTTATTATGCAGTCCGTCGCTTTTATTTCTTCCACATCACGAGATCGTATAAAGTTAATTTTCTCCACATTAATAGATCATACATATTTAGAGGGAAATTTTTTATTGCATGCACCGATGACAACTTACTTGAAGGATCTTACTCAATCCATAGGTAGGTATGGTGGACTCTCATGGCAAAACTAGTTAAGGAATGTTTGGAAGCACAAGTAGTATCTCTACTTGGTGCAAAGAATTTGGCTAGCATGAGGGTGGAAAGCAAGCTCAACATGTTGGATGATCCAAGACAATATACTTTATTTCGGATATAAGAAAACATAAACCATTACATTGTCTTCCTTCTCCGACATCAACCTTTTAGCATGTCATATTTTAATAGGTACTCACAATTACAAAAGATGTCGAAGATAGTATATTTATATGTGAAATAACTCTTCCTTCAATATTCTTTCATGAATTGTTCAAGTGACCAATTCTACGTTTGATAACTTTTAATAGGTTTACTACCTATACTTATTCTATGTGAAGTCATTACTCCCCATGGTATAAGCATATGAATCATATATAAATTCAGATTTATGATATTCAATTATTCAACCATTTACTCATAGGATATACGTGAAGCACGTGAGTAAATGACAAACTACTCCAAAAGATAATAGTGAAGGACACTGAATAGTCAAATAATTAACTAGCCATGGTAGGATTATTTTTCATTTAATATTTCGGATCCAATGATTTTATTCAAACAACAAGTAAAAATTGAAAATACGCTCCAAGCAAAACACATATCATGTGACGAATAAAAATATAGCTCCGAGTAAGGTATACCGATAGTTTTGAAGACGAGTCTTCCTTGAATATTACCTTGGGTTGCCTTGGGAATCCCCAAGCTTAGGGTCTTTCCACTCCTTATTCTCCTCATATCGATATCTCACCCAAAGCTTGAAAACTTCAATCACGCAAAACTTAACGGAACTTCGTGGGATAGGTTAGTATGACAAAGAGTAAACCATTCACCTTGGTACTGTCAAAGACAAAGATCATAATGTTTCTCACACAATTGCTACTGTACCATATCATTTCTACAATTTATATTGAGGAATATAAGTCATAGAAACTAGAAAACAAGCAAACTATGCAATGAAGACAGAATCTGTCAGAAACAGAACAGTCTATAATGATCTGAACACTAACCATACTTCTGCTACTCAAACAATTATGAAATAAATTGGTGGACGTGAGGAATTTGTCTTTTAATCTTCTGCAAAAATAATCAGCACCAAAGCAATCTTTTGTAAAAAAATGGCAGCTAATCTCATGAGCGCAAAGTTTCTGTTTTTTACAGCATGATCACATTAACTTTCACCCAAGTCTTCCCAAAGGTATTACTTTGCACTTTATTGAAACAAAAGCTATAAAACATGATTACTACAGTATCTTAATCATGTAAACTCACAAAAACAATAAGGGTAAATATTGGGTTGTCTCCCAACAAGTGCTTTTCTTTAATGCCTTTTAGCTAGGCATGATGATTTCAATGATGCTCATATAAAAGATAAGAATTGAAACATAAAGAGAGCATCATCAAGAATATGACTAGCACATTTAAACCTATCCCACTTCCTAGGCCTAGGGATTTTGTGAGCACACAACTTATGGGAACAAGAATCAACTAGCATAGGAAGTCAAAACAAGTATAACTTCAAAACTTTAAGCACATAGAGGGGAAAACTTGATATTATTGCACTCCTACAAGCATTGATTCCTCCCTCATAATAATTTTCAGTAGCATCATGAATGATTTCAACAATATTACCATCACATAGAGCATTCTTTTCATGATCTACAAGCATAGAAATTTTTCTACTCTCCACATAAGAAAAATTCTTCTCATTCAGAATAGCGGGATCACTAGTTCCTAAAGTTGACACTCTTCCAAACCCGCTTTAGATGATAGTATTATTCATACTCCAAAAGATATAAGTGCAGTTCATGGAGGATTCTACAATTAATATAAACTAACCAATGTCCCAGATCAAAATGTATAAGTGAAGCACACGAAGCATTCTATAAAACCATACTCAAAAGATTTAAGTGAAGCACAAAGAGCAATTCTATAAGATCATACTTAGCAGATATAAGTGAGGCACATGAAGTACTATAAAAATTGATGAAGGGACATCTCATACTAGCATGGTTCTTAAAGAAAGAGAAAAATAAAAACACAAAGGACACAAACCATGTGAACAAAACAAAAACCGAGGTATACCGATAATTTGTTGAAGAAGAATGATGGGATGCCAACCGGGGCATCCCCAAGCTTAGATGCTTGAGTATCCTTAGAATATTTAATTGGAGTGCGTTGGGCATCCCCAAGCTTGAGCTCTTGCCTCTCCTTATTCTTCTCACATAGGTAACTCCTCGTTCTTCGAACACTTCATCCACACAAAACTTTAACAAGAACTTTGTGAGATCCGTTAGTATAATAAAGCAAATCACTACCTTTAGGTACTGTTTTGAACTCATTATAAATTCATATTGTTGTAATATATACTGTATTCCAACTCATCCATGGTTCATACCCTCCGATACTACTCATAGATTCATCAAATAAGCAAACAACACATAGAAAACAGAATCTGTCTAAAACAGGACAGTCTGTAGTAATCTGGAGGTTTAGTAAACTTCTGTAACTCCAACAATTATGAAATAAATTTGAAAATTTGAACAATTTGTACAGAAGTAAAGTGCAAAAAAGTTTCAGACCCATTCGACTATCCAGTAAAAAATGTAAAATCACGCGCTACAGCCAAAGTTTCTGTTTTGTTCTGCACGTAGTAAACAAGCAATCTAATCATCCTAAAACCAAAGCTCGGCACATTATTTTTATAATACAATGGATATTTATAAGGGGATAATTATTTACATAGAAAATTCCATGAAAAATTCTACATTGTTTCCGTGAGCATGAACACAAGTGCTCAAGGTCGACCCTCACTTCTTCAATGCATAACTTTCCAATCACTTCTCTTTTTAAAAAACTCTTTAGGCATGAGAGGCAAGTAAATTTTTTTGTATTTTAATTTTTTTAATTTTTTTATATGTTTCACCCACAACTAAACAAAAACAAAAAGGAAAAACAAAATCTACTTAGTGAAGAAAGCAAACAAGCACACACGAGAATATCAACCCCACGCTATTGCTCCCTGGCAACGGCGCCAGAAAAGAGCGTGATAATCCCCAAGTGAAGGAATCATCGTAGCAATTTCCAAAGGTGGAAGTGATAAGTATGGAGTGTCGAACCCACAAGGAGCTAAAGGTAAGATCAATATTCTCTCAAGACCTATATGCCAGTGATACAACTCTACGTACACCGAACATTTGCTTCCAACTAGCAACGAGAAATAAAACTATGTTGTGGGTATGAAGAGGATAACTTTTTTATGATATCAGAGAGCTAACATATAAAAGTAGGTGCTGTTATCATAAATTTAGAATATATTACTAAATATTATAAATAGCGAGCATGGAATAATGGTGGATTGGTGTCCGGAATTGTCCTAGGCAATCCTTAACAAGACCGGTAATCACTATTGCAGTTTCATATGAGAGAGAGGCATAAGCTAACATACTTTCTCTACTTGGATCATATACACTTATGATTGGAACTCTAGAAAGCATCCGCAACTAGTAAAGATCATTAAGGTAAAACCCAACCATAGCATTAAAGCATCAAGTCCTCTTTATCCCATACGCAACAACCCCCTAACTCGGCTTTGTGTTTCAGCCACTCACCAACCCACTATAAGCGAATCATGAACGTATTGCAACAACCTGCAGCGAGAACTGCTCATGCTTGCGTGACATGGAGGGCGCCATAGGACAACATCAAAGTAAAACATACAACTCATACTAATCTAGATCATCAATCAACCCAAAGACAAAAGATATCTACTCAAAACATCATAGGATGACAACACATCATTGGATCATAATATGTGGCATAAAGCACCATGTTCAAGTAGATATTACAGCGGGGTGCGGAAGAGTGGACCGCGTAAAAGAGATGAGGATGGTGATGATGATGGTGATGTTGATGAAGACAATCACCGCGGCGATGGTTCCCCTCCCGATGGCACTGCGGTGCCACCAAGAGAGAGGAGGAGAGGTTCTCCCCCTTGTGCTTCCTCCTCCATGCCCTCCAGTGATGATGGCCCCCTCCGGCAGGGTGCCAAAGAGGGCCTAGATTGGTTTTCGGTGGCTACGAAGGCTTCTGGTAGCGGAACTCCCAATCTAGGTTAATTTTCCAAGGTTTCTGTATTTATAGGAATTTTTGGCGTCGGTGTCATGTCAAGGAGATGCCCGAGGCATGCACGAGGCAGGCCCACGCGCCTGGGGGTGGGCGCGCCCCCACCCTCGTGGACGCCCCGGGAATCTCCTGGGCCAACTCTTTTACTCCGGGGTCTTCTTTTGGTCCATAAAAAATCATCAAAAATTGGCACGTCAATTGGACTCCGTTTGATATTCCTTTTCTGTAAAACTCAAAAACAAGGAAAAAACAGAAACTGGCACTGGGCGCTAGGTTAATAGGTTAGTCCCAAAAATCATATAAAATAGGATATAAATGCATATAAAACATCCAAGGTTGATAATATAATGGCATGAATACTTCATAAATTATAGATACGTTGGAGACGTATCACATAGCATGATGAGGAGGAAGACGGCGTCGTGGCGGAGCTCCTTGGCGCGTCGGTGGGGCATATGGTGGCCGGGGGCCACGGTGGCAGCGAGCGGCAGCGGCGAGCGCGCTCGGGTGTGGTGCGAGGAGATAGCAGAGGAGGGGAGAGGAGGATGGGGTAAGTGTGAGGCGGTCGGGGAGGTTGCGTGGCGTCTCCAACTAGGCTCCAGCATCGGCGGAAGCAGGAGGTGGCTCGGGCCCGTGTCGGCGTGCGGCGACCACGCGCGCGGCATCCTACTGGCGCGGGGAGGAAGACGCCTCTGCCCCTAGAGGGCTGGGCTATCTTACCGGGCCACCAGCTGGCCAGGTAAGTGGGCTGCCAGGTCAGTTTCTCTCTTTCTTTTATTTTATGTTTTCTGTTTTTGTGTTTGTTTCTGGAGTTAGTAAAAAATACTAAATCATTAAATATAGTCCTGAAATAAATTGTGGGCACTGTTGGAATTATTTCCAACAGCCCACAACCACTTCCAGAATTATTTGGGCATTTTAATATATTGAATGAGTTCATTCAAAAATCCAAATTGATCTAGAAAAATGTGCACCATTTTTGTTAGAGGTGCTGGACCAATTCAGAAATCATGAACATTTCTAAAGAGCATTTTGGGTTCGAAGAAAAAATTTAAGTTTGAACCTACTTGAGTTTCATTTGCTGCTAGGGTTTATCAGCCCCCATTTCAAATTAAAGAAGTAATTTAGACATGATGCATGGATGCTTGTGCCACTAATTGCAAACAATGCTAGGGCTGTGACAACTCACCCCCACTAAACAAGAATCTCGTCCCGAGATTCAAGCATAGGGTAAGATGAAGGGGAAATGCAAACTAACACAATCTTCACGATCCCGGTTGCACTTGTCACCATCTTTGTATCGACGTCTTGCTCTGAGAACTCCAACCAACATGACAATGAGAGGAAAAGGAAAAACTCTAGAAGGATCGATCTTCTCAAAGATCAGACAACCGATGATCAACTCACAGAATGAGACATTGAAACATCTCTCGAGCTGAGACATGAAACATACATCCAGAGGGATGGAGTGTAACAGATGACGAAGGTTCACTAGGTAGACAACAATTTCACGCTTAAGAAGGTGGTGAACGGTTGTCCATGTAGCGAGGAGTTGAGTTGCCATGATACCATAACGAGACATCTTAGAGGAAGGTGACTCGCAGAAATATTCCCTTAAGTGGCAAAAAGAATTACTTTTTATTCAGAGATCATTGAAACTCTTTATACTAGCCTAAGGCAAATGACAACAATCGTTTAGCGGAGTACGAAGGGAAGGCATACCCTGAATAGAATGGATAATGTGGACTACCTTGTTGAAGACAACGCAAGGGATGATTTTTGATTATCATCGGAAATGGATGGGACCCATGGTAGGATGGCACAACGGCGGTGCAAGATGGGAATAAAATGCAAATGCTGGGAATGATTCTAGTAACTGGGGAGAAACCCAACAGTAGAGAGTGAGTACACTGTTTGAAAAGGTTATAACATAACCGAGGAAACTGGGAGCAAATCCCAATTAACGCCAACGATAAAACCTAGTGCCTGCGCGTGCTCTCAAGAACTTGATCATTTCCATATTCATCAAGGTTTTACCAATATCCATGTCAAGGATCCTGGCAACACCACATACCACCATGATGAATGGTGATGGACGATGCAGATGCAAAGGAAGATAACACTTACTCAGATTTCACCTTAGCGAGGCCAAGGGATCAAAATATGGATGATCGACCGAGAGACATTTAGCATTCCGCTTCTAATGTTCTCCTTGATGTACTAGCATGGCCCATTTATTAAAATGGTTTGGTACCTAGAATCATCAAGTAAAAGGTCGGTCTTCGGGAACACAGAAATTCATAAGGAACAACTAGGGAGTAAATCCTATGAAATCCTTATGGGGAGGTGGCCAACTTCTTCAAGGAAGATACTACAATAATAGGTCTTCCGGTTCGGTGTGTTGGCCACGACATCCACTCTACCGATTACAGAGAGACCAATATTATAGCTCCTGGGAAACGTTCCAACCATCACATCTGCCTGAGATTCAGATCTGGTTGGTGTCAGGATATTCCAGACTCATCGAGTCTTGAAAGAAAAATGAAAGTTTGCAACACAAATCGACGAGATGACATTGCGAGATTCTCGGAAGATGAACTACAATAGCAAGCTCCAAAACATGAGCTGGTTCCACTACAAAAAAATACACTTCCGTGATGATACGTGTTTGTCACAGTAGGTTGCTTTTTTGTCATGCATGTACACCCATGAAAAATTTATGACAGAATCAAGATAGTCATGCATGTGCTGTCGTATAAGTGTTCCATGACATTACCAAAATTATCATCAGGGAAGTGTCCACTTCCATGACGATAAATCGCGTGTCACAGAAGTGCTTTCGTCAAGGGTCAGCGACACGTGGCATCCACCGTAACGGAACGCCGTTAAGCTATCGGGTCGGGTTTTGGATCCGATAACCTGTTAACAGCCCCGACCAATGGGAAATTTCCACGTGTAAAATTCTTATTGGCCGGACGAAACACGTGTCAGCTCGTCAGTGGGTCAGATAGGCGCCTATGATACGTCGACACGTGGCACGGCCCAACAGAGGCCCATTCTTGTGAAAAGGCCGGCCCGTTTGACTTGGTCAAAAGGTGGCAGATCGGCCCATGGAAAGCCTGTTAACGACATGTTCACATATAGCCCTTTTACAGCCCGCTAACCTGTAACGCCCTCGATGCGGCTATATCTCCCACGTGTCGAGGCATGACTTAGAGGCATAACCGCATTGAAAGCAATGTCGCAAGTTAGGAAATCATCAAACATCCCATTTACATAAATAATATAAAAGGGAAGTACATAGTTGGCTTACACTCGCCATGTCACATCAAAGTGCATAAATAACATACATCATCCAAACACTCATGTCCCGACTACGGCGCCATAGGTCCCGATCACCCCAACTGGGCTCCACTACTGATCATCAGGAAAAGACACATAGCAACGCTAAGAGTCCTCTTCGTACTCCCACTTGAGCTCAAGCGCGCCATCTGGAGCTGTATCATCTGTCCCTGCATCTGGTATAATAGTAATCTGTGAGCCACAGGGACTCAGCAATCTCGCACCCTCGCGATCAAGACTATTTAAGCTTAATAGGTAGGAAAGGGGTAATGTAAGTGGAGCTGCAGCAAGCGACTAGCATATATGGTGGCTAACTTATTCGCAAAAGAGAGCGAGAAGAGGAGGCAAGGCACGAGCGGGAAACTAGAGAGCAACCTGCGCAAACATAACTCCAACACCGTGTCCACTTCCCGGACTCCGCCGAGAAGAGGCCAGCACGGCAACACACTCAGTTGATTCCTTTTAATTAATTAAGGTTCAAGTTATCTACAACCGGACATTAACAAATTCCCATCTGCCCATAACCGCGGGCACGGCTTTCGAAAGGTCAATCCCTGCAGGGGGGGTCCCAACTTAGCCCATAACAAGCTCTCACGGTCAACGAAGGAATAGACCTCCACCCAAGACACACCGATCAGACTCGGTATCTCGGTACAACAAGATGATTCGACAGGTTAAAACAAGACCAGCAACACCGCCCGAATGTGCCGACAAATCCCGATAGGAGCTTCACATATCTCTTTCTCAGGGCACACTCAGATTGTCTTAGGTATGGGTAGGCCAGCCCAGAGTTGCCCCTGGTGGCCACCGGCAGCTGACAGTTGGACCAACACTTAGAGGAGCACTGGCCCGGGGGGGTTAAAATAAGATGACCCTCGGGCTCCGGAAACCCAATGGAAAAAGAGGCTAGGTGGCAAATAGTAAAACCAAGGTTGGGCATTGCTGGAAAAGCTTTAATCAAGGCAAACTATCAAGGGGTTCCCATTATAGCCCAACCGCGTGAGGGACGCAAAATCCGGGAACATAACACCGATATGACGGAAACTAGGGCGGCAAGAGTGGAACAAAACACTAGGCGAGAGGCCGAGCCTTCCACCCTTTACCAAGTATATAGATGCATTAAGATAACATAGCAATATAATGATATCCCAACAAGTAAATAAATGTTCCAACAAGGAACGGCTCCAATCTTCACCTGCAACTAACAACGCTATAAGAGGGGCTGAGCAAAGCAGTAACATAGCCAATCAACGGTTTGCTAGGACAATGGTGGGTTAGAGGCTCAACATGGCAATTGGGAGGCTGACAAGCAAGTGGTAGGCATTGTAGCATTGGCATAGCAAAAGAGCGAGCAAACTAGCATAACAAAGATAGTAGTGATTTCGAGGGTATGATCATCTTGCCTGCACAGTTGTCAGAGTTGACTAGATCCTCAAAAGAAAACTCAACGGGCTCCTCGCTAGCGAACTCGTCTCCCGGCTCTACCCAACAACACAAACAAGAAACAAGCATACAATCAACCACGTGCAAGGACAAACAATAAGATGCAAAGATGGTATGCTATGCGGGATGCGATGCGGGATGCAAAATGCAAGACGTGACAGGAAATGCATGAACCTAGCCTCAACATGGAAAACCAAGTGTGCCGCTGGATAGAGGGGATGAAATCTCTTGAAAACGATATAAAGATCATAGGAATCAGAGCTACGGTTTGGAAATGGCAAGCGTTTTACGAAATGAACCGGTCTGCGATTTACAGCAAGTAGGCACATAAATGCAACGAAATGAACATGCTACAGCCACCAAACGTGACAACAAAAGACATGGCAGGGATGTACACAAGATTCTTAACGAAAGACTAGCACTGAGCCACGGCCAAATTCATCCATTATGAGGTTCAAACAAGCATGGCAAAAACGCAAACGCATAACAGATTTCAGACTTAGTGAAATTAACACTAGTCTGAAATTTCGGACCACGATGCTCTCTTCGGAGCAGCAAAACAACATGATACACAACCTGATTATGACAAGTAAGAACATGGCATGGAGCTACTCAACAAGATTAACAAAACACCTAAAGTGACCTGGGGCCAAAAGGGTTCACAAAATATACTAACAAGCACATGAACCTAGCTCACGCACAATCAATTTTCAGACAGTGAAAACTGAGACATGCTGGAATTTAACTCTCGAAGGCATGTAAACGAGCTCGATGCACTCACTACGGTGCAAGTCATAGCAAGGCAAGCATACATCCATCAAGAAGGCACAAAATTCTAGCTAGACATGGCAAGAACAATGGCATAGCATGCATGGATCAATAACAATAGCATCGGCAAAATTGCAAACAAGTTGACGATCTGCCCAGATTTACCACGAAGCAAAAGTAGAGCTCGATTGACTCAAGCTAGAGCACTCCACATATGCAAACAAAGACATGGATGGATAGAGCACAACATGAATAACAAAACTCCCTTACTGATCATCCTCAAAAGAGGCACGGATCACTAGGAAACAAGCTGAACATATGGCATCATGAACTAAAATATCCCAGACTTAGTGAAATCCACTAAGTCCCTGAAAACAGATCTACCAAGTGCCTCACTTTGCAAGCTTGCACAAGTCACCACACACATCCTAAAAATGCATGGGTGGCACCTCTGGAATGAAGACAAAATGCTTAACAATTCATCCCAAAGACTCACAGGCATATCATGCGCACAATAATCATGGCAAAAATGACAAAAGTCTATGATGAACTAACGGATCTGACAATTATCTCGCGAAGCCTCCTTCTAGCAGCATTTCAGGCATCAAGATGAACTCAAATGAAAATGATGCAATGGAATGAAATTATGTACATGTCGAGACGAAGATTTTGATATATTATATGCCCAAAACGGAGCTAAGGATGCGGAGATATGATCAGTCAAAGTTAGCACAAAAATTAAGGGGGAGAGGGAAGAAAGTCAACCGGATCTAGGGTTCGTCCGGGTACTGTTCACGGCACTGTAGCAGCGGCAGGAAAAATGGAGACGGCCGGTGTTGAGGAAGGCGCCGGGGGCGGCCGGCGACGGCGAAGGGCGGCGGGGTCGCCTGCGGCGGGGGCCGGGCGAGGCGGCGCCGGCAGCCTGCGAGGCGGCGACGGGAGGCAAGGGCCGGGGCGGTCCGGTGAGCCTCACGGCCGAGGCTTCCGGCGGAGGTAGCCGGCGAAGGTCGCCGGAGCCGGGCGACACGGCGGCAGGCGGCGGCCGGTCGCGGAGGAGAAGGCAGGCGGCGGCGGGCGCGGAGATGGGCTCGCGGGGGCCCCTCCTGGGCCTCCCGGGCCGGCGGCGGCGGGGATCTGGGGCGCCACGTGGCGGCCAGTGTTGGGGAACGTAGTAATTTCAAAATTTTCCTACGCACACGCAAGATCATGGTGATGCATAGCAACGAGGGGGAGAGTCTGATCTACGTACCCTTGTAGATCGCAACGGAAGCGTTGACACAACGTAGAGGAAGTAGTCGTACGTCTTCTTCCTGATCCGACCGATCCAAGCACCGTTACTCCGGCACCTATGAGTTCTTAGCACACGTACAGCTCGATGACGATCCCCGGGCTCCGATCCAGCAAAGCTTCGGGGAGGAGTTCCGTCAGCACGATCTCAATGATCAACTTGTGTGTCTAGAGGTGCCCCCTGCCCCTGTATATAAAGGATCCAAGGGGGAGGGCTGGCCGGCCAAGCCTATGGAGGCGCAGGAGGAGTCCTACTCCTACCGGGAGTAGGACTCCCCCCCCCCAATCCTATTCCTAATAGGACTCCCAAGGGGGAAAGAGAGAGAGAGGTGGCTGGCCACCTCTCCTAGTCCTAATAGGACTAGGGGAGGGGGGAGGCGCGCAGCCCACTATGGGCAGCCCCTTTCACCTTTCGACTAAAGCCCAATAAGGCCCATATGGCTCCCGGGGGGTTCCGGTAACCTCCCGGTAATCCGGTAAAATCCCGATTTCACCCGGAACACTTCCGATGTCCAAACATAGGCTGCCAATATATCAATCTTTATGTCTCGACCATTTCAAGACTCCTCGTCATGTCTGTGATCACATCCAGGACTCCGAACAACCTTCGGTACATCAAAATGCATAAACTCATAATAACTGTCATCGTAACGTTAAGCGTGCGGACCCTACGGTTCGAGAACAATGTAGACATGACCGAGACACGTCTCCGGTCAATAACCAATAGCGGGACCTAGATGCCCATATTGGCTCCTACATATTCTACGAAGATCTTTATCGGTCAGACCGCATAACAACATACGTTGTTCCCTTTGTCATCGGTATGTTACTTGCCCGAGATTCGATCGTCGCTATCCAATACCTAGTTCAATCTCGTTACCGGCAAGTCTCTTTACTCATTCTGTAATACATCATCCCGCAACTAACTCATTAGTTGCAATGCTTGCAAGGCTTGTGTAATGTGCATTACCGAGAGGGCCCAGAGATACCTCTCCGACAATCGGAGTGACAAATCCTAATCTCGAAATACGCCAACCCAACATCTACCATTGGAGACACCTGTAGTACTCCTTTATAATCACCCAGTTACGTTGTGACATTTGGTAGCACCCAAAGTGTTCCTCCGGCAAACGGGAGTTGCATAATCTCATAGTCATAGGAACATGTATAAGTCATGAAGAAAGCAATAGCAACATACTAAACGATCGGGTGCTAAGCTAATGAAATGGGTCATGTCAATCAGATCATTCAACTAATGATGTGACCTCATTAATCAAATAACAAAACATTGTTCATGGTTAGGAAACTTAACCATCTTTGATTAACGAGCTAGTTAAGTAGAGGCATACTAGTGACACTCTGTTTGTCTATGTATTCACACATGTATTATGTTTCCGGTTAATACAATTTTAGCATGAATAATAAACATTTATCATGATATAAGGAAATAAATAATAACTTTATTATTGCCTCTAGGGCATATTTCCTTCAGCCAGCCACTGGTGCGGGGCGGCGGCGCGATTTGTCCGGCCGGGTCGGACGTGTCCGGCTCGGCGCGGGGATTTTTTAGGGTTTCGGAGGAGGAAGACGATCCGAAAATGGAGGGGTCTTTAAATAGGCATAGAGGGAGCTAGGAGAGTCCAAATGAGGTGCGGTTTTCGGCCACGCGATCGTGATCGAACGCTCTAGGACATGGAGCAGAGTTTGGTGGGTTTTGGGCCAAATTGGAGGGGTGTTGGGCTGCAACACTCACGAGGCCTTTTCGGTCCCTCGGTTAACCGTTGGAGTATCAAACGAAGTCCAAATGGTACGAAACTTGACAGGCGGTCTACCGGTAGTAAACCAAGGCCGCATGGCAAGTCTCGGTCCAATCCGGAAATGTTTAATCCCCACACATGAAAGAAAGCTAGAATTGACCACCGGAGGAGAACGAAGCGCCGGAATGCAAAACGGACAACGGGGAAAATGCTCGAATGCATGAGATGAACATGTATGCAAATGCAATGCACGTGATGACATGATATGAGATGCATGAAAAAGAAAACAACACATGGAGGCAAAGAACCGAACCCGAGAAATAAATATAACTTAATGCCGGAAAGTGGCCAAGCAGCAGAAGTATTGGCTTCCTCCTCCTCCGTTCCGTCAGCCGTATCAGCAGAAGAGCAAAGGTGGCAGTGGTTCTTCCCACCCACCCAACCCAGGCTTTCAGAACAAGACTTCGTCTCAAGCTCCAAGATCAAGTGCTCCGTACCACCGTCCGCTTTCAGAGGTCACGTGCAACAAGTGCCAACAGAAGGGTCACTATGCCAACAAGTGTTTCAACCAGAGGCGTCTTCCTCCTCCTCCTCCTGTCAGATCGGCAAGTACAGCTGTGGTCAAGCATAACCCCAAGCACGCCAAGGTCAACTTGATGAACGCAGCTCAGGCAGAGGATTCGTCAGCTGTCATCATGGGTAACCTTCCTGTTAATGATATTCCTGCAAAAGTTCTTTTTGATACGGGTGCCTCGCATTGTTTCATCTCGAGGCCATTTACATCTAGGCATGGTTTGGCTCAGCAAATTTTGCCTAGTCCATTAGCAGTCGTCTCTCTTGGTAGGCGCATGCAGGCTAACTCCATTGCTCCGGATATTTCTATCATGATGGGTGATTTCAAGTTTCTGGCTTCTCCAACGGTTCTTGGTGATTCGGATATCGATCTTATTCTTGGGATGGACTGGCTCTCTAAGCATAAAGCTCAGCTTGATTGTGCAGCCAGGCAGATTCAATTGACTCATTCGTCTGAGGATGTAATTCTCTTTGCTGCTCGGGATAATACCATCTGGTTGTTTTCTCTCAATGAGAAGGGTGAATTGGATGCTATTTTGCAGATTCCGGTTGTTTGTGAGTATCAAGACGTCTTCCCAGAAGAGCTCCCAGGAATGCCTCCGCACCGGCCGGTTGAATTTGTTATTGAACTTGAGCCCGGTATGGAACCTGTGTGCAAACATCCCTACAAGTTCGGCCCTGAAGAGTTGAAGGAGCTGAAGAAACAACTCGATGTTCAAGAAAGAATGGGTCTCATTCGGCCTAGTTCTTCTCCGTGGGGTTGTGGTGTTCTTTTTGTGAAGAAGAAGGATGGAACGGACCGACTTTGTGTTGATTATCGTCCATTGAACAAGAAGACCATCAAGAACAAATATCCACTTCCCAACATCAATGAGCTATTCGAACAACTCAAGGGTGCCCAACCAAGCTTGATCTCCGTATGGGTTATCATCAGATTCGCATTCGTGAGCAAGATATTCCCAAGATGGCCTTCAGGACAAGCTATGGGTCATATGAATACACTGTCATGTCTCTTGGCCTCGCCAACGCTCCTCCGACGTTCTCTCGCAAACTTCATCTTCAACCCCTACACCAATGACTTCATTTTGGTCTATCTCGACGACATTCTGGTTTTCTCCAAGAACAAGGAAGATCATGCCAACCACTTGCGTTTGGTTCTTGACAAGCTCAGGGAACATCAGTTCTACGCCAAGTTCTCCAAGTGTGAATTTTGGCTCGATGAGGTGCTTTATCTTGGTCATATCATCTCTGCCAAGGGCATTGCCGTGAATCCTGAGAAGGTGTCTGCAATTGTTAATTGGGAACCTCCTCAGAACATGAAGCAACTCCGTAGCTTCCTCGGTCTCGCAAGCTACTGCCGAAGATTCGTTGAAAACTTTTCTAAGATCACGAAGCCTCTCTCAAATCTTCTCCAGAAGCACGTCAAGTACGTTTGGTCTCCGGAGTGTGATATTGCTTTCAACACTTTGAAAGAGAAGTTGATCACTGCTCCAGTTCTGACTCCGCCTGATGAAACCAAGCCGTACGAGGTCTTTTGTGATGCCTCTCTCCAAGGTCTCGGTGCTGTACTGATGCAAGAGAATAAAGTTGTTGCTTATACCTCTCGCCAGTTGAAGCCTAATGAGAAGAACTACCCCACTCATGATCTCGAGTTGGCGGCAGTTGTGCATGCTTTTTTGACTTAGAGACATCTTCTATTGGGAACAAAAGTGGACATTTTCACTGATCACAAGAGTCTCTAGTACATCTTCACCCAGCCTAATCTCAACCTCAGGCAAACTCGATGGGTCGAAATGATTCAAGAGTACAATCCGAGTATCGAGTATACTCCAGGCAAGGCCAATGTGATTGCTGACGCTTTGAGCAGGAAAGCATATTGCAACAGTCTGATTCTGAAGCCTTATCAACCCGAGCTTTGTGAAGCTTTCCGCAAACTTAATCTGCAAATTGTTCCTCAAGGTTTCCTCGCCAACCTTCAAGTTTCTCCTACCTTGGAAGACCAGATTCACCAAGCCCAGCTTCTTGATGCTGTGGTGAAAAAGGTGAAGATTGGTATCGCAAAGAGTCAGTCCAAGTACAAGTGCTACCGCCTTGATGACAAGGACACTCTCTTCTTCGAGGATCGAATTGTGGTACCCAAAGGTGAACTTCGTAAAGTGATCATGAACGAGGCTCACAACTCTCTCCTCTCCATCCACCCTGGGAGCACGAAGATGTATCAGGATCTTAAGCAAACTTATTGGTGGACTCGAATGAAGCGCGAGATCGCTCAATTCGTGAATGAATGTGATGTCTGCAGAAGAGTGAAGGCAGAACACCAAAGGCCAGCAGGTCTCCTCCAACCTCTTGCCATTCCAGAATGGAAGTTTGACCACATTGAAATGGACTTCGTGACTGGGTTTCCAAAGTCCAAGCGTGGCAATGATGCTATATTCGTTGTCATCGACAAGCTCACCAAAGTGGCTCACTTTCTGCCTATCAAAGAGTCGATCAGTGCAGCTCAATTGGCGGAACTCTACACCTCTCGAATTGTCTCTCTGCATGGTATTCCTCAAGTGATATCTTCAGACCGTGGCAGCATCTTTACCTCCAAGTTTTGGGATTCTTTTCAGAAGGCCATGGGCACCAACATTCGCTTCAGCACTGCTTTCCATCCTTAAACAAGCGGTCAAGTCGAGCGTGTCAACCAGATTCTTGAAGATATGCTCAGGGCTTGTGTTATCTCCTTCGGCATGAAGTGGGAGGATTGTCTTCCTTATGCTGAATTCTCATACAACAACAGTTTTCAAGCAAGTTCGGGCAAGGCCCCATTTGAAATTCTGTATGGTAGGAAGTGCCGTACACCTCTCAACTAGTCCGAAACCGGTGAACGTTAGCTGCTGGGTAATGACTTAATCACAGAGGCAGAAGAAATGTGCAAGGTCATTCGCGATAACCTCAAAGCAGCCCAATCCCGCCAGAAGAGCTACTATGATAGTAAGCACCGTGATTTGGCTTTCGAGATCGGAGATCATGTTTACCTCCGCGTCTCTCCTATGAAAGGGACTCGTCGCTTCGGTATCAAAGGGAAGCTTGCCCCTAGATACGTCGGACCTTTCAAGATTGTCAGCAAGAGAGGCGACCTCGCCTATCAACTCGAGCTTCCGTCAAACTTTGCAAATGTTCATGATGTGTTCCATGTCTCCCAACTCCGAAAGTGCTTCAAGACGCCTGAACGCACCATCAACTTCGAGGACATTGAGCTCCAAGAAGATCTCTCCTATCGTGAGCACCCAGTTGCCATTCTTGAAGAGACTGAACGCAGGACTCGCAACAAGTCAATCAAATTTCTGAAAGTCAAGTGGTCACACCATTCCGACCGTGAAGCTACCTGGGAACGCGACGATCACCTCCGTTCTGAGTACCCGGAGTTCTTTCAGTCCTAGATCTCGGGATGAGATCTGTTCGTAGTGGTGGAGTGTTGTAACGGCCCAGATATAACTTTCCTAATTTGTACTCCAACTCTTGCCGTTTCCAGCATTAAGTTATATTTATTTCTCGGGTTCGGTTCTTGGCATCCATGTGTTGTTTTCTTTTTCATGCATCTCATATCATGTCATCACGTGCATTGCATTCGCATACATGTTCATCTCATGCATTCGAGCATTTTCCCCGTTGTCCGTTTTGCATTCCGGCGCTTCGTTCTCCACCGGTGGTCAATTCTAGCTTTCTTTCGTGTGTGGGGATTAAACATTTCCGGATTGGACTGAGACTTGCCATGCGGCCTTGGTTTACTACCGGTAGACCGCCTGTCAAGTTTCGTACCATTTGGACTTCGTTTGATACTCCAACGGTTAACTGAGGGACCGAAAAGGCCTCATGAGTCTTGCAGCCCAACACCCCTCCCATTTGGCCCAAAACCCACCAAACTCTGCTCCATGTCCTAGAGCGTTCGATCACGATCGCGTGGCCGAAAACCGCACCTCATTTGGACTCTCCTAGCTCCCTCTATGCCTATTTAAAGACCCCTCCGTTTTCAGGTCGTCTTCCTCCTCCGAAACCCTAAAAAATCCCCGCGCCGAGCCGGACACGTCCGACCCAGCCGGACAAATCGTGCCGCCGCCCCGCACCAGTGGCTGGCCACCATGTGGCGCCCCAGATCCCCCCCGCCGCCGGCCCGGGAGGCCCAGGAGGGGCCCCCGCGAGCCCATCTCCGCGCCCGCCGCCGCCTGCCTTCTCCTCCGCGACCGGGCGCCGCCCGCCGTCGTGTCGCCCGGCTCCGGCGACCTTCGCCGGCTACCTCTGCCGGAAGACTCGGCCGTGAGGCTCGCCGGACCGCCCTGGCCCTCGCCTGCCGTCGCCGCCTCGCGGGCTGCCGGCGCTGCCTCGCCCGGCCCCCGCCGCGGGCGACCCCGCCGCCCTTCGCCGTCCATCTCCGTTTTTCCCGCCGCTGCTACAGTGCCGTGAACAGTACCCGGACGAACCCTAGATCCGGTTGACTTTCTTCCCTCTCCCCCTTAATTTTTGTGCTAACTTTGACTGATCATATCTCCGCATCCGTAGCTCCGTTTTGGGCATATAATATATCAAAATCTTCGTCACGACATGTACATCATTTAATTCCATTGCATCATTTTCATTTGAGTTCATCTTGATGCCCGAAATGCTGCTAGAAGGAGGCTTCGCGAGATAATTGTCAGATCCGTTAGTTCATCATAGACTTTTGTCATTTTTGCCATGATTATTGTGTGCATGATATGCCTGTGAGTCTTTGGGATGAATTGTTAAGCATTTCGTCTTATTTCCAGAGGTGCCACCCATGCATTTTTAGGACGTGTGTGGTGACTTGTGCAAGCTTGCAAAGTGAGGCACTTGGTAGATCTGTTTTTAGGGACTTAGTGGATTTCACTAAGTCTGGGATATTTTAGTTCATGATGCCATATGTTCAGCTTGTTTCCTAGTGATCCGTGCCTCTTTTGAGGATGATCAGTAAGGGAGTTTTGTTATTCATGTTATGCTCTATCCATCCATGTCTTTGTTTGCATATGTGGAGTGCTCTAGCTTGAGTCAATCGAGCTCTACTTTTGCTTCATGGTAAATCTGGGCAGATCGTCAACTTGTTTGCGATTTTGCCGATGCTATTGTTATTGATCCATGCATGCAATGCCATTGTTCTTGCCATGTCTAGCTAGCATTTTGTGCCTTCTTAATGGATGTATGCTTGCCTTGCTATTACTTGCACCGTAGTGAGTGCATCGAGCTAGTTTACATGCCTTCGTGAGTTAAATTCCAGCATGTCTCAGTTTTCACTAAGTCTGAAACTGATTGTGCGTGAGCTATGTTCGTGTGCTTGTTAGTATATTTTGTGAACCCTTTTGGCCCCAGGTCACTTTGGGTGTTTTGTTAAGCTTGTTAAGTAGCTCCATGCCATGTTCTTACTTGTCATAATCAGGTTGTGTATCATGTTGTTTTGCTTCTCCGAGGAGAGCATCGTGATCTGAAATTTCAGACTAGTGTTAATTTCACTAAGTCTGAAATCTGTTATGCGTTTGCGTTTTTGCCATGCTTGTTTGAACCTCATAATGGATGAATTTGGCCGTGGCTCAGTGCTAGTGTTTTGTTAAGAATCTTGTGTACATCCCTGCCATGTCTTTTGTTGTCACGTTTGGTGGCTGTAGCATGTTCATTTCGTTGCGTTTAGGTGCCTACTTGCTGTAAATCGTAGACCGGTTCATTTCGTAAAACGCTTGCCATTTCCAAACCGTAGCTCCGGTTCCTATGATCTTTATATCGTGTTCAAGCGATTTCATCCCCTCTATCCAGTGGAACACTTGGTTTTCCAAGTTGAGGCCAGGTTCATGCATTTCCTGTCACGTCTTGCATTTGCATCCCGCATCGCATCCCGCATAGCATACCATCTTTGCATCTTATTGTTTGTGCTTGCACATGGTTGATTGTATCCTTGTTGCTTGTTTGTGTTGTTGGGTAGAGCCGGGAGATGAGTTTGCTAGCGAGGAGCCCGTTGAGTTTGCTTTTGAGGATCCAGTCAACTCTGACAACTATGCAGGCAAGATGATCATACCCTCGAAATCACTACTATCTTTGCTATGCTAGTTTGCTCGCTCTTTTGCTATGCCAATGCTACGATGCCTACCACTTGCTTGTCAGCCTCCCAATTGCCATGTTGAGCCTCTAACCCACCATTGTCCTAGCAAACTGTTGATTGGCTATGTTACCGCTTTGCTCAGCCCCTCTTATAGCATTGTTAGTTGCAGGTGAAGATTGGAGCCGTTCATCGCAGACCGGTTCATTTCGTAAAACGCTTGCCATTTCCAAACCGTAGCTCCGGTTCCTATGATCTTTATATCGTTTTCAAGCGATTTCATCCCCTCTATCCAGTGGCACACTTGGTTTTCCATGTTGAGGCCAGGTTCATGCATTTCCTGTCACGTCTTGCATTTTGCATCCCGCATCGCATACCATCTTTGCATCTTATTGTTTGTCCTTGCACGTGGTTGATTGTATCCTTGTTGCTTGTTTGTGTTGTTGGGTAGAGCCAGGAGACGAGTTCTCTAGCGAGGAGCCCGTTGAGTTTTCTTTTGAGGATTCAGTCAACTCTGACAACTGTGCAGGCAAGATGATCATACCCTCGAAATCACTACTATCTTTGCTGTGCTAGTTTGCTCGCTCTTTTGCTATGCCAATGCTACGATGCCTACCACTTGCTTGTCAGCCTCCCAATTGCCATGTTGAGCCTCTAACCCACCATTGTCCTAGCAAACCGTTGATTGGCTATGTTACTGCTTTGCTCAGCCCCTCTTATAGCGTTGTTAGTTGCAGGTGAAGATTGGAGCCGTTCCTTGTTGGAACATTTATTTACTTGTTGGGATATCATTATATTGCTATGTTATCTTAATGCATCTATATACTTGGTAAAGGGTGGAAGGCTCGGCCTCTCGCCTAGTGTTTTGTTCCACTCTTGCCGCCCTAGTTTCCGTCATATCGGTGTTATGTTCCCGGATTTTGCGTCCCTCACGCGGTTGGGCTATAATGGGAACCCCTTGATAGTTCACCTTGATTAAAGCTTTTCCAGCAATGCCCAACATTGGTTTTACTATTTGCCACCTAGCCTCTTTTTCCCTTGGGTTTCTGGAGCCCGAGGGTCATCTTTTTTAACCCCCCCGGGCCAGTGCTCCTCTGAGTGTTGGTCCAACTGTCAGCTGCCGGTGGCCACCAGGGGCAACTCTGGGCTGGCCTACCCGTACCTAAGACAATCTGAGTGTGCCCTGAGAAAGAGATATGTGCAGCTCCTATCGGGATTTGTCGGCACATTCGGGCAGTGTTGCTGGTCTTGTTTTAACCTGTCGAATCATCTTGTTGTACCGAGATACCGAGTTTGATCGGTGTGTCTTGGGTGGAGGTCTATTCCTTCGTTGAACATGAGAGCTTGTTATGGGCTAAGTTGGGACCCCCCTGCAGGGATTGACCTTTCGAAATCCGTGCCCGCGGTTATGGGCAGATGGTAATTTGTTAATGTCCGGTTGTAGATAACTTGACCCTTAATTAATTAAAAGGAATCAACTGAGTGTGTTGCCGTGATGGCCTCTTCTCGGCGGAGTCCAGGAAGTGGACACGGTGTTGGAGTTATGTTTGCGCATGTTGCTCTCTAGTTTCCCACTCGTGCCTTGCCTCCTCTTCTCGCTCTCTTTTGCGAATAAGTTAGCCACCATATATGCTAGTCGCTTGCTGCAGCTCCACTTACATTACCCCTTTCCTACCTATTAAGCTTAAATAGTCTTGATCGCAAGGGTGCGAGATTGCTGAGTCCCTGTGGCTCACAGATTACTATTACACCAGATGCAGGGACAGATGATATAGCTCCAGATGGCACGCTTGAGCTCAAGTGGGAGTATGACGAGGACTCTCAGCGTTGCTATGTGTCTTTTCCTGATGATCAGTAGTGGAGCCCAGTTGGGGTGATCGGGACCTATGTCGCTTGTTGGGTTGTCTTTTATTTTGGCGCCGTAGTCGGGCCATGAGTGTTTGGATGATGTATGTTATTTATGCACTTTGATGTGACGTGGCGAGTGTAAGCCAACTATGTACTTCCCCTTTATATTATTTATGTACATGGGATGTGTGATGATTTCCTAACTTGCGACATTGCTTTCAATGCGATTATGCCTCTAAGTCGTGCCTCGACACGTGGGAGATATAGCCGCATCGAGGGCGTTACATAACCCAAGGCCCGTTACGCCCTATCCGAATTAGGCCCAGTAGCATCATCTAGGCCATCCAATATGATTCCAGCCCGTTTTCACTTCTGGCCCATGTATGGCCCATGATGTCTTTCGGCCCATATGAGGCCCTATGTAACTCTTGGCCTACTAACGGCCCGTGGTGAAACTGGCCCGTAATGAACAGTGTATCACTTTACACCCATTAACGGCCCGTGGTGAAACTGGCCCGTAATGAACAGTGTATCACTTTATACCCATTAACGGCCCGTTATTCCATTGGGCCGTTTCCAGCCCATGTTATCTTTCGGACTTCTCAGAGTCCATTTATTCATGGGCTCATTTCCAGCATTCATTTACTTACAGCCCGTTACTGTCATTTTCTGCTTGTGGTGAAAGTGCAACTATCCCTAGGTGGTTTTGGTAATTCATAACAACATATAGCTCATTGAGCTAATGCTATTTCAAGATGATTATTTCAGGAAAGCTCAATGATTGGCATGGCTTGGATGTGAAAGTGGAACCCTCAAAATGCTAAGGACAAAGAATTGGCTCAAGCTCAAAAGTTCAAGACTCTTCATTTTATGTTTTAGTGATCCAAGATCACATTGAGTCTTTAGGAAAAGCCAATACTATCAAGGATGGATGAGGTGTTGCTTAATGAGCCTCTTGCTTTATGTGCTTAATGATATGCTCCAAAATCCTCAGCTACTTTCCCATATCCACAAATGACCTAAACCCTAAGCCAAACTCGGTCATACCGATTGTTTCATTCCGGCGCCACCGAGTTTCAGTTGTCATTTGCCACTGCCAAACCCTAGCAATTCGGTCCTACCGATAAGGATCTCGATCTCACCGAGATGGGATTGCAAACTCTCTGTTTCCCTTTCGTAACTTTTCGGTCTCACCGAAAGAGCGAATCGGTCCCACCGAGAATGCAAGGTAAACTCTATGTTTCCTTCTTGTAACTTTTCGGTCTCACCGAAAGAGCAAGTCGGTCCCACCGAGTTTGCCTGACCAACTCTCTGGTTAGCTTATTGCCAAACACGGTCTCACCAAGTTTGTGCAATCGGTCTCACCGAGATTATGTTATGCCCAAACCCTAACCGAATCGGTCCTACCGAGTTGCATGTCAGTCCCACCAAAATTCCTAACGGTCACTAGGTTTACCATTTCGGTCCAACCGAGTTTTCTGATTCGGTTCCACCGAGATTGGTAAATTGTGTGTAACGGTTGGATTTTGTGTGGAGGCTATAAATACCCCTCCACCTCCTCTTCACTAAAGGAGAGAGCCATCAGAACACATACATCATTCCAACTCATATGTTCTGAGAGAGAACCACCTACTCATGTGTTGAGACCAAGATATTCCATTCAAACCATATGAATCTTGATCTCTAGCCTTTCCCAAGTTGCTTTCCACTCAAATCTTCTTTCCACCGGATTCAAATCATATGAGAGAGAGTTGAGTGTTGGGGAGACTATCATTTGAAGCACAAGAGCAAGGAGTTCATCATCAACACACCATTTGTTACTTCTTGGAGAGTGGTGTCTCCTAGATTGGCTAGGTGTCACTTGGGAGCCTCGGACAAGATTGTGGAGTTGAACCAGGGAGTTTGTAAGGGCAAGGAGATCGCCTACTTCGTGAAGATCTACCGCTAGTGAGGCAAGTCCTTCGTGGGCGATGGCCATGGTGGAATAGACAAGGTTGCTTCTTCGTGGACCCTTCGTGGGTGGAGCCCTTCGTGGACTCACGCAACCGTTACCCTTCGTGGGTTGAAGTCTCCATCAACGTGGATGTAGGATAGCACCACCTATCCGAACCACGGGAAAAACATCTGTGTCTCCAATAGTGTTTGAACTCTCCAAACCCTTCCCTTTATATTCTTGCAAGTTGCATGCTTTACTTTCCGCTGCCAATACACTCTTTGCATGCTTGCTTGAATTGTGTAATGATTGCTTGACTTCTCCTAAGATAGCTAAAAACTGCCAAGAACTAAAATTGGGAAAAGGTTATGTTTTTATTTGGTCAAGTAGTCTAATCACCCCCCTCTAGACATACTTTCGATCCTACAAGTTGTATCAGAGCTTTGGTCTCCATTCGCCTTGATCTCCATAGCTTTTGGTGGTCATAGCCTTGGTTTCACAACCTAGGAGAGTATGGCGTCTAGCGAGGGAAACTATCACCGTAGAGGTCCTTACTTTGATGGTACTAATTTTGCTAGTTGGAAGCATAAAATGAAAATGCATATTCTTGGACATAACCCCGCCGTATGGGCTATTGTTTGCGTTGGCTTGCAAGGTGAGTTCTTCGATGGGAGGGAACCAAACCGTGAAGCTACCGTGGATGAGTTGAAGATGTTGCAATACAATGCTCAAGCTTGTGATATTCTCTTCAATGGATTGTGGCCCGAACAATTTAACAAAATCAGCCGCCTTGAGAATGCAAAGGAAATTTGGGACACTTTGATTGATATGCACGAAGGTACCGACTCCGTCAAGGAATCCAAGTTGGATGTGCTCCAAAGTCAACTTGACAAGTTCAAGATGAAGGATGGTGAAGGTGTCGCCGAAATGTACTCTAGGCTTTCTCTCATCACAAATGAGATTGCCGGCTTAGGAAGTGAAGAGATGACCGATAGATTCATCATCAAGAAGATCCTAAGAGCCTTGGATGGGAAATATGACATCGTGTGCACACTGATTCAAATGATGCCCAATTACAAAGATCTCAAGCCAACGGAAGTGATTGGAAGGATTGTTGCTCATGAGATGTCACTCAAGGATAAAGAGGAACTTCACAACAAATCAAGTGGTGCCTACAAAGCCTCATGTGAAGTCCCCACATCATCAAGTGAAAAGCAAACCTTCAATGAAGAATTGAGCTTAATGGTCAAGAACTTCAACAAGTTCTACAAGAGTAGAAGCAAAGATAGAAGCTTCAAGGCAAGGTCCTACAATGACAAGAGATCTTCTAGTCGAGAGAGAAACTGCTACAATTGTGGAAGACCCGGTCACTATTCCAATGAGTGTACGGCTCCCTACAAGAGAAGAGAAGATTCTCCAAAAAGAAGAAGCAAAGAATCACCACCAAGAGAGAGAAGGAGTAGAGATGATCGTTATGAACGGAGATACTAACGAAGAAGCAAGGATTCGGAAAGGAAGGAAAAATCATCAAGGAGCTACACAAAACGAACACATCAAGCTCATGCTGGTGAATGGGTATCCGGCTCCGACTCCGACAGCCACTCCGAGAGAAGTTATCACTCCGACTCCGAAGATACTCAAGATGAAGGTGTTGCCGGTCTAGCACTTGTGTCAACCAACTCCTACGACATATTTGACTCACCAAATGAAGGAATTGGAAGATGCTTCATGGCCAAAGGTCCTAAGGTAACCCACCCCGAGTACGTTGACTTTAATAGTGATCAAGATGACTTGTTAGGTGATGATGACTTCCTTGTTGACAACTCTAGTGATGAGTACTATGATGAAACATCAATTAATCATGCTAAAACGAATGACAATGATAAGGAGAAGATTGAGGCTCTAACTAAAGAACTAAACACTCTTAAGTTAGCTCATGAAACTATCTTCGAAGATCATCAAGAACTTTTAAGAGCTCATGAGAAATTACGCTTTGAAAAGCTCAATCTTGAGCAAGAGCATGAGTTCTTAAAGGCAATCAATGATGATCTCCGCAAGAAAAGTTCTTCTTACATTGCCAAGCGTTTACTATTATCCACTTACATGCCTCAAGTCAAGTCTAGTAACAAGAACAAGAAAGATTCTTCCTCTAGTAGTAACAATGATCATGCTAAATCCAATATTGTTGCTCCTAGTAGTTCTCTTGATTCCACTAATGATTCTCTTAGCCAAGTTACACTTGAGCAAGAAAATAGCTTATTGAAGGGAATCATAGAGAAAGGAGTGTACAAGAGCCTTGCCGGGAGTAAGCAATTCGAGGAAATTGTGCGCAAGCAAGGAATGCACCGGAAGAATCAAGGTGTTGGTTTTGAACGAAAGTTCAATGCCAATGGAGTTGAATGGGAAGAAGATAAATACCCCAAGACAAAGTTTGTTCCTCAACAAGAGAAGTATGACACTTCTTTCAAGGGGACACAAGCTCAAGATGACCTTCCACCACAAGACTACAAGCAAAAAGGAAAGGACAAGCTTCAAGAGGAGATTGATGCATTTGAAGAAGCTCCTAAGACCTTAGTCATGTGGATTCCCAAGACCACGTCAAGTTCCACTTCATCAAGTACGACTACAACTCCAAGGATTCCCATCAAGATGGTGTGGATCCAAAAGAAGAAGAACTAGAGAGTTCTTGAGGGTGACTGCGCCAACATATTTCATTCTCATCATTTTGGCAAGAACAAGTGCAATCAACTTCCACATCATGCACTAGTTCAAGGAGTCACAAATCCTCTTGTTGGTAAGACAAGGGACAAGGTAACCTAAAGTTTTCATGGACATCATCTTCTATATGCATCACGCTATGTCTATGGATATCCTTGTTTGTTCCTTGTGGGACTAACCCATGTAGGTATTGAAAGTGCAATTCACTCAAGTGGATAGCTCTAAGTGATCTACATCAACACTGAGCATCCACATCTTCAACATCTACATGAAGTCATCATCGACAAAACCCAAGGTTAGTTCAGCCCTCTTAGGGGGGATATCACATCTAGGGGGAGCTTTACTCTAAGACTTGAGCTAAAGCAACTCTAAAGATGTGAATACAACAATGCTTTATGTAAAAGTGGTAACCCCACTTGAGCTTAAACGATGAGTATGACCTACGATCAAGTGTTCTCACTTGACTCCTAAGTCAATATACTCATATATAGATGACCCAGTTATCGCAAATTGCTTGATAGATGCTAGAATTGTTTGTGCATGCTTTGCCACATATTTCATTTGCCATCTTATTGTGTGAGCATGTTGGTGCATATTTTACTCATCCGAGGACATCCACTTGTTGTTTTGATTGTTTGGCTTTATCTTCTTTTGCCAAGTGGATGGACAAGAATGCCTAAGAACCTCCTCTAGCTATCTATGCTTTTCTCATCTCAAACTCTATTCATGCTGCATCACAAAACTTGATCAAGTCAGATTCGAACCACTCTGTGTGAGGAGCGCTCGGAGTCCCCGATTCGTCATAGACTTAAACTTCCAAAACCTCTTTGTGATTCTTGATCTGACCGATACCATACTTTCGGTCCTACTGAGATCATTAAGTTGATCTAGGTTTTCGATCTCGGTGCAACCGATTTGAACCACTCGGTCACACCGAGTTGCAATAACTGTGTACAGTTTTGCATCTCGGTGCCACCGAGTTTTTCCACTCGGTCACACCGACAGGGTCGGGCTATATATAGTGACGGGCAAAATTTTGGAAGTTTCTTCGAAACCTCTTCGCCTGCGCATAGCTCGCTCTGCCTCCTGGGTCTCCGGATCGTCCTCCTCGCCGCCAGCAGCCTCTAGTCGCTGGTCTCCATCACCGTCAACGGAATTTCTGCCCCGCCGTTGCCGCCATAGCGAGTCTCCGCCGAACTAGGGTATGGACTCGATCTTTGTGCTATTCTTCAATCCAATTCCTAGCACATTGTGATCATCATGATTCTTGCCACGTTTGATAAACTCCTATCCAGTCAATGAACTCGTAGATTAGGTTTAATTCGAAAATTTTAGGGTTAGGTTCCCGCCGAAACCATCTCGGACCCACCGAGTTGAAAAACTCGGTCCCACCGATTTGGCTTATGCCATTGCACAAGTAAAACTCGGTCTGACCGAGAATTACTTATCGGTGTGACCGATTTTGGAACTCTGTGAAACCCTAGCAGTCTCGGTGCCACCGAACTGTGACTCGGTCTGACCGAGTTCACTAGTTCTGGTGCCAACACTGCTTCGGTGTCACCAGGTTTGAAAATCGGTAGATCCGAGATGATCTCAGTGGGAAACTAAAACTAAGTTTTTGAATTATTCTTTCGCAAAAATCTTTGCATTTTGTGATGCTCATCCACTCTACCTCATCTATAATCTATTCACAGGGTCAGCAGTCAGTTTGCATCATGTCAGACCAGAGTGACAGCCAGAACTTGTCAGAGCAGCAAGTACAGTTGAGTGAGGGCACTAGCCCCTCAAGTTCCTCAGATGATGGCAGCAGGAGCACACCCAGCAACCTGCCTAAAGCTGCCACACGTCAAAGGAAGAAGAGAACCTCAGATTTTGACGATGAGGACTATGTGGCAGAGGAAGAGGCCACATCAAAGAGAGCTGAGCCAGCAGCAGGCACAAATCTAGGCTTGAAAATCAAAAGGCCAGCAGGCAGGCAGCCCATGTCAAAGGCTAGGGCTTCAACTGTGAAGCCTGCTCCCATTGAGCCCATTGCTGCTGAGGGCAAAAAGAGGAAAGAACGAGTGAAGAAGACTGTGGCCAGAGTGCTTGGGAAGGCCTCCATCATGGTAGATGAGGAGGAGGAAGAAGAGGTTGCTGCACCAGCACCCAAGGCAGCCAAACTTATGGGAGATGCCATAAGGTCAGGGACAGCTGCATCCAAGCCTAAGGCTGCATCTAAGCCTAAGAGTGCACCCAAGAGAAACACCAGAAGCATCCCAGCCACTGAGAAGAACAAGGCCCCAGTGCCTGAAGTTGCAGAGGAAGAAGAAGAAGAGCATGTCCTTAGGAAGCTCAAGCCCAAGATCCTAGACCACAACGATGCTCATCCTGTGGCTGAGGATATGAAGGTCAGGAGAGATTCAGGGCTGAGGAAGTGGAGAGAAGCAGATCCGTATGCTTCTAGGAGAAGGACTGAAGTGGACTACCGATTTCATACCAAGGAGCAGCAGGATTTCTATGAGACTGTTTTGCTTGACAAGAAGCCAATTGTGTGTGACATGAGATGGGTCGACTGGACCTACATAAAGGAGAATGAGGAACACTACCCTAGAGTACATTATAGTTTCAATGCGTGTGGAGTGGCAGACTTTGTTGGGCAGAAGCTCACAAAGTGGAACGAGGAGCTCATCATGCAATTCTACTCCACAGCACACTTTTATCCGGATGGCAGGATCACTTGGATGTCACAGGGTACAAGGTACCAATCCACTGTTGAGGAATGGGCGAGGTTGATCAATGCCCCAGAGGAGCAAGCAGATGACTTGGACATTTATGCCAAGAAGAAGATGGACCACAACACCATGTCCAACATGTACAAGGAGATTCCGAATGAAGCACTTGACACGTTCAAGTTTGGCTCAGTGCACTATCTTCTTTCAGGATTGCCTACGATCAACTAGATCCTTAGGCACACTCTTCTGCTCAAGTCTGGAGATCACAAGATGATCAGAGGTCACGCGATCAATTTGCTTCATGTTTTTGACGTGCCGCAAAAATTCAAAGTCATGAGTCTCATAGTATAAACAATCAAGAGGACAGCAGCAGACCAGAAGAGGAGCTGTGGATATGCCCCACAGATTCAGGAGCTCATCAACTCCAAGATGGGCACGGGCATATACCTCTTGGATAAGGAACATCTGCCCATCCAAGTGGTCATGACTGAGAATTAGCCATCATCTGTCCATGCACAAGCTCAGAGGGAGAAGGCGAAGAAGGAGAAAGCTGCCAGGATGCCTACTCAAGCGGAGGCATCTGATTACTTCCTGAAAACCAAACAAGAGCAGCTTGGTTACCTGATTACGTCCACCCTGTGTATTGAGCAAGGACTTGCCACCCTGACTCAGAACTAGGCAAGCCTAGAGAGGATCATGGAACAGAGGTTCTATGACATGGACATCAACGTGACAGAGATACAGACCGCCGTGGAGCAGCTTCAGGAGGACATGAATGAGAGGAGAGGCAGGACTACGACTGATGCTTTGGCGAGGGTGCCACGAGGTCCGAGGTCGTCTGCACTGCCAGTTGCTGACACCAGAGCGACAACGTCTGCGCCAGCCACAGCCTCAGTTCCACCAGCTCCAGCATCCACTTCAGCCTCGACTCCGACCACTTCTACCGAAGGCTTCGTCCTTGGAGTGCTCTAGACTCCACCACCACCTGAAGATCAAGCCTGAAAGTCGACTTAGCACTATGCATTTTCTAGGAACTTTTTGGTAACTTGTTGCCAAAGGGGGAGAAAATGTATAGATCATAGGCTTCGAGAGAGAGTGTTGCTTTTATTCTCTCTTGTTTATTTGGTGGTTTTTCGAACTTTGTTTGCTTGTGAGTGAGATACAATGCCCTTATGTTTGTGAGACATCGATGATCATGTGTTTGATCATAAGCTACACTTAATGTTTGCTTAATGCTTGCTTAAATATTATCATTCTATCTATCGTTTGTGATCATTCACTATTCTATCGTTTTCAATCTTATCATTTTTTAGCGCTCCACCAAGATGTATGTGACATGGAAGAGTAACCCATGATTCTAACTCCTTGTGCATTTGCAGTCCAAAGCAAATTTTAAATATGCACAAATTTAGGGGGAGCTCTTATTTGTCACATACTTCTAGAAGCGACGATATATTTCATGCTTATTATCATTTGTCGAAGCTTTGATCTATATGTTGTCATCAATTACCAAAAAGGGGGAGAATGAAAGTGCAACTATCCCTAGGTGGTTTTGGTAATTCATAACAACATATAGCTCATTGAGCTAATGCTATTTCAAGATGATTATTTCAGGAAAGCTCAATGATTGGCATGGCTTGGATGTGAAAGTGGAACCCTCAAAATGCTAAGGACAAAGAATTGGCTCAAGCTCAAAAGTTCAAGACTCTTCATTTTATGTTTTAGTGATCCAAGATCACATTGAGTCTTTAGGAAAAGCCAATACTATCAAGGATGGATGAGGTGTTGCTTAATGAGCCTCTTGCTTTATGTGCTTAATGATATGCTCCAAAATCCTCAGCTACTTTCCCATATCCACAAATGACCTAAACCCTAAGCCAAACTCGGTCATACCGATTCTTTCATTCCGGCGCCACCGAGTTTCACTTGTCATTTGCCACTGCCAAACCCTAGCAATTCAGTCCTACCGATAAGGATCTCGGTCTCACCAAGATGGGCTTGCAAACTCTCTGTTTACCTTTCGTAACTTTTCGGTCTCACCGAAAGAGCTAATCGGTCCCACCGGGAATGCAAGGTAAACTCTATGTTTCCTTCTTGTAACTTTTCGGTCTCACCCAAAGAGCAAGTCGGTCCCACCGAGTTTGCCTGACCAACTCTCTGGTTAGCTTATTGCCAAACTCGGTCTCACCGAGTTTGTGCAATCGGTCTCACCGAGATTACGTTATGCCCAAACCCTAACCGAATCGGTCCTACCGAGTTGCATGTCAGTCCCACCGAAATTCCTAACGGTCACTAGGTTTACCATTTCGGTCCAACCGAGTTTTCTGATTGGGTCCCACCGAGATTGGTAAATTGTGTGTAACGGTTGGATTTTGTGTGGAGGCTATAAATACCCCTCCACCTCCTCTTCACTAAAGGAGAGAGCCATCGGAACACATACATCATTCCAACTCATATGTTGTGAGAGAGAACCACCTACTCATGTGTTGAGACCAAGATATTCCATTCAAACCATATGAATCTTGATCTCTAGCCTTTCCCAAGTTGCTTTCCACTCAAATCTTCTTTCCACCGGATTCAAATCATATGAGAGAGAGTTGAGTGTTGGGGAGACTATCATTTGAAGCACAAGAGCAAGGAGTTCATCATCAACACACCATTTGTTACTTCTTGGAGAGTGGTGTCTCCTAGATTGGCTAGGTGTCACTTGGGAGCCTCGGACAAGATTGTGGAGTTGAACCAAGGAGTTTGTAAGGGCAAGGAGATCGCCTACTTCGTGAAGATCTACCGCGAGTGAGGCAAGTCCTTCGTGGGCGATGGCCATGGTGGAATAGACAAGGTTGCTTCTTCGTGGACCCTTCGTGGGTGGAGCCCTCCGAGGACTCGCGCAACTGTTACCCTTCGTGGGTTGAAGTCTCCATCAACGTGGATGTAGGATAGCACCACCTATCCGAACCGCAGGAAAAACATCCGTGTCTCCAATAGCGTTTGAACTCTCCAAACCCTTCCCTTTATATTCTTGCAAGTTGCATGCGTTACTTTCCGCTGCCAGTACACTCTTTGCATGCTTGCTTGAATTGTGTAATGATTGCTTGACTTGTTACGGTCGTCCTATGAACGGACGATTCCATCTCTAGCCCATTTACGGCCATAATGCGGCCTGTTATTGGCCCATGTTTGGCCAATCGATCATACGGACCGTATAAGGCCCATTGATGATACGTCCCGTAGAAGGCCCATTGTTTCTACGGCCAGTAGAAGGCCTACTATTTCTATGGCGCGTAGAAGGCCCACTGTTTCTACGGCCCGTAGGAGGCCCAGTGTCACTACATTAAATATTAGCCCATGGTTATTATGGCCTACTTTTAAAAAATAGGTTATTAAAGCCACTAGTTAACCGCGAAAAAAGAACTGCAATGACTACAAGCAAACAAATAAACAAGACAACAAGGAAATAAATAAGCAAGCAACTAACGCTAGGCTATCATGGCTATTACACATATTACATCCACTGGGCATCAAAGTTTGCCAGAAGTGCAAATATAGGGAACAAAGTAGCATATCGTATACACTGGCCATCACAATTGGCCACCAGTGCAAATAAACGCGGCGGCAAAACAACAGCATAACTGAAACAACTTCAGAAGAGCTCAAGAAACGTTATCTTGGTTATCCACCATGCTGGCAATAAGCTTAGCAAGCTGATTAGCTTTGTCCTGTTTGGCGCTAAAATCCTCCAACGCTTGTTGCACCAGGAAGTATGCATCTGAATGCTCCAGGGACTTCCGCAGTCCTTCCGCTTCTTGTTGCAGCACAGCTGACCGATGTCTTTCAGCTGGTAGTTGAGACTCAAGAAACCGAACTGATTCAGACAGTGAGTTTGAATAGCTTGTGCAAGCGGTAGTGGCCAGTAACTCCAACACTAAACCAAGACAGGATGTGTCACTATCCTAAACCTTATCTGCATTACTTCCTTTATAGTTTCTTAATAAGGCACTCTTCCCCAATATTCTGTCAGCATTCTAAAAGAAGAAACAAGCAGACACATAACAAGTTTAGCATGTACTAGTATATGAAACTCATTTCGGTGAACCAGTTTATTAGTAAGGTGGACAGGATTGAACTACGAAGTCTTCTATTGCCAAGTACTAGTACATAATAAAAGCATCAAACAAACATATATATGTGTCCCATGGTAGCAATGGAATCTTAAATTAGAACAGTTGTTCTTCTGGTTTAGGCACTTGTTCTACATGAACAAAGTACAGTAAGATGCAAGAATATAATACTTAAAAATAGAAAATGAGCTCATAGACCTTACAACATTCTTGGTTCGGGACCAGTACAGAACAAGGCGTTCCCAGTCATCGTCCAGTAAATGTGTCTCAGGAGAACATAAGGGAATTTGATGAGTTTCTTTGCCGGTGAAGTACGTTTTCTTCAGGTAATTCCGATAGTGCCACCAAGCATTCTTGAAGATAGCAGAGGTATTAGCACAGGTTACCTCATCCTGAGTTTCCAAATTGGTCCTTCTCTATAGAGAAAAATGGGAAAATTTGATGTATTATAACCATCATGGAGGTAGGATGTATGGGACGAAGCAAAGTAATTGCCATGAATAACATTACTTACACATAACTCCTGGACAAACACCTCCAACTGGCATTTTCCTTCATCTTTAGTATGATATTTCAAAGATGGGAAGATACGCACATACGATTTAACAACATCAAATGTGATAGATGCTAAACTACGACTAGCTGGTTGTGCTTCCTCCACAGGAATAAGCGTACTAACTGGTGGAGTTGGGGTTCGCCGTGATAGTACTGGCCCTTTGGGCACTTGAGCTGCCTTACTAACTACTCTTGTTTGGGAGCTCTGTGGTGGAGATGGTGCTGTGTCAACAGGAACTGGGTTACTATCGGCTGGGGTTGGGGTTAGATTGGGTGAAGCTGGTTCTCTGTCCATCATAGTAGGGGTACAATCTGCGAGAGTTTGGGTTATGTGTGGTAGGGCTGGTTCTTGTGCATGTACAACCGGGGTGCTATCTCCACCAAGAGGTAGCACTGTTTTATTTGAAGACCGTGTTTTTAGTCCGCTAGATACTGGCATCACCCGTTGCAATTCAAATGGATGATAAACAGGAAACATAGTTGAATGTATAGACATTGTATGAGAGACAGATGCAATAGATAGTGTGGAAAAAAGAGGGCATGAAATAGTTGACATGTATATTGTTTAACTAAAACGGATAGCATGACATAATTTCACATATATGATGTCTATCTAAACTGGATAGCATAGCATAACATAATTCAAAGATATGATGAATAACTAAACAGGATCGCATGACATAATTCACCTACATGTTATCTAAGTAATCAGGATCGCATCATTTAATTCACATATGTGATTTATATGCTAAACAGAGGGCATTTGATATGATGTCTGAACTAACAACATGGTGTTGAATATTCTGTATATGATGTCTAAACTATGCAATGCAAGACACCATATGCATGATATGAGCAGTATAACGGTGCCAAGTTAGAGCATACACCTCAGTGGGGGAATAGGACTGGTCATCTGTCTCTGAATCCATCTCTGAGGAGCTATCGGGACCCAACAAGAGATCTGCTTCGACAGGTAGCACCGTCTGCTCTGAAGGCCTTGTTTTCACTCCAGATTTTTCCATCTCCCACCCAAATGGCTGATTCACAGGAAGAGTAGTTTAATGTACAAACATTGTCGACAAATGGAAATGCAATGAAGAAAAGGATGGGCAAGGTATCATTCAAATATATGATGCCTGGTTAAACATGATGGCATTGCACATTTCTCATATATTATGGCTGGCTCAAAGACATGAGACTGCATAATTCCCATATATGATATAGAAACTAAACATGTGGCATTACAGAACATGTCTAAACTAAGCAGATGACATATATGATGTCAAAAGTAGGCACTGCAAGGCAACATATGCATGATATGACTAACATCATCATGCCAAGGTAGAGCAAACACCTTGGGGGGTAAATAGGAGTGGTCAGCGGCGTCCGAATCCTCCTCAGAACAGATATCTTCCTCTGTATTACAATCTGGAGAGGGGTCGGGAGGGTTTTCCATTGAACCCACCATGGAGCGATGTCTGCATGACATTGTATTGCCGCGCAAAACTCTTCTCTTTTTCTCTACATGTTCAGCATGACTGTGTACTATATCTGACATGCATACGAAAAAAATATGGTGAGATTATGTAAGGAGAGCATGAAGAAATTTAGAGTGATGGTAACAACCAGTGGATCGATGTTTTTCCGTTGAACCAAAATAGCCCTAATGGATCGACGTGAATTTATAGTAATAACTAATGCAACAAGTGTACAACCTCTTTGTCGTAGCCATGTCGACCTCAACATCATTGGGTTGGTCGCTGAAGCAGTTGAGGCAAAGGTGGCTGTCGAAGGTGTGGAGGAAGATCTGAGGAATCTGTAGACGGCGTCCAGGGCACTGCTCTGTTGTGACGGATCGTTCTGTCATTGGAGCAGCTCCGGTGAGCCGTAAGACATCAAGGATGAAGCAGCACAAGACAGACATCATCAATCTCAAGTGGGATTCTAATAGCATCTCCAATAGATGATGTAAAATGGATGTAAAATTAACATCACCAAACACCACCTAACTACAACAGATGAGGTAAAAACTGTTGACTCTGAACTTAACTGTCGAAACTGAAATTTACTGTGGAATCTGAATGCTTCTGTCGAAACTGAACGCAATAGTAGCAGAGAGGCACTTGACATGTAGTTTAGGGAGGGCATGCAGTTCATCTTCAACCTGCACCCCCCTGAGCCGCCAGCCACCACCGGCCGAACCGTCAGTCCCAGCGCCGCCTCGCTGCCCCGAAACAACTCGCCACCGCCGCCCCGGCTAGCCCTCTAGCCCCCGCCCCCACCATGAACCCTAAGATAGATAGTGGGGTACCTCTTCGGGGAGCCCCCGTCCCCGCTGCGGGTGGCTCTTCCTTAACTCTGACGAGCCCCCCCAACCCCTGAAAATTGACTGACCCAAAAGTCGATTCAGTCGACTAAAGTGTGGCTTAATCAGAGCAGAGCAGCAGCACGAGCGAGGGGGAGAGCAGCAGCAGCAACTGGGCGAGCGAGCGATCGAGCGAGAGCCGGAGCAGCAGCAGCAGATCCGGCTGGTATGGACGCCGCCGCCGAAGTGGCCTCGCACTGGGGGAGAGCCACCATGGAGATGTTGCCCGCGGCGCTGACTTCAAGGTAGCCGCTCCATGGGGGTGCGGGATGGAGCACCATCGGCGCCGGGAGGTCGAGTTAAGGAGAAGGTGTGATGCGATGAGTGTACAACCTCTTTGGTGGCGCCGAGTAGGCCTCGGCTTTGTCCGAGGAGTCGGTGAGGATGCTGCGGTTCCGGTGGAGCAGGTTAAGGCGGCGCTGTGGGGATGGAGCAGCCGTGATAGACGAGGCGATCGTCGGAGCAGCTCCTTGGAGGTGGAGGACGAGGCGGCTGAACCGGCGGGACGGCGAGATGTACGGCAGTTCCTCATCCGGGGAGGTGGACGAGGGACATCGAGCTGTTGCGCTGGACGACATCGTCTAGGAAGAGGCTCCGGCTGGGCAGCGGTGACGTGGCAGACGAAGGAGGGTGGGGTTTCGCGGCTGGAGCCGAGAGCTTATGGCGGCCTGGGATTTCGAATGGCGAAAAGGGGGCGATGGGAGGGGGTGAAGCATGACTTAGGAGCGCGTTTGTCCAAAATGTAGGGTGTGTTACAAATGTACCCCCCACTGATTTGAACTAGCGGCCCTTTCGGCTCAGGGTTAGAAGGGGGATTTCGCGTGTCGGGATTTGGCAGCTGGAGGGAGTTTTCGCGCGCGTTGTAATTTCGGGATAGTAAGGCGCGGGTTGTGAAGGCGCCAGTTTTGGGAGCACGATATCTGAATTTTCGGGATATAACAGGACGCTGGTTGAATTTGAGGGACAAGCCTAACATGTAGTAATATTGTACTTGTACGTACCAAATTAATTCGCACTTCCCTCAACCAAAAAGAAAACGAAAAAAATAAAACTATACACACCACACAAAGAGAGAGTCTTGCCCCGTTTTACTATACAAATGCTATTCAAAGCTACTCCCTCCTTCCATCTATATGGGGCCTAATGCGTTTTTCGATGCTAACTTTGACCAAATAATAGAGCAATGATATATGACATGCAACTTACACAAAGCACGCCGTTAAATTCGTCTGTGAAAGGTTCTTTCAATGATATAATTTTCACATTGTGCATGTCATGTACTATTAATCTTGTCAATAGTCAAAGGCGGTCTTAAAAATCTCATTATGCCCTATATAGATGGAAGGACGGAGTATGAATCCATGTTATGTCCGATTAAATTTTTCCGCTTGCTGTATAATGCATGTAACCTACTCATACCAACATTTTAGTGCATTCCAAATGTCTATACTACCGCTGCAATTCGAACTAAATTTGAATTCGTTTCACTATTTCAATAAGAATCTACAATCATGATTGTTGCCAACTTCAACCATCATAGTTTCCTTGCTATCCGCCAGATATAAATCAGACGGCCTATAATGCAGGATGGCAGGCACACCATCATCAACAACTCCGTGTTTTTGTAAGAGTAAAGATAAAACATATTAAATGTAGTATACCATGTTCATAACCACACCATGTGTATCACCGTTATATATATTCACACATCCGTCGGTTTGAAATACTATGATAAATTCTTCAAATATCTGAATTCACTTTTTATAATGAAGTATATATGATCTCTATTCGTCTTTTACACCCACACAACCCTCTTATCTTTGTAGCTAGCGCTAACTTTCTCTTGTGCATGCACACGCCTGCATCACTCTCACCCTCCCTCAGCATTCTCTAGCTCCATCGCGCAAATTCATCTTTTCACTTTAGGTCATTCACCCACGGTGTGTGTAGGCCCCCCAGCTCCTTCTTTACGGCACACATCGAACGATATGCCTCTCTAGCCAGGTGTGCCTAGCACAAACACAAGCTTCCCCTCTTCTCTTGTCACCGTCCATGCCTCACTCCAACCACTCTTTTCATTGTTCTCGTACTCGCACACTCCTCCCTCTCGATATAGTATGCCTCTCGTCCCACCTCCTACATGCATCCCTCTCTCTCTCTATCCTTCTCCTCGTGCCTCATTTGCTTCTAACACACACATGCATGTATACCGATCGATCTCCGAACATATACCTAGATCGACTTTAACTACCCCCCCATCGATCGACGTAACTCACAAGTTATGTCTCTCCTTTCTCTTACAAAGGGCTATTGATCTTCCTATGTAGTTACATCTGCTTACCACAGCCACATCGTCCCCCCTCATCATTCGTGCATGCCTCCTGACCCGTCTCTCACACGCACGTGCACAGACAACAAGCAGCCATCTCCTCTCTTATTGATATTGCAGGCGTGCCCTCCGTTTGTCAAGCAAGCCTATCCCACCATTTGTTAGAAGCAGCTCCACCACCACCCCGTCCAACACTCTAGCGCTGTGTCTCTCCCAACCTTATTCATCTCCTGCACATATGCATGGATGCCGATCGATCTCCCTTAATGCATCAGGCAGATCGATCTCCTTAATACATGAGGTAGGCCTCTCTCCTCCTCCACACATATACCAGCCATTGTACCTCTATAGTTAATTGGGCCTCCCTCTTCCCCCACCACACACCGATAGTCGAGCGCTGCAGGTAGGTATCCATGCCACACAGGCAAACTGCACATGTCCCATATCACGTTCCAGTAGGCCAGCCACTCTATATCTTTGACGTGGGCACACACAAATTCGATGGCACTCTTTACCGATCGTACGCACACACACACACACACACACACACATCATCCCTCTCTTTGATTCTATGGACACCTCAAGCCGATGATACCTCCACTACCTTCTCATGGATCACCCCTCTATATATATGTTATATCCAGGACTCTATTTCACACACATTGCATATGTTAAATTTTTTGATTGACCCCCCCCCCACAAAAAAACTCTCAAGAACCCACACACTATATCTCTCTAGGTTTATATCTCTCTCACACAACCCCACGTAGGTGGTGTACGTATACAAGAAGAGAATAGGTGCACCGTGCACGTACTCATGCTTCGTGCCCAGCCACACCCGCGCGGGTACACGATGGAGCTCATTTCTTCGCAGAAGCTGAGTTTGTTTTTGAAACATCAAGTGGCCAGAGACTCGAAAACTTATTTGCCCATTAGTGACTTGTCAGGGCGGTGGATTTTAGTTTGTACGATAATGCTGCATCCACCTAAAGTAACGAAAGTTCTTACATAAACTTCCTAGTAATTCCCTCTTCGTACGTGCAGCATTATTCCTAACATTTGTAATATCAGTTTGAAACTTGTAATATTACCGTGTCCTATTCCTGCATTTTCAAAATCCTGCGAATCAAATAGGTCCTGAGTTGGTGATGATGTTGTGCCTCCCATGTTTCACCAATAGCCGTCGAATCTAGATCTGACGCATACAAACCAAGCTTCTCCATTTTTGCAAAAAGATGCCCGCACTTGTTCCCTATTTACAAACAACTCCTTGTCTCTCACAATCTAGGAGTAGAAGGCCGTGGAAAAATCTGGCGCGATGGGCGCTACCGGAGCCGTCCACCCCCAATCTTGGTGTTCAGTGCAATGCACGGGAATCTACGAACAGGAAATTATGTCGAACAGGGCTAGTTGTAAGCAGGCTAGCTCTACAGCCATGATGATAGTGACTGCAGACGGTGAGGCTGACTATGGTATGCCGAACATGGTGCCTATACTCAGGTGTCATCTCCGGAACAGGTCTTGTCACTTCACTGTGAGGAGCAGCACGTAATAATTTGACCAATGGGTAGTATAGTGCTAGTACTCCTACTACTACATTGGTAGTACTACTACTAGTACTAGTAGCACCACCGTCTGGACTTAGGAGTACTACCACGTCCACCGGCACCGAGGAACATCTCCAGGTAGTATTGCTTGAGGCCGCCAGGGCCAGGGGCCGCTTGGACGACATCTTCGTCTCCTTGTTCGACGAGGTCCTCGTCAGTTTCCTCGACAAGTTCAGCATCGTCAAGAAGCTTGCGGACGACTTTGACGTAAGCCTCAGCCGACGCACCCAGGCTCTGCGATGCCCGCCACCCTCAACGGCCACTATGGTAACAAACTCTTCAACGCACTGGTGGCCCTACGACTGCCCGCCGTCGCACCGGAGAATGTCCACCTCGAGCCGTGCTCGCCGCGCAGCGCCTGGCGCATCAAGACACCATCGACATAATCACCCACATCTACGCGCAAATCGTCAACAAGGACTACTACATGCAAGAGGAGGACGATAGGACGCTGGCCTTCTTGGAGCACAGGGCAACCTTGGACGGCACTGTTCAGAAGCACGTTGAGCTCGCCGCCAATGCCGCTGCTCCTCACACGTCGGTTGGTGACCCGGCGCACTAGGGCGTGAGGATGTCGTTGAATGTTGATGGACCCGTACGTATTTTTATCTTTCCGTCAAATCCATGTAGTAGTATACGATACTACAGTAATTATCTTACCTTTCGCATCAACTTCATAATTTTCGTACGTACTCCATGCATGAACGGCGCCAGAACCAAACTTCTCATTACTCTAGGCAAAATCGTTATTTTCTATCCATCGGTCGCACCATGGAGCAGACCCAGATTTTACAAGTTACGAGTTCAAAAGGAAAAGCGTGTCGTGTTCGCGTCGCACCCCCGCACGGTTGGTCCGGCACGCCGCTCAAGCGGGAATGCGTGCAGTGTTGCATTTTCACTTACAAGTGGGACCGCAGTTGAGAAAACCGACTATCGGCAAACCCCCACCCCGCCCACCGCGCGATGGCTGAGAAAACAGGAGGGAGAAGAGATGGATGTAGCACGGACTCCAAAAAAATTGGTGTCGGATGGGACTCGTGTGGGTGGCGTGTGCCGTACTGCTAGACGTGAATGCTACTGAGTTATGGCCCATGCCACCCCACTATATCAAGCCTATATCGAGGTACGTAGAACAAATTTCCTGCAGTCCGTGCTCAGCCCTCCTTTATCTTTCTTCTCAGCCAGCCAGCGGACGCGCGAATCCCATCGTCTGTTTTCTCACATGCGGCCCCACATGTCAGTGAAAACGCAAGAGGACCCACTGAACCTGCACATCTTTCACCTCGACATGCTGGTGATGAAAAACAAATCCAATAAAGATCTTCGGTGGCCGCTTTTGGAGTTACTCAAGAGTAGTAAGATTCTATTACAGTTTAACCCAAGATGCACATCTCGTGGCTTCAACTACCACTCTATTTTCTTTCATGACATGACCTGGATGTTGGATGTCCACTTATCGGCAAAAGGAGGAAGAACCCGACCAAATCTTCGGTTCTGCTATCGGATGAGATTAGTGCACTTGTTGATACTCCTACTAGAATAGAGGCTAGACATGAGACTAGATGCGAGGAAGCAACGCCTACTTCTTTACACTCAAGGAAGAAAGAAGCACGCAAGATCGAGCCTTCGCATATCAACAATGAATGGATCGAGAAGGCACTAATCCAACTTACAGGATTAGTAAAATGTATTCTTGTGGTTCTTGTATTCTTTGGTCTTGCTTTTCTAGTCAAAATTATCGTTGGAGTTTGTGCAAAACGGAGGTCCATTTGGGGTCGTGCGTTGGAGTTGGCCTTACAAGTGGGACCGCAGTTAAGGAAACTGACTATCGGCAAACCCCCACCTCACCCGTCGTGCGATGGCTGAAGTTAGAGAAACAACGAGGTTGAAGAGATTGCTCTAGCACGGACTCCAAGAAATAATATGGTGTCAGATGGATGTCGTGGTGGTGGCGTGTGCCATACGCCTGGATGTGAATGCTTGTTCTGGCCCATGCCACCCTACTACTCCTACTACTTACTCCTACTAGTATATAGTATACTAGTATCGAGGATTCGAGGTGCTGGTTATGTACAATGAACACATTAACATATGGCTACAGTAAAAACACCCGCCCGACGCGCGAAGCATATGAAGCTAGTACAAATTTAGAGAAGCGACTCGAAAGCCATTCATAAATTTAGTAAGTTTATCACAGGCATATCATTTTATTACATACAACAGGTCATAAACCCACATTGAAAACGAGGATACATTATAAATACTAAAGTTTCACCACACAACAAATAACAAGCCATGAAATGAACTTCAACTCAACCATTCCGCGGCATTGGAAATGCTTGCTTTGAACCACAAGTGATTCTCTGGGACGGGCCATCTGTTGTCGATCTGGAGACCAACGCAGGACCGATCATCCAGGCTGAAGCGGCCTACTATATCAGTACAAGGGTAGGGAACCACCCAAATGTCCGAGGTATAGACATAGTTGCTTCTCATAAATGTGTCAACAGCAGTTGGATCGCCTTTCACCATCATCAGATGGTTTTGTCCAAGGAAGAGTGAGTTTTCTCCAAGACTATCAATTCTGTGCCAGGGAGAAGGAGTTGGCGCTAGCACACTAGTATCCATCCCAAATACCATGCAACGGGTGTTGGAATAGGTCCGGAGAGTGCGACCATGGGAGACACCTGCTTCCTTAGCAGCAACATCATCAATGGCCTGTATACACACAAGAAGAGGTGATCCATCGGAATTAGTTGCCAGGTGCAACAGAGTATATCGGCGCTGCTCGTCCTCATGCTCGTGATCATTACCATCGTCATCTCCCCCTTGGTTATAAAATTTTTCAAGTATAGGTGGTGGGATGTTCACAGGACCTTGGAAACACTAGAAGAAGGTTAATTAGTAAAGGGAAACTTGCTAACCCGCATGCATGTGGATGAAACAATTATAATTTCGGTGGAAGACAAATTTACCAAAACTACTAGGATGCCATGAAAAAACAGTGCCACGAGTGGTGGCAGCAAACACAAGGCCCTTGTATTGAATTGCATCACAGTACTCATTCGTGTACAAAAACTGGTTTTTGAGCAATATCCATCGAGTCGAACCACGAAGGACGGCAACAAGCTTGTCGAAGATAACAACAACTTGATAGTTGTTGTAATTCCAAGAGCGGTTGGGAACTCCACAAATTGCTATCTTCCGTAGAAGACAGTCACCATGATCGTATTTGAACGTGCATACATTACCGGTGTGCTCAACCTAGTGTGCTGAGATTTTTGGAAGTGGAACCCGGTGACGAGTGTACACATTCACAAGTTCCCACTCGCAGTTAGACCCAATGTAAACAACCCAATCTCCATTTGCGCCCGCCCAAGCCTTGCCCTCGAGCGATGGCATCTTAACATCATACGTATCATTATCAAGCAGCGTCAACTGGCACAGGGCGAGGCCTCCGTCATGCCGGCGCCAGTCATCAGGGTCACGGCGAAGAAGATAGGGGAGATCAAACCGCTCCTTGACTCTTGGGTTCTTTGTAATGATGTTATTAGTTGAGTCGAGAATGGGCTTGGACGAACCTGCCATGCTAGCCGAGGTGATGACGTCGCACTGATCAATGAGTTCCTCCACTACGTCATCTTTCAGATCAGGGCAAGAATAACGGGGTCATTTCCGGCCTGTTCCCTCCATGGAGGAGACGATCGAACAATGGCAGAAGAAAGGGTGAAGGGTTGAAGGAAAATGGAGGAGGGAGAGGAAGAGCGTGCGACAGCAGTTCCAAATCGAGAGGGAAAGGCGAAGAATCGGTGGACGGTTGCGAGTTTGCCACGGTTCACGAAGAGGCGCCCCGGCCTACACGTCCGTTCGGAAATACTCCTACTACTCATCGTCGTCTCACTGATATGTTGGAATGGGACCACATGTCAACAAAACATGGTGTGTAATTTCTCGTGCAAAATTCGATCTGGCCGCGTTGGCCCGAGGTGCCGCATTAGTTATCGACCTTTATTTTTTTAATGGCGTGCCGATCAGTTTTGAAGCACGACTAACTGGTACTGTACGTGGAGAGGATGATAGCAGGGACCCACCAAGGTCATGGCAGTATGCAAGCAAGTGCCTCCTTATTTCAAGCCAATAAAAAATGGCTCCTCCTAGTGGATTTCTGACATCTAGGTCCCATGCCATTGTCAACGTAGTCAATAAACGAGAGAATTGCACAATGAGCGGCTGACTCCAGGGACCCAGCAACTCGCCCAGTTATTTTTTTTTTGGGTTAATTTGATAAATGCCACTCCAAATCTGGTGTATCCGAGAAATGCCACTGCAATTTCCAAACTTTGGAAAATGCCATTTCATGCCATTTCTAGTGGCATTTTTCGAAGTCTAGAGTGGCGTTTTTCAAAGTTTGCAAACTGCAGTGGCGTTTTTCCAAGTTTGCAAAAATTGCAGTGGCATTTTTCAAAGTTTGGAAATTGCAGTGGCTTTTTTATGAATCGCCATAATTGGAGTGGCATTTATCTAATTTGTTTTTGAGATGGAAGCAGGGTGTCAACTGGGCTGTGCGGGACACTCTGGCCTGTCTAGACAGCCTTTTCATTTATGTTTACCACAGACCAGCCCAGTAGTTTTTTTTTCTTTCTGAAAATGGCTAGCCCAGTTCTTTTCTTATTTGTTAAGTAAGTCGCTTTATCAGGCCTGATGGGCTGCAAATCTTTCAAGATGAGGAGAGCTTCATTCGGCTGGCCGAGAAAATGGCCTATCAGTAATGAGAAATGGGTTGTACATTTTTAAAACACATCAAACCGGCAATTATTTTCAAATATCTTTTTTCATTTCAAGATTTTAAATTGCATTGATTTTTATGCATGGGAAATTTATTGTATTTTATATTGATATACATTTATTTTTAAAACCAGTCTGAATGTGAATCGAAATTTTGGGATTAAAAACAGTTCAGACCGCACCGACATATGCAAAATTTCGTATAATTTTTTAACTGTGGCCACAATATGGGCTGTAATGCTAACATAAAGAATATGGGCTCCAAAAAACCTGTAAGAATTAGCAAATGGGCTGTGAATTATTGGAAATAATGGCAGATGGGATGTATGCTATTTTCCAGAGATTTGAGGCTTTCCACAGATGGCCTGTATACTGTTGGATGTCCATCCAACGGCCGTCATGCTTCTTCAATCTCTGCTCTTCCTGCTCCATCCGCTCAAACAAGCACCGGCGGGACTGCCAGCTCCCTCCTCCCCGCAGCCGGCTGTGCTGCCGCGCAGGCCTCACCACCCCACCATACTCCCATCGCTGGCCTAGCCATCCCTCTACTCACCCACACCTGCTGTTATTCTCAGGCGACGGCAGCCGAACCAGTAAACCCTCGTACAATCGTACTCCCCTCCGTGTGGGAAACAACTGCCGAGTCTTCCCTGCCTCTGTGTCGTCCCCTTCCTAGGCCTCGCCGTCGTCCACCGCCATGGTGCTCTCGGTGCGGCATGGTCAACGTGGTCAAGGAATGAGTTCCATCGGACGTGGACTGTACGTGGAGAGGCTGACAGCTGGGTCCACGGCCGCACATAAGGAAATGCCTCCTTATTACGCGCAAAATAATGATTTCCTCCACCTGACATCTGGGACCCACCGAAACGGCCTCTGTATTTCGCGAAAAAAATGTTACCGCCGCTGACAGCTCGGACCCACCAGCTATATCTTCGCACGCAAGGAAGTGCCTCCTTATTACGCACAAAAAATGAATACTCCCCTGCTAGCTGGGACCCGGTAGAGTGGGCCTACTAAGTTGACGGGGACGAAGGGCTTTGTCAACTTAGTCAATATGCATGATTCTAGCTTGACTGGCCGTACGATGTCCATCCAACGGCCGTAGTGCTTCTTCAAGCTCTGGTCTTCTTGCTCCAGCCACCCAACGCAGCGCCGGTCGTGCCGCCTGCTCCTGCCTCCCATGGCCGGCTGTGCTACCGCGGAGGCCTCACCGCCCCCATACTACTCCCACCGCTGGCCAGGCCATCCCTCCACTCCACTCACCCACACCCCCTGTTATTCTGCGGCGACGGCAGCGCAGCCGAACCAGTGAACCCTCGTACTCCTCTCTGCGTGGGCGTCCACTGCCGCGTCTTCCCCGGCTCCACCTCGTCCCCTTCCTAGGCCTCGTCGTCGTCCACTGCCGTGGTGCTGTCGGCGCGGCGTGGTCAATGTGGTCAACGACCAAATTCCATCGGAAGAATACTGTACGTGGAGAGGCTGACAGCTGGGTCCACGGCAGCCGCAAGGAACTGCCTCCTTATTTCGCGGAAAATAATTATTCCTCCACCTCACAGCAGGGACCCACCGGACGCCCACCAGTATATCGCGAAAAAAAACGTTCCCCCTGCAGTCAGCTCGGACCCACCGGAAGTGCCTCTTTATTACGCACAAAAAAATGAATGCCCGCTGCTAGCTGGGCCCACCTTACTGGCAGGCTGACTTGTGGGCCTACTAAGTTGATGGGGATGGAGGGCTTTGTCAACTTAGTCAATATGCACGATTCTAGCTCCAGTGACCGTACGATGTCCATCCAATGGCCATAGTGCTTCTTCAACCTCTGGTCTTCTTGCTCCAGCCGCCCAAACAAGCGTCGGTCGTGCCTCGTGCTCCTGCCTCTCGTGGCCGGCTGCGATGCGGCGGAGGCCTCACCGCCCCCTACTACTCCCACGGCTAGCCAGGCCATCCCTCTACTCACCCACACCCCATGTTATTCTGTGGCGGCGGCAGCCTCACACCGCAGCGAACCAGTGAACCCTCATACTCCTCTACGCGTGGGCATCCACTATCACGTCTTCCCCGGCTCCGCGTCATCCCCTTCCTAGGCCTCGCCATCGTCCACCGCCCTGGTGCTCTCGGCGCGGCGTGGTCAACGTGGTCAAGGAACGACTTCCATCGGACGTGGACTGTACGTGGAGAGGCTGACAGCTGGGTCCACGGCCGCAGCAAGGAAGTGCCTCCTTATTACGTGCAAAATAATTATTCCTCCACCTGACAGCGGGGCCCACCAGACGGGCCACTAGTATTTTGCAAAAAAATCTTCTCCCCCTGACTGCTGGGAGCCACTGGACGGGCCACCGTATTTCGTGAAAAAAATGTCCCCCCCGCTGTCAGCTCGGACCCACCGGAAGTGTCTCCTTATTACGCACAAAAAATGAATACTCCCCCGGCTAGCTGGGACCCACCTTGCTGGGAGGCTGACTTGTGGGCCTACAAAATTGCCGGGGATGAAGGGCTTTGTCAACTTAGTCAATATGAATGATTCTAGCTCTAGTGACCGTACGATGTCCATCCAACAGCCGTAGTGCTTCTTCAACCTCTGGTCTTCTTGCTCCAGCCACCCAAAGCAGCGCCAGTCGTGCCGCATGCTCCTGCCTCCCGTGGCCGGCTGTGCTGCCGCAGAGGCCTCACCGCCCCTACTATTCCCACCGCTGGCCAGGCCCTGCGGCGACGGCAGCCTCACACCGCAGCCGAACCAGTGAACCCTTGTAGTCCCCTCTGCAAAGGCTTCCACTGTCGCGTCGTCCCCTTCCTAGGCCTCGCCGTCGTCCACCGCCATGGTGCTCTCCGCGCGGCGTGGTCAACGTGGTCAAGGAACGACTTCCATCGGAAGAGTACTGTACGTGGAGAGGCTGACAGCTGGGTCCACGGCCAAAGCCCAGTTTTTTTGTGATTTGCCAAGTAAGTCGCTTTGTTAGGCCTGTTGGGCTGCAAATCTTTCAAGACGAGGAGAGCTTTCATTCGGCTGGCCGAGAAAATGGCCCATCAGTAATGAGAAATGGGTTGTACATTTTTAAAACACATAAAACCGGCAATTAGTTTCAAATATCTTTTTTTCATTTCAAAATTTTAAATTACATTAATTTTTATGCGTGGAGATTTTGTTAGATTTTATATCGATATACATTTATTTTTAAAATCAGTTTGAATGTGAGTCAAAATTTCGGGATTAAAAACAGTTCAGCCGCACCGAAATATGATAATTTTCGTATAATTTTTTAACCATTGCCACAATATGGGCTGTAATGCTAACAAAAAGAATATGGGCTCCAAAAAAACATTAAGAATTAGCAAATGGGCTGTAAATTATTACAAATAATGGCAGATGGGTTGCATGCTATTTTCCACAGATTTGAGGCTTTCCTAAAAAAGGTTGACGCACAAGCACTGACTTTTGGATGTCCATCCAAGGGCCGTCGTGCTTCTTCAATCTCTGCTCTTCCTGCTCCATCCGCTCAAACAAGCACCGGCGGGACTGCCAGCTCCCTCCTCCTCGCAGCCGGCTGTGCTGCCGCGCAGGCCTCACCACGGCCGGCTGTGGAGAGGCTGACAGCTGGGTCCACGGCCGCACATAAGGAAATGCCTCCTTATTACGCGCAAAATAATGATTTCCTCCACCTGACATCTGGGACCCACCGAAACGGCCTCTGTATTTCGCGAAAAAAACGTTACCGCCGCTGACAGCTCGGACCCACCAGCTATATTTTCGCACGCACGGAAGTGCCTCCTTATTACGCACAAAAAATGAATACTCCCCTGCTAGCTGGGACCCTATATAGTGGGCCTACTAAGTTGACGGGGACGAAGGGCTTTGTCAACTTAGTCAATATGCATGATTCTAGATCGACTGGCCGTACGATGTCCATCCAACGGCCGTAGTGCTTCTTCAAGCTCTGGTCTTCTTGCTCCAGCCGCCCAACGCAGCGCCGGTCATGCCGCCTGCTCCTGCCTCCCGTGGCCGGCTGTGCTACTGCGGAGGCCTCACCGCCCCCATACTACTCCCACCGCTGGCCAGGCCATCCCTCCACTCCACTCACCCACACCCCCTGTTATTCTGCGGCGACGGCAGCACAGCCGAACCAGTGAACCCTCGTACTCCTCTCTGCGTGGGCGTCCACTGCCGCGTCTTCCCCGGCTCCACCTCGTCCCCTTCCTAGGCCTCGTCGTCGTCCACCGCCGTGGTGCTGTCGGCGCGGCGTGGTCAATGTGGTCAACGACCAAATTCCATCGGAAGAATACTGTACGTGGAGAGGCTGACAGCTGGGTCCACGGCAGCCGCAAGGAACTGCCTCCTTATTTCGCGGAAAATAATTATTCCTCCACCTCACAGCAGGGACCCATTGGACGCCCACTAGTATATCGCGAAAAAAACGTTCCCCCTGCTGTCAGCTCGGACCCACCGGAAGTGCCTCTTTATTACGCACAAAAAAATGAATGCCCCCTGCTAGCTGGGACCCACCTTACTGGCAGGCTGACTTGTGGGCCTACTAAGTTGATGGGGATGGAGGGCTTTGTCAACTTAGTCAATATGCACGATTCTAGCTCCAGTGACCGTACGATGTCCATCCAACAGCCATAGTGCTTCTTCAACCTCTGGTCTTCTTGCTCCAGCCGCCCAAAGCAGCTCCAGTCGTGCCGCATGCTCCTGCCTCCCGTGGCCGGCTGTGCTGCCGCAGAGGCCTCACCGCCCCCTACTATTCCCACCGCTGGCCAGGCCCTGCGGCGATGGCAGCCTTACACCGCAGCCGAACCAGTGAACCCTTGTAGTCCCCTCTGCAAAGGCTTCCACTGCCGCGTCGTCCCCTTCCTAGGCCTCGCCGTCGTCCACCGCCATGGTGCTCTCCGCGCGGCGTGGTCAACGTGGTCAAGGAACGACTTCCATCGGAAGAGTACTATACGTGGAGAGGCTGATAGCTGGGTCCACGGCCACAGCCCAGTTTTTTTGTGATTTGCCAAGTAAGTCGCTTTGTTAAGCCTATTGGGCTGCAAATCTTTCAAGACGAGGAGAGCTCTCATTCGGCTGGCCGAGAAAATGGCCCATCAGTAATGAGAAATGGGTTGTACATTTTTAAAACACATCAAACCGGCAATTAGTTTCAAATATCTTTTTTTTATTTCAAAATTTTAAATTACATTAATTTTTATGCATGGAGAGTTTGTTGGATTTTATATTGATATACATTTATTTTTAAAATCAGTTTGAATGTGAGTCAAACTTTCTGGATTAGAAACAGTTCAGCCGCACCGAAATATGATAATTTTCGTATAATTTTTTAACCGTTGCCACAATATGGGCTGTAATGCTAACAAAAAGAATATGGGCTCCAAAAAAACATTAAGAATTAGCAAATGGGCTGTAAATTATTACAAATAATGGCAGATGGGTTGCATGCTATTTTCCACAGATTTGAGGCTTTCCTAAAAAAAAGGTTGACGCACAAGCACTGACTTTTGGATGTCCATCCAATGGCCGCCGTGCTTCTTCAATCTCTGCTCTTCCTGCTCCAGCCGCTCAAACAAGCGCCAGCGGGACTGCCTGCTCCCTCCTACTCGCGGCCGGCTGTGCTGCCGCGCAGGCCTCACCGCCCGACCGTACTCCCATCGCTAGCCTAGCGATCCCTCTACTCACCCACACCTGCTGTTATTCTCCGGCGACGGCAGCCGAACCAGTAAACCCTCGTACAGTCGTACTCCCCTCCGCGTGGGAAACAACTGCCGAGTCTTCCCTGCCTTTGTGTCGTCCCCTTCCTAGGCCTCGCCGTCGTCCACCGCCATGGTGCTCTCGGCGCGGCATGGTCAACGTGTTCAAGGAACGAGTTCCATCGGACGTGGACTGTACATGGAGAGGCTGACAGCTGGGTCCACGACCATAGCAAGGAAGTGCCTCCTTATTACGCAGAAAATAATGATTCCTCCACCTGAGGGCTGGGACCCACCGGACGGGCCACTGTATTTCATGAAAAAAAACATTTCCCCCTGACTGCTAGGACCCACCAGCTACATCTTCGCACGAAAGGAAGTGCGTCCGGGCAAAAAAAATGATTCGCCCCCTCACTGCTGGGACCCACCAGCTATATCTTCACAGGCAAGGAAGTCCCTAACTGTCGGGACCCACCTGGTCGAAGCATACGTGGCGTTGTCATTCTGGTCGCGAATGTGTACATACATACTTGTCGATGTAGAGGCGCGCACGTGTCGTAGTAGAGGCGCGCACGTAGCAAGTACACGTACGTACAACGGCCAGGGTGCAAGAAAGAAAATACGGCCACGTATGTGTACATACGGGCGGGGTCTCCAACGCCTACTCGCGCATACGTACGGCGAGGGCTCGTGTAAATGGCTGGGTCAGAACGGAGAAACAACGTCATCGTCATGTTCATGGGGAGGCAACGGAATGCGTCGTTGAGGGAGTCCTGGATTAGGGGGTGTCTAGATGGCCGGACTATACCTTCAGCCGGACTCCAGGACTATGAAGATACAAGATTGAAGACTCCGTCCCGTGTCCGTAAGGGACTTTCCTTGGTGTGGAAGGCAAGCTTGGCGATACGGATATTCAGATCTCCTACCATTGTAACCGACTCTATGTAACCCTAACCCTATCTGGTGTCTATATAAACCGGAGGGTTTTAGTCCGTAGGACAACATACACATCAACAATCATACCATAGGCTAGCTTCTAGGGTTTAGCCTCTCTGATCTTGTGGTAGATCAACTCTTGTAATACCCATACCATCAATATTAATCAAGCAGGACGTAGGGTTTTACCTCCATCGAGAGGGCCCGAACCTGGGTAAAACTTCGTGTCCCCTGCCTCCTGTTACCATCCAGCCTAGACACACAGTTCGGGACCCCCTACCCAAGATCCGCCGGTTTTGACACCGACATTGGTGCTTCCATTGAGAGTTCCTCTGTGATGTTGCCGTCAGGCCCGATGGCTCCTACGATCTTCAATGGCGATGCAGTCCAGGGTGAGACCTTCCTCCCCGGATAGATCTTCGTCTTCGGCGGCTTCGCACTGCGGGCAAATTCACTTGGCCATCTGGAGCAGATCGAAAGCTATGCCCCTGGCCGTCAGGTCAGATTCGGAAGTTTTAACTACACGGCTGACATCCGCGGGGACTTGATCTTCGATGGATTCGAGCCACTGCCGAGCGCGCCGCACTGTCCCGACGAGCATGATCTAGCTCTGCCGCCGAACAGTGCCTTGGAGGCCACACCCGCATCGGCTCTGGTCCCTAATTCGGAGCCAACTGCGCCGATCGAGGAGGGGCGGTTGGACGCCACCTCGGGGGCTGCGATCCCAACGGCGATTGAGCCGAGCACCAGCCCCGCACTCCGCGAGACTCGTGACTCCAAGGAGCCGGACTCTTTTCCGGACTCCGAACACTCCGCGCCCCGGCCTATCGAATCCGATTGGGCGCCGATCATAGAGTTCACTGCCGCGGACATCTTTCAGCACTCGCCTTCTGGCGATATTCTGAAGTCACTGAAGTCTCTCTCTTTATCAGGAGAGCCCTGGCCGGACTGCGGCCAGTGAGGTTGGGATTCGGACGATGAAGAAATTCAAAACCCACCCACCACCCACTTTGTAGCCACTGTCGATGACTTAACTAACATGCTCGACTTTGACTACGAAGACATCGATGGTACGGACGCCGATGAAGGAGATAATGAAGAACCAGCGCCTACTAGGCCCTGGAAAGCCACCTCGTCATATGACATATACATGGTGGACACCCCAAAAGAGGGAGATGGCGATGGAACAGCGGAGGATGACCCCTCCAAGAAACAGCCTAAGCGCCGACGTCAGCAGCGCCGCTCAAAATCCCGCCAAAACAAACACGGTGATTCCAGCACAGGAGATAATAACACTCCGGAAAGCGCTGAAGAAAACCCCCTCTAGCAAGATTTAGCAAAGAGGACAGAGAAACCAGCCCTCATGAGAGAGCGGCAGACAGAGAGGTCGAGGACGATAATTATGTGCCTCCCACCGAAGACGAGGCAAGCCTCGACGATGAGGAATTCGTCGTGCCAGAGGATCCCGTCGAGCAAGAGCGTTTTCAACGCAGGCTTATGGCCATGACAAGAAGCCTCAAGCAAAAACAGCAATAGCTCAGAGCCAATCAAGATTTGCTAGTTGACAGATGGACTTATGTCCTTGCGGCCGAAGAGAATAAACTCGAACGCCCCTCCAAGAGCTACCCAAAGTGCAGGTTGCTACCCCAATTAGAGGAGGAAGCACTCGATGTGGCCGACCGGCCACCTCATGGCCGCGACAAAGAGGCCTCTCGGCCCTCCACTCAAGCCGCACCCCGTACCAAGGCACGGGACATTGCGCCGGACTTACGAGATATGTTGGAGGACAAGGCTAAACAAACAAGATCGATCTACGGATCGCGTGGGCGCCCCACGGCTCGAGATGGCATCCATCACACCAGCCACAAATTCGGCAGGGCCGAACACAGTAGACAAGGCTCACTGGAGCTACGTCATGATATAGCCCAGTACAGAGGCGCCGCACACCCACTCTGCTTCACAGACGAAATAATGGATCATCTAATCCCCGAGGGTTTCAAACCCGTAAACATTGAATCATATGATGGCACAACAGATCCTGCGGTATGGATTGAGGATTATCTCCTTCATATCCATATGGCCCGTGGTGACGATTTCCACGCCATCAAATACCTCCCACTCAAGCTTAAAGGACCAGCTCGGCATTGGCTTAACAGCTTGCCAACAGGATCAATCAGTTGTTGGGAGGACCTGGAAGCCGCATTCCTCGACAATTTCCAGGGCACTTATGTGCGACCCCCAGACGCCGATGACCTAAGCCATGTAATTCAGCAGCCAGATGAATCGGCCAGGCAATTCTGGACACGGTTCTTAACAAAGAAAAATCAAATAGTCGACTGTCCAGACGCTGAGGCCCTAGCAGCCTTCAAGCACAATATCCGTGACGAGTGGCTAGCCCGGCACCTTGGACAGGAAAAGCCGAAGTCTATGGCAGCACTCATGACACTCATGACCCGCTTTTGCGCGGGAGAAGACAGTTGGCTTGCTCATAGCAACGATATAACCAAAAACCCTGGTAATTCGGACACTAGGGACAGTGGTGGCAGGTCGCGTCAAACCAAGCAGAAGCGCCGTATTAACAGCGACAATGCTGAGGATACGGTAGTTAATGCCGGATTCAGAGGATCTAAATCCGGTCAGCGGAAGAAGCCATTCAAAAGGAATCCTAGTGGCCCGTCCAGTCTGGACCGAATACTCGACCGCTTATGCCAGATACATGGCACCCACGAAAAGCCGGCCAATCACACCAACAGGGATTGTTGGGTGTTCAAGCAGGCAGGCAAGCTAAACGCCAAAAACGAAGACAATGGGCTACATAGCGATGACGACGAGGAGCCCCGGCCGCCGAACAACAGGGGACAAAAGGGTTTTCCCCCACAAGTGCGGACGGTGAACATGATATACTCAACCCACATCCCGAAGAGGGAGCAGAAGTGCGCGTTAAGGGACGTATACGCGATAGAGCCAGTCGCCCCAAAGTTCAACCCATGGTCCTCCTGCCCAATCACCTTTGATCGAAGGGACCACCCCACTAGCACCCGTCACGGCGGCTTCGCCGCATTGGTTCTAGACCCAATTATTGACGGATTTCATCTCACTAGAGTCCTTATGGACGGTGGCAGCAGCCTGAACCTGCTTTACCAAGATACAGTGTGGAAAATGGGCATAGATCCCTTGAGGATTAAGCCCACCAAAACGACCTTTAAAGGCGTAATACCAGGTGTAGAGGCCAACTGTACAGGCTCAGCCACACTTGAAGTGGTCTTCGGATCTCCGGATAATTTCCGAAGCGAGGAGTTAATCTTTGACATAGTCCCGTTTCGCAGTGGTTATCACGCACTGCTCGGGCGAACCTTAAGCTCAAGATGCCAGGCCCTCGAGGAGTAATTATGGTCAATGGAAACATTGAACGCTCCCTCCAAATGGAGGAGCACACGGCGGCCCTTGTGGCGAAAGTTCAAAGCAGCCTCTTTAGGCAGTTCTCCAGTCCGGCCAGTAAACGACCAGACACCGTCAAGCACGCCCGGAGTAACCTACAACAAGACCGCCTGGCATGATCCGAGCAGGCGTAGCAATGCGGCCCCAACCCCAACCCTCGCAAAAAGGCGACGCCAGTACTTCGCGTACATAACTACGCTCTAGAGATACCATGGGCACAGGGGGAGGGGCACCATCACGGCACGCCCAAAACACGGCTTCAACCGTACCAGGGGCTGCTGATTTTTTAAATTTTCTCTTACTTTTAGGACTCCACTCTTCGGAAGGCCTGTTCGGCAGTTCAGTTGCCACACAAATGATGCAAGAACCAGGGAAGCAGCCAAGCCATGCCGCATTACGGAACTCCCAGGTGGTCTCTATCACAAGCAGTATACCTATTTTGCACATTATTCCGCAGCTTGCCCCTGGAGCGGACATGTTACTTAGTCCAACCTTTTGCTTATCGCATTATGTCAGGACCCCGATCCTAGGTCACACCGATCTAGCATGTAACACATCATATCACTTTGTGGCCTCACGCACGGTATTCCCACGGGTGCCACCTTACCTGGCCCGGGACCGTTTGCGCCTTTTGGCTCACGTATATGATAGTGTCGCTAGCATCCATATGACAGAGAACCCGGGCCGACATGGATAGTCGTGAACCCAAAGCGGCACAGACCTATGGAGACAGGCATACATGAATCACATCGAACATGTCAGTCATCAACGAGTGATTCCGGGCTGTAGCACTGGGCTAACAGGACTCCGGGGATCCCGGGCTGTAGCAGGCTAGGAAGGACTCCGGAAATCACCGTGTGACATTTCCCGAAGGGACAGACATAGGGACGAAGTGAAACACATGCCGGCCAGTCAAGTGTCCTGAACAGTAGTGCTGGGCTAGCAGGACTCCGGTGAACCGGGCTGTAGCAGACTACTATGGCTCGAGGAGCACTAGACTACATTTCCCCATAAGAAAGGCTGTCAAGGATAAACAACTAGATTGTCGGATCCCACACATACCAAGCATTTCAATCATACACACAATATGCTCGATATGTGTAAATACAACATGGCATCACAACAAGACTCTACGACTCAAGTATTAATTCATTAGGGTCCGAAGAGCCAGATATTACAAACATGGGTCTCATGACCCAACAATCATAGCATACAAGTCAAAGCACATGCGGAAGCTTAACATGTCCGAGAACAGACATCTACAAATGAAAAAGGCTAAGAAGCCTGACTATCTACCAGATCCTGCCAAGGCACAAGATCGTAGCTGAGGTATCAAGCTAAACGTCGAAGTCCACGCGGAACTACTAGCGAGACTGAAATCTCTCTGCAAAACATAAATTAAGCAAACGTGAGTACAAAGGTACTCAACAAGACTTACATCAGAACTAGCTACATATGCATCGGTATCAACAAAAGGGGGTGGTGGAGTTTAACTGCAGCAAGCCAGCTTTGACTCGGTGGCTATTCTGAACTACGACTGCAAGCAACTCTTTGAGGTGGCGCACACGAGTCCACACATTCACCATTCAATACACCACTATGGATCCGCTCCCGTCTCCCTACGGGAAGGCCATCCATAGCACTCACACTTATCTTGCGAGTTTTAGAGTATCCACTTTCACTTGTCTATGAACTGTTATAGGCAACCCAGAAGTACTTTACCGCGGACACGGCTATTCGAATAGATCGTTTATAACCCTGCAGGGGTGTACTTCGTCACACATGTTTCCACCACTTAGCGTCTGCACACGACATGTGCTCGGCAGACTTCAAGCGAAAGCCGACGTGGGTGTAGACCACGACCTGACTAACCACACAAGTCTCTAGTCCAGGTTTATCGCCTATTCGGGTTCCATCCGCGAGGAGATCCGGCCGGAGTTTCGCTCACAGCCCCAAACGATGTGTGCAGGGTTCCCGAGACACCAAACGGGCGCCCGGTACACCGTGCCACAGTGTATCTACCGCATCATAGCCCACCCCTAGGGTCAGCGCTACGCACGACCGCCAAACATATCCTATAAACACCAGAAACTAATTGCAACTCCAGGACAGAGGACGAGAGGGGTCAGTAAGTCGAGCGGGGTCATATTTTAGGGCCCAACGTGTGGTAATAGCTGTTTCAAGGATCACAAACACAAAACTCAGTTCCTGAGGACGATTTCAATGAGACAACCCACCATGTACTCCTACATGGCCTCTCACCGCTACCTTTACCAAATCGTGTTCACACACTTAGCTCACACACAGTAGGACATGTTCACAACTTTCTAATTCATCCCCGATGAATCAGACCTGACACAACTCTAAGCAATAGCCGGCATGACAAGCAAAAATGAATGAGTAGGCACATCAGGGCTCAAACAACTCCTACACATGCTAGTGTGTTTCATCTATTTACTGTGGAAATGACAGGTCATGCAGAGGATAAGGGGTTCCACTACCGCAACAAGTAACAGATGAATCGTTGTTGTCCTAATGCAGTAAAAGAGAGCAGGAGCGAGAGAGTGGGCTTGTATCGGCATGAACAAGGGGGTTGTGCTTGCCTGGCACTTCTGAAGATATCATTGGGTCTTCATCAGTGCCAACGATGACATCGTCGGTACAACGTCTATCGAGAGGGGACAAATACCGGCAACAGAGAAAGAAACACAATCAATGCAATGCACAATATGATGCATGATCATGACATGTCAATATGCTGTGGTTTGAGCTAATGCAACTAGCAACATGTTAAATGGAGTTGGTTTGAACACTAGGCTCAAATTCAAATTCAAACTATGAATTCATATAGTGTATTATCATGTTTTGGACTAAACAGTGAGGTTAAGTTGTTCAAACATGCATGAAAATGCCATAAACAGATTCCTTGAATTTTTCTGATAATTTTTCATATATAATTTATCTTGTTTGGAGTTACGGTTTAATTTCTATGATTTTTAGAAGTTTTGGGTATTTTCTGAAAATAAATAAATCATTTAAGATTTATTTAAATTCCAGAAAGGAATTATTGTGTCAGCATGACCTCACAGTGACGTCAGCAGGTCAACGGCGTCGACCAGGTCAAACCTGACCAGTGGGACCCACTGGTCAGTGACCCAGTCAAATAACCAAGTTAATTAGCCCTAACTAACTTAGTTAGTCGGGCGGGGCCCGCATGTCGGTGGCTCATCTAATTAGCTAAGTTAATTAACACTAACTAACCTAACACTAATTAAGCAGGCGCCTGGGCCCACACGTCAGTGAGTCGGGGGGGGGGAGTCAACCGAGCCGGTGGGGTCAAACCACGCCGGTCAGCAGGTCAACCCCTACCGGCGACATGTCGCCGGCGATGACAGGCGTGGCGGAGCAGCGCGGAAACGCTGCTCCGGAGACCATTTGCACGGCGGAGGGGCTCTACGTGACGAGGGGACTCGTCCGCGTCTAGTGGTGCTCACGGCAGCAGCTCTAGTGGCCTAAAACAAAGGCGGCGGCGACTTGCACGGCGGCCGGAGTTCGGTCGGGTGCGGGGACGCGGCTGCGATGCGCTGGGAAAGGAACTGGCGGTGGCTTTGGCTTCCTGCGGAGCTGATGAGCATGGTGACGCGCGCGGATGCGCGCTACGGTGGCTCAGACCACGGCGGCGCCATGGTTGGCGGCGACGAGCTCTCGGGCTCAACGGAGCCCGCGGTTAGAGGATGAAATTAGTAGAGGGAAGAGAGGGGTTCGGTGCGGAGGCTCACAACGAGGCTAACGAGCGCGAGGGGGAGGTCGGGGATGCACTGATGACGGCGTACGGCCACCGGAGAACTTCACGGCCGAGGGTTGAAGAAGCGGGCGAGGACGACGGTACGGGGCTCCCGGCGTCGTGCGGCTCGGCTATGAGGAAGAGGAGGATGCGGCGGTGCTTTTGGAAGCATCAACGGGGCGAGGGAGGGCCAGTGGCCATGGTGGTGCTCGTCGGCGCTCTCGGGCTCTCGCGGACGATCGCAGGGGAGAGGGACAGAGAGGGGGAAATCGCCACGGGAGAGAGGAGAGGAGTGCAGGGGGTCGAGAGGGCTGCGTGGCGTCGTCTGGAGCCGTCCAGGCCGTCGAGGGGGCACGCAGGCAAGGTGGAGGTGGCACGGCGCGTGCCAGCGCGCGGCGACCACGCGCGCGCGTCCTCCTGGCAGGAGCTTGAGGACGGTGGTGCTGGTGGGCTGGGCCTGTTGGCTGGGCTGCCAGCTGGGCCGGCTTCAGGTAAGGCCAGGTAACTCTATTGTTTCATTTCTATTTTTCTAATCTTATCTGTTTTCTATTTTCCAGGTTTGTTTTGAATTTGGTTTTGAAACCAAATCAATTTTGTTGCTTCTGGAAATATTTTTTTTGAAGCAAAAAGAATTAAACCAAAGCTCCATAAAATATTTCAGAATTATTGGACATATATTCATTTAATAGTAGATATAAATCCAACTCAAATAATTATTGATTTAAAATCAGAGCCCAAATAATTCTTAGAAATGTTCCAAAATTTTGGTTTGATTTATAACTCTTGCCAAAATTGTCAGAGCTTTTTCTAGGGCATTTTGGATTTGCTGATTGCAATTTTAGGGTTTCTTGCCCCTTTATTAAAATGATTTCCGAGGCTTTTAATTTCCTCATTTCAAATTTCAGTATTTAGACATGGTGCACACATGAAGCTAGCCTAGAGCATTACCAGAAGCTAGGGATGTGACAGCTCACCCCCACTAAACAAGAATCTCGTCCCGAGATTCAAGTCGTGAGGTAAGAAGACAGAGGTGACACACGACCAACACCATCTTCACGATCCAGACGTCTTTCTTGAGGATATTGTTTCATTTCGTCATCTTGATCTTGACGTCTTTGCTTTCGAGATCTTCATCCACGCGATGACGACGGAAAGAAACTCAACTAGGATTGATCTTCTCGAAGATCGAGCTAAACAATATCAACTCGCGGAATGAGATGTTGAAACATCTTGAGTTGAGACACAGAACACATCGAGAAGAATGGAAGAACAAACGACGGGGTTTGAGTTGGTGGGCAACAATTCCACACTTAAGTAGGATGATGCATGGTTTCAAAGTAGCGAGGAGATAATTGCCATGATACCATAACGAGACATCTTAAGGAAGGTGACTCGCAGAATTATTCCCTTAAGTGGCAAAAAGAATTACTTTTGATTCAGAGATCATTGAAACTCTTCATACCAGCTTAAGGCAATTTTCAATTGATGGTTTGAAGGAGTTTGAAAGAATGACATACTCGGACTAGAGTGGATGATGTGGTCTACCTTGTTGAAGACAACGCAATTTATTGATTTTTAGCTTATCATCGGAAATGGATGGGACCCATGGTAAGTCCACTTTTGAAGATGATCCTGAACAACAGCTATTGAGGTGTAAGCTGGGAACAAAATGCAAATGTTGGGAATGATTCTAGTAACTGGGGAGAAGGTTCACCGGCAAAGGTGATTCCACCAATTGGATGGCTAACAAACAACTGCGAGGACGGACACACATTCCAGTTAATGACAACGTCAGAACCTAGTGCCTGAGCGTGCCCTCAAGAACTTGAGCATTTCCGTATTCATCAAGGTTATGCCAATATCCGTGTCAAGGATCCTGGCAACACAACATGCTACCACGATGAATAATGGTGGAAGATGCAGTTGCAAAGAAAGATAACACTTCTCAGATTTTACCTTAGCGAGGCCAAGGAAACAAATCTGGATAATCGATCGAGAGACATTTAGCACTCCGCTTCTAATGTTCTCCTTGATGCGCTAGGATAGCTCATTTATTGATATGGTTTGGTATCTAGGACATCAAGTGAAAGGTCGGACTTCGGGAGCACAAGAATCCGTAAGGATTAACTACGAAGGTAAATCCTACGAAATCCTCATGGGGAGGTGGCCAACTTTCTTGAATCGACATACTACAATAATAGGTCCTCCGGCTGGATGTGTTGGCCACGACATCCACTTTACCGATTATCGAGAGACCAATATTATAGTTCTTGGAAAATACTCCAACCATCATATCTGCCTGAGATTCAGATCTGGTTGGTGACAGGATATTCCAGACTCATCGAGTCTAGAAAGGAAAATGAAGGTTTGCAACACAATTTGACGAGATGATGTTGCAAGATTCTCGGGGAATGAACTGTGATAGCAAGCTCCAAAACATGAGCTGGTTCTGCTACAAACATGTGAACACGCTGTCCCAGACAAGCATGACCACGTAGTAGTCTTATAATAAAACACTACCGAGTTCAAGTGGGGAACCATCATTGCGGATAACGAAGTCCTTGCGTAAGTTTAGCTCCTAAGAAGAAACTTCTTCTCCTTGAACAAATCAATCAGTGGCTTGGTGTGCTAGGGATACATATAGAATGAAGGTTGCAAGTCTCCAAACCACAGTATACTTCGCACGTATGCGTGACCGATTTGGGATGATTCTAGAGAAAGCAAGACAAACTTTCATCCAAACATATGCTTCATGAACGAAACACGAAGATAATGCTTATAAAGTTTCCAATGCTAGTGTAGCGTTCGACATGAATCATGGGGGAGATAAAATGCTGATGAGGGGCTCAACAACAACTCATCGGTATCTCCATATCACTGGACTTCCACCATCATGTGAACGATGTGATAGTATTGGTCAGACCAAAAGATGTAATGGGGTATGCTCGAGCGATCAGCCACGAGTAAGACAACATTGCGAACATCGTTGGTTCTGATTTGACTTGACGATATCCCATACTCAAGTCAAAGTTTTGTCAAGGCAATAGATCCAATAACTGATCACGAGGACCAATTGATGAAGATATCACCTTTCTTCAGCACACACACACACAAGGATATCCCTTAAGAGTGAACTAAGTAGATTAAGCTTTTATCTTCCAACTCTCCAAGTTGTTGTTTTACCTTAACCAATTAGTTCAGGGGTATCCAACACAGGTTCTTGGGGAAAAGTGGTTTATCGGAAAACCAACTTGATCACGAACTCAACATAACGGTCAGGTGACAACCTGGTAACACTTCCGGGAAGATATCCGGAAAATCACGAACCACTGATATGTTACTAAGCTCGAGATCAATCTTGCTTTCAAGGCAAGAAGATGTGATCAAAAGAGCAAGGGTTTGGCAGAATCCTAACTCCTCGATCGAAGAGTGCACCAGAAATAAGGACTAGGTAGCACGATCAATCTTAGGATGATGATTTGATAACCAACACGCTAAGAATGAGAATTTTGTCCATTTACTACCAAGCAACATGGTTGCTAGGAGTAGTGATTTCACACATCACGACTCACTTGCCGGCATTCCGGTTGCAACAACACGGAAACCGAGAAATGAATAATGATTGAGGGAGTATCACTACGTCAAGAATTCATGAGAGATGCTGCATTTCCTATGACAATCCTGACATAAAGCGGGTAATACTCCGAGGTAGAACAGAACAAAAGATGGATTGGCATTTTGATCTGCGGAATACAACCACTTTGACCCGATCCCAGAAATGGATGAGGTACTGGAGTTTGTTTCTCCTAGTCATTCTGAAATAGAATGGCTTGACGAACCACAAGAGTACTAGGCATCGATAACCACAAATGCATACATACTCCTCACTATCAATTGATAGACGAAGATCGGAATATAACGGAAGGGGGACAACTCAAAGGTACATATAATTTTCTGAGCTGTGGAGGCATAGATTAGTATGCCGTACGAGTTCAACATATTTCTTCCGGATAACCTATGCAGAAAGGTAGGGTTGGCAAGGTCACAACATAGAATGGAGGACTCATCAAGAGCACCCTGGTTGTGATCTTATGGTTCAAAGAACTTCTGCCATAGGCGGTTCATAGTATTTGGAAGAAGGATATACCACAGACCTCGAGGACTATCGCAAAGGTTACTAATATCCTAAAGGTACTAGCAACACTATCAACATGAGGTAAGTAGGGTGAATCTCGGGTTCAAGAACCCATGAATAGAATACCTACCACTACATGGCATCACGGGATGTGTTTGAGAATAATGGCCAGAATCACACACTGGGAACGCAGAACATGGCTCGATTACCAGGTGGCACTCTAAGACATCTAGGGTCATAATAATAATTCCAACATATATGTCGAGGCAAAAGAATACCCCAACTGACAAGTAGTGTGATTAATCTGGCCCAAATGGACATCAGGAACAGGGGAAAGGGTTTGCAAATGCATCAGACTATTTAGAAACCTGGGATGACTCGGACAGCATAACGGCTGTAATGCTCGAAAAGATTTGAGACATACTGCAAAAATGGTGGCATAACCACTCAGAATCATAATATCAAGGTTCTGAGGCTTGAATATATGGAGGTAGTAGGAACTGAACTGAGGCTTGAACTCAACAATCCTAGTCAACTATGGTTTAGTAACACGTCATCCTGTGAGATAGAAGAGAAGCCTAGTTCTTAACCCCGTAGAAAGATAAGGTGACTCAGATTAGAAGGTCATGAGGATAAGGAGTAAAAAGAGCCTTACGTTCCCTTCCACAATCAATTCCCTTATATAACTAAAGCATTTCTAGACTCAACTTCGACCAGTTTGGATTGGTAATCCTACAGGCAGTCAGGCTCTGATACCAACACTGTCAGGACCTCGATCCTAGGTCACACCGATCTAGCATGTATCACATCATATCACTTTGTGGCCTCACGCACGGTATTCCCATGGGTGCCACCTTACCTGGCCCAGGACCGTTTGCGCCTTTTGGCTCACGTATATGATAGTGTCGCTAGCATCCATATGACAGAGAACCCGGGACGACATGGATAGTCATGAACCCAAAGCGGCACAGACCTATGGAGACAGGCATACATGAATCACATCGAACATGTCGGTCATCAACGAGTGATTCCGGGCTGTAGCACTGGGCTAACAGGACTCCGGGGATCCCGGGCTGTAGCAGGCTAGGCAGGACTCCGGAAGTCACCGTGTGACATTTCCCGAAGGGACAGACATAGGGACGAAGTGAAACACATGCCGGCCAGTCAAGTGTCCTGAACAGTAGTGCTGGGCTAGCAGGACTCCGGTGAACCGGGCTGTAGCGGACTACTATGGCTCGAGGAGCACTGAACTACATTTCCCCATAAGAAAGGCTGTCAAGGATAAACAACTAGATTGTCGGATCCCACACATACCAAGCATTTCAATCATACACAAAATATGCTTGATATGTGTAAATACAACATGGCATCACAACAAGACTCTACGACTCAAGTATTAATTCATTAGGCTCCGAAGAGCCAGATATTACAAACATGGGTCTCATGACCCAACAATCATAGCATACAAGTCAAAGCACATGCGGAAGCTTAACATGTCCGAGAACAGACATCTACAAATGAAAAAGGCTAAGAAGCCTGACTATCTACCAGATCCTGCCAAGGCACAAGATCGTAGCTGAGGTATCAAGCTAAACGTCGAAGTCCACGCGGAACTACTAGCGAGACTGAAATCTCTCTGCAAAACATAAATTAAGCAAACGTGAGTACAAAGGTACTTAGCAAGACTTACATCAGAACTAGCTACATATGCATCGGTATCAACAAAAGGGGGTGGTGGAGCTTAACTGCAGCAAGCCAGCTTTGACTCGGTGGCTATTCTGAACTACGACTGCAAGCAACTCTTTGAGGTGGCGCACACGAGTCCACACATTCACCATTCAATACACCACTATGGATCCGCTCCCGTCTCCCTACGGGAAGGCCATCCATAGCACTCACACTTATCTTGCGAGTTTTAGAGTATCCACTTTCACTTGTCTATGAACTGTTATAGGCAACCCAGAAGTACTTTACCGCGGACACGGCTATTCGAATAGATCGTTTATAACCCTGCAGGGGTGTACTTCGTCACACATGTTTCCACCACTTAGCGTCTGCACACGACATGTGCTCGGCAGACTTCAAGCGAAAGCCGACATGGGTGTAGACCACGACCTGACTAACCACACAAGTCTCTAGTCCAGGTTTATCGCCTATTCGGGTTCCATCCGTGAGGAGATCCGGCCGGAGTTTCACTCACAGCCCCAAACGATGTGTGCAGGGTTGCCAAGACACCAAACGGGCGCCCGGTACACCATGCCACAGTGTATCTACCGCATCATAGCCCACCCCTAGGGTCAGCGCTACGCACGGCCACCAAACATATCCTATAAACACGAGAAACTAATTGCAACTCCAGGACAGAGGACGAGAGGGGTCAGTAAGTCGAGCGGGGTCATATTTCAGGGCCCAACGTGTGGTAGTAGCTGTTTCATGGATCACAAACACAGAACTCAGTTCCTGAGGACGGTTTCAATGAGACAACCCACCATGTACTCCTACATGGCCTCTCACCGCTACCTTTACCAAATCGTGTTCACACACTTAGCTCACACACAGTAGGACATGTTCACAACTTTCTAATTCATCCCCGATGAATCAGACCTGACACAACTCTAAGCAATAGCCGGCATGACAAGCAAAAATGAATGAGTAGGCACATCAGGACTCAAACAACTCCTACTCATGCTAGTGGGTTTCATCTATTTACTGTGGAAATGATAGGTCATGCAGAGGATAAGGGGTTCAACTACCGCAACAAGCAACAGATGAATCGTTGTTGTCCTAATGTAGTAATAGAGAGCAGGAGCGAGAGAGTGGGCTTGTATCGGCATGAACAAGGGGGTTGTGCTTGCCTGGCACTTCTGAAGATATCATTGGGTCTTCATCAGTGCCAACGATCACATCACCGGTACAACGTCTATCGAGAGGGGACAAATACCGGCAACAGAGAAAGAAACACAATCAATGCAATGCACAATATGATGCATGATCATGACATGTCAATATGCTGTGGTTTGAGCTAATGCAATTAGCAACATGTTAAATGGAGTTGGTTTGAACACTAGGCTCAAATTCAAATTCAAACTATGAATTCAAATAGTGTATTATCATGTTTTGGACATGTCAATAAGTTATTCAAACATGCATGAAAATGCCATAAACAGATTCCTTGAATTTTTCTGATAATTTTTCATATATAATTTATCTTATTTGGAGTTACGGTTTAATTTCTATGATTTTTAGAAGTTTTGGGTATTTTCTGAAAATAAATAAATCATTTAAGATTTATTTAAATTCCAGAAAGGAATTATTGCGTCAGCATGACCTCACAGTGACGTCAGCAGGTCAACAGCGTCGACCAGGTCAAACCTGACCAGTGGGACCCACTGGTCAGTGACCCAGTCAAGTAACCAAGTTAATTAGCCCTAACTAACTTAGTTAGTCGGGCGGGGCCCGCATGTCAGTGGCTCATCTAATTAGCTAAGTTAATTAACACTAACTAACCAAACACTAATTAAGCAGGCGCCTGGGCCCACACGTCAGTGAGAAGTCAACCGAGCCGGTGGGGTCAAACCACGCCGGTCAGCAGGTCAACCCCTATCGGCGACGTGTCGCCGGCGACGACAGGCGCGGCGGAGCAGCGCGGAAATGCTGCTCCGGCGACCATTTGCACGGCGGAGGGGCTCTACGTGACGAGGGGACTCGTCTGCGTCCAGTGGTGCTCACGGCAGCAGCTCTAGTGGCCTAAAACAACGGCGGCGGCGACTTGCGCGGCGGCCAGAGTTCGGTCGGGTGCGGGGACGCGGCTGCGATGCGCTGGGAAAGGAACTGGCGATGGCTTTGGCTTCCTGCGGAGCTGATGAGCATGGTGACGCGCGCGGATGCGCGCTACGGTGGCTCAAACCACGGCGGCGCCATGGTCGGCGGCGACGAGCTCTCGGGCTCAACGGAGCCCGCGGTTAGAGGATGAAATTAGTAGAGGGAAGAGAGGGGTTCGGTGCAGAGGCTCCCAACGAGGCTAACGAGCGCGAGGTCGGGGATGCACTGACGACGGCGTACGGCCGTCGGAGATCTTCACGGCCGAGGGTTGAAGAAGCGGGCGAGGACGACGGTACGGGGCTCCCGGCATCGTGCGGCTCGGCTATGAGGAAGAGGAGGATGCGGCGGTGCTTCTGGAAGCATCAACGGGGCGAGGGAGGGCCAGTGGCCGTGGTGGTGCTCGTCGGCGCTCTCGGGCTCTCGCGGACGATCGTAGGGGAGAGGGACAGAGAGGGGGAAATCACCACGGGAGAGAGGAGAGGAGTGCAGGGGGTCGAGAGGGCTGCGTGGCATCGTCTGGAGCCGTCCAGGCCGTCGAGGGGGCACGCAGGCAAGGTGGAGGTGGCACGACGCGTGCCTGCGCGCGGCGACCACGCGCGCGCGTCCTCCTGGCAGGAGCTTGAGGACGGTGGTGCCGGTGGGCTGGGCCTGTTGGCTGGGTTGCCAGCTGGGCCGGCTTCAGGTAAGGCCAGGTAACTTTGTTGTTTCATTTCTATTTTTCTAATCTTATCTGTTTTCTATTTTGCAGGTTTGTTTTTAATTTGGTTTTGAAACCAAATCAAATTTGTTGCTTCTGGAAATATTTTTTTTGAAGCTAAAAGAATTAAACCAAAGCTCCATCAAAATATTTCAGAATTATTGGACATATATTCATTTAATAGTATATATAAATCCAACTCAAATAATTATTGATATAAAATCAGAGCCCAAATAATTCCTTAGAAATGTTGCAAAATTCTGGTTTGATTTATAACTGTTGCCAAAATTGTCAGAGCTATTTGTAGGGCATTTTTGATTTGCTGATTGCAATTTTAGGGTTTCTTGCCCCTTTATTAAAATGATTTCCGAGGCTTTCAATTTCCTCATTTCAAATTTCAGAATTTAGACATGGTGCACACATGAAGCTAGCCTAGAGCATTACCAGAAGCTAGGGATGTGACACATTATTTGTATCGTTCTGCTTTGATCGCAGCTCTTTTTAATAAACAATGCATAGCTTTTGTCTATTTTTGCATTACTTTTTTTTATATATTTATATATGTTCCTTAACGTCATGTCGCACCCGTACACTTGGGTACGGCCAAAATACGCCAGGGGCTTCAGTACCCCTCAACATGGTGTGAGAAGTCCGAACACTTCAACAAGTGCGGCACCCCGAACTTATAGCATTATATGCATCGGCTCTGAATCATGTCTTGGGTCAATAGTTTGGTTTGCCCGGCTCCTATGTTTTGGGGCCTTACGTTCCGCTATATCGGCTAAGGTAGCACTAGGAGAACCACTTCGATGTGCCCCGGTTGAGCTCGGTCGAGCACCTCAGTGGAGAAAGCTAAAACTGACCGTCATGATGAGGCGAGAGCTGGTCACTGTTCGAGAGGTCTTTTCGAGTCCTTAAAGACTTATGCCGCTTAGGGCGAGGAGCCGACTCTATCCGGCCAAGGCATGGATAGCGCCCTGAAGTCGGTCTTCCGAATACTAGGGGCTTCGCCGAAATTTAAAATTATAGAATTCTATGGCTAAGTGAGAGTGTTCACACATTATAGTCCGATTGCCTCCTTCGTCGGGCTGAGCGCCTCCCTCGATGCACCCAAATATGGGAAAAAGAGCACCCAGGTTTATCCCCGAACACCCCAGCACTAGTGGCAAGGAGGCAGAAGCCGACGACTTGCCATCTCTCAGTATTGATAAACAGCCGCACTGAAGGTAATATTTTAAATTCAAACAGCATTGCTTAAGCGCATATGAACAAGTTTTCAGCGCACAGGACAAAACGAGCGAGTTTTACTCAAAAATTACATCCATAAAACATTCCTCCGCCACAAGGCGGGCACCCTTCAGAACATCCTTATAATAATTTTCGGGCTTAAGATGCTCTTTCCCCGGCGGTGGCCCATCCTTCCCAAGCTTCTCAGCATCCAGCTTGCCCCAGTGCACCTTCGCACGGGCAAGGGCCCTACGGGCACCTTTAATGCAGATGGAGCGCTTGATGACTTCGAGCCTTGGACAGGCCTCCAGCAGCCGGTGCACCAGCCCGAAATAGCTCCCAGGCTGAGCCTCTCCAGGCCACAGCCGAACTATGAGGCCCTTCATGGCCTGTTCGGCCGCCTTGTGGAGCTCGACCAGTTGCTTCAACTGGTTGCTCAGGGGCACGGGTTGTCCGGCCTCAGCGTACTGAGACCAGAACAGCTTCTCCGTCAAGCTGCCCTCCTCGGCTCGATAGAATGCGACGCCATCAGATACACTCCGGGGAAGGTCTGCGAACACGCCTGGAGAACTCCGGATTCGGGTAAGTAACAAGTAACTCACGCTTATGTGTTTACTTTGCATAAAGAATGCCTTTCCCGCCGATATCTTCTTCACCTCCTCTAACTCCTGGAGGGTCTTCTGGGATTCGGCCTTGGCAGACTTGGCACTTTCAGTAGCCGCCACGAGCTCGGACGCTCGCGTCCTTGAGTCACGCTCCAAACTCTCATGTTTTTCCATAAGAGCCTGGAGCTCTTGCCACACCTTGCCAACCTCGGCCTCATGCTTTTATCGCTCAATGCGCTCCGCGCCGACCTATTCTCGGCCTCGAGCAGCGCTTGCTTTAGGGTCGCCACCTCAGACGTGGCCCCTACAATAGCCACGATAATCCTGTCATTTTTTGCAATTGCACCTTTTTTATATATACATATATTTAATTTAAACAAGGTATTTCTTACCTTCATTGTCCTCGAGCTGCTTCTTGGCACGTCCGAGCTCTTGCTCGGACCGCTCAAGGTTCTGCTTTAGCACGTCCACTTCCGCAGTCAGTGCGGCGGACGCCAGCAGGGAAGCCTACACACGCATATTGACTCTTTTTAGACTCCTGCGATTTTTATTTGATCCTCTATTTGGATTTTCTTTCCGAATGTCAAACGGAGCATCAGGGGCTACTGTCTATGCGGTAATGTTATTTACACATTCTTTACTTACCTCAAAGCCTATTAAAAGGCTTGTACAAGCTTCAGTCAGTCCGCTCTTGGCGGACTAAACCTTCTGGATCACCGCACTCATAATAATGCAGTACCCCTCGTCGATGGAGGCGCCTTGGAGCGCCTCCAACATATTGTTCGGCGCCTCCGGTTGGACGGAGGTCGCCGCCGCGGTGGGTTTTCTCCTCTTGGAAGGAGGTTCCCCGCCGGACTCTGGAACCATTGAAGGTTCCGGAGCGGTGTCCGGCCTAGGGCCTGACTTGGAGCCCTGGGGGGTTTCGTCCCCTTTACTCCTAGAGTCCAGGAGGTCACCTTGCGGCGCCTCCAGGACCACCTCCTCCCGGATTGGACCCTGTTGGGACAACAGTTCGGTGTCATACGTAGGGCGGGGGGAGGAAGCCGTCGGCAGCGAGTTCACGTCCGACGAGTCCAGTGAGCCGCTCGACGGCGCGTCGAGCCGGTCTTTGGGTGGGTTGCATAAGCATATTCGACATAAGGGAAAGCTGTGCAATAAACGAATACTATGAAATCACTCAGGTATCCCGATACTTACGATTTCGCCAGGGGCTTGGCCCTAAGCGGCCACTCCTCTTCACCGTTGTCGGCATTGGTGGAGTAGTCGGGGGGAGGGATTCTCCCCTTCTTGGACCCTTCGGCCTCCCCAGTTGGGGCGGCCTTTCTTTTCTTCCCTTGCCCCACTGGAGGGGGAGGGGTCTCTTCTTCCTCCTCCTCATCTTCGTGGGAGGAGTGCGCCTCGGAACCGTCGGATGATGGATCCGACGCCTCCTGGCGCCGGGCACTCTTTCGAGTCCCCACGGCCTTTTTCGCGGCCTTCTTCTCTGGCACCACATAGGGTGCCGGAACCAGCAGCTTCGCCAAGAGGGCGTCCGCTGGGCCTTCGGGCAAACGAGCCAGACAGTTGATCTGTTCGGACTTCACCTGCCAATCCTGTCAAAGGTAAGGGAGCTTAGATCCCGCATAGAGTTGAACTATGAAAAACTAGTGCCCTGTAAAAGGTACAAAAAACTTACCGCACAGCGTCATATCCGCGATCCTCGGTAGCAGATGCGGGAGCCTCGGTGCCTTTGAAAAGCCCGTTCCAAGCATCTTCGTACGTCGTGTCGAAGAGCCTGCTCAGAGTTTGGTGCCGCGCCGGATCGAACTCCCACAGGTTGAAAGCCCGTTGTTGACACGGGAGGATCAGGCGGATGAGCATAACCTGGACTACGTTGACAAGCCTGAGTTGCTAGTTCACTAGGGATTGGATGCATGTTTGTAGTCCGGTCACCTCCTTTTGCCTGCCCCATGAGAGGCCCGTCTCTTTCCAAGACGTGAGCCGCGTTGGGGGGCCGGACCGGAACTCGGGGGCTGCAACCCACTTAGGGTCGCACGACTCGTTGATGTAGAACCACCCCGATTGCCACCCCTTCAGGGTCTCCACAGAGGAGCCCTCGAGCCATAGGACGTTGGCCATCTTGCCAACCATGGCCCCGCCGCACTCCGCCTGGCTGCTGCGCACCACCTTCGGCTTGACGTTGAAAGTCTTAAGCCATAGGCCGAAATGGGGGCGGATGCGGAGGAAAGCTTCGCACACGACGATAACCGCCGAGATGTTGAGGACAAAATTCGGGGCTAGATCGTGGAAATCCAGGCCGTAGTAGAACATGAGCCCCCGGACAAATGGATGCAGAGGGAAGCCCAGTCCGCGGAGGAAATGGGGGAGGAATACCACCCTCTCATGGGGCCTGGGAGTGGGGATGAGCTGCCCCATTTCGGGAAGCCGGTGCGCGATGTCGCTAGCCAGATATCCGGCCTTCCTCAGCTTTTTGATGTGTCCCTCCATGACGGAGGAGACCATCCACTTGCCTCCCGCTCCGGACATGGCTGGAGAAGGTTGAGGTCAGGAGTGCGGACTAGGGCGCTGGAGCTCGAGTGCGCAAGAATGGATAGGCGAAGGAGGAAGAGGGCGTAGGTGAAAAGCTGGATCCTTATCCCCTTATATGGGTGGACACAACTACATGTCCCCACCAGCCTGGTAAAACTCGCTCATCTCCCAAGCGCCCTAATCAAAGGTGCAGTTGGGTTACCCACGCCCGTATTAATGAGAATCCCGGAATAAGGGGACACGATCTCTACTTTAACAAGACGTGCCAAGGAAACCGCATCGCATAACACGCTGAGATGGGACAGTAAAACGGTTTGAATAAAAGCTTGGCCGTGGTGTGGTGTCACACTACGGATTGCGTGAGCAGATTAGATTTGTGTAAATATCATTCTCTCTATGGCAATATGTGGACTTATTTTGCAGAGCCGGACACTACTTTTGTGTTCAAAATCTTCTATGAAGTACTCGGAGGAGGAACCTGCCTTGCAATGCCGAAGACAATTTGCGCGCCAGACTCATCGTCATTGGAGCTTGCTTCAGGGGCTACTGAGGGAGTCCTAGATTAGGGGGTGTCCGGATGGCCGGACTATACCTTCAGCCGGACTCCAAGACTATGAAGATACAGGATTGAAGACTTCGTCCCATGTCCGGAAGGGACTTTCCTTGGCGTGGAAGGCAAGATTGGCGATACGGATATTCCGATCTCCTACCATTGTAACCGACTCTATGTAACCCTAACCCTATCCGGTGTCTATATAAACTGGAGGGTTTTAGTCCGTAGGACAACATACACATCAACAATCATACCATAGGCTAGCTTCTAGGGTTTAGCCTCTTTGATCTCGTGGTAGATCAACTCTTGTAATACCCATACCATCAATATTAATCAAGCAGGACATAGGGTTTTACCTCCATCGAGAGGGCCCGAACCTGGGTAAAACTTTGGGTCCCCTACCTCCAGTTACCATCCGGCCTAGACGCACAGTTCGGGACCCCCTACCCGAGATCCGCCGGTTTTGACACCAATAGTCGTGTTCATGGGGAGGCAACGGAATGCTCGTGTTCATGGGGAGGCAACGGAATGCGTCGTGTTCATCGGGAGGCAACGGAACACGTGGGAGCCAACCGGCTGGGTCGGAACGGATTGCGTGGTCGTGCTCATCGGGAGGGCGTGGACAGAACAGGCGATGGAAACGAGGCCTGGCGTACCACACAACGGAGGAAACGAACCTCCTACGTTCGGAACGGGGTCCTATTGATCGGGAGGGGTCTGGCGTACCGCAAAACAGAGGAAATGGACCTCCTACGGTCGAAATGGGGGTCCTGTTCATCGGGAGGGGTGCGGCGTACCGCAAAATGGAGGAAAAGGAAAAGTGTTGGAGCGATATGGTCGAAACGAGGGTCCTGTTCATCGGGAGGGGTGTAGCGTACCACAAAACGGGACTCAACAGGATACTATTCATCTCCACCGTCGACCCCCTCCAGCCTCCACGAGCTACTGTTCATCCACCGTCGACCTCCTCCAGCCTCCACCTGCGACTGTTCATCCACGGGCTCTTGTTCATCCAGCCTCCACCACGCGCTACTCCACCGGCTACTGTTCAACCAGCCCTCTCCACGGGCTCCTGTTCAACCACCCCTCCACAGGCTACTGTTCATCCTGCCCTCCACCGTCTACTATTTATCCTACCCTCCACGGGGTGGTCCTGTTCATCCAGCCCTCCATGGGGTCCTGTTCATCCAGCCCCAACCGGCTCGATCGATCAGGGTCCTGTTCATCCAGAGGAAACACCACGGGGTCCTGTTCATCCACCCCCATCGGGAACTGTTCATCCACCCCCCGCCCCCCCCCCCCCCGCAACGCTCACTTTTCATCCAGAGGCAGCATCGATCGGCTTCAGTTAGCAGCAGTAGCGAAGGAATCGCTCGGTCGGGTTCAGTTAACAGCCATCGATCGATCGCTCGGGTCCAGTAACGCGTAGCCTGCAGTGCAATCGCTCGGGTTCAGTTAGAGCCCAACGCCTCGCTCGGGTTCAGTTAGAGCCAACGCCTCGCACACACGCGCGTACGTGTACGAGAGAAATGCGCATCGCTCGGCCCCGACCTCCCACCGTAAACGGGAACTCCTCGAAATTTTCCTCCCCCTCGCTTCTACCATGGTTTTTTCCGTCATGGACGGCCCAAAGAATGTCATGCAGCTACGTCTCCAGCCCACCCAGGACAAAAAGCCCATTTCCTGTCATGATTTTTTGTCATAGAAGTAGGAGCCCACCACATCTATGATGATACCGGGTTTTGTCACAATTATCGTCATAGTAGTGTCATATGTATGACAGAAAAAAAAATTCGTTCGGCCCAAAATGTCACGGATATGTCTTTTTTGTAGTTTTCTGCTACTACATGTGAACACGCTATCCCAGACAAGCATGACCACATAGTAGTCTTGCAATAAAACACTACCGAGTTCTGATTAGGAACCATCATTGAAATAACGAAGTCTTGTGCATGTCCATATGGGCCCTTCAGGAATAGCATTTAAACTTCTTATCCTTTAACAAATCAATCAGTGGCTTTGTGTGCTAGGGATAGATATAGAATGAAGGTTGCATGTCTCCAAACCATAGAATACTTCGCACATGTGCATGACTGACTTGGGATCATTCCAGAGCAAGCAAAACTAACTTTCTCGAATTCATGGCGGCAACTTTCACCAAATGCACGTGAATCAGAGGTAGTCACTTCTTTCATCCAAACATATGCTTAATGAATGAAACACGAAGAAATGCTTACACAAGTCTCCAACACTAGCTTGATGTCTGACAAAATCATGGAGAAGATAAGGATGTTGTCGATGGGCTCAACAACAAACCATCCAGGCTTCCATATAGATGGAATTCCACAATTAAGTGAATATGGTGTGTGCCTGTCAGGACCCCGATTCCAAGCCACATCAATATAGCCGGTAACACCTCATATCACTTTGCAGCCTCATGCACGGTATCCCACGGGTGTCGGCTTACCATGGCCTGGGACCGTTTGCGCCTTTTGGCTCACGTATATGATAGTGCCGCTAGCATCCATATGATAGAGAACCCGGGCCGACATGGCTAGTCGTGAACCCAAAGCGGCACATACCTATGGAGACAGGCATACATAAATCACATCGAGCATGTCGGTCATCAGCGAGTGATTCCGGGCTATAGCACTGGGCTAACAGGACTTCGGGGAACCCGGGCTGTAGCAGGCTAGGCAGGACTCCGGAAGTCACCGCGTGACATTTCCCCGAAGGGACAGACATAGCAACGAAGTGAATCACATGCCGGAAGTCAGGTGTCCTGAGCAGTAGTGCTGGGCTAGCAGGACTCCGGTGAACCGGGCTGTAGTGGAGTACTATGGCTTGAGGAACACTAGACTACATTTCCCCATTAGAAAGGCTACCAAGGATAAACACCTAGATTGTCGGATCCCAATCATACCAAGCATTTCAATCATACACAAAATATGCCCGATATGAGTACATACAACATGGCATCACAACAAAACTCTACAACTCAAGTACTTTATTTAAAGGCTCCAGAGAGCCATACATAACATGTTCATACAGATAGGGGTCACATGACCCGACACTCAAGTCATACAATCATACAAGCACAAGCGGAAGCAACTAGTCTGAGTACAAACACTAGAAAGAAAGAAGTCTTCTCGAAGCCTGATTATCTACATAGGGCCCTTCATTGCCAGGATCACCACCTGGGTGGCTAGTCACTCGTCGACGTCAAGGTCTACGTAGAACCCATCGGAGGGGGCGGTGTTGTCGTCTGAAAACAGTAATTAAGCAAACATGAGTACAAGGGTACTCAGCAAGTCTTACAACAGAACCTACTATACATGCTTATTCTCAAGAAGGTGGAGGGGTTATTGCAGCAAGCCAGCTTTGACTCTTGGCTAAGCTATCCTACGGAACTCCACTAGTAAAATAGTTTTTCGCACACGAGTCCACTACTCACCAACACAATACTCCACCGGGGATCCAACCTCGTCATCCTATGAGAGGGCCATCCTCGGTACTCACACTTATCTTGATTCTTTTAGTAGTATCCATTAACTTGTCTATGAACTGTATAGGCAACCAAGTAGTCCTTTACCGCGGACGCGGCTATTCGAATAGTTTTATAACCTGCAGGGGTGTACTTCGTCAAACATGTTTCCGCCACTTAGCGTCTGCACACGACATGTGCTCGGCAGACTTCAAGCGAAAACCGACGTGGGTGTAGACCACGACCTGACTAACCTCACAAGTCTCTAGTCCAGGTTTATCGCCTATTCAGGTTCCATCCGCAAGGAAATCCGGCCGGGGTGTCCTCAACGGCCCCAAACGATGTGTACAGGGTCCCGAGACGCCAAACGGGCGCCCGGCATACCTAGCCACAGTGTATCTACCGCATCATAGCCCACCCCTAGGGTCAGCGCTACACACGGCCGCCAACACATATCCTACAAACACCAGAAACTAGTTGCAACTCCTGGACAGAGGGCGAGAGGGGTCAGTAAGTCGAGCGGGGTCATATTTCAGGGCCCAATGTGTGGTAGTAGCTGAATCTTAAATCACGCATACAGATCTCAGTTCTTATGGACGGTCTCAATGAAACAACCAACCATGTACTCCTACATGGCCTCTCATCAATACCTTTACCAAATCATGTTCAACACATTCCTCACATTACCGACATATCATATCACTCTAGCCCATCACCCAAATGAACCAGACCTGACACAACTCTAAGCATAGCAGGCATAGCAAGGTAGGAATCACATACATGGCTCAATCAACTCCTACACATGCTAGTGGGTTTCATCTAGTTACTGTGGCAATGACAGGTCATGCAGAGGATAAGGGTTCAACTACCATAACACACAGCAGTTTGAATCGCGTTGTCTTAATGCAGTAAACAAGAGCAGAAGCGAGAACATGGTTTTGTATCGGAATGATCAATGGGTTGCTTGCCTGTTGTAGTGGTAGTAGGGTACTACCCTTCAGACGGATACTTGGGGTTATCCTCGGAGGCAGAACCTACCACGAAAGACACACTGAACATAATCAACACATGGCAATATGCAACAATATGATGCATGCTATGACATGGCAAGATGAAAGTGTCCTGGCCTAATGCAAGCTAAAACAGAAGGGAATGAACTCATTTGAATCAAAGATTTAAATATTAGCTCATTAAACATGGCCTTATTAGTGCATTACCTTATTCTGCTTAAACAGCAAGGTTAACTTGTTTTGTCATGCATGAAACCATTACAGATGGATAGATTGGATTTTTCTGATCATTTTTCATATATAAATCTTTGCATTTGGAGCTATGGTTGATTTTCTATAATTTTTAGAAGTTTTGATTATTTTCTGGAATTTCCTATTAAAGAATAAATCCAGAAATTGAATTAATGCGTCAGCACTGCGTCACTGTGACGTCAGCGGGTCAAAGGCGCCAGCCCAAGTCAAACCTAACTAGTGGGCCCCTTCTGTCAGTCTCTCAGCTAACTAACAGAGTTAGTTAGTGTTTAGTTAGCACTAAACTGGGTTAGTTAGGCTCTGGGTCCACATGTCAGTGAGAGAAGATTAGTTAACGACGTCATTAACCTCTAACAGAGTGATTAGCTCTAATTTAAACGAATCTAAATTAGTTAGGAGCCGGCCCCACACATCAGTGTCTCAGATGGAGTCAAACTGGGGTCAAACCCCTGGTCAGCGGGGCTAATCCCGCCGGCGTTGAGTCGCCGTCAAGGCCGAGACAGCGGAGAGCTTCGGATTTGGTCCTCTGGTGACCAAATCGCCGGTGGAGACATGTTACGCATAGCTGGGGAGCTGCCGCATCAAGTGGTGCCAGTGGTTGGACACGGGGACGCCGGAAACGACGTCGGCGAGCTCGACAGCGGCGGCCGGAGTTCGGACGGGGTTGGGTTTGACGCTACGGTCCACGGGAGAAGGAGCTGGTGGTGGCTACGGGCTCTTGGTGCTGCGCTGAGTACAACAGTAAGCTTGGCTTCGAGCAACTGTGGCTCTAGCCATGACGGCGCCATGCCCGGCGGCGGGGAGCTTTCGGGTGCGGTGGAAGTGGCGACTATAGAGGCCAAACGAGCACGGGAGCTAGGTTGGGAGGAAGAGGAGCTCACAGCGGGGTCGGAGAGGGGGTCAGCGAGCTCGGGGAGGTCCTGGCGGCGCCGAATCGACCGGAGACGGCTCGGGTGCCCGAGGTTGAAGACGAGGGCGAAGATGGCATTCGGCGGCGTTTGGAGTCGCGTGGGTCAGCGGAGAGGTCCAGGGCGACGAGGCGGAGCTATTGGGCTTGTCAGAGGGGCGAGGGGGTGGCTCTGGTGACGTCTACGGCGAACGGCGGCAAGGATCGCGCTCGGCCATCGCGGTAGAGGGTGAGGGAGACGAGGGGGAGAGTGAGGGAGCAAGAGAGGGGGACGTGGGGGTCGGCATGGCACCCCTGGACGTCTCCAGGGCGTCGGCAGAAGTAGAAGGTGGCCGGCGTGTGGCCGCGGGCGCCGGCCACGCGCTCCTCGTCCTCTTGGCGGGAGGAGGAGGACGACTGGCAAGGCCAGTCGGCTGGGCCGAGCCAGGTGGGCTGGGCCAGCACAGGTAAGGCCCAGGTGGTTTCCCTCTCTATCTCTCTCTCTCTCTTTTGATTTGTTTTTCTTTTTCTATTTAACTGCAACTATTGGGCTTTATTAAAAATACTAAAACGTTTCCAAATATCCTAAAAATAATTGTGGACTCTATTTAGAATATTTCCAACAGCAAACATTTATTTCCAGAATTATTTGAGCATTTAAATTATTTTATAGCATTTAAATGCCCAAACTCAAATACTTATGATTTAATTCAATGACCTTCTGTTGACCTAGAAAATTGTGCACCAATTTTGCCAGAGGTTCTAACCGAAGACAAAGAGAGTGAACTTTTTAGAAGGGCATTTCAGGTTCATTGAAAATAATTTTAGTAAACCCTAGTTGTTTTCCAAGGGGGGTGTTGGGGGTTCTGTCTTCCCCATTTCAAATTTAAGAGGAATTTAAACATGACGCACACTCTAATGCTTGAACTAACTAGGGTGTGACAATGCCCGAGGGATCAACCACGAGTAAGATAACATTACAAACATCGCTGGTTCTAATTTGATTTGACGTTAGCCCATACTCAAATCAAATATTGGTTAATACAATAGCACCAACAATTGATCACGAGGATCAATCGATGAAGATACCATGTTTCTTTAACACACACACAGAAGATATCCCTTAGAGATGAACTAAGTTAAGCAAAGCTTTTACCTTCCAACTCTCCAAGTTGTTGTCTAGCTCAACCAACTAGCTTAGGGATATCCAACACAGATTCTTGGAGAAGGGGTGATTTATAAGAAAACCAACTTGATCACGAGCTCAACATAACAGTCAGGGAACAACCTGGTGATACTTCCGAGAAGATAATCGGAAAATCATGAACCACCGATATGTTATTAAGCTCAAGAATAATCTTGCTCTTCAGGCAAGACGATATGATCAAAAGAGCGAGGACTAAACATAATTCAAACTCATTGATCGGAGAGTGCACCAGGAAATATGGACTAGGTAACATGATCAATCTTAGGATGATGATTCAATAACAAACATGCTAGGAATGAAATTATCGTCCATTAACCACCAAGCAACAGGGTTGCTAGGAGTATTGATTTCACACATCACAGTTCACTTGTCGGTATTCCAGTTGCAACAACATGGAACCGAGGAACGAATGATGATGGCAAGAAGTATCACTGCATCAAGAATTCATAAGAGTTGGTGCAACTCTCATGACATTTCTGACATCAAGAGGGCAATACTTCAGGGTAGAACAGAATTACAAGCTGGATTGGCATTTTGATCTGCGATACACAACTATTTTGACCCAACCTTGGATATGGATGAGGTACTGGAGTTTGTTTCTCCTATTCATTCTGAAATAGAATGGCTTGACGGACCACAAAAGTAATAGGTATCGATGAACGAATGCACACACACTCTTGACTATCAATTGATAGACGAGGGTCAGAATACAACTAAAGAGGGACAACTCAAAGGAGCATATAACTTTCTGGGTTGTGGATGCACAGATTAGTATGTCGAACCAAGTTCAACAGGTTTCTTCCGGATAACCCATGCAGAGAAGGTAGAACTGGCAGAGTCACAATTATGAACGGAGAACTACTCAAGAGTACTTTGATTGTGATCTTTTGGTTCAAAGAACTTCTGCCTTAATGGTTCATGGTATTTGGAAGAAGGATATACCATGGACCTCGAGGACTATCGCAAAGGTTACTAATATCCTAAAGGACTAGCAAACACTATCAACATGAATGAGTAGAGTGAATCTCGGGTTGCACGGCAAACACTATCAAATAAATGGCATCACGGGATGCTTTCGAGAATGATGGACAAAGTCATCACTTTGGGATCGCTAATCTTGGCTAGATTACTAGGTGGTTCTTTAAGACACCTAGGGTCATAATAATAGCTCCAACATATATGTTGAGGTAATGGAGTACCTCAACTCAGCAATTAGTGTGGTCAATCTGGCCCAAAAGGATCATCGGGAACGGAAAGAAGGGATTTGCAAATGCATCAGACTATTTAGAAACCTGGGATGACTCGGACAGAATAACGGCCTTAAATGCTCAAAAAGATTTGAGACATCCTGCAAAATTGTGGCATAACCACTCAACATCACAATATTAAGGTTCCGAGATCAACTGTCAACACACGGAAGTAGTAGGAACGGAACTAAGGCTTCAGACCAACAATCCTAAGAGTCTACAGATTAGTAACATGTGATCCTAATAGAAAGACGAGAAGCCTAGTTCTTAATCCCCGTAGAAAAGAAGAGGCTGACTCAGATCAGAAGGGCATAAGGTATAAGGAGTAAAAAGAGCCTTACGTTCCCTTCCAGAATCAATCCCTGACATAACTAAAGCAATTCTAGACACAACTTCGACCAGTTCGGCTTCGTAATCCTACAGGCAGTCAGGCTTTGATACCAAAGCTGTCAGGACCCCGATCCTAAGTCACACCGATCTAGCATGTAACACATAATATCACCTTGTGGCCTCATGCACGGTATTCCCACGGGTGCCACCTTACCTGGCCTGTACCGTTTGCGCCTTTTGGCTGACGTATATGATAGTGTTGCTAGCATCCATATGACAGAGAACCCGGGCCGACATGACTAGTCATGAACCCAAAGTGGCACTGACTTACGGGGACATGCATACATGAACTACCATCGAACGTGTCAGTCATCAGTGTGTGAATCCGGGCTGTAGCAATTGGGCTAACATGACTCCGAGTACGCGGGCTGTAGCAGGCTAGCAGGACTCCGAAAGTCACCACGTGACATTTCCCCGAAGGGGCAGACACAGGAACAAAGTGGATCACATGCCGGCCAGTCTAAGTGTTCCAGAGCAGTAGTAACTGGGCTAGCAGGACTCCGGTAAACCGGGTTGTAGAAGACTACCATGGCTCAGTGGAAGCACTAGACTACATTTCCCCATAAGAGAGGCTACCAAGGATAAACAACTAGGTTGTCGGATCCTACACACTATATGCCCGATATGTGCAAATACAACATGGTATCACAACAAAACTCTACGACTCAAAGTATTTATTCATTAGGCTCCGAAGAGCCAATTCATTAGGCCGAGGTCGTCGTCGCTGCCCCGGGCGCGGTCTACATGTCCCGCGGCTTGAGGGAGATCGCCCGGATCTGCAGGGAAAGAGGCCTCTTCACGGTCCACCTGCATTATGACGGCATGGCGGTGATGTTCCTCAAGGTCTTCGACGCGATCGTGCGCCGGCTGGAGTGCTGCCACGGGAGAGGCGACCAGGACCTCGCCCGGGTGAGGGCTAGGCCCGTCAACCGCCCCCTTGGCAGTGGCGCCCGAGGGTCCAGCGGCTCCAGCGAGATCTTTGCGACTCCGGAGACGAGCGACAACAGCTACGAGCCCCCGAGCCGACGTCGCTCCCGGAGCAGGGCGGGCTCGTCAGGCCATCGCCGACCCTGATCTTGATGTGGTTGGCGCCGGTGCCTGACGACCCACTGTTGATGATGGCATCTTCTGCAGGAGCCCGTGTAGTTAGCACTCCTTAGGATCCGTTCCCTGCGAGGAATCAAAATGCGCCCCATGGGGGCTTGTAAGGTGTCTGTAGTCCCGTTTGTTAATATGTATGACCTTTTGACTTGGATCCGAGCGATCTGCTAACTCCGTTATAGTTTAGCCTTGCCTTTCGCACCTCACGAGGGCTTGGTGCTCTACGCTGATAGGTCCCAGTCCCAAGGCGGCGTCAGCCGTCGCTGGTATGCCAGGTCGCGATGCCGTGGTCAAGGCCAGGAGGTGAGCGACCCGAGGTCCGGTAAGAGCCCCTTAGTCGCGATGCTCGGGAGGTCCCCTTTGGCGCCCAAGCAGCCATCACTTAGTGAGAAAGGGAAGCAACGTCGCTAGTACGGAGTTGCTTTAGGTGCGGGGGTAGTGCTGCAGCAGCCAGTGCTGTGGGTGGTAACTTATCTTGAGGATCAGGGGCCGTTCCAGGTGTGCCATTGGGCCCGTGTGTGGACAACAGCGGAGACGCTAGGCAAGGTCCTCGTGAGGCCCCTTCTTCCCCGCCTCTGCTCCCCTTTCTGCTCTACGTCCTCGGGTCCCGGCCCTCAAGCTTGTCTCAGCCGTTGCTGGTATGCCAGGTTGCGATGCCGTGGACAAGGCCAGAGGGTGAGGGCTAGAGAGCCAGTAAGAGCCCTGAGTCGCGATGCTCAGGCACCCCCCTTTAACGTGCAAGCGGTTCGAGCCGGCGAGGGCGAAGGAAACCTCGTGAGGGCCTCGGCTTGTGCGGTTCCCTCCAGGGATCCTGCAGGGTCATCACCGAAAGAAGATGGTGTTGCCACGGCAGCCATTAGTCGATCGTTAGTCACTCAAGAGCTTGCTGGTTGAGGTAGGCGAGGCGTATCTGGGCACCCGTGAGCCAGCGCGGGACTCCCGAGGCCCTACCTCCGGGTGGGTTGCACCCGGCACTGGGCCGTATCTTGAGATGTGTCCCCGCAAAATTTGGTTAGATGCCGGTACTCTACGTCCACGGGTCCCGGGCCTCGAGCTTGTCTCAGCCGTCGCTGGTATGCCAGGTCGCGATGCCATGGACAAGGCCAAAGGGTGAGGGCTGGAGAGCCAGTAAGAGCCCTGAGTCGCGATGCTCAGGCACCCCCCCTTTTAACGTGCAAGTGGCCGACATGGGAAGAGAAGGTGCCGCGGACGGGCACCATGCAGCTAAGCGTGATAGGCAATGCATAGTTGGAAATAAACGCTAGGGGGATACATGCCGCTGGGTCTGTCCCGAACGGCTTGGGGATGATGCAGCCCGAGGGGCGCCCCCAACAAGGCAAACTAACAACGGAAAGGTAAATGCAGATACATGCCGCGGGGACGGACCCACGCGGCCTGGGAGTGATGCAACCCTGGGAGGGTGCTCCCAGCTGAGAACGGAACTTGAAAGATGTCACCTGAGGATGTCGTCGGCATAGTGGCGTTGGTGCAGCAGACTTGACGGGCTGCAGAAGCCGATCCTCACGAGCCCCCAGGCCCCGGGGCCTCGGGAGGCTCCGGAGGCACTGGTGACTCCTCGCGAGCTGTCTCCATCTCCTCCAAGGTCGCGGACCACCTGTCTTCCTGAGCCTCCACGATGCCCCTCATGAGGCGCTGGTACGCCGTAGCCATGCTCGGCAGGCCGTAAGGCATGCGAACACAGCTATGGGGTGGACCTCTGCAGCGCCCCACTTGCGAGGGCCAGAGGCGCTCCGTTGTGGCGATCTAATTGAGCCCTGGTACATCGACGCAGACGCGCAGCCCACCATCCTCTCCTGGATGTGGGGCCACGGCTGGCAAGCGGCGGCAACCTCTCATGGTCCTTGTCTCCTGTAGCTCTTGAATGGCCTTGTCAATGAACTCTTGCTGGTCTGATCTTCCTCGCCTTGCTCCCTCCTGAGGGAAACATGCAGCGAAGCACGCCTCCACATGGTGCCCAAGCGCCTCCCTCGTGACTCTGGCTAAGTCGGTGGCCCTCCAGGTGAGAGCCCCCGAGCCCTGCCTGAGGAGGGCGCCGGGCGTGCTTTCCTATGCGATGGATGGAGGGCCCTCTTGAGGGGGCACGGGCCCTGAGGGGCCTGCCTCCTGAGGGGTTGAGCCTGACGACGTCTTCTTCTTCTTGGGGGTGGTCTCAGGAAGCCTCCTGCTTCCGCGATCTGGGTCTTCTAGCGACGCGGCCTGAAAGGCTCGCTCCAGGGAACACACTGCATCTCTCTCTTCACAGGGCACCGTGATGACGCCGCCACTTCCTGGCATCTTGAGGACGTTGTAGCCGTGGTGGGTCACGGCCATGAACTTGGCCAACGCTGGGTACCCGAGGATGGTGTTGTACGGCAGGCGGATGTGGGCGACGTCGAAGTCGATGAGCGCGGTGCGGTAGTTGCTGCGGGCTCCAAAGGTGACAGGGAGGCGGACCTGCCCGATCGGGACTGTGGAACCGTCGGTGATCCCGGAGAAAGGCCTGGTTGGCTGAAGCTGGTCATAGGGCACTTGGAGGTTGTTGAATGTTTCCACGGACAGGACGTTGAGCCCTGCCTCACCATCGATGAGGGTCTTGGTGACCTACACGTTGCTGATGACTGGGGAGCAGAGCATCGGGAGGACCCCTGCAGTGGCCGCGCACTTGAGCTGGTCTGCCGAGCTGAACGTGATGGGGCACACCGACCACCTGAGGGGGTGCGTTGCTTGGAGCTTGGGGAGAACTGCATTCACTTCGTGTGCAAACTGCTTGAAGATACGTTGGGAGGCTGGGGCTTGAGCTCCGCCCAGGATGCAGGCGATCGCGCGCGGCTCCTGGAAGCCCCCAGCCCCCTCGTCTTGATGGCGGTCTTCGTTCCTTTTTGGTGGAGGCGGCAGCGGAGGTAGGCCTGCGTTGCCATGAGGGCGGTCCTCACGAGGCTGGTCTCTCCAGTCCCCCTCGCGAGGCAGGTCCCACCAGCGGTCCTCACGAGGCTAGTCGCGCCACCCCTGGCACGGGCCGTGGTCTTCCCAGTGCCCTGGGTTTCTTCCTCCTCCCCGGCCGTAGCCCCGGTCAGCACGGTCAGGGTGACGGCCGATCCTTCCTTCTCGCACGGCGTGGAGCTCTTGACATTCATTGGTGTTGTGGGTGTGGAGGTCATGGTACACACAGTACCGGCTACCTCTGGAGGGTTCGGGCAGATCCTTGCCCCGCTTGGTGTCTGGTTCTGCCGCGAGTACGGCAGCCCCCTTACGCTTCACGTCCTTGGCCTTGGGCTTCTTCTCTTCTGGGTCCACGGCAGGCAGCTCGAGGAGGGAGAGACGTCCCTCCTCAGCCCTGGCACACTTGTTCGCCAAGTTGAACAGCTCCAGGGAGGTGCAGAGGTCTTCGTGCATCGCCAGCTCCTCCTTCACGCATGCCGTTATAGAAGGCAGAGATGATGGCCTCCTCTGACACCCTGGGGATCTTGAGGCGCGCGCTGTTGAAGCGCTGGGTGTACTTTTGCAAGGTCTCTCCAGGTTGTTGCTTGATGCGGCACATGTCGCTCACGGCAGGCAGCCGGTCGCGAGTACCTTGGAAGTTGGCAATGAAGCGAGCGCGCATCTGGTCCCAGGAGGAGATCGTGCCTAGAGCCAGATTCAGGAGCCAGGTTCGAGCTCCTTCCTTGAGCGCCATGGGGAACCAGTTCGCCATGACCTTTTCATCCCCGCCAGCAGCCTCGATGCCCAGCTCATAGAGCTGGAGGAACTCTGCAGGATCGGTTGTGCCGTCGTAGCGAGGAGGCAAGTCGGGCTTGAACTTGTCGGGCCACGCGACGCTGCGCAGCTCAGTGGTGTAGGCGTGGCAGCCCGCGGTGGCTACGAAAGGCCTCGGTTGGTGGAGAGCTTGGTCTTGAGGGTCCCCACGGCTGCAGCTAGGAGCAGGGCGGGGTCTTGACGCGCCGGAGCTGGAGCAGGGTCGCGGCGTGCCGGAGCAGGGAGCGCCCGGGCAGCCCAATGCGGGCAAGGGATATCTTGGCAGCTTCGCTCTTGCTGCGCCGGCGCCTGATGGAGCGGGTTGCGCCCAGGGACCAAGCGCCTTGGAGCCACGGCATCTTCTTGGAGAGAAGGCAGCTAGTGAGCCTCCGGAGCTTCGTTGCCCGCGCGGGGCGGAGTGCGGCGCAGAGGGACGGACGGCGCGGAAGAGCCCCCTGCGGTGCGGACAAGCTCGGCGACGCGGTCGAGCCATTCTTCGTAGACGTCGTCGACGGGACGGTAGCGCAGGAGCTCGTTTGCCGCGAGGAGCACAGCTCGAGCCTCCAAGGGTGCGCGGAGCATGCGAGATGAAGAACCAGCTGGTGCAAGTGACGGGGTGGCGGTGCGGCCGTCTTGCCGCACGGACGGGTGCTGAGATGATGCCTGCTGCTGGCCCCCCGCCGGGCCGGTGGCGGCGTTGACGGCGGGCGACGGGGAACGACGAGGACGCCCACCGACGGGGGCCTTCTGGGCGACGCGAGAAGCGATGGCGGCCCGGCGCTCGGCGCGGGCTCGACGAGCGTCTGACATGGATGCGACGGCCGGAGGAGAGCGGAGCGGTGGAAGACGAATTCCGGCGCACCCCTACCCGGCGCGCCAAATGGCGGATTTTGGGTTCCGGCAGACCCTTAAGGTTCGAACACTGGGGTGCGTGCGGAAATCTCGCCTTCAACCTCTCCGTCTCGATGGGATCTAAACTACTAAAAGAACTGCACGAAAGACACAAGATTTATACTGGTTCGGGCCACCGATGTGGTGTAATACCCTACTCTAGTGTGTGGTGGATGGATTGCCTCCTGGGGCTAGTGTGGATGAACAATACAAGGAAGGACAGCCTCGCGAGGGTCTGTTCTTGGCTGTGGTGATGAACTGTTGTGAAGAGTTCAGTCACCCTCTCTCACTCTCTCTTTACTTGCGGACCGAACGAACATGAATCGATCAACCCCCTTGCTATGTGGGTGGCTAGTCCTATTTATAGAGGCCCTGGTCCTCTCCCCAAATATTGAGCGGGAAGGGATCCAACAATGGCGGGCTAATTTGAAGGGGGACAGCGAGTACATCTATCCTGACAAAAGCAGTCTTCGCCTGCCAAAGGCTCTGGTGATGACGCCGCGCTGGGCTCCATGGTGACCTCCATCTCGTAGTCCTCCTGGCCTTGGTCTCGTTACACCGAAGTCACAACCTTTGCCTGATGCCTCGGTACTCCGCTGATACGCTTGCTCCCTTTGCACCAAAGAGGAAAGAGGGACACTGTGCGCGCTGGCACCCGCCTGGTGCCCCGTGTCGTAATGGCTTGCGTCATAGGTACCTCGCGAGGTACCCCGCCTTGAACTCTCCGCCTCCTCGCGAGCCAGCCTGACGAGGCTGTGCCTGAGGATGCGCCGTGTCGTCCGCCTCGCGAGGCTTGGCCCCTCGCGAGGGTCTTGAGCCTCGTGTTGATGAAGATGGGCCGCGCTGCGCCCCCACTCGAGCCACGCCGCAGGCTGCAGGCAGGCAAGTCTGGGGACCCCCGTTCCCAGAACGCCGACAAACCCTAGGTGGGGGCACAACCCCTCCCCTCCCCCTATATATAGTTGAGGTTTGGGCTGCCCAATAAACATGAGTTCCTCTCCCTGTTGGTGCAGCCCTACCTCTCTTTCTCCTCGTATCTCATAGTGCTTGGCGAAGCCCTGCTGGATCACCACGCTCCTCCACCACCACCACGCCGTTGTGCTGCTACTGGATGGAGTCTTCCTTAACCTCTCCCTCTCTCCTTGCTGGATCAAGGCATGGAAGACGTCACCGGGCTGTACGTGTGTTGAACGCGGAGGTGCCGTCCGTTCGGTGCTAGGATCTCCGGTGATTTGGATCACGATGAGTACGACTCCATCAACCCCGTTCACTTGAATGCTTCCGCTTAGCGATCTACAAGGGTATGTAGATGCACTCTCCTTCCCCTTGTTGCTGGTTTCTCCATAGATAGATCTTGGTGACACGTAGGAAAATTTGGAATTTCTGCTACGTTCCCCAACAGTGGCATCATGAGCTAGGTCTATTGCGTAGATTCTATGCACGAGTAGAACACAAAGTAGTTGCGGGCGTTGATTTTGTTCAATATGCTTACCGTTACTAGTCCAATCTCGATTCGGCGGCATTGTGGGATGAAGCGGCCCGGACCGACCTTACACGTACTCTTACGTGAGACTGGTTCCACCGACTGACATGCACTAGTTGCATAAGGTGGCTAGCGGGTGTCTGTCTCTCCCACTTTAGTCGGATCGGATTCGATGAAAAGGGTCCTTATGAAGGGTAAATAGCAATTGGCATATCATGTTGTGGTTTTTGCGTAGGTAAGAAACGTTCTTGCTAGAAACCCATAGCAGCCACGTAAAACATGCAAACAACAATTAGAGGACGTCTAACTTGTTTTTGCAGGGTATGCTATGTGATGTGATATGGCCAAGAAGAATGTGATGAATGATATGTGATGTATGAGATTGATCATGTTCTTGTAATAGGAATCACGACTTGCATGTCGATGAGTCTGACAACCGGCAGGAGCCATAGGAGTTGTCTTTATTTATTGTATGACCCGCGTGTCATTGAACAACGCCATGTAATTACTTTACTTTATTGCTAACCGTTAGCTGTAGTAGTAGAAGTAATAGTTGGTGAGACAACTTCGTGAAGACACGATGATGAAGATCATGATGATGGAGATCATGGTGTCATGCCGGTGACGATGATGATCATGGAGCCCCGAAGATGGAGATCAAAAGGAGCAAAGTGATGATGGCCATATCATGTCACTATTTGATTGCATGTGATGTTTATCATATTTATACATCTTATTTGCTTAGAACGATGGTAGTAAATAAGATGATCCCTCATTAAAATGTCGGGACCCCGATTCTAAGTCACACCAATCTAGCATGTAACACCTCATATCACTTTGCGGCCTCACGTACGGTATCCCCACGGGTGTCGCCTTACCATGGCCCGAGACCGTTTGCGCCTTTTGGCTCGCGTATATGATTGTGTCGCTAGCATCCATATGACAGAGAACCAGGGCCGACATGGCTAGTCATGAACCCAAAGCGGCACTAACCTATGGGAACATGCATACATAATTCACATCGAGCGTGTCGATCAGTAGCGTGTGAATCCGGGCTGTAGCACTGGGCTAACAGGACTCTGGGGAACCCGGGCTGTAGCAGGCTAGGCAGGACTCCGGTTGTCACCGCGTGACATTTCCCCGAAGGGACAGACATAGGAACAAAGTGAAACACATGCCGGCTAGTCAAGTGTCCTGAGCAGTAGTGCTGGGCTAGCAGGACTCCAGTGAACCGCGCTGTAGCGGACTACTATGGCTCAAGGAAGCACTAGACTACATTTCCCCATAAGAGAGACTGCCAAGGCTAAACTACTAGATTGTCGGATCCCACACATAGCAATACACGTCACACATACGCATAACATGCAAGTATGTGCTGTACAACATGGCATCACAACATAACACAAACTTATGTAGATAAAGGCTCAGAAGAGCCACATATCATAAATACAAACAGGGGTCACATGACCCATCATTCAGAGCATACAAGCAACGGAAGCATTACATGTCTGAGTACAGACAATTACAAAAGGAAAAGGCTGGGAAGCCTGACTATCTACAAGACCCTCCCAAGGGTACAAGATCGTAGCTGAGGTAACAAGCTACTCGTCAAAGTCCAAGCGGAATTACTAGAAAGACCGAAGTCTCCGCTGCAAAAACATAAATAAAGCAACATGAGTACAAAGGTACTCAGCAAGACTTACATAAGATCCTATCATACATGCAGTTGTATCCAGAAGCTAATGTGGGGTTTAGTTGCAGCAAGCCAGCTTTGACTCAGTGGCTATCTTGTTCTACGACAACGAGAAACTTCTTTGAGATGAGGCAGCGCACACGAGTCCACTAATCACCACATCAATACACTACTATGGATTCATCACGTCTCCCTACGAGAAGGCCATCCATAGCACTCACACTTGTCTTGAGCATTTTAGAGTATACACTTTAAGTTGTCTATGTACCACGTAAGCATCCAAGAAGTCCATAAGCGAGGACACGGCTATTCGAATAGATCATGATAACTCTACAGGGGTGTACTTCTTCACACACGCTCTCGCCACTTACCGCCATGTACACGTCATGTATCTCGGCAGCCTTCAAGCGGAAGCCTAGCGAGGGTGTCGGCCACGACCTGACTAACCACACAAGACTCTAGTCCAGGGCTATCACTTATTTGGGTTCCATCCGCAAGGAGATCCGGCCGGGGTGTCGCTCATGGCCCCAAATGATGTGAGAAGGGTTCCCAAGCCCACCATCCGGGTGCCGCTTGGTACACCGTGCCACCTGTGCCTAGTCTGTCCCAAGCCCACCCTGCCGGGTGCCACTCGGTAGAAAAATAGCACTACCTACAAACACCAGAAACTATTTGCAACTCCTGGACAGAGATCAAGGTGGTTAATAAGTCGAGAGAGCTTGGAGCGCCCGGAGCCCAATGTGTGGTAGTAGCTAGTCATTGGACAACTTACGCAGAACTCAGTTCTTAAGGACGGTCCCAATGAGACAACCCACCATGTACTCCTACATGGCCTCTCACCGCTACCTTTACCAAATCGTGTTCACACGCTTAACTCTCAGCACCAGAACATATCATAGCACTCCAATTCATTCCCGATGAATCAGACCTGACACAACTCTAAGCAATAGCAGGCATGGCATGGTAGGAACACAACATGGCTCAATCAATTCCTACACATGCTAGTGGGTTTTAGCTATTTACTGTGGCAATGACAGGTCATGCAGAGGAATGGGTTCAACTACCGCAGCATAAAGTAGCATTTGAATCGTTGTTGTCCTAATGAAATAAATGAGAGCAGGGGCGAGAGAGTGGGATTGTATCGGAATGAACAAGGGGGGTTGCTTGCCTGGTAGATCAACAGAGGGGCACTGCTCGTCAGACAGGTACTCTCAAACACTCTCCGGAGCAGGACCTATCGAGAAGGAACGGTGTCGGAAATCAATACACAATCATATGCAACATTATCATGCATGAACATGGCATGGGTATGTGATGTGCTTTGAGCTAATGCATTTAGCATTCTATTTGGAAGAGGTTCATTTGAACCCAAGGTTCAAATGCAACTCTAAATTAACTCTTTATAAATGCCATTTATATGATTCCTCATATACAGCATGTATAAGTTGGTTTGTCATGCGTGAAAATGGTACAGATGGATAGATTGACTTTTTCTGATAATTTTTCATATATAAATTATTTCAATGTGAGCTACGGTTGAATTTCTATGAATTTTCGAAGTTTTGAATATATTCTGGAATTTCCTGATTTATTTTAATATCAGAAAATGAATAATTGCATCAGCATGATAGTGGTATCATGTCAGCAAGTCAACCGTGGCTGGCCGGTCAAACCTGACGTGTGGGGGCCACACGTTAGTGACCGGTTAGTTAACAGGGGGTTAGTTTATCCTAATTATAGAATTAGTGGCGCAGGGGCCCACTGTCAGTGTCATCAGCTAATTAAGTTTAATTAACATCTAACTAAAATTAGCAGGGGCCTGGCCCACTTGTCAATGACCCTGATGGTCAAACCCCATGTCAACTGGGGGGTTAGACCGGTTAACCTCACCGGCGTTTAGCCGCCGGCGAGGCCGAACGCGGCGGAGGGGCTCGGGATCTCCATTCCGGTGACCAAAAGGACGGCGGAGAGCACCGGGGCATAGCCCGTGCTCTCCCGCATCTAGTGGGATAGATAGGAGGAGGAGGGGTGGCCGGAGCTCGCCGGAGCGAGGCTCGCGGCGGCGGCCGGAGCACGGCCAGGTGCGGGCGAGGGCTGCGGTGCATGGGGAGCCGAGCGAAGAGGCTCTATGGGTTCCTAGCGTCACCAGGAGAACGGTGACGCGCGCGGGTGCGGCTGTCTCGGCCCCTGGCCATGGTGGCGCCATGGCCGGCGGCGAGGAACTCGCGGGCGCGGTGGTTGAGCTAGCTGGACGGGGCAAACAAGCACGGGGAGGAGGGGGAAACGAAGTAGAGCTCACGACGGATCAAACGGAGGCATCAGCGAGCTCGGGAAAGCACTGGTGCGGCCGGAGCGCCGTCGGCGATCTCGGGTAGCCGGTGGCGAAGATGATGGCGATGGCGGCGATGGAAACCGTCCGGAGGTGCGTGGCTCAACGAGGAGGTAGAAGACGATGCGGCGAAGCTTTTGGGCACGACGGAGGGGCGAGGGGACTACGGTGGCTACGACGGCGACGAGTTGCAGCGACGGCAGCGCTCGGTCGCGGGGAGAGGGAGGAATCCAGGGGAGGAGGGAGAGCGAGAGAGAGTGCGAGACGTCCGGGGCGGCGCGTGGCGTCGTCCAGGACGGCCAGGGCATTGGGGGGAGAGGCCAGGCAGGCAGTTGCCGTGGCGCGCATGCGCGCAGCATGCGGCGATCACGCGCTCTGTCCCTCTGGCGCGAGGAGGGGGACGACTGGCGTTGCCAGTCGGCTGGGCCGGCCTGTTGGCCACTGGGCCAGGCCGGGCTGCACAGGGAGGTAAGTGCAGGTGGGTTTTCTTCCCTCTTTGTTTCTATTTTCTATTTTCTGACATTTGTTTTGATTTAATAAAAATACTAAATCATTTTATTTTATTCTGTAAATTTTAGTAGGGACTAGTTGGACCACTCCAAAGCCCCTCACCAAAATTCAGAATTATTGGACAATATTTTATATATAATAAAATATTTATCCAACGGAAATAATTACTGGATTAATTCCAAATGCCCAAAATAAATACTTATGAGCTCCTAAAGATATTGGTTTGATTTTTATCTCTGTCCAATATTTTCAGAGAGCAACATGAGCATTTTCTTGGACCCTTTTGGAGCAATTTTTACTTGGATCATTTTCAGAAATGATCCTGAGGGTTTCACAAATCCCCATTTCAAATTTAAATGGAGTTTAAACATGATGCAATCATGAAGGGCTAGCCTAGGTCATACCAGAACTAGGGATGTGACAACTGGCCCCCACTCGAAGAAATCTTGTCCCGAGATTCAGGGGTTGGCGGAAAGAAAGCGGGGTACTTCAGTCGAAGACGATCTTCACGCTCCCAAATTGCTTCTCTCTCAGAATGATGAGCCCACTGAACCTTGAGAAACTTGATGTTATGACGTCGAGTAACACGCTCTGCTTGATCAAGAATGCGAACAGGGTACTCTCGATATGTGAGGTTATCTTGGAGATCAAGCATTTCGTGGTCCACTCCGCGGATGGGATACGAGAAGCAACGCCTAAGTTGAGAGACGTGGAAGACATCATGAACTCGAGAAAGATGTGGGGGTAGTTCCAACTGGTAGGCAACCTCTCCTCGTTTAGCAAGTATGCGAAAGGGACCAATGTAACGACGAGCCAACTTGCCCTTGATACCGAAACGATGGGTACCCTTCAAAGGAGAAACCCTAAGGTAAGCCTTGTCGCCAACTTCATAAGCCACTTCCTTATGACGACGGTCATCTTGGCTCTTTTGACGAGATTGGGCTGTTTTCAAATTCTCACGAATGATGCGAACTTGCTCTTCTGCCTCCTGAATCATATCTGGTCCAAAGAATTGTCTTTCCCAGGTTTCTGACCAGTTCAAAGGTGTTCGACATCTTCGTCCATACAGAATCTCGAAAGGAGCTTTCTTGAGACTGGATTGGTAGCTAATGTTATAAGAAAACTCGGCGAAAGGAAGGCACTTCTCCCAATCCATACCGAATGAGATAACGCCAGCTCTAGGCATGTCTTCAAGAATTTGGTTGACCCGTTCCACCTGACCACTTGATTGAGGGTGGAAAGCGGTACTGAAGGAAAGATGGGTGCCCATGGTAGTTTGGAAACTCTCCCAGAAATGAGAAGTGAAAAGACTACCACGGTCTGAATTGATCTCTAGTGGGACACCATGAAGTGAAACTATTCGAGAAATATATAAGTCAGCGAGCTGACTGGCGGTGATATTCTCTCGAACAGGTAGGAAGTGAGCCACTTTGGAAAGACGATCAATGACTACGAAGATAGCATTATTCCCTTTCTTGGTCCTGGGAAAGCCGGTGATGAAGTCCATACCAACTTTATCCCATTTCCACACAGGAATAGCTAAAGCTGAAGGGTGCCAGCAGGTCTTTGATGTTCTGCCTTAACGCGACGACAAACGTCACAGTTAGCAATGAACTCAGCGATTTCTCTCTTCATCCTAGTCCACCAGAACCTTTGGCGTAGGTCCTGATACATCTTAGTACTACCGGGATGAATCGTGAGAGGAGATTCATGCGCCTCCTTAAGGATTAATTGTCGAAGATGTTGATTCTTGGGAACCACCAACCGATTCTCAAAGAGAACAACACCACGATCATCTATAGAGAAACTACCACCAACTCCATTGTTAATGTTTCTCTTGATCCGGGAAATTCCCGTATCCTGCTTCTGAGCAGAGATGATTTGATCCACAAGAGTAGGTTTCGCCACCAAGGTAGAAAGGAATCCGTGAGGAGCAAGGTGAAGGTTAAGTTTGCATAATTCCTCATGGAGAAGTGGTTGGCCCTGCTGCAACATGAGATTGTTGCAATAGGACTTACGACTTAGCGCATCAGCCATGACATTCCCCTTGCGTGGGGTGTAGGTAATCCCTAAGTTGTAATCTAAGATCAACTCCAACCAACGTCTTTGCCTAAGGTTCAGATCTGGTTGGGTGAAGATATACTTGAGACTCTGGTGATCGGTGTAAATCTCGCAATGTTTACCAAGAAGGTAATGTCGCCAGGTCTTAAGTGCATAGACAACGGCTGCAAGCTCTAGATCATGTGTAGGATAATTATCCTCATGTGGATGCAACTATCGAGATGCATAGGCAATCACATGACGATCCTGCATAAGAATGCAACCTAGTCCCTGTCGTGAGGCGTCATGATAGATAACAAAGTCCTTAGTGAAGTCCGGTGGCACAAGTATGGGAGCAGAAGTAAGACGTCTTTTTAGTTCCTGAAAACTGTGTTCACACTGTGGGGACCACTCAAACTTTTTATCTTTCTTGAGAAGTTCCGTGAGAGGTTTGGCCACTTTAGAGAAGTTTTCAACAAAGCGGCGACAATAACTGGCTAGACCAAGGAAACTCCTAACTTGCTTAACTGTTTCAGGCGGAGTCCAATCAAGAATGGCCTGAACTCTTTCGGGATTGACAGCAATGCCCTTACCAAAGATTACGTGGCCGAGGTAGGTCACTTCTGGCAACCAAAATTCGCACTTGGAGAACTTGGCATAAAGGCGGTGCTCTCTGAGTTTTTCTAGCACAAGTCTAAGATGTTCAGCATGCTCTTCCTCGTTCTTCGAGTAAATAAGGATATCATCGAGGTAAACCACGACGAACTTATCAAAGTACTCCATGAAGATCGAGTTCATCAAGCAGGAGAATGTAGCTGGAGCGTTGGTTAGACCAAAGGACATAACGGTGTACTCGTACTAACCATAACGAGTGACAAAAGCCGTCTTAGGAATGTCCCCATTTCTAATCTTGATTTGGTGGTAGCCTAACCTCAAATCCATCTTGGAAAAGACTGAGGATCCAGCGAGCTGATCGTATAGGTCGTTGATCCTGGGGAGCGGATACTTGTTCTTTATCGTGACCAAATTAACGAGACGATAATCTACAACCATCCAGTCCATACCATCCTTCTTCTTGACGAAGAGAACGGGGCAAGACCAGGGAGAAGAACTAGGACGGATGAAACCCTTTTGCAAGGATTCATCGAGTTGTTTCTTAAGCTCAGCTAGTTCTAAGGGTGCCATCTTGTAAGGTCTCCTAGAGATTGGAGCGGTTCTCGGGATAAGATCTATGACAAACTCTACATCTCTGTCAGGTGGAATACCTGGCAGTTCCTATGGAAAAACATCCCGAAAGTCACGGACTACCGGGATATCTTCAAGGTCAGGAAGAGGGTTGGCATTAAGAGAATAGAGCTGACGCTTTGCAACTCTAGTGGAGACGGTGACTATCTTCCCCGATGGGTATGTAAGCTGAACAGACCTTGTGTAACAATCAATCTTGGCATAATGAGCTTTCATCCAGTCCATACCCAAGATGATGTTAATATCTGTAGACTTGAGGGCTATAAGTGATGCAAGGAATACAAGTCTGTCAACAAGGATTTCATTACCATGGCTTACACTAGAAGTTTTCCATTTGGATCCAGGAGTTTGAATTACTAGTGGAGAGGGCATATCACAAAAGGATATGTTGTGCAAGCTGGCATAACTTTCGGAAATGAAGGAATGAGATGCTCCGGTATCAAATAGAACCGAAGCTGGATGACAGTTGACAAGGAGGGTACCAAGAACGACATCCGGATCATCATGAGTGTCTTTAGCTGAGACGTGATGCACACATCCACGTTCAGTGGGAGCTGACTTGACACTAATCATCTTGCGTGATGGCTTACCACGGCCAACAGACTTGTTAGGCTGGGGTGGAGCATAGTTGGTTTGAGAGCAGTCACGTGCATAGTGTCCTGGCTCTCCACATGTGAAACAAGTCCCAGAAGTAGGACGTGGACCCACTTTGACAAGCGGTCTACCAATAGGCCTGGGTGGAGCATACTGCTGAACTGGGTGAGGCGCCACATAAGAGGGCCTCGGTGAGTAACCGGGTGGAAGAGCGGAGTTCGGAACCCAAATCCGGCGCTTCTGCGAAGTAGAACCGGAGGAAGAAACCAAATCACGGGTGTGCTTACGAGACTCCTTGTAAGTGAGCTGAGCTTTCTCTGCATTAATGGCCTTGTCCACAAGAGCCTGGAATGTATTGCAATGGTGCAAGTGGAGATCACGACGCAACTTGGGAGTTGAGACCCTTCCGGAACCTAGCCTGCTTCTTGGCGTCCGTGGACACTTCTTCTGTAGCATAGCGGGCAAGGTTCTCAAACTCTCTACTGTAAGCATCAACAACCATCTTACCCTGGGTGAAACTACAAAACTCTTCTCTCTTGCGGTCAATGAGAGCTAGAGGAATGTGATGCTCGCGAAAAGCCTCAGTGAAATCTCTCCAGGTGGTTATCTGGCCAGCTGGAAGCATAGCCTCATAGTTCTGCCACCAAAGACTAGCAGGACCTTCCAGGTGATAAGTAGCATAGGTGACCTTGTCACTTTCAGCTACGTTCGCAGAACGGAGCTTGTGTGTGATACTACGGAGCCAGTCATCTACATCGAGTGGCTCTATGGAATGATGAAAGGTAGGTGGGTGCAAGCGAATGAAATCATGAATGGTTACAGACCCTTTGAACTGATGTGCGGTGTTCTCCTCGATACGCACCAACAAGCGGTTAGACTCACGCTTGTGCCTCTCCATCTCTAACATGAACTCTGCCAACGAAGACTGGTCGGGAGGATCCTCATCCCTACCATCTCCGTGGATCCGGATATGAGCAACAGAACTTCGGTTAACTGACGACATCCTGAAGAACCAACCAAGGAAACAAGGAGGGATTCAACATCACCATAAGGATGTAGATTATAGTATGAGAAAAATACTATCTCATGAACTCCTAGGACAATTCCGGCAGCATAACGGCAGTAAAATGCTCAAAATGAAACATCCTGCAAATGAAGGGGTAGCACCATTCTCAACGTCATCACTCAAGGTTCTGAGATTTTACTAAACAGGCTACACCGGAGGTACTCAAACTGGGATATGACTCAGATCAACCAAACCTTAGAGACTACGGAGTAGTAACACGTGATCCTGATAGACGGAAGAGAAAGACTATTTCCTTAACCCCATAGGAAAGATAGGATGACTCAGATTAGAAGGCATGAGGTATAAGGAGTAAAAAGAGCCTTACGTTCCCTTCCACAATCAATTCCCCTATATAGCTAAAGAATTTCTAGACTCAACTTCGACCAGGTTGGCTTGGAAATCCTACAGGCAATCAGGCTCTGATACCAAAGCTGTCGGGACCCCGATTCTAAGTCACACCGATCTAGCATGTAACACCTCATATCACTTTGCGACCTCACGCACGGTATCCCCACGGGTGTTGCCTTACCATGGCCCGAGACCGTTTGCGCCTTTTGGCTCACGTATATGATTATGTCACTAGCATCCATATGACAGAGAACCCGGGCCGACATGGCTAGTCGTGAACCCAAAGCGGCACTAGCCTATGGGAACAGGCATACATGATTCACATCGAGCGTGTTGGTCAGCAGCGTGTGAATCCGGGCTGTAGCACTGGGCTAAAAGGACTCCGGGGAACCCGGGCTGTAGCAGGCTAGGCAGGACTCCGGTTGTCACCGCGTGACATTTCCCCGAAGGGACAGACGCAGGAACAAAGTGAAACACATGCCGGCCAGTCAAGTGTCCTGAGCAGTAGTGCTGGGCTAGCAGGACTCCGGTGAACCAGGCTGTAGCGGACTACTATGGCTCAAGGAAGCACTAGACTACATTTCCCCATAAGAGAGACTGCCAAGGATAAACAACTAGATTGTCGGATCCCACACATAGCAATACACGTCACATGTACGCATAACATGCAAGTATGTGCTGTACAACATGGCATCACAACATAACGCAAACTCATATAGATAAAGGCTCAGAAGAGCCACATATCATAAATACAAACAGGGGTCACATGACCCATCATTCAGAGCATACAAGCAACGGAAGCATTACATGTCTGAGTACAGACAACTACAAAAGGAAAAGGCTGGGAAGCCTGACTATCTACAAGACCCTCCCAAGGGTACAAGATCGTAGCTGAGGTAACAAGCTACTCGTCGAAGTCCAAGCGGAATTACTAGAAAGACCGAAGTCTCCGCTGCAAAAACATAAATAAAGCAACATGAGTACAAAGGTACTCAGCAAGACTTACATCAGATCCTATCATACATGCATTTGTATCAAGAAGGTAATGTGGGGTTTAGTTGCAGCAAGCCAGCTTTGACTAAGTGGCTATCCTGTTGTATGACAACGAGAAACTTCTTCGAGATGAGGCAGCGCACACGAGTCCACATCAATACACTACTATGGATTCATCTCGTCTCCCTACGAGAAGGCCATCCATAGCACTCACACTTGTCTTGAGCATTTTAGAGTATACACTTTAAGTTGTCTATGTACCACGTAAGCATCCAAGAAGTCCATAACCGAGGACACGGCTATTCGAATAGATCATGATAACCCTGCAGTGGTGTACTTCTTCACACACGCTCTCGCCACTTACCGGCATGTACACATCATGTATCTCGGCAACCTTCAAGCGGAAGCCTGGCGAGGGTGTCGGCCACGACCTGACTAACAACGCAAGACTCTAGTCCAGGGCTATCACCTATTTGGGTTCCATCCGCAAGGAGATCCGGTCGGGGTGTCGCTCACGGCCCCAAACGATGTGAGCAGGGTTCCCAAGCCGACCATCCGGGTGCCTCTTGGTACACCGTGCCACCTGTGCCTAGTCTGTCCCGAGCCCACCCTGCCGGGTGCCACTCGGTAGAAAAATAGCACTACCTACAAACACCAGAAACTATTTGCAACTCCTGGATAGAGATCAAGGTGGTTAATAAGTCGAGAGAGCTTGGAGCGCCCGGAGCCCAATGTGTGGTAGTAGCTAGTCATTGGACAACTTACACAGAACTCAGTCCTTAAGGACGGTCCCAATGAGACAACCCACCATGTACTCCTACATGGCCTCTCACCGCTACCTTTACCAAATCATGTTCACACGCTTAACTCTCAGCACCAGAACATATCATAGCACTCCAATTCATTCCCGATGAATCAGACCTGACACAACTCTAAGCAATAGCAGGCATGGCATGGTAGGAACACAACATGGCTCAATCAATTCCTACACATGCTAGTGGGTTTTAGCTATTTACTGTGGCAATGACAGGTCATGCAGAGGAATGGGTTCAACTACCGCAGCATAAAGTAGCAGTTGAATCGTTATTGTCCTAATGCAATAAATGAGAGTAGGGGCGAGAGAGTAGGATTGTATCGGAATGAACAAGGGGGGTTGCTTGCCTGGTAGATGCACAGAGGGGCACTGCTCATCAGACAGGTACTCTCGAACACTCTCCGGAGCAGGACCTATCGAGAAGGAACGGTGTCGGAAATCAATACACAATCATATGCAACATTATCATGCATGAACATGGCATGGGTATGTGCTGTGCTTTGAGCTAATGCATTTAGCATTCTATTTGGAAGAGGTTCATTTGAACCCAAGGTTCAAATGCAACTCTAAATTAACTTTTTATAAATGCCATTTATATGATTCCTCATATACAGCATGTATAAGTTGGTTTGTCATGCGTGAAAATGATACAGATGGATAGATTGAATTTTTCTGATAATTTTTCATATATAAATTATTTCAATCTGAGCTACGGTTGAATTTCTATGAATTTTTGAAGTTTTGAATATATTCTGGATTTTCCTGATTTATTTTAATATCAGAAAATGAATAATTGCGTCAGCATGACAGTGGCATGATGTCAGCAAGTCAACCATGGCTGACCGGTCAAACCTGACGTGTGGGGGCCACACGTCAGTCACCGGTTAGTTAACAGGGGATTAGTTTATCCTAATTATAGAATTAGTGCCGCAGGGGCCCACTATTAGTGTCATCAGCTAATTAAGTTTAATTAACATCTAACTAAAATTAGCAGGGTCCTGGCCCACTTGTCAATGACCCTGGTGGTCAAACCCCAGGTCAACTGGGGGGTTAGACCGGTCAACCTCACCGGGGTTTAGCCGCCGACGAGGCCGAACGTGGCAGAGGGGCTCGGGATCTCCATTCCGGTGACCAAAAGGACGGCGGAGAGCACCGGGGCGTAGCCCGTGCTCTCCCGCATCTAGTGGGATAGATAGGAGGAGGAGGGGTGGCCGGAGCTCGCCGGAGCGAGGCTCGCGGCGGCGGCTGGAGCACGACCAAGTGCGGGCGAGGGCTGCGGTGCATGGGGAGGCGAGCGGAGAGGCTCTACGGGTTCCTGGCGTCACCAGGAGCACGGTGACGCGCACGGGTGCGGCTGGCTCGGCCCCAGGCCACGGTGGTGCCATGGCCGGCGGCGAGGAGCTCACGGGCGCGGTGGTTGAGCTAGCTGGACGGGGCAAGCAAGCACGGGGAGGAGGGGGAAATGAAGTAGAGCTCACGGCGGATCAAACGGAGGCGTCAGCGAGCTCGGGGAAGCACTGGTGCGGCCGGAGCGCCGTCGGCGATCTCGGGCAGCCGGTGGCGAAGATGATGGTGATGGCAGCGATGGAGGCCGTCCGGAGGTGCGTGGCTCGATGAGGAGGTAGAAGACGACGTGGCGAAGCTTTTGGGCACGACGGAGGGGCGAGGGGACTACGGTGGCTACGACGGCGACGAGTTGCGGCGACGGCAGCGCTCGGTCGCGGGCAGAGGGAGGAATCCAGGGGAGGAGGGAGAGCGAGAGAGAGTGCGAGAGGTCGTGGGCGGCGCGTGGCGTCGTCGAGGACGGCCAAGGCGTCGGGGGGAGAGGCCAGGCAGGCAGTTGCCATGGCGCGCATGTGCGCGGCGTGCGGCGATCACACGCCCTGTCCCTCTGGCGCAAGGAGGGGGACGACTGGCGTTGCCAGTCGGCTGGGCCGGCCTGTTGGCCACTGGGCCAGGCCGGGCTGCACAGGGAGGTAAGTGCAGGTGGGTTTTCTTCCCTCTTTGTTTATATTTTTGTATTTTCTGACATTTGTTTTGATTTAATAAAAATACTAAATCATTTTCTTTTATTCTATAAATTTTAGTAGGGACTAGTTGGACCACTCCAAAGCCGCTCACCAAAATTCAGAATTATTGGACAATATTTTATATATAATAAAATATTTATCCAATGGAAATAATTACTGGATTAATTCCAAATGCCCAAAATAAATACTTGTGAGCTCCTAAAGATATTGGTTTGATTTTTATCTCTGTCCAATATTTTCAGAGAGCAACATGAGCAATTTCTTGGACCCTTTTGGAGCAATTTTTACTTGGATCATTTTTAGAAATGATTCTGAGGGTTTCACAAATCCCCATTTCAAATTTAAATGGAGTTTAAACATGATGCAAGCATGAAGGGCTAGCCTAGGTCATACCAGAACTAGGGATGTGACATAAAATTTCAAGAAAGTGTTCCCCCTAACTGTGCACCGTTGCGAAAGTTCATCGTTTCGAAGCACCACATGATGATCGGGTGTGATAGATTCTTACGTTCGAATACAACGGGTGTTGACGAGCCTAGCATGTACAGACATGGCCTCGGAACACACGCGAAACACTTAAGATGACTTGACGAGCATAGCATGTACAGACATGGCCTCGGAACACAAGAGACCGAAAGGTCGAGCATGAGTCGTATAGAAGATACGATCAACATGAAGATGTTCACCGATGTTGACTAGTCCGTCTCACGTGATGATCAGACACGGCCTAGTTGACTCGGATCATGTAATCACTTAGATGACTAGAGGGATGTCTATCTGAGTCGGAGTTCATAAGATGAACTTAATTATCCTGAACATATTCAAAAGGTCTTCGCAAATTATGTCGTAGCTCGCGCTTCAGTTCTACTGTGTAGATATGTTCCTAGAGAAAATTTAGTTGAAAGTTGATAGTAGCAACTATGCGGACTAGGTCCGTAAACTGTGGATTGTCCTCATTGCTTCATAGAAGGCTTATGTCCTTAATGCACCGCTCAGTGTGCTGAACCTCGAACGTCGTCTGTGGATGTTGCGAACATCTGACATACATGTTTTGATAACTACGTGATAGTTTAGTTAAACGGTTTAGAGTTGAGGCACCGAAGACGTTTTGAAACATCGCGAAACATATGAGATGTTTTGAGGGCTGAAATTGGGATTTCAGGATCGTGCCCACGTCAAGAGGTATAAGACCTCCGACGATTTTCTTTGCCTGCAAACTAAGGGAGAAAAACTCAATTGTTGAGCTTGTGCTCAGATTGTCTGAGTACAACAATCATTTGAATCGAGTGGGAGTTGATCTTCCAGATGAGATAGTGATGTTTCTCTGAGGTCATTACCACCAAGCTGCTAGAGCTTCGTGATGAACTATAATATATCAGGGACATATATGATGATCCTTGAGATATTCGCGATGTTTGACACCACAAAAGTAGAAATCAAGAAGGAGCATCAATTGTTGATGGTTGGTGAAACCACTAGTTTCAAGAAGGGCAAGGGCAAGAAGGGATACTTCATGAAACGGCAATTCAGCTGCTGCTCTAGTGAAGAAACCCAAGGTTGAACCCAAACCCGAGACTAAGTGCTTCTGTAATAAGAGGAACAGCCACTGGAGCAGAATTACCCTAGATACTTAGTAGATGAGAAGGCTGGCAAGGTCGATAGAAGTATATTGGATATACATTGTGTTAATGTGTACTTTACTAGTACTCCTAGTAGCACCATGGTATTAGATACCGGTTCGGTTGCTAAGTGTTAGTAAACTTGAAATAAAAGACTGCGGAGTAAACGGAGACTAGCTAAAGGTGAGCTGGCGATATGTGTTGGAAGTTTTTCCCAAGCTTGATGTGATCAAGCATCGCACGCTCCCTCTACCATCGAGATTGGTGTTTGCGTTGAGCATAGACATGATTGGATTATGTCTATCACAATACGGTTATTCATTTCAGGAGAATAATTTTACTCTGTTTATTTGAATAATACCTTCAATGGTCTTGCACCTAAAATGAATGGTTTACTGAATCTCGATCGTAGTGATACACTTGTTCATGCCAAAAGATATAAGATAGTAATGATAGTACCACCTACTTGTGGCACTGCCACGTAAGTCATACGGGTATAAAACGCATGAAGAAGCTCCATGTTGATGGATCTTTGGGCTCACTCGTTTTTGAAAAGTTTGAGACATGCGAACCATGCCTATTGGTGTATATGCATGAAGAAACTCCAGGCAAATCGACCATTTGGACTCACTTGATTTTGAATCACTTGAGACATGCAAATCATACCACATGGGCAAGATGACTGAAAGCCTCGTTTTCATTAAAATGGAACTAGAAAGCAACTTGTTGGAAGTAATACATTTTGATGTGTGCAGTCCAATGAGTGCTGAGGCGTGTAGTGGATATCGTTATGTTCTTACTTCACAGATGATTTGAGTAGATGTTGAGTATATTTACTTGATGAATCACGAGTCTGAATTATTGAAAGGTTCAAGTAATTTCAGGGTGAAGTTGAAAGATCATCGTGACAAGAGGATAAAATATCTATGATATGATCATAGAGATGAATATCTGAATTACGAGTTTGGCACAGAATTAAGACATTGTGGAAATTGTTTCACAACTAATACAGCCTGGAACACCATAGTGTGATGGTGTGTCCGAACATCATAACTGCACCCTATTGGATATGATGTCTCTTATCGAATTACCACGATAGTTTATGGGTTAGGCATTAGAGACAACCACATTCACTTTAAATAGGGCACCACGTAATTCCGATGAGATGACACCGTATGAACTATGGTTTAGAGAAAACCTAAGCTGACATTTCTTAAAAGTTTGGGGTTGCGATGCTTATGTGAAAAAGTTTCAGGCTGATAAGCTCGAATCCAAAGCGGATAAATGCATCTTCATAGGACACCCAAAACAGTTGGGTATACCTCCTCTCTCAGATCCGAAAGCAATAAGGGACTGTTTCTACAATCGGGTCCTTTCTCGAGGAAAAGTTTCTCTCAAAAGAATTGAGTGGGAGGATGGTGGAGACTTGATGAGGTTATTGAACTGTCTCTTCAACTAGTGTGTGGCAGGGCACAAGGAGTTGTTCCTGTGGCACCGACACCAATTGAAGTGGAAGCTTATGATAGTGATCATGAAACTTCAGATCAAGTCACTACCAAACCTCGTGGGACGACAAGGATGCGTACTACTTCAGAGTGGTACATAATCATGTCTTGGAAGTCATGTTGCTAGACAACATTGAACCTACGAGCTATGGGGAAGCGATGGTGGGCCTGGATTCCAAAATGGCTCGAGGCCATATAATCCGAGAGAGGATCCATATATGAAAACAAAGTGTAGACTTTGGCGGAACGGCTTGATGGTCGTAAGGCTGTTGAGTACAGATGGATTTTTAAAAGGAAGACGGACAATGATGGTAAGTATCACCATTAAGAAAGCTCGACTTGTTGTTAAGATTTTTTCCGACAAGTTCAAGAAGTTGACTACGATGAGACTTTCTCACTCGTAGCGATGCTAAGAGTCTGTTGGAATTATATTAGCGATTACTGCATTATTTATGAAATCTTGCAGATAGGATGTCAAAACATTGTTTCCTCAACGATTTTCTTGAGGAAAGGTTGTATGTGATACAACCGGAAGGTTTTGTCAATCCTGAAAGATGCTAATAAGTATGCAAAGCTCCAGCAATCCTTCTAAGGACTGGAGTGAGCATCTCGGAGTTGGAATGTATGCTTTGATGAGATGATCAAAGATTTTGGGTGTATACAAAGTTTATAAGAAACTTGTATTTCCGAAGAAGTGAGTGAGAGCACTATAGAATTTCTGATGAATATATGTTGTTGACATATTGTTGATTAGAAATGATGTAGAATTTCTGGAAAGCATATAGGGTTATTTGAAAAGTGTTTTTCAATGGAAAGCCTGGATTAAGCTACTTGAACATTGAGCATCAAGATCTATAAGGATAGATCAAAACGCTTAATGGTACTTTCAGATGAGCACATACCTTGACATGATCTTGAAGGTGTTCAAGATGGATCAGTCAAAGAAGGAGTTCTTGCCTGAGTTGTAAGGTATGAAGTTAAGACTTAAAGCTCGACCGCGACAGAAGAAAGAGGAAGGACGAAGGTCGTCCCCTATGCTTTTGTCATAGGCTCTCTACAGTATGCTATGCTGTGTGCCGCACCTGAAGTGTGCCTTGCCATGAGTCAGTCAAGGGGTACAAGAGTGATCCAAGAATGGATCACATGACAGCGGTCAAAGTTATCCTTAGTAACTAGTGGACTAAGAAATTTTCTCGATTATGGAGGTGGTAAAAGAGTTCGTCGTAAAGGGTTACGCCGATGCAAACTTTGACACTAATCCAGATTATTCTGTGTAGTAAACTGGATTCGTATAGTAGAACAATTATTTGGAATAGCTCCAAATAGAACGTGGTAGCTACATCTAGGAGATGACATAGAGATTTGTAAAGCACACACGGATCTGAAAGATTCAGACCCGTTGACTATAACATCTCTCACAAGCATAACATGATTAAACCAAGAACTCATCGAGTGTTAATCACATGGTAATGTGAACTAGATTATTGACTCTAGTAAACTCTTTGGGTGTTAGTCACATGGGGATGTGACCTTGAGTGTTAATCACATATCGATGTGAACTGGATTATTGACTCTAGTGCAAGTGGGAGACTGTTGGAAATATGCCCTAGAGGCAATAATAAATTGATTATTATTATATTTCCTTGTTCATGATAATCGTTTATTATCCATGCTAGAATTGTATTGATAGGAAACTCATATACATGTCTGGATACATAGACAACACCATGTCCCTAGTAAGCCTCTAGTTGACTAGCTCATTGATCAATAGATGGTTACGGTTTCCTGACCATGGACATTGGATGTCATTGATAACGGGATCACATCATTAGGAGAATGATGTGATGGACAAGACCCAATCCTAACCCTAGCACAAGATCGCGTAGTTCGTATGCTGAAGCTTTTCTAATGTCAAGTATCATTTCCTTAGACCATGAGATTGTGTAACTCCCGGATACCGTAGGAGTGCTTTGGGTGTGCCAAACGTCACAACGTAACTGGGTGGCTATAAAGGTACACTACAAGTATGTCCGAAAGTGTCTGTTGGGTTGGCACGAATCAAGACTGGGATTTGTCACTCCGTGTAAACGGAGAGGTATCTCTGGGCCCACTCGGTAGGACATCATTATAATGTGCACAATGTGACCAAGGAGTTGATAACGGGATGATGTGTTACGGAACGAGTAAAGAGACTTGCCGGTAATGAGATTGAACAAGGTATCGGGATACCGACGATCGAATCTCAGGCAAGTATCGTACCGATGGACAAAGGGAATTGCATACGGGATTGATTAAGTCCTTCACATCGTGGTTCATCCGATGAGATCATCGTGGAGCATGTGGGAGCCAACATGGGTATCCAGATCCCGCTGTTGGTTATTGACCGGAGAACGTCTCGGTCATGTTTGCATGGTTCCCGAACCCGTAGGGTCTACACACATAAGGTTCGATGACGCTAGGGTTATAAAGGAAGTTTGTATGTGGTTACCGAATGTTGTTCGGAGTCCCGGATGAGATCCTAGACGTCACGAGGAGTTCCGGAATGGTCCGGAGGTAAAGATTTATATATGGGAAGTCCTGTTTTGGGCACCGGAAAAGTTTCGGGTTTTATCGGTAACGTACCGGGACCACCGGGAGGGTCCCAGGGGTCCACCAATTGGGGCCACAAGCCCCGGAGGGCTGCATGGGCCATGTGTGGGAGGGGACAAGCCCCGGGTGGGCTGGTGCGCCCCCCACCAAGGCCCAGGGCGCACGGAAGAGGGGAAGGGGGCAAACCCTAGGGAAGATGGGCCCTAAGGCCCACCCTGGTGCGCCTCCCCCTCTCCCCTCCCCTTGGCCGCCCCTAGATGCGATCTAGGGGGTTGCCGCCACCCCTAGGGAGGGAACCCTAGGTTGGGGCACAGCCCCTCCCCTCCCCCTATATATAGTTGAGGTTTGGGCTGCCCAATAAACACGAGTTCCTCTCCCTGTTGGTGCAGCCCTACCTCTCTTTCTCCTCGTCTCTCGTAGTGCTTGGCGAAGCCCTGCTGGATCACCACGCTCCTCCACCACCACCACACCGTTGTGCTGCTGTTGGATGGAGTCTTCCTTAACCTCTCCCTCTCTCCTTGCAGGATCAAGGCATGGGAGACGTCATCGGGTTGTATGTGTGTTGAACGCGGAGGTGCCATCCGTTCGGCGCTAGGATCTCCGGTGATTTGGATCACGACGAGTACGACTCCATCAACCCCGTTCACTTGAACGCTTCCGCTTAGCGATCTACAAGGGTATGTCGATGCACTCTCCTTCCCCTCGTTGCTGGTTTCTCCATAGATAGATCTTGGTGACACGTAGGAAAATTTTGAATTTCTGCTACGTTCCCCAACAACGATGACCACCACCAGAATGAGGGGGCTGGGGGCTTCAAGGAGCTGCGTGCGATCACTTGCATCTTGGGCGGTGCTCTGGCCTCAGCCTCTCATCGCATCTTCAAACAGTTCGCTCGCGAGGTGAACGCAACGCTCCCTAAGCTCGAGGCCATGCACCCGCTCAGGTGGTCCCAATGTGCCATCACCTTCGACTCGGCCGACCAGGTCAAGTGCGCAGCCCCTGCTGGCACACTCCCTATGATGTGCTCCCCAGTCATCAGCAATGTGCAAGTCACGAAGACTCTCATCGACGGCGGCGCATGACTCAATCTCCTATCCGTCGACACGTTCGACAACCTCCAAGTGCCCTATGAGCAGCTCCTACCAACCAAACCTTTCTCATGAGTGACTGACGGTTCCACCACACCGATAGGCAAGTCCGCCTGCCTGTCACCTTTGAGGAGCGCAAGAACTACCGCACCGAGCTCACCGACTTCGATGTCGTGCACATCCGCCTGCCGTACAATGCCATCCTCGGGTATCCAGCCCTGGCCAAGTTCATGGCAGTCACTCATCACGGCTACAACGTTCTCAAGATGCCAGGAAGCGGGAGAATCATCACGGTCCCATGTGAAGAAAGGGATGCAGTGTGCTCCCTTGAGCGCGCCTTCCAAGCCGCAGTAATCGACAACCCTGACAGCAGAAGTGAAGGCCCTCCGGAGACCATCCCCAAGAAGAAGCTGCCCCGCCACGCAAGACCCCAAGAAGATGGCGTCGCCTCAGGAGCCTCGTCGGGATCAGCGCCCACTCCAGGGGCGCCTCCCTCCACTGCATAGGAAAACGCGCCTGGCACCCTCCTCAGGCAGGACTCGGGGGCTCTCTCCTGGAGAGCCTCAGACCTTGCCAACCTCACGAGGGAGGCGCTTGGGCACCACTTGGAAGCATGCTTCACGACACGCTTTCCTCAGGAGAGCACATGGCAAGGAGTGCCCACCACCTAGCAGTTCATCACCAAGACCACCCAAGAGCTACAAGACACGAGAGCCATGAGCGGCAAGAGCCGCTCACCGAGCGCGGCTCACCATCCATGCAAGGGTGCTGAACTGCGCGTTTGCATCGACGTCCTAGGGCTTAACAGGGCCGCATCTCAGGAACGCTTCTGGCCATCACGTGCGGGCCGCTGTGAGGGTCCACCACACAGCTACGTTCGCATGCCCATCGGCTTGCCGAGCGTGGCGTCGGCCTATCAACGCAACATGCGGCAAGTCCTGGCGGCTCAGGAGGCCAGGTTCCACGCTGTTCTGGAGGAGATGGAGACGGTCTTCAGGGAACCTCCTGAGCCCCCAGAGCCTCCCGAGGCTCAGGGTCCCGGTGGCTCATGAGGAGCCATTCCTTCAATGCGTGGCTTCAGCTGCACCAACGCTACTTCGTCTACAGAACCAGGTGACATCTTCCAAGTTCATTTAAGCTGGGAGCGCCCCTCGGGCTGCATTATTCCCAGGCCACACGGGTCCGTCCTTGTGGCATGTATCCCTTTTGCTTATATCTGTGGCTTACCTTGTTGGGGGCGCCCCTCGGGCTGCATCATCCCTAAGCCGCTGGGGCCGGACCCGGTGGCATGTATCTTCCTGCATTTACGTAAGTCGATCTGCTCTTCATGCTTAACCTACCAACTGCTATCACCTGCTCGATCATCGCCTCCCTCAGGGCCTCTACACAAGCACATCGCTGGTGCATGGGTCCGTCCCTGCCATGACTGTCGGCGTTTTGGGAACGGGGGTCCCAGACTTGCCTGCCTGCGGCCCGCAGCATGGCGGAGACAGCAAGGCATATGGCCCATCTTCATCAACAAAGCATCCAAGACCCTCGCAAGGGTCCAAGACTCGCGAGGCAGACGATGCAAGACCTCCTCCCGAGCGGCCTAGTCAGGCAGGCTCACGAGGGGCGGAGATATCAGGCGGGCGCCAGGCGAGCGCCAGCGCGCGCAACGACGATCGACACCAGGCGGGCGCCAGACGAGCGCCAGCGCGCGCAACATCCTTGTTTCCTCTTTGGTGCAAAGGAGGCAAGCGCAGCCGCGGAGTATCGAGTCATCAGGCAAAGGTTGCCATTCCGGTGCAACAAGACCAAGACCATGGACTGCAAGACGGAGGTCATTGTCGAGCCCAAGACGGCGTCACCACCAGAGCTTCGTGCAAGCGAAGACTACTTTTGTCAGGATGGCTCATACTAGCTGTCCCCCTTCAAATTAGCCTGGCATTGTTGGCTCCCTTCCCGCTCGATATTTGGGAAGAGGACCAAGGCCTCTATAAATAGGACTAGCCACCACCATAGTAGGGAGGAAGGAGACCCAGAGATCTCATCAGACCCAGAGAGAGACACAAGTCGGAAAGCACAAGAACACCTCAACCTCAGGAGGTTGTTCTTTCCCTTGTATTGTTCATCATCAGCCCAAGAGGCAATCCACCACCACCACACTGGAGTAGGGTATTACACCATAACGGTGGCCCGAACTAGTATAAACCCCGTGTCTTTCTGTGTTGTGAGTTCGTCGAGTCCGTCCGCATCTTAGCAAGCTAGAGCATAGATCGTTAGGAGGGAAGGACTTCGCGCGCACCCAAGTGTTCGAACCTTAAAGGTTAGCCGGAGCCCCACATCCGACATTTGGCGCGCCAGGTAGGGGTGCGCCGAAGCTTCCTTTCCATCAGTCTGTCGCTCCGTCGTCTTCATGTCGGACGCTCACCGTGCTCGAGCTGAGCGTCGGGCTGCCCTCACCGCCCACATTGCTAAGATGGCTCCCGTCGGCGGGCCACCTCGTCGTTCCCCGTCCCTCGCCGCGAACGCTGCCACCGGACCGGTGGGGAACGAGCAACAGTCGTCCTCACAGCATCCTTTGGTGCAGCAGGACAGCCACACCGCTACTCCATCACTCACCCCTGCTGGTTCTTTGTCCCACGCGCAACGCGCTCCCATGGAGGCGCGGGCCGCACTCATTGCGATGAATGAGCTCCTGCATTACCGCCCCGTCTACGACCTCTATGAGGAGTGGCTCAACCGCGTCGCCAAACTCGTCCGTGCCACAGGGGGCTCTCCGACGCCATCCAACTCTCTGCCTCCCCCTCAACCAGCCACGGGCGACGGGGCTCATGGCATACCTCCACCACCTTAACCCCAAGACGGTGCCTTGGCACCAAGGCGCGCGCCTCCGCGGCGTGATCCACCGCCCCCGGTGCCCGCACGTGAAGAAAGAAGTTGCCAAGAAATCCCGCGGCCGCGAGATACTGCACCGGCGCTCCCCGTGGCACCTCGTCAAGACCGCGTACCACCTGCAGCGGTGCAGCACGAAACTCGTCAAGTCCTAGCTCCACCTCCGAAGCGGGCCCCGGCAACCACGTCGGCTACCGCGCCTTCACCCCTGAGCTGCGTAGCGTTGCCTGGCCAGGCAAGTTCAAGCCAGATCTGCCTCCTTGATACGACGGCACCGCCGACCCCGCGGAGTTCCTGCAGCTCTATGAGTTGAGCATTGAAGTGGCCAACAGTGACGATAAAGTCATGTCGAACTGGTTTCCCATGGCTCTCAAGGATGGGGCCCGTTCCTGGCTCCTGAACCTGCAGCACGGCTCGATCTCCTCCTGGGACGAGATGCGCGACCGCTTCGTCGCCAACTTCCAGGGCACTCGCGGCCGCCCACCGGCCGCGGGCGATCTACCCCGCATCATGCAACAGTCAAGATAAACCCTCCAGAAGTACATCCAGCGCTTCAACAACACCCGCCTCTAGATTCCCAAGGTCATGGACGAAGCCATCATCTGCGCATTCTCAGATGGCGTCCGTCACGTCAAGATGAAGGAAGAGCTGGCTATCCACTAGGAGCTTTGCACATCTCAGGAGCTGTTCAACTTGGCGACCAAGTGCGCGAGAGCTGAGGAGGGGCCCATCTCTCCTTGAGCTGCCAGCTGCAGGAGTGGAGGAGAAGAAGGCCAAGGCCAAGGACACAAAGCGCAAAGAGGTAGTGGTGCTCGCAGCAGAGCCCAACACCAAGTGAGGCAGAGATCAGCCCGAGTCATCCAAGAACGACCGTCCGTTCTACGACTTCCACAACCTGAACACCCACAACACCAGTGAGGCAACGACTGTCAAGGGCTCAGAGCCATACGGGAAGGACGCTTCGGTCGATGCCCCGAGCGCAATGACCAGGGCTACGGCCATGGACGAGGACGCGGAGGCGGGCGCTGGGACGACCGGGGCCCGCGCCAGGAGTGGCGTGACCGGCCTCGTGAGGACCGCTGGCAGGACCAACCTCGCGAGGGCGCCTGGAGGGACCAGCCTCGTGAGGATCGCCCCTAGGGCAATGTCGGTGTTCCCCCATTGCCGCCACCAAGAAGGAACGGCGACCACCACCAGGACGAGGGGGCTAGAGGCTTCGAGGAGCCGCGTGCGATCGCTTGCATCTTGGGTGGAGCTTAGGCCCCAGCCTCACAGCGCATCTTCAAACAGTTCACTCGCGAGGTGAACGCGGCGCTCCCCAAGCTCGAGGCCATGCCCCCGCTTAGGTGCTCCCAATGCGCCATCACCCTCGAATCGGCCGACCATCTCAAGTGCGCAGCCACTGCTGGCACACTCCCTATGTTGTGCTCCCTAGTCATCAGCAATGTGCAGGTCACCAAGACTCTCATCGACGGTGGCGCAGGGCTCAACGTCCTATCCGTCGACACGTTCAACAACCTCCAAGTGCCCTATGAGCAGCTCCAGCCAACCAAGCCTTTCTCAGGAGTGACTGATGGTTCCACCACACCGATAGGGCAAGTCCGCCTGCCTGTCACCTTCGGGGAGCGTAAGAACTACCGCACCTAGCTCATCGACTTCGACGTCGCGCACATCCGCCTGCCGTACAATGCCATCCTCGGGTATCCATCCCTGGCCAAGTTCATGGCAGTCACTCACCATGTCTACAACGTCCTCAAGATGCCAGGAAGCAAGGGAATCATCACGGTCCCATGTGAAGAAAGGGATGCGGTGTGCTCCCTTGAGCGCGCCTTCCAAGCCGCAACAATCGACAACCCTGACAGCAGAAGTGAAGGCCCTCCGGAGACCATTCCCAAGAAGAAGCTGTCGCGCCGCGCAGGACCCCAAGAAGATGGTGTCGCGTCAGGAGCCTCATCAGGATCAGCGCCCACTCTAGGGGCGCCTCCCTCCACCGCATAGGAAAGCGCGCCCGGCGCCCTCCTCAGGCAGGACTTGGGGGCTCCCTCCTCGAGAGCCTCAGACCTTGCCAGCCTCACGAGGGAGGCGCTTGGGCACCACTTGGAAGCGTGCTTCATGGCACACTTTCCTCAGGAGAGCATAGGGAAAGGAGTGCCCACCACCCAGGAGTTCATCAGCAAGACCACCCAACAGCTACAAGATGTGAGAGCCATGCGCGGCGACAACCGCTCACCGAGCGTGGCTCACTATCCAGGCGAGGGTGCTGAACTGCACGTCTGCATCGACATCCGAGGGCTCAAGAGGGCCGCATCTCAGGAACGCTTCTGGCCATCACGTGCGGGCCGTTGTGAGGGTCCACCACAAAGCTACGTTCGCATGCCCTTTGGCTTGTCGAGCGTGGCGTCGACTTACCAATGCAACATGCGACGTGTACTGGCGGCTCAGGAGGCCGGGTACCACGCCGTCCTGGCAGAGATGGCACCGGTCTTCAAGGAACCTCCTGAGCCCCCAGAGCCTCCCGAGGCTCAGGGTCCCGGTGGCTCATGAGGAGCCATTCCTTCAACGCGTGGCTTCAGCTGCACCAACTCTACTTCGTCTACAGAACCAGGTGACATCTTCCAAGTTCATTTAAGCTGGGAGCGCCCCTCGGGCTACATTATTCCCAGGCCACATGGGTCCGTCCCTGTGGCATGTACCCCCTTTGCTTATGTCTTTAGCTTACCTTGTTGGGCGTGCCCCTCGGGCTGCATCATCCCCACGCCCCCTGGGCCAGACCGAGTGGCATGTATCTTCCTGCATTTACCCAAGTCAATCTGCTCTTCATGCATAACCTGCCAACTGCTATCACCTGCTCGATCATCGCCTCCCTCGGGGCCTCTACACAGGCACGACGCTGGTGCATGGGTCCGTCCCTGCCATGACCGACAAATCTGAGTGGCTGAGCTCTGGCTCGCGGCACGGGCCGTGCATGTCACCTCACCAGGCCCTCAGTGCCTTCACTTCATCTGGACCAACCAGCGGCAGGTAGGCGGTGGTAACGGCAAACCATGTTTCTTCTTGTGCCCGTCCACAGGGACCCCACGGGAAGGATAGCAGGTGGCACTGCGAGTCTCCTTTTCTCTCGTGCGATTCGCTTGCGCGTTAAAAGGGGGCTCCTAAGCATCGCGACTCAGGAGCTCTTACTGGCTCTCCAGCCCTCACCCCTGGCCTTGACCATGACATCGCGACCTGGCATACCAGTGGCGGCTGAGCTCGCTCGAGGGCCGGGACCTGAGGATGTAGAGCATTAAGGAGAGCTCGAGAGAAGGAAAACTCGTACGGACCGGCCAAGCTATGTCACGTAAGCTGGCGCGCAGCCCTAGCGCAACACCAGGAATCACCGCAAAGTTAACAAGATAAGTCTCGCCCTGGGATCGGCTAAATATTTGGGCCTAGTAGCCGCTCACACCATGTTGCAACCCCATTGCGGCCAAGTCATCTACCTTTCTTTCCTTACCATAGCCGCTCGGGCGCTACGGGGGACGTCCTGAGCATGGCACCTCAGGGGCTCTTACTAGACCTCGGGCCGCGCACCTCCTAGCCTTGACCACGGCATCGCGACCTGGCATACCAGCGATGGTTGTAGCCGCCTTGCGACCGGGACCTGTCAGCGTAGAGCAACAAGCTATCGCGAGGAAAGAAAGGAGGGACCCAGCCTTAACAGGACACATGTTCATCAAATCTTCATAACAAGGAAGATAAGTACAAAGGCATTACAGATCCTTACATGCCCCCACGGGGTGATTCATGATTCTTTGCAGGAAACAAAAACTGATGCTAAGGGGGATCCTATCTACATCCTCCCGTGGTAGACGCCATTATCAACAATGGGCCACAGGAGGCCGACGCCAACCCCATCCAGATCAGAGGCGGCCGGACGCGCAACCCTGCTCCGAGCACGGCTAGAGCTCGGGGGGACGTAGCTGTCGTCGCTCGTCTCCGGAAACTCGTAGAGCTTAGGAGAACTGCTGGACTCCCAAGGCCTGCTCTGCTGCAGTGGACACGAGCGGGGCACGCACCCGCCTCGCGTTCTTCTCCGGAGCAACACTCCACGCAACGGCCCTCGGCGTCAAAGACCTTGAAGAAAAGGGTGGAGGCACCTTCGTACTCGAAGTGGATCGCGAGGGCGCCCCTCGCACGACAGACCCGTGCGACCTCACCCCAGCCGCGAGTCATGAAGATCTTGCTAGTAGGGACCGCTTCAATCTTCGCTGCAGTCGCCGGAGCGCTGCACTCAGCGTGCTGCAGCCAGAGCTCGAGAGGCCCCCTCGGCGGCATCATGTCAGAGAAGAACCGCGGGAAGCGCATCCAGGAGCTCGGAGGCGTCGGCACCCACAGCACCAACTCACACGAGGAGTCCGCGGCATGGACGGCACGCATCGCCGTGGCACGGCGACCCCGGATGCAGCATGGGCGGTGTTGCTCGTCACTTCGTCCTCCCGAGCCCTCGACTTGGGCGTACAAGGGTAGCGGGTACCCTGGAGGAGGCCGCTCGCACCGAGGCCTCGTCACCACCTGGATCGCCACTTCATCGCGGTGATGGATCGACCTCTTCTTCGGCGGGAGTAGCTCCGGGATATCCCGGGGGGGCTTTCACCTTCTCTTCGGCGGAGAACCTTCTGATAGGCGCCATTGGAGCAAGCAATGAGGAGAAGAAGAAGCGAGCAAGCAAGGAAGAGATGGGCAACTGCATGACTTTTGGGGGCCCGCAATGCACCGAACATGACCCTTGGCTTCGCCGTGAAGCCAAGCCCGCGCGCACCTTGGGCCCGGGGGCTACTATCGGTGTTCTGGGAACGGGGGTCCCCAGACTTGCCTGCCTGCGGCCCGCAGCGTGGCGGAGCCAGCCGCCCGTACGGCCCATCTTCATCAACAAAGCATCCAAGACCCTCGCGAGGCTCCAAGCCTCACGACGCGGACGATGCAAGACCTCCTCCCGAGCGGCCTAGTCAGGCAGGCTCGTGAGGGGCGGACATATCAAGGCGAGGCGAACCTCACAAGGCTCTCGTGACATGAGCCATGACGATTGACACCAGGCGGGCGCCAGCGCTGGCTGCGTCCTTGTTTCCTCTTTGGTGCAAAGGAGGCAAGCGCAGCCGCGGAGTACCGAGGCATCAGGCAAAGGTTGCCATTCCGGTGCAACAAGACCAAGACCATGGACTGCAAGACGGAGGTCATCGTGAAGCCCAAGACGGCATCACCACCAGAGCTTTGTGCAGGCGAAGACTACTTTGGTCAGGATGGCTCGTACTAGCTGCCCCCCTTCAAATTAGCCCACCATTGTTGGCTCCCTTCCCGCTCGATATTTGGGAAGAGGACCAGGGCCTCTATAAAAAGGACTAGCCACCACCATAGTAGGGAGGAAGGAGACCAAGAGATCTGATCAGACCCAAAGAGAGACACAAGTACGAAAGCACAAGAACACCTCAACCTCAGGAGGTTGTTCCTTCCCTTGTATTATTCATCATCAGCCCAAGAGGCAATCCACCACCACCACACTGGAGTAGGGTATTGCACCACAACGGTGGCCCGAACTAGTATAAACCCCGTGTCTTTCTGTGTTGTGAGTTCGTCGAGTCCATACGCAAGATCTTAGCGAGCTAGAGCGTAGATCGGTAGGAGGGAAAGACTTCGTGCACACCCAGTGTTCAAACCTTAAGGGTTAGCCGGAGCCCCACATCCAACAACGACCGACAAATCTGAGTGGTCGAGCTCTGGCTCGCTGCATGCGCCGTGCACGTCACCTCACTAGGCCCTCGGTGCCTTCACTTCATCCGGACCAACCAACGGCAGGCAGGCGACAGTTATGGCAAACCATGTGTCTTCTTGTGTCTGTCCACAGGGACCCTGCGGGAAGGATAGCAGGCGGCACCGCGAGTCTCCTTTTCTCTCGTGCGATTCGCTTGCGCGTTAAAAGGGGGGCTCCTGAGCATCGCGACTCAAGAGCTCTTCCTGGCTCTCCAACCCTCACCCCCTGGCCTTGACCACGACATCACGACCTGGCATACCTGTGGCGGCTGAGCTCGCTCGAGGGCCGGGACATAAGGACGTAGAGCACTAAGAAGAGCTCAGGAGAAGGAAAACACGTACGGACAGGCCTAGCTATGTTGCGTAAGTTGGCACGTAGCCCTGGCGCAACATCAGGAATCATCGCGAAGTCAGCAAGATAAGTCTCGCCCTCGGATCGGCTAAATATTAGGGCCTAGTAGTCGCTCACACCATGCCGCAACCCCATTGCGGCCAAGTCATCGTCCTTTCTTTCCTTACCATGGCCGCTTGGGCGCTAAGGGGGACCTCCTGAGCATCGCGACTCAGGGGTTGTTACTGGACCTTGGGCCGCGCACCTCCTGGCCTTGACCATGGCATCGCAACCTGGCATACCAGCGACGGTTGTAGCCGCCTTGGGACGGGGACCCATCAGCATAGAACAACAAGCTATCGCGAGGAAAGAAAGGGGGGACCGAGCCTTAACGGGACACGCGTTCATCAAATCTTCGTAACAGGCAAGATAAGTACAAAGGCATTGCAGATCCTTACATGCCCCCACGGGGTGATTCATGATTCTTTGCAGGAAACAAAAACTGATGCTAAGGGGGATCCTATCTACATCCTCCCGTGGTAGACGCCATTATCAACAATGGGCCACAGGAGGCCGACGCCAACCCCATCCAGATCAGAGGCGGCCGGACGCGCAACCCTGCTCCGAGCACGGCTAGAGCTCGGGGGGACGTAGCTGTCGTCGCTCGTCTCCGGAAACTCGTAGAGCTTAGGAGAACTGCTGGACTCCCAAGGCCTGCTCTGCTGCAGTGGACACGAGCGGGGCACGCACCCGCCTCGCGTTCTTCTCCGGAGCAACACTCCACGCAACGGCCCTCGGCGTCAAAGACCTTGAAGAAAAGGGTGGAGGCACCTTCGTACTCGAAGTGGATCGCGAGGGCGCCCCTCGCACGACAGACCCGTGCGACCTCACCCCAGCCGCGAGTCATGAAGATCTTGCTAGTAGGGACCGCTTCAATCTTCGCTGCAGTCGCCGGAGCGCTGCACTCAGCGTGCTGCAGCCAGAGCTCGAGAGGCCCCCTCGGCGGCATCATGTCAGAGAAGAACCGCGGGAAGCGCATCCAGGAGCTCGGAGGCGTCGGCACCCACAGCACCAACTCACACGAGGAGTCCGCGGCATGGACGGCACGCATCGCCGTGGCACGGCGACCCCGGATGCAGCATGGGCGGTGTTGCTCGTCACTTCGTCCTCCCGAGCCCTCGACTTGGGCGTACAAGGGTAGCGGGTACCCTGGAGGAGGCCGCTCGCACCGAGGCCTCGTCACCACCTGGATCGCCACTTCATCGCGGTGATGGATCGACCTCTTCTTCGGCGGGAGTAGCTCCGGGATATCCCGGGGGGGCTTTCACCTTCTCTTCGGCGGAGAACCTTCTGATAGGCGCCATTGGAGCAAGCAATGAGGAGAAGAAGAAGCGAGCAAGCAAGGAAGAGATGGGCAACTGCATGACTTTTGGGGGCCCGCAATGCACCGAACATGACCCTTGGCTTCGCCGTGAAGCCAAGCCCGCGCGCACCTTGGGCCCGGGGGCTACTATCGGTGTTCTGGGAACGGGGGTCCCCAGACTTGCCTGCCTGCGGCCCGCAGCGTGGCGGAGCCAGCCGCCCGTACGGCCCATCTTCATCAACAAAGCATCCAAGACCCTCGCGAGGCTCCAAGCCTCACGACGCGGACGATGCAAGACCTCCTCCCGAGCGGCCTAGTCAGGCAGGCTCGTGAGGGGCGGACATATCAAGGCGAGGCGAACCTCACAAGGCTCTCGTGACATGAGCCATGACGATTGACACCAGGCGGGCGCCAGCGCTGGCTGCGTCCTTGTTTCCTCTTTGGTGCAAAGGAGGCAAGCGCAGCCGCGGAGTACCGAGGCATCAGGCAAAGGTTGCCATTCCGGTGCAACAAGACCAAGACCATGGACTGCAAGACGGAGGTCATCGTGAAGCCCAAGACGGCATCACCACCAGAGCTTTGTGCAGGCGAAGACTACTTTGGTCAGGATGGCTCGTACTAGCTGCCCCCCTTCAAATTAGCCCACCATTGTTGGCTCCCTTCCCGCTCGATATTTGGGAAGAGGACCAGGGCCTCTATAAAAAGGACTAGCCACCACCATAGTAGGGAGGAAGGAGACCAAGAGATCTGATCAGACCCAAAGAGAGACACAAGTATGAAAGCACAAGAACACCTCAACCTCAGGAGGTTGTTCCTTCCCTTGTATTATTCATCATCAGCCCAAGAGGCAATCCACCACCACCACACTGGAGTAGGGTATTGCACCACAACGGTGGCCCGAACTAGTATAAACCCCGTGTCTTTCTGTGTTGTGAGTTCGTCGAGTCCATCCGCAAGATCTTAGCGAGCTAGAGCGTAGATCGGTAGGAGGGAAAGACTTCGTGCACACCCAGTGTTCAAACCTTAAGGGTTAGCCGGAGCCCCACATCCAACAACGACCGACAAATCTGAGTGGTCGAGCTCTGGCTCGCTGCATGCGCCGTGCACGTCACCTCACTAGGCCCTCGGTGCCTTCACTTCATCCGGACCAACCAACGGCAGGCAGGCGACAGTTATGGCAAACCATGTGTCTTCTTGTGTCTGTCCACAGGGACCCTGCGGGAAGGATAGCAGGCGGCACCGCGAGTCTCCTTTTCTCTCGTGCGATTCGCTTGCGCGTTAAAAGGGGGGCTCCTGAGCATCGCGACTCAAGAGCTCTTCCTGGCTCTCCAACCCTCACCCCCTGGCCTTGACCACGACATCACGACCTGGCATACCTGTGGCGGCTGAGCTCGCTCGAGGGCCGGGACCTAAGGACGTAGAGCACTAAGAAGAGCTCAGGAGAAGGAAAACACGTACGGACAGGCCTAGCTATGTTGCGTAAGTTGGCACGTAGCCCTGGCGCAACATCAGGAATCATCGCGAAGTCAGCAAGATAAGTCTCGCCCTCGGATCGGCTAAATATTAGGGCCTAGTAGTCGCTCACACCATGCCGCAACCCCATTGCGGCCAAGTCATCGTCCTTTCTTTCCTTACCATGGCCGCTTGGGCGCTAAGGGGGACCTCCTGAGCATCGCGCCTCAGGGGTTGTTACTGGACCTTGGGCCGCGCACCTCCTGGCCTTGACCATGGCATCGCAACCTGGCATACCAGCGACGGTTGTAGCCGCCTTGGGACGGGGACCCATCAGCATAGAACAACAAGCTATCGCGAGGAAAGAAAGGGGGGACCGAGCCTTAACGGGACACGCGTTCATCAAATCTTCGTAACAGGCAAGATAAGTACAAAGGCATTGCAGATCCTTACATGCCCCCACGGGGTGATTCATGATTCTTCGCAGGAAACAAAAGTTGATGCTAAGGGGAATCCTATCTACATCCTTCCGTGGCGGACGCCATCATCAACGGTGGGCCACGGGAGGCTAGCGCCAACCCCATCCAGATCAGCGGCGACGGCAGCCGAACGCCGCAGCCCTGCTCTGAGCGCGACGAGAGCTCGGGGGCACGTAGCTGTCATCGCTTGTCTCCGGAGTCTCGTAGAGCTCAGGAGAGCTGCTGGACTCCCAAGGGCTGCTGCTGCTGGAGTGGTCGCGAGCGGAGTGTGCATCAGCCTCGTGCTCCTCTCCGGAGCAGCACTCCAGGCGGCGGCCCTCGGCGTCGAAAACCTTGAAGAAAAGCGTGGAGGCGCCGTCGTACTCGAAGTGGATCGTGAGGGCGCCCCTCACACAACAAACCTGTGCGACCTCACCCCAGCCGCGAGTCATGAAGATCTTGCCTGTGGGGACCGCTTCGATCTCCGCTCCTGTCACCGGAGCGCTGCAGTCGGCGTGCTGCAGCCAGATCTCGAGAGGCCCCCTCAGCGGCATCACGTCGGAGAAGAACCGCGGGAAGCGGATCCAGGAGCTTGGAGGCATCGGCGACCACAGAACCAACTCACGCGAGGAGTCTGCGGCGTGGACGGCACGCGTCGCCGTGGCGCGGCAACCCCGGATGCGGCATGGGCGGCGCTGCTCATCACTTCGTCCTCCCGAGCCCTCGGCTTGGGTATACAGGGGTAGAGGATACCCTGTAGGAGGCCGCTCGCACCAAGGCCTCATCACCACCTGCATCGCCGCTTCATCGCGGTGATGGATCGACCTCTTCTTTGGCGGGAGTAGCTCCGAGACATCCCGGGGTGCTTTCCCCTTCTCTTCAGCGAAGAACCTTCTGATAGGCGCCATTGGAGCAAGCTGTAGAGCAAGGAGGAACAAGCAAGCAAGCGAGGAAGAGATGGGCGACGGGGGCTCCGCCCCCCCCTCTCCATTTATAGTGGAAGAAGGCCAACCGGCACCTCCCATGGTCACAGGTAATGATGGTTTCCCTTGCATGTCGCAGGGACTTGTGAAGTCATGCAGTTGTCGAGGCAGCATGGGGAAGCGGAGACGCCCACGACCTATGGACCTCCACGCGTCAACCGAGGTCGCAGGCTTTTGGGGCCCGCGGTGCTCCGAACTTGACCCTTGGCTTCGCCGTGAAGCCAAGCCCGAGCGCACCTTGGGCCCGGGGGATGCTGTCGGTGTTCTGGGAATGGGGGTCCCCAGACTTGCCTGCCTGCGGCCCGCGGCGTGGCGGAGCCTGCAGGTCGTATGGCCCATCTTCACCAACAAAGCATCCAAGACCCTCGTGAGGGTCCAGGCCTCACGAGGCGGACGACGCAAGACCTCCTCCCGAGCGGCCTAGTCAGGCAGGCTCGCGAGGGGCAGAGATATCAAGGCGAGGCGAACCTCATGAGGCTCTCGTGACGTGAGCCATGACGATCGGCACCAGGCGAGCGCCGGCGAACGCAGCGTCCTTGTTTCCTCTTTGGTGCAAAGGGGGCAGGCACAGCCGCGGAGTACCGAGGCATCAAGCAAAGGTTGCCATTTCGATGCAACAAGACCAAGACCATGGACTGCAAGACGGAGGTCATCGTGGAGCCCAAGACGACGCCACCTCCAGAGCCTTTCACAGGCGCAGACTACCTTTTGTCAGGATAGCTTGTACTAGCTGTCCCCCTTTAAATTAGGCCGCCGTTGTTGGCTCCCTTCCAGCTCAATATTTGGGAAGAGGACCAGGGCCTCTATAAATAGGACTAGCCACCACAGTAGAGAAGGGAGATCTCATCAGACTCAGAGAGATCTCATCGGACCCAGAGATACACACAAGTCCGAAAGCACAAGAACAGCTCAACCTCACGAGGTTGTTCTTCCCATGTATTGTTCATCATCAGCCCAAGAGGTATTCCACCACCACCACACTGGAGTAGTGTATTACACCACAACGGTGGCCCGAACCAGTATAAACCCCCGTGTCTTTCTGTGTTGTGAGTTCGTCGAGTTCGTCCGCAAGATCTTAGCGAGCTAGAGCATAGATCGGTAGGAGGGAAAGACTTCGCGTGAACCCCAGTGTTCGAACCTTAAGGGTTTGCCGAAACCCCACATCCGACTCCATCATGCAAGCATTTAACCAACTGGATGCAATGGAACATGCATAACAACGGTACTCAGGACAAACGGCAGTCATGCACCGAAGACCAACATCAACATGTACTACTAGCAAGCATAAGCATATGAAAGGAATACCAGCAACTAGCAGGGCATATTAACCAGGTGCATATCAACATAGCAAGAAAGTAAGCACTAACCCAGAAGCATTACCGAAACAACGATAACCATATTTTAAACAAGCAAACAGTTAATAAATATTGAAGTTGAAAACCATGGCTACTGCATGACTATCATGCAAGTGGGCATCGTGGCTTGCCTGGGGTGACGGAGACTCTGGGAAGAAGTGCGGTGAAGCCGCGGAACGAAACGCCGGGCGGTTCTTTCTCAAAGGGACTGATTAGAGGCCAGGGAAAAATAGTCATTTTCACTGTGATACCACCTAGTGAAAATGTTACCAAAAGATAGAGCTCGACGAGACGAAGAAGTGAGCGCTGGTTTCACCTTGATCGGAGTTACGGTGGAAAAGTTGTGAGGTGTTGGAGATCAGGGACCAATCTGTGAATAAACTTCAGCAAACAGGCCCCTGGGAGGAAAAACAGAAAATGTATTTCAGACAATACGCTTTCAAAAGAGAGAAAGGGCATTCTTTACCCAAGTAGAGAGCAATACGCCTTCCCGAAACATACTTCTTCCTAAAGCACCGCAAGAATATGTTTTCGTATAAAGGAAGACGTATACCACGAAATACAGTTCCACTTACCACGTGGCCAGGGACGGGGTCAACGCGTGGTGAGGCTGGCAGGTGGAGTCCCCGCGCGGGGGAGAGGGGTCGGCCTGGCGCGTCTTCTTCCTTGTTCGCTTGGCCCTGAGCGAGACAGAGGGAAAGACGAGGTAGGGCGAAGCCGGTGGTGGCCTGGCCGGCTGCGGCCACCGTTTGCCGAGGCGAGGCCACCGGCGTGTGCGCAGGGTTGTTCCTCCTCCGTTCAAGCGAAGAGCGGCCTCCGGGGAGGCTTGGAACGGTGGCGACGGGCGGCGACCCGAGGAGGACAGATAGGCGTGGGAGGAGGTGGAGCTCGGTGAAGCAGGGCACTGCGGCGAGGGGTGATGGGTGTGGCAGCTCTACGGGAGGTGGGGAGCACTCTGGTGGGGGCGGGGAGTCACGAGGAGGCTCGGGACGACCGGACGAGCTGGAGGCTGAATGGCGGATGCGGCGGCCGGACTCGGGGCATGCAGATGTGGTGCTCTCCGGCGATGAACAAGGGGTAGGGCGACTCGTGGAGACGAGGGGAAGCTCGTGGATAGCTCTGGAGGAGAGGAGAGGGGCTAGGTTCGCCGGAACCGAGGAGCAACCGAGGCGGCCATGGCGATCAAAAGCGAACTCTGGCGAGATCGGGCGACTCTGGTGGTCGAGGAGGCTTAGGGAGGGGCTGGTGAGGAGCGGGGGACCTCAGGCATGCTATATATAGCCGCGGGGAGGGCTCTAGGGCAACACTAGCAAGCTTGTGCAGTGCTCCAGTGGTGGACAGAGGTTGGGCATGGCATGGGCATGGCGTTTGTGACGCATTTCAGGCGAACCACGACGAGGCAGCGACACAGTGAGATGAAGTCGATCACGGGGTAGCTCCAGGACATGGTTTCACGTCGAGACGAGGAGGGAGGAGACGAGCACAGTGGCCCGATCGAGCCAGAGCTTGCACTATGTGTGACGCCAGTGTGATCACCACGGGCACTAGTGCAAACGGCACGTTCTAGCCGGGCCGACCATGCCAAGTAGATAGACCATCATATCCTCAGTTAAGATGAGGAAATAAATCGGTCCAGGGGCAAAGAAGAGATTTGCACTGAGCTCCAAAGTAAATCAACGGGAAGGTGCTTGTAACTTGCTGTGGTGACACCAGCTTGGTAACATGGTAAATAATTTGCCTGGTGATGATCACACACTAAGGTGATTAAAATGGCAAAGTTGCAGCTCAAGAAGAGGAGTTTAGCTAGTGGTTGCTGTAGAAACCACTATAATGGCTAGAATTAGGGATTTGGATGATGCACTCACATGGAGAGGCAAGTGGAGCTGAAATTGGTCATGGCATAATTATTTGAAGGTATGAAGATGCTCAAAATGTTTCACACCATTTGGATGAACCCAAATAGCACTTGCTTCATATAGCTTTGCTCTGGACAGAAACTTGGAAAAATTGCACAGGGCAAATGGATTAACTAATTGATCTAAAACTTGGTGACGGGAGTTGATATAGGTAGAAGCATGTTCTGGTAAAGTTTAAGCTCAATTGAAGCAATATAAAAGATAGTTGCTTCACAAACTAAAAATCTAACCAGAAACTAAGATTTGGAGCTGGGATCACATAGATAAGTTAAATGAGCTCATATTTGGTGGAGAGTCATTATTTGATCATATGAAGGACCTTGCAAAGTTTCACCTCATTTGGATATGCCTGGCTTGTACTTCCTTCACAATCACTTCACTCAGACAGGAACATTGAAACTTTGCTCAGGAATATTTACTAAGAAATTTAGTTGAATTTTGGCAAGAGGCTATTATTTTGACAGGAAAAGATTTCCAAGAAGTTTGGGTTGAATTGGGCAAAGATAAATGGCACTTGCTTCACAAACTGCCATTCAGGACAAAACAGAAAAGGAATTAATTGAGCATGATTGGAAACATGGCCAATGAAATATTTTGCAATATTTGAGGAAGATATGACCCAAAAAAATTATGAGAATTATTTGGGAATTTTAGGAGTTAGAGAAATATAGGTTGCTTCACAACCTAGGGTTTTAAGGGTTATTCCTTTATCAGAAAAGGCATGTTCCCAATAAAAAGAATATTGGGTTAGGTCAAGGATGGAAATGACACGATCTTGGGATGATGATGAGGGTGACAAGCCACTATAAAACCTAGAAAGACATGATCTTCCCACGTATCAGAACCACATAGCCATGGAAAAGCAAATCAAAGCAGGAAATCCAAGAAAATCAAAGGAAAAAGAAAAGGGCAAAAATCCAGGCTGTTACAGCTTTGGGCACTGGAGCTGCCTTACTAACTGCTCTTGTTTGGGAGCTCTGTGGTGGAGATTGTGCTGTGTCAATAGGAACTAGTTTACTATCTGCTGGGTTGGGGTTAGATTGGGTGAAGCTGGTTCTCTGTCCATTGCAGTAGGGGTAAAATTTGTGAGAGTCTGGGTTATGTGTGCTAGGGCTGGTTCTTGTGCATGTACAACCGGGGTGCTATATCCACCAAGGGGTAGCACTGTTTTATTTGAAGACTGTGTTTTTACTCCGCTAGATACTGCCATCACCCACTCCAATTCAAATAGGTGATAAATAGGAAACATAATTGAATGTACAGACATTGTGTGAGAGATAGATGCAATAGATAGTGTGAAAAAAGGGCATTAAATAATTGACATGTATAATGTTTAACTAAAATGGATAGCATGAGATAATTTCACATATATGATGTCTATCTAAACTGGATAGCATAGCATAACATAATTCAAAGATATGATGACTAACTAAACATGATCGCATGACGTAATTCACATACATGTTATCTAAGTAACCATGATCGCATGATTTAATTCACATATGTGATTTATATGCTAAGCAGAGGGCATTCGCATATATGATGTCTGAACTAAGAACATGGTGTTGAATATTGTGTATATGATGTCTAAACTATGCAATGCAAGACACCATATGCATGATATGAGATGTAGAACTGTGCCAAGTTAGAGCATCTGCCTCGGTGGTGGAATAGGACTGGTCATCTGTCTCTGAATCCATCTCTGAGGAGCTATCGGGACCTAGCAAGAGATCTGCTTTGACAGGTAGCACTGTCTTCTCTAAAGGCCTTGTTTTCACTCCAGATTTTTCCATCACCCACTCAAATGGCTGATTCACAGGAAGAGTAGTTTAATGTACAAACATTGTCGACAAATGGAAATTTAATGAAGAAAAGGATGGGCTATATATCATTCAAATATATGATGCCTGGTTAAACAGGATGGCATTGCACATTTCACATATATTATGGCTGGCTAAAAGACATGAGACTGCATAATTCCCATATATGATATTGAAACTAAATAGGTGGCATTACAGAACATGTCTAAACTAAGCAGAAGACATATATGATGTCGAAAGTAGGCACTGCAAGGCAACATATGCATGATATGACTAACATCATCATGCCAAGTTGGAGCAAACACCTTGGGGGTAAATAGGAGTGGTCAGCTGCGTCTGAATCCGCCTCAGAACGGAAATCTGCCTCTGATCAATATGGAGAGGGGGGAGGGTTTGCCATTGAACCCACCATGGAGCGAAGTCTGGATGAAATTGTATTGCCACGCAAAACTCTTCTCTTTTAGTCTACATGTTCAGCATGACTGTGTACAATATCTGACATGCATACAAAAAAATAGTGAGATTATGTAAGGACAGCATGCAGAAATCTAGAGTAATGGTAACAACCAGTGGATGGATCCAAAAATAACAGATGATGATTGCTTTACTATTTGTTTCCCACCCAAGATGAACAACATAGGCATACCCTAGGTGAACCAGATATTAGATAGAGAGACTATTCATTGTTGCCTCGATATGTGCCCCACAACTAATTTAGAACTCAAGTTTCAACATCAATTTGGACCTGACTTGGAGTCTAAGAGGTGAACAGGATAATAAAGTAGCAGGTAATATTAAGAAATTCATAGCATAAGTAGAAACAAAAGAGTGGGACCTCTCTTGTGGACCCGTGTACTCCTCAGGTTCATCTGCTGAGTCGATGATGGTGATGCCATTGTGGTGGGTGCCGGCGGCAGGGAAGGAAATCTGAGGCAACAAAAGATGGTCAGGAGTCATGATGTCTGGTTTGGTGGATGCTTCTGTCGATGGAGTAGCTCAGGTGAGGTGGACGACGTCGTGGTAGGAGCAGGACAAACCACACAAAGTTTTCTTCGACACCTACATGTAACTGAAGTAATTCTGTAAGGGCTCATTTGGCTTGCATGATTCTAAAAATGCAGGGATAGGAGGAAAACACCAGAATAGGATAGGAATGCACATGGGAAACAAAGCATTTGTGAACACATGATTTCTATCAACTTGGGTGTTTGGTTTACAGGAAAAGGAGGAGCAGAGGAATGCAAAGAAACATGGCCAAAATAAAGTGAAACCATATGAAAGTGTGTACAGTTAGAATGTTATTCTGCCACTAATGCACTTGGTCTTGTTTTCATGCATAGGATTTTGAAAAGTAGGTCCAGGTGGATGTTTTGCTGCATTCCTTTCAAAAAAATGCATGAATAATTGAATAGTAGAGTGGCATAGGAAAATTTCCTATTGCTATGTTTTTCTGTTGAACCACAATAGCCTTAATGGATCGACATGAATGCAGAGTAATAATTGATGCGACAAGTACAACCTCTTTGCCGTAGCCGTGTGGACCTCGGCATCATTGGGTTGGTCGCTGAAGAAGTTGAGGCAGAGGTGGCTGTCGGAGGTGTGGAGCAAGATCTGAGGAATCTGTAGACAGCGTGCTCCGGTGAGCCGTAAGACGTCAAGGCTGAAGTAGCAGAAGATAGACATCGTCAATCTCAAGTGGGATTCTAATGGCATCTCCAATAGATGATGTAAATGCATTACCAAAAGTGATAGATGTAAAATTCACATCTCCAAAAACCACCTGACTACAATAGATGAGGTAAAAACTGTTGACTGTGAACTTAACTGTCAAAACTGAAATTTACTGTGGAATCTGAATGTTACTGTCGAAACTGAACGCAATGGTAGCAGAGAGGCACTTCACATGGGATAGTTTAGGGAGGGCCTGCACTTCATCTTCAACCTGCACCCCCCTGAGCCGCCAGCCACCAACGGCTGAACCCCGCGCCACCTCGCCGCCCCGAAACAACTACCCACCGCCGGCCCGCCGCCGCCTCGCTGCCCCGAAACAACTCCCCACCGCCGGTCCGCCACCGCCTCGCCGCCCCGAAACAACTCCCCACCATCGGTCCGCCGCCGCCTCGCCGCCCCGAAACAACTCCCCACTGTCGGTCCGCCGCCGCCCCGGCCAGCCCTCTAGCCCCCCCCACGCCAAGCTTTTTCTCTGGCGATCCCCACACCACCGCCCCACCACCGCCCCACCACCGCCAGCAATCCTCACCCGTGCAAAAGCGGGTCATGAGGCTTGTTAATGCTGCCATTGTTCTCAGCTTTTCTTGGCCGAGGTGTCTGGCAAGCCATTCGTCACTGACGCTATGCTTAAAAGCTGCCAAGGCTTCGGCGTCCGGACAGTCAACTATTTGGTTCTTTTTAGTAAGAAACCTGTTCCAAAGGTTTCAGGCTGACTCTCCGGGCTGTTGAGTTATATGACTCAAATCGTCCACGTCCGGAGGTCGGACATAAGTCCCTTGAAAATTTGCCCGAAAAGCATCTTCGAGCTCTTCCCAGCTTCCAATGGAGTTTTCCGGGAGGCTTTTAAGCCAGTGCCGAGCTGGCCCTTTGAGTTTGAGGGGTAAGTATTTAATGGCGTGGAGATCGTCTCCTCGAGCCATATGGATGTGGAGGATATAGTCCTCAATCCAGACCCCAGTTTCTGTTGTTCTGTCGTATGCCTCTATGTTTACGGGTTTGAATCCCTCTGGAAATTCATGGTCCAGCACCACATAGATGAAACATAGGGGGTGTGCGGCGCCCCTGTATTTGGGCGTGTCGTGGTGTTGGAATGTTTGGTGTGTTTCATCGTGTGCTGGAGTGCGCTTGCGCGGTCCATAGATGGATCTAGTTGCTCCGTCCTTTTGATGCAAGCACTTGCGTGGATCACGTCTTGGCTTCTGTCCGGCGTTGCTTGCCGCTCCATGTTGGCCGTGAGGTCGTCTATCCGGCCGGCTGCCCGTTTTAATTTTTCGTTGCGGGGGATCTAAGGCCTCCTCATCGAATTCAGGTAGCAACTTCTGCTTCGGGTAGCTCTTGGTGAGGCGATTACCGCCATACTTCGCTGCTGTGTTGAGTACTTTACTCCATCTGATTTGGAGTATGTCTTGTGCTGCCTTGAGCATTTGCTTCTGCCTTTTTAGACTCCTCACGGTGGGAACAAGCCTTTGATGGACACTTTGTTGCTCCGGACGTCTGTCCGGTGTTATGTCCTCCGGACTATTATCCTTGACAGAGTTGGTTTGTTCGGTTTGATTCTCCGCGTTGTCGTGGTCTCGCAGTGGTTCGCCCTGCTCTAACGCTGGGTCTGTATGATCATTATTTCTGTCAAGGTGGGATTTGGGGCGGCGCTGCCGCTTTGACTGCTTCTCGAGGGGACAGCCCTTCGTTGCGTCCTTCCGTTCCACGTCGTCATTTTCCTTTGGTGTGTCCACCATGTATACATGATGTGATGAGGTGGATGTCCAGTGCCCTATGGGCAGTGGTTCCTCTTTGTCTCTCGCATCGTCGTCCATACCGTCGATGTTTTCAGAGTCGAAGTCGAGCATGTCGGTTAAATCATCGACAGTGGTTACTAAGTGGGTGGTGGGTGGGTCACGAATTTCTTCGTCGTCCGCATCCCAGTCCTGCCGGACATAGTTCGGCCAGGATCCTCCTGACAAGGAGAGAGACCTTAATGAGTTCAGTATGTCGCCAAAGGGTGAGGGCTGAAAAATATCCGCGAAGGTAAGCTCCATGATCGGCGCCCAATTGGATTCGATGGGAACGGGCGCGGGCGGTTCGGAGTCCGTGGCCGGAGAAGGATCCGGCAGTTTAACGACACCGCTCTTGTGTAAGGTAAGGTCGATGTTTGGCTCGATCGCCGCTGAGGGTAAGGCCTCCGTGGCGGGGTCCATCCACCCGTCCATGGACGACGCAACTGGCTCCGAATTGAGGGTCGGAGCGGCTGACGGTGCGATCTCCTGGACACTGTCCGATGGTAGAGCTAAATCGTACTCATCGTGACCGCATGACGCACAAGGCAGAGGCTCGAATCCGTCAAAGATCAAGTCTCCACGGATATCGGCCGTGTAGTTTAAGCTTCCAAACCTGACCTGGTGGCCAGGGGCGTAACTTTCAATCTGCTCCAGATGGCCAAGCAAATTGGCCTGCAGTGCGAAGCCGCCGAATATGAAGATCTGTCCGGGGAGAAAAGTCTCACCCTGGATTGCATCGCCATCGATGATAGTAGGATCCATCAAGCCTAACGGTGATGACACAGAGGAACTCTCAATGAAAACACCAGTGTCGGTGTCAAAACCGGCGGATCTCGGGTAGAGGGTCCCGAACTGTGTGTCTAGGCGGGATGGTAACATGAGGCAGGGAACATGATGTTTTACCCAGGTTCGGGCCCTCTCGATGGAGGTAAAACCCTGCGTCCTGCTTGATTAATATTGATGTAACGCCCTCGATGCGGCTATATCTCCTACATGTCAAAGCACGACTTAGAGGCATAACCGCATTGAAAGCAATGTCGCAAGTAAGGTAATCTTCACAACAACCCATGTAAATAGATAATAGGGGAAAAAGGTACATAGTTGGCTTACACTCGCCACGTCACACAAGGTACATAAATAACATTACAATCATCCAATACACTCATGGTCCAACTACGGTACCAAAATAAAAGATCAACCCCAACAAGCGACATGGTCCCGATCGCCCCAACTGGGCACCACTACTGATCATCTGGGAAAGACACATAGTAATGACGAGAGGCTTCATCAAACTCCCACTTGAGCTCAAGCGCATCATCTGGAACGGAATCATCGGGCCCTGCATCTGGTTTGGAAGTAATCTGTGAGCCAAGGGGACTCAACAATCTCGCACCCTCGTGATCAAGACTATTTAAGCTTATAGGTAAGGCAAGGTAATATGTGGAGCTGCAGCAAGCGACTAGCATATTTGGTGGCTAACCTGTTCGCAAAAGAGAGCGAGAAGAGAAGGCAAAGCATGAACAAAAAACTATAGAACAACCTACGTCAAACATTACTCCAACACCGTGTTCACTCCCCAGACTCCGCCGAGAAGAGACCATCATGGTTACTCATGCAATTGATTCATTTTAATTAAGTTAAGGTTCAAGTTATCTACAACCGGACATTAACAAATTCCCATCTGCCCATAACTGCGGGCATGGCTTTCGAAAGTTCAAATCCCTGCAGGGGAGTCCCAACTTAGCCCATCACAAGCTCTCACGGTCAACGAAGGATAATCCTTCTCCCGAGACATTCCGATCAGACTCGGCATCCCGGTTCTACAAGACATCCTCGACAAGGGTAAAACTAAACCAGCAACACCACCTAGATGTGCCGACAAATCCCGATAGGAGCTGCACATATCTCATTCTCAGGGCACACCGGATGAGCAAGATGTCAGGTAGGCCAGCCCAGAGTTGCCCCAAGTAGCCCCGGACATCGCTCAGTTGGACCAACACTTAGAGAAGCACTGGCCCGGGGGGGGGGGTTAAAAATAAGATGACCCTTGAGTCCGCGAAACCCAAGGGAAGAAGGCTAGGTGGAAAATGGTAAAACCAAAGTTGGGCATTGCTAGAAGAGTTTTATTCAAGGCGAACTGTCAAGGGGTTCCCATTATCACCCAACCGCGTAAGGAACGCAAAATTCGGGAACATAACACCAATATGATAGAAACTAGGACGACAAGAGTGGAACAAAACACTAGGCAAAAGGCCGAGACTTCCACCCTTTACCAGTATATAGATGCATTAAGATAACAAGATAATATAATGATATCCCAATAATAAACAATGTTCCAACAAGGAACGATCTCCCATCTTCACCTGCAACTAGCAACACCATAAGAGGGGCTGAGCAAAGCGGTAACATAGCCAATCAACGGTTTGCTAGGACATGGTGGGTTAGAGGTTTGACATGGCAATTTGGGGGCATTATAAGCAAGTGGTAGGCATCATAGCATAGGCATAGCAAAAGAGCGAGCATCTAGCAAGCAAAGATAGAAGTGACTTCGAGGGTATGATCATCTTGCCTGCAAAGTTGTCAGAGTTGACTGGATCCTCGTAAGCAAACTCAACGGGAACCTCGTTAGCGAACTCGTCTCCCAGATCTAGCCAAACAAGACAAACAAGCAAAAGGAACACAATCAACCATGTGCAAATGCTCGAACAACATGATGCAAACATGGTATGCTATGCGGGATGCGATATGTGATGCATATGCAAGATTTGATAAGGAATGATTGAACCTGGCCTCAACTTGGAAATCCAAGAGTGCCACTGGAAAGGTGAGGTGATTTTGGTTGAAATCGATATAAAGATCACCGGAATCAGATGCACGGTTTGGAAATGGCAAGCAAAACAAATATGGCACCGGTCTGCGAGAAACAAAAAGTAGCCATTTAAATGCATAAAGATAATTATACTACAGCACTCAAACATGGCAACAAAATACATGGCAGGGATCCATTCATGATGCTTGACAAAAGATGAACACTGAGCTACGACCAATTAATCTATTAACAGGTTCAAACAAGCATGGCAAAAACGCAAACGATAAACAGGTTTCAGACTTAGTGAAATTAACACAAGCCTGGAATTTAACTTCAGGTAGCACACTTTGGAGAATGAAAACTATATGCTACAGGAAATTAACATGGCAAAGCAAGGCATGACATGAAGCTACTCAAAGCACTTAACAAAAGTCCCTTAGTGACCTTGAGCCAAAAGGGAACAGAAAATACAATTGCAAGCATGTGAACATGGCAAAAACATAATTAGATCTCAGACTTAGTGAAAAACTGGAGCATGCAAATATGTTAACGAGTAGGCATGTTCACGAGCTCGATACACTCACTACGGAGCATGGCATGACAAACTAAGCATACACCCATCAAGAATAAATATTATAGAAGCTAGATATGTCAAGAACAACAACATAGCATGCACGGATCAACAACAACATCCTCGGCAAAATCGCTAACAAGTAAACAATCTGCTAGGATTCACGAAATAGAAAAAGTAGAGCTCGGTTGACTCAAGCTAGGGTGCTCCATAAATGCAAACAAGGACATGGATGGATAGAGAACCACAATGTTAACAAATCGTCCTTACTGATCATCCTCAAAAGAGGCACGGATCACTAGGAAACAACATGAACATATGGCATATTGAAAAAATCAGATCAAGGACTTAGAGAAATTCTAAGTCCCTGAAATCAGCATGAACGAATGCACTACTTTGCAAGCTTGTGCTAGTCACCACACATATCACAAAAATACATGGTAAGCACCTCTGTAAAGATGGCATGACATATAACAAAACTCATGTAGAACTCAGGAGCGTATCATGCACACATTAATCATGGCAAAAATGACAAATAGCTATTTGATGCGGGAGATCTGACAATTATCTGAAATAGCTCTGTTCCAACAGCATTTCGGGCATCAAGATAAGCTCAAATTAAAATGATGCAATGAGATGAAATGATGTACTCTTTGAGACGAACATTTTGATATGCTACACGCGCAAAACGGAGTTACGGATGCAAAGTTACGGCATGGTGAAAAACGCAAATAAATTAGGGTTTCGGGAGGAAAGTCAACCGAAACTCTCAGATCTAGATCTGGCACGATTTACGAGGCGCTCGCCGGAGTTCATTGTAGCTCGCCGGACTTGGCGCGGTGGCCGGACTTGGCGCGGCGCACGCCGGCGCGGGAGGAAGGTGGCGGGGACGACGGACGTGGGTGGCGAGGCTGCGGCGGTGGGGCGGCGAGGTGCGGCGGCGGTGTTAGGCTCCGGCCGGCGAGGAGCGCGCGGCGGCGCGGCGAACGGAGATGGTGAGGCGGCGGCGCTGGGCGGCTCGGGCGTCGGACGGGAGGAGGAAGGAGACGGGCGGCGGCGCTCCGATCTGGGCCGCGGGGTCCCTATGCGGGCCGGGCTGGCCGGCGCGTGGGTGGCGGCGCGGTGATGTGGGCGCGGCGGCTCGGCGAATAGGGAGGCACCACATGGTGCTGACGGGCGGCTCGGACACGTCCGGCCGGTGAGATTTCGTCTGGCCGCGCGAGGAGAGGGAGAGGGTCAGGGTTTCATCCGGGAATTTCGGAGGGGGTTCTTTATATAGGCATAGAGGGAGCTAGGAGAGTCCAAATGAGGTGCGGTTTGCGGCCACGCGATCGTGATCGAACTCTCTAGATGGTGGAGAGGGTTTTGGTGGGTTTTGGGCCAAATTGGAAGGGTGTTGGGCTGCAACACACACAAGGCCTTCTCGGTCCCTCGGTTAACCGTTGGAGTATCAAACGAAGTCCAAATGGTACAAAACTTGACAGGCGGTCCACCGGTAGTAAAACAAGGCCGCTTGGCAAGTCTAGGTCCAATCCGGAAATGTTTAACCCCCACGCACGAAAAGAAGGTAGAAAGGACCACCGGAGGAGATATGAGCGTAGGAATGCAAAACGGACAACGGGGAAAATGCTCGGATGCATGAGACGAACACGTATGCAAATGCAATGCACGTGATGACATGATATGAGATGCATGACAACGAAAACAACACACGGAGACAAAAACCCGAACCCGAGGAAATAAAATAACTTAGTGCCGGAAACAGCAAGAGTTGGGGTACATATAAGGTAAATTACATCCGGGGTGTTACAACACTCCACCACTACGAAAGGATCTCGTCCCGAGATCTAGGACTAGAAGAACGCCGGGTACTCAGAACTGAGGTGATCCTTGCGTTCCCAGGTGGCTTCACGGTCGGAATGTTGTGACCACTTGACTTTGAGGAATTTGATTGACTTATTGCGAGTCTTGCGTTCAGTCTCTTCAAGAATAGCCACGGGGTGCTCACGATAAGAAAGGTCTTCTTGGAGATCAATGTCTTCGAAGTTGACGGTGCGATCAGGAGTCTTGAAGCACTTGCGGAGCTGAGAGACATGGAACACATCATGCACATTTGCAAAGTTTGAAGGAAGCTCGAGTTGATAGGCGAGATCGCCTCTCTTGCTGACGATCTTAAAAGGACCCACATATCTAGGGGCAAGCTTCCCTTTGATACCGAAGCGACGAGTACCTTTCATTGGAGAGACGCGGAGGTAAACATGGTCTCCGATCTCGAAAGCCAAATCACGATGATTACTATCATAGTATCACTTCTGGCACGATTGCACTGCTTTGAGGTTATCACGAATGACTTCGCACATTTCCTCTGCCTCTGTGATCAAGTCATTTCCCAGAAGTTTACGTTCACCGGTTTCTGACCAGTTGAGAGGAGTACGGCACTTCCTGCCATACAGAATTTCGAATGGGGCCTTGCCCGAACTTTCTTGAAAACTGTTGTTGTAGGAGAATTCGGCGTATGGAAGACAATCTTCCCACTTCATACCGAAGGAGATCACACAAGCCCTGAGCATATCTTCAAGAATCTGATTGACACGCTCGACTTGACCGCTAGTTTGAGGATGGAAAGCTGTGCTAAAGCGGATGTTGGTGCCCATGGCCTTCTGAAAAGAATCCCAAAACTTGGAGGTAAAGATGCTGCCACGGTCTGAAGAGATCACCTGTGGCATGCCGTGCAGCAAGACAATCCGAGAGGTATAAAGCTCCACCAATTGAGCAGCAGTGATAGACTCTTTGATAGGCAGAAAGTAAGCCACTTTAGTGAGTTTGTCGATGACAACGAATATAGCATCATTGCCACGCTTGGACTTTGGAAACCCAGTCACGAAGTCCATCTCAATGTGGTCAAACTTCCATTCTGGAATGGCAAGAGGTTTGAGGAGACCAGCTGGCCTTTGGTGTTCTGCATTCACTCTTCTACAGACATCACATTCATTCACGAACTGAGCAATCTCGCGCTTCATTCGAGTCCACCAATAAGCCTGCTTGAGGTCCTGATACATCTTCGTACTCCCAGGGTGGATGGAGAGGAGTGAATTGTGAGCCTCATTCATGATAACTTTACGAATGTCACCTTTGGGCACAACAATGCGATCCTCGAAGAAGAGAGTATCCTTGTCATCAAGGCGATAGCACTTGTACTTGGGTTGACTCTTGGCAATCCCAATCTTCACCTTCTTCACCATAGCATCAAGAAGTTGAGCCTCGCAAATATGATCTTCCAAGGTAGGAGAGACTTGAAGGTTGGCGAGGAAACCTTGAGGAACAACTTGCAAATTGAGTTTGCGGAAAGTTTCACAAAGCTCGGGTTGGTAAGGCTTGATAATCAGACTGTTGCAGTAAGCCTTCCTGCTCAATGCGTCAGCAATCACATTGGCCTTGCCTGGAGTATACTCGATACTCGGATTATACTCTTGAATCATTTCGACCCAACGAGTCTGCCTGAGGTTGAGATTAGGCTGAGTGAAGATGTACTTGAGACTCTTGTGGTCAGTGAAGATGTCCACTTTTCTTCCCAATAAGAGATGTCTCCAAGTCAAAAGAGCATGCACAACTGCCGCCAACTCGAGGTCATGAGTGGGGTAGTTCTTCTCGTTGGGCTTCAACTGGCGAGAGGTATAAGCCACAACTTTCTTCTCTTGCATCAACACTGCACCAAGACCTTGAAGAGAGGCATCGCAGAAGACCTCGAACGGTTTGGATTCATCAGGAGGAGTCAGAACTGGAGCAGTGACCAATTTATCTTTCAAAGTGTTGAAAGTGATGTCATATTCCGGAGACCAAACGTACTTGACGTGCTTTTGGAGAAGGTTGGAAAGGGGCTTTGCGATCTTTGAAAAGTTCTCAACGAACCTTCGATAGTAGCTTGCGAGACCAAGGAAGCTGCGGAGTTGCTTCACGTTCTAAGGTGGTTTCCAATTCACAATTGCAGACACCTTCTCAGGATTCCCCATTATGCCCTTGGCAGAGATGATATGCCCAAGATAGAGAACCTCATCGAGCCAAAACTCACACTTAGAGAACTTGGCGTAGAACTGATGTTCCCTAAGCTTATCGAGCACCAAACGCAAGTGCTTGGCATGATCTTCCTTGTTCTTCGAAAAGACCAGAATGTCGTCGAGATAGACCAAGACAAAGTCATTTGTGTAGGCGTTGAAGATGAACTTCATCATGCGAGAGAAAATCGGAGGAGCATTGATGAGGCCAAAAGACATGACAGTGTATTCATATGAACCATAGCTTGTTCTGAAAGCCGTCTTGGGAATATCCTGGTCACGGATTCGAATCTGGTGATAACCTATACAGAGATCAAGCTTGGAGAATACTTGGGCACCTTTGAGTTGTTCGAACAGCTCATTGATGTTGGGAAGTGGGTACTTGTTCTTGATAGTCTTCTTGTTCAATGGACGGTAGTCAACACAAAGTCGGTCCGTTCCATCCTTCTTCTTCACAAAAAGTACTCCACAACCCCACGGAGAAGAACTAGGTCATATGAGACCCATTCGCTCTTGAATATCGAGTTGCTTCTTCAACTCTTCAACTCTTCAGGTCCGAGCTTGTAAGGACGTTTGCAAACCGATTCCGTGCCAGGCTCAAGATCGATGACGAATTCAACTGGCCGGTGCGGAGGCATTCCTGGAAGCTCTTCTGGAAAGACATCTTGATATTCGCAAACGACTAGAATTTGAGAGATGGCATCCAGTTCACCCTTCTCATTGAGAGAAAACAGGCAGATGGTATCATCACGAGCGGCAAAGACAATTACATCCTCAGACGAATGAGTCAATTGAATCTGCCTGGCAGCACAATCAAGGTGCGCCTTGTGGCTAGAAAGCCAATCCATTCCGAGAATAAGATCAATATCCGAGTTTCCAAGGACCATTGGAGAAGAAAGGAACTTGTAATCACCCAACGTGATAGTAACATCCGGAGCCAACATTTTGGTGTTCATGAACAAACCCGAAGAAGAAACCGCGGCTTAGGCAAACCAATAGTATGCACATCATGCATGGATGCAAAAGGCCTCGATAAAAATGACAAAGATGCACCAGTATCAAAAAGAACTCTTGCAGGAATGTCATTAACAGGAAGGTTACCCATAATCACATCTGGCGAGTTCTTTGCCTGAGCTGCATTCAACAAATTGACCTTAACAGACTTGGGGTTATTGTTGGGGAACGTAGTAATTTCAAAAAAATTCCTACGCACACGCAAGATCATGGTGATGCATAGCAACGAGAGGGGAGAGTGTTGTCTACATACCCTCGTAGACCGGAAGAGGAAGCGTTATGACAACGCGGTTGATGTAGTCGTACATCTTCACGGCCCGACCGATCAAGCACCGAAACTACGGCACCTCCGAGTTCTAGCACACGTTCAGCTCGATGACGATCCCCGGACTCCGATCCAGAAAAGTGTTGGGGAAGAGTTCCGTCAGCACGACGGCGTGGTGACGATCTTGATGTTCTACCGTCGCAGGGCTTCGCCTAAGCACCGCTACAATATTATCGAGGAGTATGGTGGAGGGGGGCACCGCACACGGCTAAGAAAACGATCACGAGGATCAACTTGTGTGTCTATGGGGTGCCCCCTGCCCCCGTATATAAAGGAGTAGGGGAGGGGAGGGCCGGCCCTCTCTATGGCGCGCCCTAGGGGAGTCCTACTCCCACCGGGAGTAGGATTCCCCCTTTCCTAGTCCAACTAGGAGTCCTTCCATGTAGTAGGAGTAGGAGACAAGGAAGGGGAAGAGGGAAGAGAAGGAAGGAGGGGGCGCAGCCCCTCCCCCTAGTCCAATTCGGACTAGGCCTTGGGGGGGCGCGCGGCCTGCCTCTCTCTCTCCCCTAAAGCCCAATAAGGCCCATATACTTCTTCTCCCGTATTCCCGTAACTCCCCGGTACTCCGAAAAATACCCGAACCAATCGGAACCTTTCGGATGTCCGAATATAGTCATCCAATATATCGATATTTATGTCTCGACCATTTCGAGACTCCTCGTCATGTCCCCGATCTCATCCGGGACTCCGAACTCCTTCGGTACATCAAAACTCATAAACTCATAATATAACTGTCATCGAAACCTTAAGCGTGTGGACCCTACGGGTTCGAGAACAATGTAGACATGACCGAGACACGTCTCTTGTCAATAACCAATAGCGGAACCTGGATGCTCATATTGGCTCCTACATATTCTACGAAGATCTTTATCGGTTAGACCGCATAACAACATACGTTGTTCCCTTTGTCATCGGTATGTTACTTGCCCGAAATTCGATCGTCGGTATCTCAATACCTAGTTCAATCTCGTTACCGGCAAGTCTCTTTACTCGTTCCGTAATACATCATCTCGCAACTAACTCATTAGTTGCAAGGCTTATGTGATGTGCATTACTGAGAGGGCCCAGAGATACCTCTCCGACAATCGGAGTGACAAATCCTAATCTCGAAATACGCCAATCCAACATGTACCTTTGGAGACACCTATAGAGCTCCTTTATAATCACCCAGTTACGTTGTGACGTTTGGTAGGACACAAAGTGTTCCTCCGGTAAACGGGAGTTGCATAATCTCATAGTCATAGGAACATGTATAAGTCATGAACAAAGCAATATCAACATACTAAACGATCGACTGCTAAGCTATCGGAATGGGTCAAGTCAATCACATCATTCTCCTAATGATGTGATCCCGTTAATCAAATAACAACTCTTTGTCTATGGTTAGGAAACATAACCATGTTTGATTAATGAGCTAGTGAGGTAGAGGCATACTAGTGACACTCTGTTTGTCTATGTATTCACACATGTATTATGTTTCCGGTTAATACAATTCTAGCATGAATAATAAACATTTATCATGAAATAAGGAAATAAATAATAACTGTATTATTGCCCCTAGGGCATATTTCCTTCAGTCTCCCACTTGCACTAGAGTCAATAATCTAGTTCACATCGCCATGTGATCTAACATCAATAGTTCACATCTTTATGTGGTTAATACCCATAGTTCACATCGATATGTGACCAGCACCCAAAGGGTTTACTAGAGTCAGTAATCTAGTTCACATTGCTATGTGTTAACACCCAAAGAGTACTAAGGTGTGATCATGTTTTGCCTGTGAGAGAAGTTTAGTCAACGGGTCTGCCATATTCAGATCCATAAGTATTTTGCTATTTTCTATGTCTATAATGCTCTACACGGAGCTACTTTAGCTAATTGCTCCCACTTTCAATATGTATCCAGATGAAGACTAAGAGTCATCCGGATTAGTGCCAAAACTTGTATCGACGTAACCCTTTTACGATGAACCTTTTGTCACCTCCATAATCGAGAAACATATCCTTATTCCACTAAGGATAATTTTGACCGCTGTCCAGTGATCTACTCCTAGATCACTATTGTACTCCCTTGCCAAAATTAGTGTAGGGTATACAATAGGTCTGGTACATAGCATGGCATACTTTATAGAACCTATGGCCAAGGCATAGGGAATGACTTTCATTCTCATTCTATTTTCTGCCGTGGTCGCGCTTTGAGTCTTACTCAATTTCAGACCTTGTAACACAGGCAAGAATTCTTTCTTTGACTGTTCCATTTTGAACTACTTCAAAATCTTGTCAAGGTATGTACTCATTGAAAAAAAACTTATCAAGCGTCTTGATCTATCTCTATAGATCTTGATGCTCAATATGTAAGCAGCTTCACCGAGGTTTTCTTTGAAAAAATCCTTTCAAACACTCCTTTATGCTTTGCAGAATAATTCTACATTATTTCCGATCAACAATATGTCATACACATATACTTATCAGAAATGCTGTAGTGCTCCCACTCACTTTCTTGTAAATACAGGCTTCACCGCAAGTCTGTATAAAACTATATGCTTTGATCAACTTATCAAAGCGTATATTCCAACTCCAAGATGCTTGCACCAGTCCATAGATGGATCGCTGGAGCTTGCATATTTTGTTAGCACCTTTAGGATTGACAAAACCTTCTGGTTGCATCATATACAACTCTTCTTTAAATCCATTAAGGAATGTAGTTTGTTTATCCATTTGCCAGATTTCATCAAAATGCGGCAATTGCTAACATGATTTGGACAGACTTAAGCATCGCTACGAGTGAGAAAATTTCATTGTAGTCAACACCTTGAACTTTGTCAAAAACCTTTTTCGACAAGTCTAGATTTGTAGATAGTACCACTACTATCAGCGTCTGTCTTCCTCTTGAAGATCCATTTATTTTCTATGGCTTGCCGATCATCGGGCAAATCCATCAAAGTCCATACTTTGTTCTCATACATGGATCATATCTCAGATTTCATGGCCTCAAACCATTTCACGGAATATGGGCTCATCATCGCTTCCTCATAGTTCGCAAGTTCGTCATGGTCGAGTAACATGACTTCCAGAACAGGATTACCGTACCACTCTGGTGTGGATCTCACTCTGGTTTACCTACGAGATTCGGTAGTAACTTGATCTGAAGTTACATGATCATCATCATTAGCTTCCTCACTAATTGGTGTAGTAGTCACAAGAACAGATTTCTGTGATGAACTATTTTCCAATAAGGGAGAAGGTACAATTACCTTATCAAGTTTTCTACTTTCCTCCCACTCACTTCTTTCGAGAGAAACTCCTTCTCTAGAAAGGATCCATTCTTAGCAACGAATGTCTTGCCTTCGGATCTGTGATAGAAGGTGTACCCAACAGTCACCTTTGGGTATCCTATGAAGACATATTTCTCCGATTTGGGTTTGAGCTTATCAGGATGAAACTTTTTCACATAAGCATCACAACCCAAAACTTTAAGAAACGACAACTTTGGTTTCTTGCCAGAACATAATTCAGATTGTGTCGTCTCAACGGATTTAGATGGTGCCCTTTTTAACGTGAATGCAGCTGTCTCTAATGCATAACCCCAAAACGATAGTGGTAGATCGGTAAGAGACATCATAGATTGCACTATATGCAATAAAGTACGGTTATGACGATCGGACACACCATTATGCTGTGGTGTTCCAGGTGGCATGAGTTTGTGAAACTATTCCACAATGTTTTAATTGAAGACCAAACGCGTAACTCAAATATTTGTCTCCGCGATCAGATCGTAGAAACCTTATTTTCTTGTCACGATGATTTTCCACTTCACCCTGAAATTATTTGAACTTTTCAAATGTTTCAGACTTATGTTTCATCAAGTAGATATACTCATATCTGCTCAAATCATCTGTGAAGGTCAGAAAATAACGATACCCGCCGCGAGCCTCAACACTCATTGGACTGCATACAGCAGTATGTATTATTTCCAATCAAGTTTGTTGCTCGCTCCATTGTTCCGGAGAATGGAGTCTTAGTCATCTTGCCCATGAGGCATGGTTCGCAAGTACCAAGTGATTCATAATCAAGTGGTTCCAAAAGTCCATCAGTATGGAGTTTCTTCATGCGCTTTACACCGATATGACCTAAACAGCAGTGCCACAAATAAGTTGTACTATCATTATTAACTTTGCATCTTTTGGCTTCAATATTATGAATATGTGTAACACTATGATCGAGATCCAACGAACTATTTTCATTGGGTGTATGACCATCGAAGGTTTTATTCATGTAAACAGAACAACCATTATTCTCTGACTTTAATGAATAACCTTATTGCAATAAACATGATCAAATCATATTCATGCTCAACGCAAACACCAAATAACACTTATTTAGTTTCAACACTAATCCCGAAAGTATAGGGAGTGTGCGATGATGATCATATCAATCTTGGAACTACTTCCAACACACATTGTCACCTCACCCTTTACTAGTTTTTGTTTATTCTGCAACTCCCGTTTCGAGTTATTACTCTTAGCAACTGAACCAGTATCAAATGCCGAGGGGTTGCTATAAACACTAGTAAAGTACACATCAATTACACGTATATCCAATATACCTTTGTTTACCTTGCCATCCTTCTTATCCGCCAAATACTTGGGGCAGTTCCACTTCCAGTGACCAGTCCCTTTGCAGTAGAAGCACTTAGTCTCAGGCTTAGGATCAGACTTGGGCTTCTTCACTTGAGCAGCACCTTGCTTGCCGTTCTTCTTGAAGTTCCCCTTCTTCCCTTCGCCCTTTTGTTGAAACTAGTGGTCTTGTCAACCATTAACACTTGATGTTTTTCTTGATTTCTACCTTCATTGATTTCAGCATCACGAAGAGCTTGGGAGTTGTTTCCGTTATCCCTTGCATATTATAGTTCGTCACGAAGTTCTACTAACTTGGTGATGGTGACTAGAGAATTCTGTCAATCACTATCTTATCTGGAAGATTAACTCCCACTTGATTCAAGCGATTGTAGTACCCAGACAATCTGAGCACATGCTCACTAGTTGAGCGATTCTCCTTCATCTTTTAGCTATAGAACTTGTTGGAGACTTCATATCTCTCAACTCGGGTATTTGCTTGAAATATTAACTTCAACTCCTGGAACATCTCATATGGTCCATGACGTTCAAAACGTCTTTGAAGTCCCGATTCTAAGCCATTAAGCATGGTGCACTAAACTATCAAGTAGTCATCATATTGAGCTAGTCAAACGTTCATAACGTCTGCATCTGCTCCTGCAATAGGTCTGTCACCTAGCGGTGCATCAAGGACATAATTCTTCTGTGCAGCAATGAGGATAAACCACAGATCACGGATCCAATCCAAATCATTGCTACTAACATCTTTCAACACAATTTTCTCTAGGAACATATCAAAATAAACACAAGGAAGCAACAACGCGAGCTATTGATCTACAACATAATTTGCAAAATACTACCAGGACTAAGTTCATGATAAATTTAAGTTCAATTAATCATATTACTTAAGAACTCCCACTTAGATAGACATCCTCTAATCCTCTAAGTGATCACGTGATCCAAATCAACTAAACCATGTCCAATCATCACATGAGATGGAGCAGTTTCATTGGTGAACATCACTATGTTGATCATATCTACTATATGATTCACGCTCGACCTTTCGGTCTCCGTGTTCCGAGGCCATATCTGTGTATGCTTGGCTCGTCAAGTATAACCTGAGTATTCCGCGTGTGCAACTATTTTGCACCCGTTGTATTTGAACGTAGAGCCTATCACACCCGATCATCACGTGGTGTCTCAGCACGAAGAACTTTCGCAACGGTGCATACTCACGAGAACACTTCTTGATAATTAGTGAGAGATCATCTTAAAATGCTACCGTCAAACTAAGCAAAATAAGATGTATAAAAGATAAACATCATATGCAATCAAAATATGTGACATGATATGGCCATCATCATCTTGCGCCTTTGATTTCCATCTCCAAAGTACTGTTATGATTTCTATCATCACCGGCATGACACCATGATCTCCATCATCTTGATCTATATCAATGTGTCGTCATGTGGTCGTCTCACCAACAATTGCTCTTGCAATTATAGCTATCGCATAGCGATAAAGTAAAGCAATTATTGGACGCTTGCATCTTATGCAATAGAGAGACAACCATAAGGATTTTGCCAGTTGCCGATAACTTCAACAAAACATGATCATCTCATACAACAACTTATATCTCATCACGTCTTGACCATATCACATCACAACATGCCCTGCAAAAACAAGTTAGACGTCCTCTACTTTGTTGTTGCAAGTTTTACGTGGCTGCTACGGGCTTAGCAAGAACCGTTCTTACCTACGCATCAAAAACCACAACAATAGTTTGTCAAGTTGGTGCTGTTTTAACCTTCGCAAGGACCGGGCGTAGCCACACTCGGTTCAACTAAAGTTGGAGAAACTGACACCCGCCAGCTGATGAAGCCATGTACCTAGGGCAGGGGCACGGAACTGTCCTAAGAGCCCTACCCAAGGACATCCATAGAAGAAGTCACCTTTCAATAGACTTCAAGATACCCATTCGACGGGTTCAAGACACTCGACCAGGAAGCTATCACTCGACCACGAAGCCAACCACTCGACTGCCAGGAGATCTAAAGTCACTCTGTCGGCAAACGGTCGGTCATTAAGTAGCCTTTATGGTCATTATAGAACTTTATTTGAGGCGTTACCAGTAATGCCCAACCTTAATGTACCTTAAACCCTGCATTACTGAGGGCAGGAGTGGGCTGGCGAAATCTATATAAGCCACCCCCTCCTCAGTATCAAGGGGTCGCACCCCTGTCATTCTCACACATATAATCCAGTCGACCGCCTCTGGGCACCGAGACGTAGGGCTTTTACTTCCTCCGAGAAGGGCCTGAACTCGTACATCTTCGTGTGCTTACAGCTCCTACATAGCTAAGATCTAGCCTCTCCATACTTACCCCCCTACATCACTGTCAGACTTAGAACCACGACAGTTGGCGCCCACCTTGGGGCCGGAATCTTAGCGCTTGAATTGTAGGAGTTGCAATTTTTCCGATCTCCTTGATCATGGTTTCATGCGGAGTTTTGGTGGAGGGCCGCAAGATCCGTCTCGGCGTGCTCACGTTCATTGCCGACGACTCCGCCTGGCTTCAAGAGGCTCCGCTCAACATCGACACGCTCCCCGTCCGCGGGGCGACGCACTTTCGTGCATGTGTTCGCGGCGTCCTACTGCGGCAGCCGTCAACCCAGTATCGGTCGGCTCCCGTGTCATCTCCCCGCCTCGTCTCTCGCCGGCGCAAGCGCTCTGGGCGATCGAGACTTCAGACGTGGGTGAGGCATGCGGTGGCTCGCCAGTCGGCCACCCCACAAGTCACGGCAATCGAGCCTGACGAATCTCTCTACCGCCTGTTCGACCTGTCGACTGGCTCCGCAGAGACCGCATCCGAGTGCGACAGCAGTGATCCTGCGGTGGAGGTCCTGGCAATTGATGGGACACGCAGCCCTCCCGGTTTTACTCGTACCGACGGAGGGGCAGGTGGGGGCGACCCGTCGCATCCCCATGAAGAATATCTCCCTGAACCTCTCACGTCGCTGCAGCGAGAGGAGCTTCGCCGCCAGAACATGGATGCACTCCACACTCCTATCGTTGGAGAAACCCCCGAGGCCCGAGCCTTGGAGGACGCGCGCTTGGCTAACTTGGCCGAGCGCACTCGACTGGAGAATCTCCAGCGAGCACTCGACGAGCAAGCGCGTCAGCGGGCTCCTGAGTCTAGTCGACGTCAGCTCTTCCCACCTACGCAGGTATATCGAACTCCCGTTCAGAATTTGGCAGCCGCGGCCCGAATAGCAGAATCAATTCAGCCCTCCTAGTCAGAAGCCGGCAGAGGCTTGTTGAAAATCAGAGCATTGCTCCGGGCAGCGGGAAACCAGAATTCCGCTGTCTCTCAGTCGCGGAATAGGATCCACAGTCGATCCATTGCAGCGGATACAGTGCAGTCGGCTCACAGCCCAAGATCGCCCCCGAGGCGTGAGGGGCATGGAGACCGACCAGATCAGTACAGAAGAAACGAGCAGTATGATCATCGATTCGATCGTGATGATCGACGTCGAGTGCCAACCCCTCCCCCAAGGAGTGGGTCGTATGCGCCTCGATAGCAGGATGACAGACGCCCTCATAGTGTTGGGCGGAGGATCCCAGTCGACCCCAGGGAACCAGGCTTTGACGCGAGATCCATCCTCGTTCAAGGTTTGCTCGACAGGAACAGAACTCACAGAGAAGGACATGACAGAGATGCTCCTACCAGCAGCAGGGTACATGTTTCAGGGCCAGAATGTTTCAGTCGAGCCATCAGGGCCGCAGTGATTCCTCCCAACTTCCGGTTGGCGACTGGAGTCAGCAAGTTCACCGGCGAGTCTAAGCCTGACACTTGGCTCGAAGACTACCGGGTGGCTGTCCAGATTGGCGGCGGCAATGATGAGGTGGCTATGAAGCATTTGCCTCTCCTGTTAGAGGGCTCAGGCAGAGCGTGGCTGAATCAGTTAGCACCCAGCAGCATCTACACTTGGGAGGATCTCTCTCGAGTGTTTGTCACGACCTTTGAAGGAACATGCAAGCGACTGGCAGGCGTACAGAATTGCAGTCTTGCGTGCAGAAACCGAGTGAAACTCTGAGGGATTACATCCAGAGGTGGATCACTTTGCATCACATAGTTGAGAATGTACCAGATCACCAAGCAGTTTGTGCCTTTAAAGAAGGCGTCAAGAACAGAGAGTTGAACCTGAAGTTCGGTCGGACCGGAGAAATGTCTCTGAATCGGATGATGGAAATTGCCACCAAATACGCTAACGGTGAAGATGAAGATCGACTCCGGAGTGGCAAGCAGAAAGCAGTCGCCCAGGAAACCAGAGGCAATTCCAGTCGGAAACAGAAGCGGAAGGCCGCACCAGCCGCTCCTTGGGAGGCCCTGGCCGTAACCCAGGGGAAATTCAAGGGAAAACCCAAGGGGCCCTGGAACCCCAAGAAAGTAAAAGATCAAGACGAAAATGATGTTTTGGATCTGCCGTGTCACATTCACACCAAGAAAGACGAGGAGGGTAAACTCATTTACCCAAAGCATACCACTCGACAATGTGAGCTCCTCATCCAGCAGTTCCAGGGCAAGCAGTCCAAAGACAAGGAAAAAGAGTCAGACAAGGTTGAGGATAAGGAAGATAGTGACGACGGGTACCCCCAAGTCAATTCCACCTTGATGATTTTTGCTGATGTCGAAAGCAAAAGTCGACTGAAAGTCATTAACTGTGAAGTGAATATGGTTGCCCCGGCAACACCCAGCTACCTGAAGTGGTCTCACACTGCCATCACATTCGACCAGTCCGATCACCCTGCACACATTGCCACCCCTGGGAGGCAAGCTCTGGTGGTCGATCCAGTTGTCGAAGGCACTCGACTAACCAAAGTCCTAATGGATGGTGGCAGCGGCCTGAACATACTGTATGTAGAAACATTGAAAGGGATGGGCATTCCGATGTCCAGGCTCAGTGCCAGCAACATGAGTTTCCATGGAGTCATTCCTGGAAAGAAAGCCGAGTCACTCGGCCAGATTGCTCTCGATGTGGTTTTCGGTGATTCAAAGAATTACCGCAAGGAAAAGTTGACATTTGAGGTTGTGGACTTCCAAAGTGCTTATCATGCTATTCTGGGCCGGCCAGCTTATGCACGCTTCATGGCTCGACCGTGCTATGTGTATCTCAAGTTGAAGATGCCCGGCCCCAGAGGTGTGATCACCGTTACAGGCAATCGGAAGAAAGCAGAGGAGTGTTTTCAGAAATGATCAAAGATCGCTGATGCTTAGATGTCAGTAGTCGAGCTGCAAGAGTACCAGAAGACTGCTGATCCGAGTGAATTGCTGCGAGCCAAGAAGCCAGCTTCAGAATCAGCTTTTCAGTCGTCCGGTGAAACTAAGCCAGTTCACATTCACCCGACCGACCCCAATGCTGCTCCGACTCACATCTCAACGACGCTCGACTCCAAATAGGAAGAAGCGCTCATCCAGTTCCTCCGTGAGAACTGGGACATCTTCGCATGGAAGCCTTCTGACATGCCTGGAGTTCCCAGGGGCTGGCTGAGCACCGTCTACGAGTCGACCCGAAGTTCAATCCGATGAAAGAACATCTTCGACGGTCCGCCGTCCAGAAGACGAAAGCTATTGGCGAGGAGGTGGCTCGGCTCTTAGCAGCGGAGTTCATCCGAGAGATATACCACTCCGAGTGGATCGCCAATGTTGTCATGGTCCCCAAGAAGGACAAGTCACTTCGCATGTGCATTGACTTTAAACATATCAATCGGGCCTGCCCGAAAGATCATTTCCCTCTCCCCTGCATCGACCAGATAGTCGACTCGACCACGGGGTGTGAGCGTTTGTCTTTTCTAGATGCTTATTCAGGGTACCATCAGATCCGTCTGTATGGACCCGACGAGATCAAAATGGCCTTCATCACCCCATTCGGGTGCTTCTGTTATGTCACCATGCCCTTCGGCCTCAAGAATGCTGGAGCCACGTTCATGAGGATGATTCAGAAGTGTTTGCTCACTCAGATCAGTCGGAACGTAGAAGCATACATGGATGATATTGTGGTTAAGTCATGGAAAGGTTCCGACCTGCTGACTGACCTTGCCGAAACCTTTGCTAATCTCAAGGGATATGATATCAAGCTCAATCCATCAAAGTGCACATTCGGAGTTCCAGGTGGAAAGTTACTCGGTTTTCTCGTTTCCGAACAAGGAATCGACGCCAATCCCGAGAAAGTTGGCACCATACTCCGGATGAAGCGCCCTGTGCGTGTGCACGATGTCCAGAAGCTTACAGGTTGCTTGGCCGCTCTAAGTTGATTCATTTCTCGTCTCGGTGAAAAGGCGTTGCCTCTTTACCGACTAATGAAGAAGTCTGACAAGTTCGAGTGGACTCCAGAAGCTGATGCAGCATTTGCAGAGCTCAAAGCTCTGCTCTCCACCAAGCCGGTGCTTGCTGCCCCAAGCAGTAAAGAGCCTCTGCTGCTTTACATTGCGGCCACAGGACAAGTTGTCAGTACAGTACTTACGGTCGAGCGGGAAGTAGAAGCAAAGGCCTTTAGAGTTCAGCGCCCAGTATATTATGTGTCTGAAGTTTTGACTCCTTCGAAGCAAAGATATCCCCATTACTAGAAGCTTGTATATGGGATTTACATGACCACGAAGAAGGTTGCACACTACTTTTCTGACCATTCCATTACAGTCATCAGCGATGCTCCACTGTAATAGATTTTGCACAACAGAGATGCTACTGGTCGAGTGGCGAAGTGGGCGATTGAACTCCTTCCCCTAGATATCAAGTTTGAAGCAAAGAAGGCTATCAAGTCCCAAGCAATTGCAGATTTCGTCACTGAGTGGATTGAACAGCAGCTTCCGACTCAAGTTCACTCGGAGCACTGGACCATGTTCTTCGATGGATCTAAGATGCTGAATGGTTCCGGTGCTGGGGTAGTATTGGTCTCCCCCCGAGGAGATAAGCTCAGATATGTTCTCCAGATTCACTTCGATTCCTCCAATAATGAAGCAGAATATGAAGCACTCTTGTATGACTGGTGGTTAATCACGTGATGAAGGAGTGGGACGTCAGAAGCCCAGCTATGACTGGCTACTGCAACGCAGTAAGAAAGCTAGAAAAGAAATTCGAGGGGTTAGAGCTTCATCACATCCCCCGACTGAAAAATCAAGCAGGTGATGATCTGGCAAAGATAGGCTCCAAGAGAGAAGCTATTCCCAGCAATGTGTTTTTGGAGCACATCCGCTCGCCGTCAGTCCAGGAAGATCCTTTTACAGAAGAAGCCCCGCAACCGAGAAGTGCCACAGATCCGACTGAAGTCGAAATTCCTATTGTGGTCGACCTAGTCATGGAGGTCTTGGCAATCACTCCCGAATGGACGATACCATACATCGCGTATATCTTGAGGAAAGAACTTCCAGAGGACGAAGAAGAGGCTCGACAGATCGTCCGTCGATCTAAAGCTTTCACAGTCATAAAAGGACAGTTGTATAGAGAAAGCACAACTGGAATCGGTCAGAAGTGCATAACGCTAGAAGAAGGTCAGATAATCCTTGATGATATCCACTCGGGGACCTGTGGTCACCATGCGTCCTCTTGGACCATTGTGGCCAAAGCATACCGAGCGGGTTTTTACTGGCCCAGGGCAAAAGAAATGGCGAAAGAGATAGTCGACAAGTGTGAAGGCTGCCAGTTCTACTCCAACATGTCGCACAAGCCAGCATCAGCTCTGAGGACCATTCCACTCGTCTGGCCCTTCGCTGTTTGCGGACTGGACATGGTTGGTGGACTGAGAACAGGCAGGAGCGGATTCACACATGTGCCTGTGGCAGTCGACAAGTTCACCAAATGGATTGAAGCCAAGCCTATCAAAAATCTTGATGCTAGCACTGCTATCAGTTTCATCAGAGGGTTGATATTCAGATATGGAGTCCCACATAGCATCATCACTGACAATGGGTCAAACTTCGATTCAGACAAGTTCAGAGCTTTTTGCGCCTCTCAAGACACACGAGTCGACTACACGTCGGTCGCGCATCCCCAGTCGAATGGACAAGCTGAAAGAGCAAATGGTGTGATTCTCAAAGGACTGAAGCCTCGACTAGTGCGTGATCTCAAGCACGCAGCAGGCGCTTGGGTCGACGAGCTTCCGTCTGTTTTGTGGGGATTGAGGACCACCCTGAACCGGTCGACTGGAAGAACGCCATTCTTTCGGGTTTATGGAGCCGAAGCCGTCCTGCCGAGTGATCTACTTCACAATGCCCCCAGAGTCGAGCTTTATAACAAAGACAAAGCAGAGCAAGCCCGGCAAGACGCAGTCGACCTCCTAGAGGAGGAGAGGGAAATGGCTATGATCAGATCGACCATCTATCAGCAAGACTTGCGTCGATTCCATGCCAGAAATGTGAAGAGCCGAGCCTTCCAAGGAGATTTGGTCCTCCGAGTGGATCAACAGAAACCACACAAACTTGCACCTACTTGGGAAGGCCCCTTCATCATCACCAGAGTCCTCCACAATGGAGCATATCATCTCTACAACGTTGATCGATGGATCGACGAGCCACGAGCTTGGAATGCGGAACTACTCCGCCCATTTTACACTTGAATTCTCACTCGGATGAGATATAATAAGAAAAACTTCTATAGTTTATTTTTGTCAAAGACAAGAGTGTCCCAGTTCTTCCTGTAATTGCTATCACTTTTGTTTGCGTACGAAATCCCCCAGTGCGTAGCTTAGCTGCGAATCCGTTTCGCCTAAGTTTGCCAAAAATCCTACCGAGTGGTGAGCCAGACTCCCACTCGGGGGCTTAGCTGCAGCCCAGTGCTCGCCTAAGTATTTGAAAATCCTACCGAGTGGTGAGCCAGACTCCCACTCAGGGGCTTAGCTGCAGCCCAGTGCTCGCCTAAGTGTTTGAAAATCCTACCGAGTGGTGAGCCAGACTCCCACTTGGGGGCTTAGCTGCAGCCCAGTGCTCACCTAAGTGTTTGAAAATCCTACCGAGTGGTGAGCGAGACTCCCACTTGGGGGCTTAGCTGCAACCCAGTGCTCGCCTAAGTGTTTGAAAATCCTATCGAGTGGTGAGCCAGACTCCCACTCGGGGGCTTAGCTGCAGCCCAGTGCTCGCCTAAGTATATAAAAATACTACCGAGCGGAGAGCAAACCTCCCACTCGGGGGCTTAGCAGCAGTCCAAGTACTCGCCTAAGTATATAAAAATCCTACCGAGTGGAGAGCAAACCTCCCACTCGGAGGCTGAGCTGCAGCCCAGTGCTCGCCTAAGTATATAAAAATCCTACCGAGCGGAGAGCAAACCTCCCACTCGGGGGCTTAGCTGCAGTCCAAGTACTCGCCTAAGTATATAAAAATCCTACCGAGTGGAGAGCAAACCTCCCACTCGGAGGCTTAGCTGCAGCTCAGTGCTCGCCTAAGTGCTCGAAAATCCTACCGAGTGGAGAGCAAACCTCCCACTCGGGGGCTTAGCTGCAGCCCAGTGCTCGCCTAAGTATATAAAAATCATACCGAGTGGAGAGCAAACCTCCCACTCGGGGGATTAGCTGTAGTCCAAGTACTCTCCTAAGTATATAAAAATCCTACCGAGTGGAGAGCAAACCTCCCACTCGGGGGCTTAGCTGCAGTCCAAGCACTCGCCTAAGTATATTAAAATCCTACCGAGTGGAGAGCAAACCTCCCACTCGGGGACTTAGCTGCAGTCCAAGTACTCGCCTAAGTATATAAAAATCCTACTGAGTGGAGAGCAAACCTCCCACTCGGAGGCTTAGCTGCAGCTCAGTGCTCGCCTAAGTGTTCAAAAATCCTACCGAGTGGAGAGAAAACCTCCCACTCGGGGGCTTAGCTGCAGCCCAGTCCTCGCCTAATTCAGAACACGTCCCAATCCACAAGGACGGCAAGATGTGAATCGACTGTTACCTTTTCCTTCGGAGCTGCACCACAAATACGAAGTTATTTCGAGTGAAGACCAAGTTCCACTCGACAGATAATTCCCAAAGATATTCAACGATAAATCAAGTTCGGATAAAAGCCAAAGGTCCAAGACCTCAGATCAAAGTACTCGAGCCCTCGGCACGACAGAGTTTAACGGTTACAGAATCCACTCGGCATTCCGAGGCAAATTTAAAGTGAAGCATAAAAGTTTTTTACTCCTCCGGCGGAGGACTGGAAGGGGCAACGAACTTGTCGAAGTCGATCCCGTTTGCAATACGGGTGGCAGCAGCAATGAAAGTTTCGATGAAGTCTTGAAAGTTAAGCTTCCTGGTGTTGGCAACTTGGATGGCGGCCAGCTTCTCCTCTCGCACCTCCTTGCAGTGGACGCGGACAAGGGACAAAGCGACATCGGCACCACACCTTGCGGAGGATTTCTTCCAATCCGTCACTCGACCAGGAACGTCGTTCAATCGAGTCATCAGAGACTCGAGATCATTTGTAAGCGCCGCCCTGGGCCAGAGAGACGTGTCGATACGCAACACCGCAACCTTCAGCCGAGCCAGATAGTCAACCACGCTGGCAATACGAGACTCCAGACGGAGCATGTTCATTGCAGCCTCGTCCTTCACAAGAGAGTTAGCAGGGTCCAAGCCTGGCTCCACTCGACTGGTCTCCTCTTCAAAGTTCTGACAGAATTCTGCAAACACGATTCAGGAATAAGACAGTGGCTTTACTCGAGTTTGGTTACTGCAAGCCAGTCAAATGAAGGTAATTACCCTCAAGCATGACGAACAACTTCTTGGCGAGTCCCCCGAGATAAGCTTCAAGATCGTTCTTCTTCCCCACCAACTCGCTTGCCTTGTCATTCAGAGCAATCTTGTCGTTCTTCAGACGACTGACCTCTTGATTAGCTGCGTCGAGAGCGGCCTTCAGTCTGGAGTTCTCTTGTTCAAGAGTTCCGATGGAAGCCAGCTTTTCTTCAGCAAGCTTCGCTTTGTTCAAGGCCTCCTTCTGTGCCTCTGCAAGATCTTGATCCTTCTTCTTAAGAGTTTCTTCCAGTTTATCTGCAGTACATCGAGTGAAATCAACATCAAGAATGGACAAGAAAGAAAAGTCACTCGTCAAGAATGGAGAACCTCACCAGCCATACCTTTTGCTTCTTCTTCCGCCTTCTTCAAGTTCTCTTGAGCAAGCTTCAAGTCAAGGTTGAGCTAGATCTTCTTATTCTCCAACTCAGTATAGCGAGCTACAAGTTTGCAGGATTTCTACAAAACAAAAATCAGTCGACAGACGTCCAAGATAAGTTGCTTCTAAGTAACTAAGAGACAATGATGGCGTTTCTAAGACTACAGCCGAACCAAAAAACATTCGACAGTAGTCTCGGGGACTACACCCAGTGGGTGCACTCAGCGTGCCCCCACTGGTTTTTTTTAAAAAAAATCGACTGCCAGCAGTCAACCGGATACGGTTCCATTCGGCACGGCCTGACCAGACCGAGTGAAGAAGTACAACTGCAGAAACACAATGTAAAGACTACAGTCGACTGCCAGCAGTCCACCGTAGTCTCGGGGACTACACCTAGTGGGTGCACTCAGCGTGCCCCAACTCGTCCAAAAATTGGCAGACACACCCAGTGGGTGTACAGATGTCAAGATCTTCGGAAAAGAGATTCTTCTAACAGCATATCGTAACAGACCAAGTGTTAAGTCGACTGACCTGGACGTTGCTCCGAAGAGCCGAACTTGCGTCATAGGCTGCTTGGCTGGCCTCCCAAGCCACTTTCACTTGTTCCATCATGATCCCCGCCTGACATATAGCCTCTTTCGCGGCACTCGCTTGGTCCTCAGGGGTGGAGTACGCGGCAAAAAGCGAAGGAGGATTTGCGGTCGACGCCAAAGGCCGCACGCTCGTCAGAGGATCGGCGAAAGTCACAGAAGCCCGAGTGGTGTCACCACCATCCCGAGCTACGGCCTCAGACGCCGGAGCAGATTGGGGGGTCTTGCCAGCCAACGCTCGCATGTTCCTTCTCACTCTCAGCGGCACGTCATCGTCGTCATCTGGGAGGTTAATAACCTGAGGAGGAGCTACAAGAAAAAATTCAATCGACCAGGGTTGCAATAAATATCCAGTCGACTCAAGGCAGAACATCGGTACTCATACCAAGGTTGGAGGTAACAGCATCCTCCATCTCTTGATCGTCGTCCTTGGCGGAGAGCTCAGAAGTAGCAGCGCTGCAAATCTCGAAAATCAGTTAGTTGACTCAATGAATCGACCAAGGATCTGTCCACGGTCGACAAAGGAGAACAAGTTCTATTATTACCCAGAAATGGTGGGGACGGTCATCTTCATCTTGGGCAGAGCCTTAGGCGGCTTAGACGGTGTCGCGCGTGGGTGCTTGGGAGCCTTTTCGGCCGGCGGAGGAGAAGAGGTCCGAGGGCGTTTCGACGACTGCCCAACAAGAGCAGTCGACTTACCACGTTCCTACGCCGGGTTGTGTGTAAGCTTGGATCGCCTCTCCGAGCGGGGGGGGGGGGGGGGGTTCAACTTCTTCCTCCTCCTCTTCGCTGGAGTCGACGTCTTCGTCTCCCTCTCCTTCGCCATCGGATTCCCACTCGGCTTGTTCATCTCCACTCTCACCGCCGCTCGCCTCCCCTTCCTCAGTCGGCTCCTGCGCCCCGTTGGGTGTCGAGTACATCTCAGTAGTTTCCTGGAAAACAACAGACAAGATCAAAGTCAATCAACCAATTCAAAGAAGACCAATGAAGAAAACAAGATCTCAGTCAGGAGCATAAGGTCAGACCTGGTCCACTTCGTATGTACTGTCGAGTGGAGGAACCCTCCTGGCCCCTCGGGGGTTGTCTTTGTTCCAGGTGATGCTCGACAGCCATCCTTCTAGCATCTCATCAGTGACCTCCTCCGGGTGGATCCGAGTGGTGTCTTCGAGACCCGAGTACAGCCACATCGGGTGGTCGCGAGGCTAGAGCGGTTGGATGCGCCTCCGAAGGAAGACCTCCAGCAAGTCCATGCCAGTCACGCCGTCACGGACAAGCTGAACCACTCGACCAACCAACACTTTGACTTGGGCTTTTTCTTCCGGCGTCACTTTCAGAGAAGAAGGTTTTTGAGCTCGTTCCAGAGAGAAATGGGGAAGCCCAGTCGACTGTCCTGGAGTCGCCTGGTCTTTGAAGTAAAACCAGGTCGCCTGCCAACCACGGACCGACTCAGGGAAAGTGATGGATGGAAAAGAGCTTTTTCCCCTCGTCTGGATTGCCAGACCCCTGCACAACTGGATCACCTGCATCCTTTCGTCACTCGACTTGGCCTTTTTGACCGATTGGGAATGGCAAGTGAAGACGTGCTTAAAGAGTCCCCAATGGGGGTGGCAACCCAAGAAACCCTCACACAAGGAAATGAAAGCAGCCAGATACACGATAGAGTTGGGAGTGAAGTGATGGAGCTGCGCTCCAAAGAAGTTCAGAAAGCTCCAGAAAAAAGGATGAGGAGGCAGAGAAAACCCGCGATCGATATGGGTGGCGAGGAGCACACACTCACCATCAAGAGGTTGGGGCTCGACTTCTCTCCCCGGGAGACGCGCAGCTTCATAAGGGATGACTTCCCCCTCAACCATATCGTCGAGATCTTCCTACCGAATCACCATCGGCATCCAGTCGCCCTGGATCTAGCCTCTGGGCAGAGAAGTCCATGAGGAAGATCTGCCCCGAGCGGACTTCTTCCCTTTCCCCTACGCCGCCGCCTTCTTTGCACGCTCCAGAGCGGACGTCTTGTCCTTCACCATCGTCGCCGGCAAAGCTCGAACTTGCCTGTGGCGCTAGGGTGAGAGCGGAGGTGGCGAAGAACTTTGCAAAGGGGGAAGTGAAGGAGAGAGCACACTGTTTGGAAACCTCGAGCCGGTGGCTTATAAGAGGCCACTTCCGAGTGGCTGACCAGTAGGCCCAAGCTATCCCGTCAAATCCCGCAGCAGACGCGCGCGCGGTATGTGGCGAAAAAGGTGGCGCGGGGACTGTCGTGGTTCTAAGTCTGACAGTGAGGTAGGGGGGTATGTATGAAGAGGCTAGGCCTTAGCTATTGGGAAGTTGTAAGCACGCAAGGTTTACGAGTTCAGGCCCTTCTCTGAGGAAGTAACAGCCCTACGTCTCGGTGCCCGGAGGCGGTCGATTGGATTATGCGTGAGTAAGATTACAGGGGTGCGAACCCCTCATACTGAGGAGGGGGGTGGCTTATATAGAGTTCGCCAGCCCTCTCTTGCCCTCAGTAATGCAGGGTTTAAGGTATATTTAAGGTGGGCGTTACTAATAACGTCCCTAATAAAGCGTCATGATGATCATAAAGACTACTTAATAGCTGACCGTTTGCCTGGGAGCGATTTGAGATCTCCTGGTGGTCGAGTGGTTGGCTTGTTGGTCGAGTGACAGTTTCTTAGTCGAGTGCCTTGGCCCCGTCGAGTGGGATATCTTCAAGTTGTCTGAAAGGTGACTTCCTCTAAGGACGTCCTACGGTAGGGCTCTTAGGACGGTTCCGTGTCCCTACCGTAGGTATATGACTACATCATTAGCCCCCGAACGGATCGAGGCTGGAGTGGAAAAACAGGTTAGGGACCTTTTCATCCGACCCCTCGGGTTATTATGGGTGCTTCATTCTGGGTCGACTGTCACGGATGACGTCATTAACCTTTTTCAGTTGACTTGATCCGTTCCAAGTCTTTCGTCGAATGGATTTCTTCACTTGCGAGGCATCGACCGCTGGCGTGCGCGGGATTGCCATTTCGCCAAGTTGTTCTGCAGCTGGCGGAGATCGCGGGATTCGGATTTTTTGGGAAGCACGCGGAACGGGGGCGGCCGCAGTAATCGGGAGCGACAGTGCGAAGGCTCCTCGATCCCCGCGCCGCCTTTTTCGCCACGTACAGCGCGCGCGCCTGCCAAGGGATTTGACTGGATAGCTCGGGCCTACCTGTCAGCCACTCGGGAGTGGCCCCTTATAAATAGTTGGCCCGGAGTCCTTCTTCAGTACGCGTGCTCATCTCTTCTGCCCCTCTCTCTGTCTCTCCGTCGTCTCCTCCGCTTCCTTCGCTCTCGCCCTGTAACCATAAAAACCAGCCCGAGACCTTGCCGGCGGCGATGGTGAAGAGCAAGACGACCGCCCTGGAGCGTGCGAAGAAGGCGGCGGCAGCCGGGAAGGGGAAGAAGTCTGCGCGCGGGGGCTCTTCTTCACGGACGGCCCTGCCCAAGGGGTGGATCCAAGGCGACTGGATGCCCACGGTGCTTCGTCAGGAGGACCTCGACGATATGGTCGAGGGAGGAGTCATCCTCCACAAGGCGGCGCATCTTCCGGGGAGAGAAATCGAGCCCCAGCCACGTGACGGTGAGCGCGTCCTCCTGGCGACTCACATTGATCGTGGTTTCTCCTTGCCGCCCCACCCTTTTTTCCGCAATTTCCTGAATTTCTTCGGGGCGCAGCTCCACCACTTCACTCCGAACTCCATAGTCTATGTCGCCGCTTTCATTTCTATGTGCGATGCGTTTCTGGGGTGCCGCCCGCACTGGGGACTTTTCAAGCATATCTTCACCGTTCGCTCTCAGTCGGTGAAGAAGGCTAAGTCGAGTGACGAGAGGACACAGGTGATCCAGTTGTGCGGAGGCTTGGCGATCCAGACAAGGGGGAAAAGTTGTTTTCCCTCCATCACTTTCCCGGAGTCAGTCCGAGGGTGGCAGGTGACTTAGTTCTACTGCCAGGATCAAGTGACCCCGGGGCAGTCGACCGGACTCCCACCCTTCACCCTCGACCGAGCTGAAAAGCCGGCTTCTCTGAAGGTGACGCCCGAAGAAAAGGCCCATGTCAAGATACTGGCAGGTCGAGTGGTCGAACTTGTCCGTGAGGGCGTGACGGGGATGGACCTACTCGAAGTCTTCCACAGGAGGAGAATCCAACCCCTCCAGGCTCGGGATCACCCGATGTGGTTGTACTCCGGCCTTGAGGACTCCACTCGGGTCCACCCAGAGGAGGTCACCGACGAGATGCTGGAGGGGTGGCTGTCAAGCATTACAGGGAACAAAGACAACCCCCGAGGAGCCAGGAGGGTCGTTCCACTCGACAGCTCTTATGAGGTCGACCAGGTGTGTATTTGCATTTTCGACTGAAATCTTGCTTTCTGCACTGGTCTTCTTTTGAGCGAGTCGACTGACTTTCCATTCTGCCTGCTGTCTTATAGGCGACCACTGAGATGTATTCGACGCCCAATGGGGCGCAGGGGTCGACTGAGGAAGGTGAGGGAAGCGGAGGCGAGAGCGGCGACGACCAGGGCGAGTGGGAGTCAGACGGCGAAGGAGAGGACGGCGACGACATCTTCTCCAGCGAGGAGGAGGAGGAAGAAGCCGAACCTCCCCGCCCAGAGAGACGATCCAAGCTCGTACACGACCCGGCGCAGGGACGTGGTCAGGCGACTGCCTCTGTCGGGCCATCGTCGAAACGCCCTCGGACCTCCTCTCCGACACAGACTGGGAAGGTTCCCAAGCAACCGCGCATGACGCAGTCCAAGCCGCCCAAGACTCTGCCGAAGATGAAGATAACTGTCCCTGTCATCTCTGGGTAACAAGCTTTGACTTCTTTCGTCGATTGGAGGATAGATCCTGAGTCGACTCATTATGTTGAACTGGTTGATTCTTCGAAATTTGCAGTGCTGCTACCTCTGAGGTCTCAGCCAAGGACGACGACCAAGAGATGGGTAACGCTGCAACCTCCAACCCTGGTACGATCGTCGACGTTTTGTTTTTGAGTTGACTTGGTCGTTTCTTGCAATTCTTGTCGATTGAAAGTTCTTCCTGCAGCTCCTCCTCAAGTTATCGACCTCCCGGATGATGATGACAATGAGCCACTGAGGATAGGGAGGACCAGGAGGCCGCCGACTGACAAGGCTCCCCAGCCTGCTCTGGCGCCTGAGGCCGTGGCACGGGACGGCGGTGATGCCCCTCGGGCCTCTGTGTCCTTCGCCAATCCCCTGTCGAGTGCGCAGCCTTCGGCGTCGGCTGCCGATCCGACTGCCAATCCTCCGTCGAGTGCGCAGCCCTCGGCGTCGACTGCCGATCCGACTTCACTCTTTGTCGCGTACTCTGCCCCTGAAGACGAAGTGGCCGCTGCGAAGGAGGCCATACGCCAGGCAGGGGTCATGATGGAGCAGGTGAAGAGGGCTCGGGAGGCCAGCCAGGCGGCTTACGACGCGAGTTCGGCGCTTCAGAGTAACGTCCAGGTCAGTTGATTTGATGTTTGTTTGTTTGAAGAGTCTTTCTCTCTCTTTCTCTTCCTTTTTTGAAGATCTTTGTTTCTGTATCTGTACACCCACTGGGTGTGTTTTCTCTTTGGTCGAACCAGTGGGGGCACGCTGAGTGCACCCACTGGGTGTAGTCCCCGAGACTACGGTGGACTGCTGGCAGTCGACTGTAGTCTGTATATTGTGGTTGTGAATCTGAGCTTCTTCACTCGGTCTGCACCTGCAAGGTCGAGCGGTCCGTGGCCTATCGACTGTACGCAGTCGTTTTTTTTTGTCATACCAGTGGGGGCACGCTGAGTGCACCCACTGGGTGTAGTCCCCGAGACTACGGTCGAATATTTTTTATTCGGCTATGGTCTTAGAAACGTCACCATTGTTCCTTAGTTACTCGGGAGCAACTTATCTCAAATGTCTGTCGGCTGGTTTTTTCTTTTGCAGAGATCCTGTGAACTTGTCGCTCGTTATGCTGAATTGGAGAAGCAGAAGATTCAGCTGGACCTTGATTTAGAGCTGGCCAGGACGGAGTTGCAGAAGGTCAGGGAGGGCGCCGCAGGTAAAGCAACTTTGTCGACTGGTTCTGTTTTCAGGCTCGGGCATTCCTTTGCTGTTTCTGATTCCGTCGCCGTTTCTTTGTAGGTGAATTGGAAAGAGTGTTGGCGAGGAAGGATCAGGACCTGGCTGTCGCCCGTAAGGCGGCTGACGACAAGATGGTTCTGGCCGAACAGAAGCTGGCTTCGGTCGGCCAGTTGGAGCAAGAGAACGTTAGGTTGCAGGCCGCTCTGACTGATGCCAACAAGCTGGCTGCCAGTTGGAAGAAGAAGCACCTCCTCTTGGGTGAGGAGATGGAAGGCATCGCCCGTAGGAGGGACGACCTGGAGAGCTTCCTGAGGAGCCTCGCCAAGAGGCTGTACATCAAACTTGAAGGTGCTCCTCTAATTTTGACTATTTTGTACTTTTTGTGTCGACTCAATCCTGTGGTCGTTGGCTTATCTTTAGGTCTTGTGTGCAGAATTCTATCAGAACTTCGAAGAGGAGACCGGGCGGATCGAAACGGGTCTTGACCCAATCAATTCCCCGGTGAAAGACGACACTGCCATGAACTTGCTCCGACTGGAATCTCGAATCGACGGCGCCGTGGATTACCTAGCTCGACTGAAGGTTGCCGTGTCGCGGATTGACTCGACGCTTTGGCCAGAATCTGCGCTCCAAAACGATCTTGAGTCTCTTATGGCTCGACTTGACAAAATTCCCGATCGAGTGCAGGAGTGGAAAAAGTCTTCTGCCCGGTGCGGCGCTGACGTGGCTCTATCCTTAGTCCGTGTTCATTGCAAGGGGGCGCGAGAAGAAAAACTGGCCGCCATCCAAGTCGCCAATACCAAGAGGCACAGCTTCCAGGACTTCATGGAGACCTTCATTGCTGCAGCTACTCGCATTGCGGACGGGATCGACTTGGATGAGTTCGTCGCTCCTGCCAGCCCTCCTCTTGAGGAGTGAGAAAACTTTTTATACCTTTCCTTAAATTAACCTCGGGATGCCGAGTGGATTTGTAGTCGTTCAAACTCTGCCGAGCTGAGGGCTCGAGTACTTTGATTCAGGGCCCGAGGCCTTTTGAGTTTTATCCGAACTTTATTTTTGCTGAATGTCTTCGTGGTCTGGAACTGTCGTGAGAGGCTTGATGGCCGCCCCCACCCTGTCGTTGTACATTGTATTTGTGGCGGAGCTCTCGGGAGAAGGCGGCAGTCGACCCACACTCCGTTGTTGTACATTGTATTTGTGGCGGAGCTCTCGGGAGAAGGCGGCAGTCGACCCACACCCAACACCTAGTTGTTGTACATTGTATTTGTGGCGGAGCTCTCCACTCGGTATTCAAATTTAGGCGAGTGTCTGACCGCAGCTAAGTCTCTTTGTGGAGAACTTAGGCGAGTGCTGAACTACAGCTAAGCCTCCAAGTGGGAGCATTGCTCTCCACTCGGTAGGACTTTTCAAACTTAGGCGAGTGTCTGACTGCCGCTAAGTCTCTTCGTGAAGAACTTAGGCGAGTGCTGAACTGCAGCTAAGCTCCCGACTGGGAGGATTGCTCTCCACTCGGTAGGATTTTTCAAATTTAGGCGAGTGTCTGACCGCAGCTAAGTCTCTTCGTGGAGAACTTAGGCGAGTGCTGAACTGCAGCTAAGCCTCCGAGTGGGAGGATCGCTCTCCACTCGGTAGGACTTTTCAAACTTAGGCGAGTGTCTGACTGCAGCTAAGTCTCTTCGTGGAGAACTTAGGCGAGTGCTGAACTGCAGCTAAGCCCCCGAGTGGGAGGATTGCTCTCCACTCGGTAGGATTTTTCAAACTTAGGCGAGTGTCTGACTGCAGCTAAGTCTCTTCGCGGAGAACTTAGGCGAGTGCTGAACTGCAGCTAAGTTCCCGAGTGGGAGGATTTCTCTCCACTCGGTAGGATTTTTCAAACTTAGGCGAGTGTCTGACTGCAGCTAAGTCTCTTCGCGGAGAACTTAGGCGAGTGCTGAACTGCAGCTAAGTCCCCGAGTGGGAGGATTGCTCTCCACTTGGTAGGAATTTTCAAACTTAGGCGAGTGTCTGACTGCAGCTAAGTCTCTTCGTGGAGAATTTAGGCGAGTGCTGAACTGCAGCTAAGCCCCCGAGTGGGAGGATTGCTCTCCACTCGGTAGGATTTTTCAAACTTAGGCGAGTATCTGATTGCAACTAAGTCTCTTCGTGGAGAACTTAGGCGAGTGCTGAACTGCAGCTAAGCCTCCGAGTGGGAGGATTGCTCTCCACTCGGTAGGATTTTTCAAACTTAGGCGAGTATCTGACTGTAGCTAAGTCTCTTCGTGGAGAACTTAGCTGAGTGCTGAACTGCAGCTAAGCCCCCGAGTGGGAGGATTGCTCTCCACTCAGTAGGAATTTTCAAACTTAGGCGAACCGGATTCGCAGTTAAGTCACCCACTGGGGGATTTCAGATACATACAACAGTGACAACAGTTATTGGAACGCTCTTATTTCTGATAAAAATGAACCTTAGGAGTTTTTCTTATTACATCTGGTTTAAGAGCGGACTTAAGTGTAAAAGGGGCAGAGAAGCTCCGCGTTCCAAGCTCGAGGTTCGTCGATTTGTCGATCAACATTGTAAAGATGGTATGCTCCATTGTGGAGGACTCTGGTGATGATGAAGGGGCCTTCCCAAGTGGGAGCGAGCTTGTGAGGTTTCTGTTGATCCACTCGGAGGACCAAATCTCCTTCTTGAAAGGCTCGACTCTTCACATTCCGGGCGTGGAATCAACGCAAGTCCTGCTGGTAAATGGTCGATCTAATCATTGCCATCTCGCTTTCTTCCTCCAAGAGGTCGATTGCGTCTTGCCGGGCCTGCTCTGCTTCATCTTCGGTGTAAAGTTCAACTCGAGGCGCATTGTGAAGGAGATCGCTTGGCAGGACAGCTTCGGCTCCATAAACCAAAAAGAACGGGGTCCTTCCAGTCGACCGGTTAGGGGTAGTCCTTAATCCCCACAGCACTGACGGAAGCTCGTCGACCCAAGCGCCTGCTGCGTGCTTGAGATCACGCATCAGCCGAGGTTTTAGCCCTTTGAGAATCAGACCATTTGCTCTCTCAGCCTGTCCATTCGACTGGGGATGAGCGACTGAGGCGTAGTCGACTCGTGTGCCTTGAGAAGCGCAAAATGCCCTGAAATCGTCCGAATCAAAGTTTGACCCGTTATCAGTGATGATGCTGTGTGGGACTCCATATCTGAATGTCAACCCTCTGATGAAACTGATAGCGGTGCTAGCGTCAAGGCTCTTTATGGGCTTAGCTTCGATCCATTTGGTAAACTTGTTGACTGCCACAAGCACGTGAGTGAACCCACTCCTGCCCGTTCTCAAGGGGCCAACCATGTCCAATCCCCAGACGGCAAAGGGCCAGACGAGCGGAATGGTTTTAAGGGCTGACGCGGGCTTGTGTGACATGCTGGAGTAGAACTGGCAGCCCTCGCACCTGTCGACTATCTCTTTCGCCATCTCATTTTCCCTTGGCCAATAAAATCCAGCTCGGTATGCTTTAGCCACAATGGTCCGAGAGGACGCATGGTGACCGCAGGTTCCCGAGTGGATATCGTTGAGGATTATTTGACCTTCTTCTGGCGTTATGCATCTCTGTCCGACTCCGGTCGCACTTTCTCTGTACAGATGTCCCCTTATGACTGTGAAGGCCTTAGATCGGCGGACGATCTGTCGAGCCTCCTCTTCGTCCTCCGGGAGTTCTTTCCTTAGGATATATGCAATGTATGGTATCGTCCAGTCGGGGGTGACTGCCAAGACTTCCATGATCAGGTCGACTACTGCAGGCACTTCAACTTCAGTCGGGTCCGCGGCACTTTTCGGCTACGGGGCTTCTTCTGTGAAAGGATCTTCTTGTACTGACGGCGAGTGAATGTGTTCCAAGAAAACGTTGCTTGGAATGGCTTCTCTCTTGGAGCCTATCTTTGCCAAGTCGTCGGCTGCCTGGTTTTTCGGTCGAGGGATGTGGTGGAGTTCCAACCCCTCGAACTTCTTCTCTAGCTTCCGTACTGCATTGCAGTATCCAGTCATTGCCGGACTCCTGACATCCCATTCCTTCATCACTTGATTAACCACCAGATCTGAGTCGCCATAGACCATGAGGCGACGGACGCCGAGTGAAATGGCCATGCGCAACCCATACAAAAGTGCTTCATATTCTGCTTCGTTATTGGAGGAATCGAAGCGAATCTGGAGAACGTATCTGAGCTTGTCTCCTCGGGGGGAGACCAGAACTACCCCCGCGCCCGCACCATTCAGCATCTTAGACACATCGAAGAACATAGTCCAGTGTTCCGAGTGAACTTGAGTCGGAAGTTGCTGTTCAATCCACTCGGCGATAAAATCCGTGATCGCTTGAGACTTGATGGCTTTCTTTGCTTCAAACTTGATGTCTAAAGGAAGGAGTTCAATTGCCCACTTGGCCACTCGACCAGTTGCATCTCTGTTATGTAGGATCTCCGATAATGGAGCGTCGCTGACGACTGTAATGGAGTGGTCAGAGAAATAGTGTGCAACTTTCTTCGTGGTCATGTAAATCCCATATACAAGCTTCTGGTAGTGGGGGTATCTTTGTTTTGAAGGGGTCAAAACTTCAGACACATAATAAACAGGGCGTTGAACTTTGAAGGCCTTCCCTTCCTCTTCTCTCTCGACCGTAAGTACCGTACTGACAACTTGTCCCGTGGCTGCAATATAAAGCAGCAGAGGCTCTTTGCTGATTGGAGCAGCTAGCACCGGCTGGGTGGAGAGCAGAGCTTTGAGCTCCGCAAACGCTGCATCAGCTTCTGGAGTCCATTCGAACTTGTCAGACTTTTTCATCAGTCGGTAAAGAGGCAACGCTTTTTCACCGAGTCGAGAGATGAATCGACTTAAGGCGGCCAAGCAGCCTGTAAGTTTTTGGACATCATGCACACGTACAGGACGCTTCATCCGGAGTATGGTTCCAATTTTTTCAGGATTGGCGTCGATTCCCCGTTCGGAAACGAGAAAACCGAGTAGCTTGCCACCTGGAACTCCGAAAGTGCATTTTGACGGATTGAGCTTGATATCGTACCTCCTGAGGTTGGCGAAGGTTTCAGTAAGGTCAGCCCGTAGGTCGGAACCTTTCCGAGACTTGACTACGATATCGTCCATGTACGCCTCCACATTCCGACTGATTTGAGTGAGTAAACACTTCTGGATCATTCTCATGAATGTGGCTCCGGCGTTCTTGAGGCCGAACGACATGGTGACGTAACAGAAGCATCCGAATGGAGTGATGAAAGCTGTTTTGATTTCGTCGGGTCCATACAGACGGATCTGATGGTACCTGGAATAGGCATCTAGAAAAGACAATCTCTCACATCCCGCAGTTGAGTCGACAATTTGGTCGATGCGAGGAAGAGGAAAATGATCTTTCGGGCAGGCCCGATTGATATGCTTGAAATCAATGCACATGCGGAGTGACTTGTCCTTCTTGGGGACCATGACAACATTGGCGAGCCACTCGGAGTGGTAGATCTCTCGAATGAACTCAGCTGCTAAGAGCCGAGCCACCTCTTTGCCGATAGCTTGTTTTTTCTGGACGGCGGACCGTCGCAGATGTTCCTTCACGGGTTTGAACTTTGAGTCGACTCGTAGGCGGTGCTCAGCCAGCCCCCTGGGAACTCCGGGCATGTCAGAGGGTTTCCATGCGAAGATGTCCCAGTTCTCACGGAGGAGCTGGATGAGCGCTTCTTCCTATTTGGAGTCGAGCGTCATTGAGACGTGAGTCGGAGCTGCGTCGGGGTCGGTCGGGTGAATGTGGACCGTCTTTGTTTTGCCGGCCGACTGAAAAGCTGATTCGGAGGCAGGCTTCTTAGCCCGCAGCAATTCACTCGGGTCGGCAGTCTTCTGGTACTCTTTCAGCTTGACTACTGCCATCTGAGCGTCGGCGATCTTCGATCCCTTCTGGAAACATTCTTCTGCCTTCTTCCGGTTGCCTGTAACAGTGATCACACCTTTGGGACCAGGCATCTTTAATTTAAGATACACGTAGCATGGTCGAGCCATGAAGCGTGCATAAGCCGATCTGCCCAAGATGGCGTGATAAGCACTCTGGAAGTCCACAACTTCAAACGTTAACTTTTCTTTGCGGTAATTCTTTGAATCACCGAAAACCACATCAAGAGCAATTTGGCCGAGTGACTCGGCTTTCTTCCCAGGAATGACTCCGTGGAAGCTCATGTTACTGGCGCTGAGTCTGGACATCGGAATGCCCATTCCTTTCAAGGTTTCCGTGTACAGTATGTTCAGGCCACTGCCACCGTCCATTAGGACTTTGGTCAGTCGAGTGCCTTCGACAACTGGGTCGACCACCAAAGCTTGCCTCCCAGGGGTGGCAATGTGTGTTGGATGATCGGATTGGTCGAACGTGATGGCCGTCTGGGACCACTTTAGGTAACCGGGAGTTGCAGGGGCAACCATGTTCACCTCCTGGTTAATGACTTTCAGTCGACTTTTGCTTTCGACATCGGCAAAAATCATCAGGGTGGAATTGACCTGGGGGTATCCATCGTCACTATCATCCCTGTCCTCAACTCTATCCGGCTCTTTCTCTTTATCCTTGGGCTGCTTGCCCTGAAACTGTTGGATCAGGAGCCGGCATTGTCGAGTGGTATGTTTGGGGTAAATAAAATTACCCTCTTCGTCTTTCTTGGTGTGGATGTGACATGGCAAATCCAAAACATCATTCCCATCCTGATCCTTGACTTTCTTGGGCTTCCAAGTGTTCTTGGGTTTCCCCTTGAAGTTTCCCTGAGCCACAGCTTGGGCCTCCCCGGGAGCGGCTGGCTCGGCCTTCCGCTTTTGCTTCCGACTGGAGTTTCCTCCGGTTTCTTGGGCGACTGATTTAAGTTTGCCGCTTCGGAGTCGGTCTTCTTCTTCTCCATTAGCGTACTTGGTGGCAATCTCCATCATCCGATTAAGGGACATCTCTCCGGTCCGGCCAAATTTCAGATTCAACTCCCTGTACTTGACCCCTTCCTTGAAAGCGCAGACTGCTTGATGGTCAGGCACGTTTTCGACCGAGTGGTGCAGTGTGATCCACCTTTGGATGTATTCCCTCAGTGTTTCATTCGGCTTCTGTACGCAAGACCGCAGCTCTGTAAGGCCTGCAGGGCGCTTGCATGTCCCTTCGAAGGTTGTAAGAAACACTCGAGAGAGATCCTCCCAAGTGTAAATGCTGCTGGGCGCCAGCTGATTCAGCCACGCCCTAGCCGAGCCTTCCGACATGAGGGGTAAATGCTTCATGGCCACCTCGTCGTTGCCGCCACCGATCTGCACAGCCACTCGGTAATCTTCGAGCCATGTGTCAGGCTTGGACTCGCCGGTGAACTTGCTGATTCCAGTCGCCAGCCGGAAGTTGGGTGGGATCACCGTGGCTCTGATGGCTCGACTGAAACACTCAGGCCCCGAGGCGTGTGCCCTGCTGTCGGTAGGCGTATCTCTGTTGTGGCCCTCACGATGTGCCCTGTTCCTGTCCACCAGACCTTGAACGAGGATGGATCTCGCGTCAAAGCCTGGGTCTCTGGGGTCAACTGGGACCCTCTGCCCAGTGTGATGAGGGCGCCTGTCGTCTCGATGTCGAGGTGCATATGATCCACTCCGTAGAGGAGGGGACGGCACCCGACGCCCATCATCACGGTTGAGTCGGTGATCGTATTGCTCGTTCCCCCTATACCGATCGTGCCGGTCTCCACGCCCCTCACGCCTCGGGGGCGATCTCGGGCTGTGAGCCGACTGGACGGTCTCCGTTGCGATGGATTGACTGTGGATCCTGTCCCGCGACTAAGAGACGGCGGAATTCTGATTCCCCGCTGCTCAGAGCAATGCTCTGATCTGCAGCAATCCTCTTCCGGCCTCCGACTGGGAGGGCTGGATCGACTCCGCTATGCGGGCCGCGGCAGCCAGGTTCTGAACCGGAGTTTGGTACACCTGTGGTGACGGGAAGAGCTGCCGTCGACTAGGTTCAGGTGCCGGTTGGCGTCGACTGGACTCGGGAGCCCGTTGACGTCGACTGGACTCGGGAGCCCGCTGACGCGCCTGCTCGTCGAGAGCTCGCTGTAGGTTTTCCAGTCGAGTGCGCTCGGCTAGATTAGCCAAGCGCACATCCTCCAAGGCCCGGGCCTCGGGGGTTTCTCCAACAATAGGTGTGTAGAGCGCGTCCATGTTCCGGCAACGAAGCTCCTCCCGCTGCAATGACGTCAGAGGTTCGGGGAGGTATTCGTCGTGAGGGCGCGACGGATCGCCCCTGTTGGCACCATCGTCAGTACGAGGGAATCCGGGGGGACTGCGCGTCCCCTCGACCGCCAGGACCTCTGCCAGGGGGTCGCTGCTGTCGCACTCGGAAGCGGACTCCATGGAGCCAGTCGACAGATCGAACAGGCCGCAGAGGGATTCGTTAGGCTCGATTGCAGCGACCTGCTGGGTCGCCGACTGGCGGGCCAGGGTGCGCTTCATCCACCGCTGGAGCCTCGACCGACCCGAGCGCTTGCGCTGGCGGGAGACAGGAGGGGGAGATGGCACGGGAGTCGACCGATATGGGGTCGAGGGCTGCCTCAGGAGGACGCCACGGACGCACGCGCGGAAGTGCGTCGCACCGCGGACGGGGAGTGCGTCGACGTCGAGCGGCGCCTCCTGGAGCCAAGCGGAGTCGTCGGCGATGAAAGTAAGTCGGCCGAGACGGATCTCGCGGCCCGCCGCCAAGGCTCCGCAGGAAAACATGATCGAGTGGATCGACGAAAATCGCAACTTCTCCAAATTAGGCGCTAAGACTACTGCCCCAAGGTGGGCGCCAACTGTCGTGGTTCTAAGTCTGACAGTGAGGTAGGGGGTATGTATGAAGAGGCTAGGCCTTAGCTATTGGGAAGTTGTAAGCACGCAAGGTTTACGAGTTCAGGCCCTTCTCTGAGGAAGTAACAGCCCTACGTCTCGGTGCCCGGAGGCGATCGATTGGATTATGCGTGAGTAAGATTACAGGGGTGCGAACCCCTCATACTGAGGAGGGGGGTGGCTTATATAGAGTTCGCCAGCCCTCTCTTGCCCTCAGTAATGCAGGGTTTAAGGTATATTTAAGGTGGGCGTTACTGATAACGTCCCTAATAAAGCGTCATGATGATCATAAAGACTACTTAATAGCTGACCGTTTGCCTGGGAGCGATTTGAGATCTCCTGGTGGTCGAGTGGTTGGCTTGTTGGTCGAGTGACAGCTTCTTAGTCGAGTGCCTTGGCCCCGTCGAGTGGGATATCTTCAAGTTGTCTGAAAGGTGACTTCCTCTAAGGACGTCCTACGGAAGGGCTCTTAGGACGGGTCCGTGTCCCTACCGTAGGTATATGACTACATCAGGGACCGAGGAGCTTCCGCCTTATCACGTCTGATTACTGCGGCCGCTCCCGTCCCGTGCGCTTCCCAAAATTCAAATCCCGCAAAATCCGCGGGTTGCAGAACAATTTGTCAAACAGAAGATCCCTTTCACATCGTCATTCGGAACTCCACAAGCAAGGAAACTCGCTCGACGAAAGACTTGGAATGGATCAAAGCGACTGAAAGAGGTTGATGACGTCATCCGTGGCGGTTGATCCAAAACAAGGCACTCACGTAGCACAAAGAACTAGTCGGAAAGGTCCCCAACTCTTTCCCCACTCTAACCTCGATCCATTCGGGGGCTAATGATGAAGCCATGTACCTAGGGTAGGGGCACGGACCTGTCCTAAGAGCCCCACCCAAGGACATCCATAGAAGAAGTCACCTTTCAATCGACTTCAAGATACCCATTCGACGGGTTCAAGACACTCGACCAGGAAGCTATCACTCGAGCACGAAGCCAACCACTCGACTGCCAGGAGATCTAAAGTCACTCCGCAGGCAAACGGTCGGTCATTAAGTAGCCTTTATGGTCATTATAGCACTTTATTAGAGGCGTTACCAGTAACGCCCAACCTTAATGTACCTTAAACCCTGCATTAGTGAGGGCATGAGAGGGCTGGCGAACTCTATATAAGCCACCCCTCCTCAGTATCAAGGGTTCGCACCCCTGTCATTCTCACACATATAATCCAGTCGACTGCCTCCGGGCACCGAGACGTAGGGCTTTTACTTCCTCCGAGAAGGGCCTGAACTCGTACATCTTCGTGTGCTTACAGCTCCTGCATAGCTAAGATCTAGCCTCTCCATACTTACCCCCCTACATCACTGTCAGACTTAGAACCACGACACCAGCCACCTGTGTGCAAAGCACGTCGGTAGAACCAGTCTCGCGTAAGCGTACGCGTAATGTCGGTGCGGGCCGCTTCATCCAACAATACCGCCGAACCAAAGTATGACATGCTGGTAAGTAGTATGACTTATATCGCCCACAACTCACTTGTGTTCTACTCGTGCATATAACATCAGCACATAAAACCTAGGCTCGGATGCCACTGTTGGGGAATGTAGTAATTTCAAAAAAATTCCTACGCACACGCAAGAACATGGTGATGCAAAAGGCCTCGATAAAAATGACAAAGATGCACCAGTATCAAAAAGACCTCTTGTGGGAATGACATTAACAGGAAGGTTACCCATATTCACATCTAGTGAGTCCTCTGCCTGAGCTGCGTTCAACAAGTTGACCTTAGCAGACTTGGGGTTATTGTTGGGGAACGTAGTAATTTCAAAAAAAATCCTACGCACACAAAAGATCATGGTGATGCATAGCAACGAGAGGGGAGAGTGTTGTCTACATACCCTCGTAGACCGGAAGTGGAAGCGTTATGACAACGTGGTTGATGTAGTCGTACGTCTTCACGGCCCGACCGATCAAGCACCGAAACTACGGCACCTTCGAGTTCTAGCACATGGTCAGGTCGATGACGATCCCCGGACTCCGATTCAGAAAAGTGTCGGGGAAGAGTTCCGTCAGCACGACGGCGTGGTGACGATCTTGGTGTTCTACCGTCGTAGGGCTTCGCCTAAGCACCACTACAATATTATCGAGAAGTATGGTGGAGGGGGGCACCACACACGGCTAAGCAAATGATCACGAGGATCAACTTGTGTGTCTATGGGGTACCCCCTGCCCCCGTATATAAAGGAGTGGAGGAGGGGAGGGTCGGCCCTCTCTATGGCGCGTCCTAGGGGAGTCCTACTCCCACCGGGAGTAGGATTCCCCCTTTCCTAGTCCAACTAGGAGTCCTTCCATGTAGTAGGAGTAGGAGACAAGGAAGGGGAAGAGGGAAGAGAAGGAAGGAGGGGGCCCAGCCCCTCCTCCTAGTCCAATTCGGACTAGGCCTTGGGGGGGGCGGCCTGCCTCTCTCTCTCTCTCTCCTAAAGCCCAATAAGGCCCATATACTTCTTCTCCCGTATTCCCGTAACTCCCCGGTACTCCGAAAAATACCCGAACCACTCAGAACCTTTCCGATGTCCGAATATAGTCGTCCAATATATCGATATTTACGTCTCGACCATTTCGAGACTCATCGTCATGTCCCCGATCTCATCCGGGACTCCGAACTCCTTCGATACATCAAAACTCATAAACTCATAATATAATTGTCATCGAAACCTTAAGCGTGCGGACCCTACGGGTTCGAGAACAATGTAGACATGACCGAGACACATCTCCTGTCAATAACCAATAGCGGAACCTGGATGCTCATATTGGCTCCTACATATTCTACGAAGATCTTTATCGGTCAGACCGCATAACATACATTGTTCCCTTTGTCATCAGTATGTTATTTGCCCGAGATTCGATCGTCGGTACCTTAATACCTAGTTCAATCTCGTTACCGGCAAGTCTCTTTACTCGTTCCGTAATATATCATCTCGCAACTAACTCATTAGTTGCAATGCTTGCAAGGCTTATGTGATGTGTATTACTGAGAGGGCCTAGAGATACCTCTCCGACAATCGGAGTGACAAATCCTAATCTTGAAATACGGCAACCCAACATGTAACTTTGGAGACACCTGTAGAGCTCCTTTATAATCACCTAGTTACATTGTGACGTTTGGTAGCACACAAAGTGTTCCTCCGGTAAACGGGAGTTGCATAATCTCATAGTCATAGGAACATGTATAAGTCATGAACAAAGCAATAGCAACATACTAAACGATCGAGTGCTAAGCTAACGGAATGGGTCAAGTCAATCACATCATTCTCCTAATGATGTGATCCTGTTAATCAAATAACAACTCTTTGTCTATGGTTAGGAAACATAACCATGTTTGATTAATGAGCTAGTCAAGTAGAGGCATACTAGTGACACTTTGTTTGTCTATGTATTCACACATGTATTATGTTTCCGGTTAATACAATTCTAGAATGAATAATAAAAAATTATCATGAAATAAGGAAATAAATAATAACTTTATTACTGCCTCTAGGGCATATTTGCTTCAGTTATGCTTGACCATAGCTGTACTTGCCGATCTCACAGGAGGAGGAGGAGGAAGACGCCTCTGATTGAAGCATTTGTGGGCATAGTTACCCTTCTATTGGCACTTGTTGCATGTGACCTCTGAAAGCGGACGGTGATACGGAGCACTCGATCTTGGAGCTTGAGATGAATTCTTGTTCTGAAAGCCAGGGTTTGGTGGGTGGGAAGATCCACTACCACCTTTGCTCTTCTGCTGATAAGGCTGACGGAATGGAGGAGGAGGAAGCCAATACTTCGCTGCTTAGCCACTTGAGTTGAGGTAGAAGGAGTAGCATCTCTGACTCGCTTCTTGGAAGCATCGCACTTCAGTTGAGCAGCCTCTTGCTTCAATGCCATGTTATAAAACTCATCGTACCTCATGGGCTCAAAGAGGACAAGAGGTAGTTGGATTTCCTCTCTGAGACCACCTCTGAACTGGTATATCATGCTCTTCTCGTCAGGGACGTCCTGCTTAGCAAAACGTGCGAGCTTCTGAAACATCTTGTTGTACTCATAGACAGACATAGAGCCTTGCTTCAGGTTGCGGAATTCCTCACGCTGGCTTTCAACCACGCTCTGAGGAATATGATGAGCTTTGAAGTCTTGACGGAATTCATCCCAGGTAATCACACGGCCTCCTCTGGAATCTTTGTACTGCTGAAACCATTCTGAAGCTTGGTCTTTGAGTTGGAAGGAAGCGAACTTGACAAAGTCCTTAGGCCTGACGTTACTGCACTCGAAATGCTTGCACAAGTCCACGAGCCAATCATCAGTGTCAGTTGCCTCAACGCAATTGCCGAAGGTCTTTGGCTGGTTAGCAAGGAACTTGTTGAGTGTAGCAAAGTGATTCTGATTGTTGCCCTGGTTGCCTTGGTTCGCTTGGTTGCGCTCTTGAAGAATTTGCTGTTGGGGAACGCAGTAATTTCAAAAAAATTCCTACGCACACGCAAGATCAAGGTGTTGCATAGCAACGAGAGGGGAGAGTGTTGTCTACGTACCATCGTAGACCGCAACGGAAGCGTTGACACAACATAGAGGAAGTAGTCGTACGTCTTCCCGATCCGACCGATCCAAGCACCGTTACTCCGGCACCTCCGACTTCTTAGCACACGTACAGCTCGATGACGCTCCCCGGACTCCGATCCAGCAAAGCTTCGGGGATGAGTTCCGTCAGCACAACAGCGTGGTGACGATGATGATGTTCTATCGACACAGGGCTTCGCCTAAGCACTACAACGATAGGATCGAGGTGGAATATGGTGGCAGGGGGCACCACACACGGCTAAGGAACGATCACGTGGATCAACTTGTGTGTCTAGAGGTGCCCCCTGCCCCCGTATATACAGGAGCAAGGAGAGGAGGCGGCCGGCCAGGGTGTGGCGCGCCAAGGGGAGTCCTACTCCCACCGGGAGTAGGACTCCTAGTTGGACTAGGAGAGAGAAGGGGGAAATAGGAGGAAGAGAGGAAGGAAAGGGGGGGGGCACCGCCCCCCTTCCCTTGTCCTATTCGGACTAGGAAGGGGAGGGGCGCGCGACCACCTCTTGTCTCCTCTCCTCTTCTCCCTTAAGGCCCATGTAAGCCCAATAACCCCCGAGGGGGTTCCGGTAACCCCCCGGTACTCCGGTAAAATGCCGATTTCACCCAGAACAATTCCGATGTCCAAATATAGGCTTCCAATATATTAATCTTTATGTCTCGACCATTTCGAGACTCCTCGTCATGTCCGTGATCACATCTGGGACTCCGAACTAACTTCGGTACATCAAAATGCATAAACTCATAATAACTGTCATCGTAACGTTAAGCGTGCGGACCCTACGGTTCGAGAACAATGTAGACATGACTGCGACAAATCTCCAGCCAATAACCAATAGCGGGACCTGGATGCCCATATTGGCTCCTACATATTCTACGAAGATCTTTATCGGTCAGACCACATAACAACATACGTTGTTCCCTTTGTCATCGGTATGTTACTTGCCCGAGATTCGATCGTTGGTATCCAATACCTAGTTCAATCTCGTTACCGGCAAGTCTCTTTACTCGTTCTGTAATACATCATTCTGCAACTAACTCATTAGTTGCAATGCTTGCAAGGCTTATGTGATGTGCATTACCGAGAGGGCCCAGAGATACCTCTCCGACAATCGGAGTGACGAATCCTAATCTCGAAATACGCCAACCCAACATGTACCTTTGGAGACACCTGTAGAGCTCCTTTATAATCACCCAGTTACGTTGTGACGTTTGGTAGCACACAAAGTGTTCCTCCGGTAAACGGGAGTTGCATAATCTCATAGTCATAGAAACATGTATAAGTCATGAAGAAAGCAATAGCAACATACTAAACGATCGGGTGCTGAGCTAATGGAATGGGTCATGTCAATCAGATCATTCTACTAATGATGTGACCTCGTTAATCAAATAACAACATTTTGTTCATGGTTAGGAAACATAACCATCTTTGATTAACGAGCTAGTCAAGTAGAGGCATACTAGTGACACTAAGTTTGTCTATGTATTCACACATGTATTATGTTTCCGGTTAATACAATTCTAGCATGAATAATAAACATTTATCATGATATAAGGAAATAAATAATAACTTTATTATTGCCTCTAGGGCATATTTCCTTTAGTCTCCCACTTGCACTAGAGTCAATAATCTAGATTACACAGTAATGATTCTAACGCCCATGGAGCCTTGGTGCTGATCATGTTTTGCTCGTGGAAGAGGCTTAGTCAATGGGTCTGCAACATTCAGATCCGTATGTATCTTGCAAATCTCTATGTCTCCCACCTGGACTAGATCCCGGATGGAATTGAAGCGTCTCTTGATGTGCTTGGTTCTCTTGTGAAATCTGGATTCCTTTGCCAAGGCAATTGCACCAGTATTGTCAAAAAAAGATTTTCATTGGACCCGATGCACTGGGTATGACACCTAGATCGGATATGAACTCCTTCATCCAGACTCCTTCGTTTGCTGCTTCCGAAGCAGCTATGTACTCCGCTTCACATGTAGATCCCGCTATGACGCTTTGTTTAGAACTGCACCAACTGACAGCTCCACTGTTTAATGTAAACACGTATCCGGTTTGCGATTTAGAATCGTCCGGATCAGTGTCAAAGCTTGCATCAACGTAACCTTTTATGGTGAGCTCTTTGTCACCTCCATATACAAGAAACATATCCTTAGTCCTTTTCAGGTATTTCAGGATGTTCTTGACCGTTGTCCAGTGATCCACTCCTGGATGACTTTGGTACCTCCCTGCTAAGCTTATAGCAAGGCACACATCAGGTCTGGTACACAGCATTGCATACATGATAGAGCCTATGGCTGAAGCATAGGGAACATCTTTCATTTTCTCTCTATCTTCTGTAGTGGTCGGGCATTGAGTCTGACTCAACTTCACACCATGTAACACAGGCAAGAACCCTTTCTTCGCCTGATCCATTTTGAACTTTTTCAAAATCTTGTCAAGGTATTTGCTTTGTGAAAGTCCAATTAAGCGTCTTGATCTATCTCTGTAGATCTTTATGCCTAATATGTAAGTAGCTTCACCGAGGTCTTTCATTGAAAAACTCTTATTCAAGTATCCCTTTATGCTCTCCAGAAATTCTTTATTATTTCCGATCAGTAATATGTCATCTACATATAATATCAGAAATGCTACAGAGCTCCCACTCACTTTCTTGTAAATACAGGCTTCTCCGAAAGTCTGTATAAAACCAAATGCTTTGATCACACTATCAAAGCGTTTATTCCAACTCCGAGAGGCTTGCACCAGTCCATAAATAGATCGCTGGAGCTTGCACACTTTGTTAGCTCCCTTTGGATCGACAAAACCTTCTGGTTGCATCATATACAACTCTTCTTCCAGAAATCCATTCAGGAATGCAGTTTTGACATCCATCTGCCAAATTTCATAATCATAAAATGCGGCAATTGCTAACATGATTCTGACAGACTTAAGCATCGCTACGGGTGAGAAGGTCTCATCGTAGTCAACCCCTTGAACTTGTCGAAACCCTTTTGCGACAAGTTGAGCTTTGTACACAGTAATATTACCGTCAGCGTCAGTCTTCTTCTTGAAGATCCATTTATTCTCAATTGCTTGCCGATCATCGGCAAGTCAACCAAAGTCCATACTTTGTTCTCATACATCGATCCCATCTCAGATTTCATGGCTTCAAGCCATTTTGCAGAATCTGGGCTCACCATCGCTTCTTCATAGTTCGTAGGTTCATCATGATCTAGTAGCATGACTTCCAGAACTGGATTACCGTACCACTCTGGCGCGGATCTCACTCTGGTTGATCTACGAGGTTCAATAGTATCTTGTTCCGAAGTTTCATAATCATTATCATTAACTTCCTCACTTATTGGTGTAGGTGTCGCAGAAACAGTTTTCTGTGATGTACTACTTTCCATCAAGGGAGCAGGTACAGTTACCTCTTCAAGTTCTACTTTCCTCCCACTCACTTCTTTCGAGAGAAACTCCTTCTCCAGAATGTTTCTGAATTTAGCAAAAAAAGTCTTGCCTTCGGATTTGTGATAGAAGGTGTATCCAATAGTTTCCTTTGGATATCCTATGAAGACACATTTCTCCGATTTGGGTTCGAGCTTATCAGGTTGAAGCTTTTTCACATAAGCATCGCAGCCCCAAACTTTCAGAAACGACAACTTTGGTTTCTTGCCAAACCACAGTTCATAAGGCGTCGTCTCAACGGATTTTGATGGTGCCCTATTTAACGTGAATGCGGCCGTCTCTAGAGCGTATCCCCAAAACGATAGCGGTAAATCAGTAAGAGACATCATAGATCGCACCATATCTAGTAAAGTACGATTACGACGTTCGGACACACCATTACGCTGTGGTGTTCCGGGTGGCGTGAGTTGCGAAACTATTCCACAAATTTTCAAATGTACACCAAACTCGTAACTCAAATATTCTCCTCCACGATCAGATCGAAGAAACTTTATTTTCTTGTTACGATGATTTTCAACTTCACTCTGAAATTCTTTGAACTTTTCAAATGTTTCATACTTATGTTTCATTAAGTAGATATACCCATATCTGCTTAAGTCATCTGTGAAGGTGAGAAAATAACGATATCCGCCACGAGCCTCAACATTCATCGGACCACATACATCTGTATGTATGATTTCCAACAAATCTGTTGCTTTCTCCATAGTACCGGAGAACGGTGTTTTAGTCATCTTGCCCATGAGGCACGGTTCGCAAGTACCAAGTGATTCATAATCAAGTGGTTCCAAAAGTCCATCAGTATGGAGTTTCTTCATGCGCTTTACACCGATATGACCTAAATGGCAGTGCCACAAATAAGTTGCACTATCATTATCAACTCTGCATCTTTTGGCTTCTACATTATGAATATGTGTATCACTATTATCGAGATTCAATAAGAATAGACCACTCTTCAAGGGTGCATGACCATAAAAGATATTACTCATATAAATAGAACAACCATTATTCTCTGATTTAAATGAATAACCATCTTGCATTAAACAAGATCCAGATATAATGTTCATGCTCAACGCTGGCACCAAATAACAATTATTTAGGTCTAATACTAATCCCAAAGGTAGATGTAGAGGTAGCGTGCCGACCGCGATCACATCGACTTTGGAACCGTTTCCCACGCGCATCGTCACCTCTTCCTTAGCCAATCTTCGCTTAATCTGTAGTCCCTGTTTCGAGTTGCAAATATTAGCAACAGAACCAGTATCTAATACCCAGGTGCTACTGCGAGCATTAGTAAGGTACACATCAATAACATGTATATCACATATACCTTTATTCACCTTGCCATCCTTCTTATCCGCCAAATACTTGGGGCAGTTCCGCTTCCAGTGACCAGTCTACTTGCAGTAGAAGCACTCAGTTTTAGGCTTAGGTCTAGACTTGGGTTTCTTCTCTTGAGCAGCAACTTGCTTGCCGTTCTTCTTGAAGTTCCCCTTCTTCTCCCCTTTGCCCTTTTTCTTGAAACTAGTGGTCTTGTTGACCATCAACACTTGATGCCCCTTTTTGATTTCTACCTCTGCAGCTTTCAGCATTGCGAAGAGCTCGGGAATAGTCTTGTTCATCCCTTGCATATTATAGTTCATCACGAAGCTCTTGTAGCTTGGTGGCAGTGATTGGAGAATTCTGTCAATGACGCAATCATCTGGAAGATTAACTCCCATCTGAATCAAGTGATTATTATACCCAGACATTTTGAGTATATGCTCACTGACAGAACTGTTCTCCTCCATCTTGCAGCAATACAACTTATTGGAGACTTCATATCTCTCAATCCAGGCATTTGCTTGAAATATTAACTTCAACTCCTGAAACATCTCATATGCTCCATGACGTTCAAAACGTCGTTGAAGTCCCGATTCTAAGCCGTAAAGCATGGCACACTAAACTATCGAGTAGTCATCAGCTTTGCTCTGCCAGACGTTCATAACATCTGGTGTTGCTCCAGCAGCAGGCCTGGCACCCAGCGGTGCTTCCAGGACGTAATTCTTCTGTGCAGCAATGAGGATAATCCTCAAGTTACGGACCCAGTCCGTGTAATTGCTACCATCATCTTTCAACTTTGCTTTCTCAAGGAATGCATTAAAATTCAACAGAACAACAGCACGCGCCATCTATCTACAATCAAACATAAACAAGCAAGATACTATCAGGTAATAAGTTCATGATAAGTTTAAGTTCAATTAATCAAATTACTTAAGAACACCCACTTAGATAGACATCCCTCTAATCCTCTAAGTGATCACGTGATCCAAATCAACTAAACCATGTCCGATCATCACGTGAGATGGAGTAGTTTCTTTGGTGAACATCACTATGTTGATCATATCTACTATATGATTCACGCTCGATCTTTCAGTTTCCGTGTTCCGAGGCCATATCTGTATATGCTTGGCTCATCAAGTATAACCTGAGTATTCCGCGTGTGCAACTGTTTTGCACCCGTTGTATTTGAACGTAGAGCCTATCACACCCGATCATCACGTGGTGTCTCAGCACGAAAAACTTTCGCAACGGTGCATACTCAGGGAGAACACTTCTTGATAATTTAGTGAGAGATCATCTTATAATGCTACCGTCAATCAAAGCAAGATAAGATGCATAAAAGATAAAGTTCACATGTAATCAATATAAGTGATATGATATGGCCATCATCGTCTTGTGCCTGTGATCTCCATCTCCGAAGCACCGTCATAATCACCATCGTCACCGGCGCGACACCTTGATCTCCATCGTAGCATCGTTGTTGTCTCACCAATATTATGCTTCCACGACTATCGCTATCGCTTAGTGATAAAGTAAAGCATTACATCGCGATTGCATTGCATACAATAAAGCGACAACCATATGGCTCCTGCCAGTTGCCAATAACTCGAATACAAAACATGATCATCTCATACAATAAAATTTAGCATCATGTCTTGGCCATATCACATCACAACATGCCCTGCAAAAACAAGTTAGACGTCCCCTACTTTGTTGTTGCAAGTTTTACGTGGCTGCTACGGGCTTAAGTAAGAACCAATCTCACCTACGCCTCAAAACCACAACGATAGTTTGTCAATTTGACTCCGTTTTAACCTTCGCAAGGACCGGGCGTAGCCACACTTGGTTCAACTAAAGTTGGAGAAACAGTCACCCGCAAGCCACCTTTGTGCAAAGCACGTCGGGAGAACCGGTCTCGCGTAAGCGTACGCGTAATGTCGGTCCGGGCCGCTTCATCCAACAATACCGCCGAACCAAAGTATGACATGCTGGTAGGCAGTATGACTTATATCGCCCACAACTCACTTGTGGTCTACTCGTGCATATAACATCAAACCATACAACCTAGGCTCGGATGCCACTGTTGGGGAACGCAGTAATTTCAAAAAATTTCCTACGCACACGCAAGATCATGGTGATGCATAGCAACGAGAGGGGAGAGTGTTGTCTACGTACCCTCGTAGACCGCAACAGAAGCGTTGACACAACATAGAGGAAGTAGTAGTACATCTTCCCGATCCGACCGATCCAAGCACCGTTACTCCGGCACCTCCGAGTTCTTAGCACACGTACAGCTCGATGACGCTCCCCGGACTCCGATCTAGCAAAGCTTCGAGGATGAGTTCCGTCAGCACAACGGCGTGGTGACGATGATGATGTTCTATCAACGCAGGGCTTCGCCTAAGCACTACCACGATATGATCGAGGTGGAATATGGTGGCAGGGGGCACCGCACACGGCTAAGGAACGATCACGTGGATCAACTTGTGTGTCTAGAGGTGCCCCCCTGCCCCCGTATATAAAGGAGCAAGGGGAGGAGGCGGCCGGCCAGGGTGTGGCGCGCCAAGGGGAGTCCTACTCCCACCGGGAGTAGGACTCCTAGTTGGACTAGGAGAGAGAGGGGGGAAATAGGAGGAAGAGAGGAAGGAAAGGGGGGGGGGGGGGGCGCCGCCCCCCTTCCCTTGTCCTATTCGGACTAGGAAGGGGAGGGGCGCGCGGCCACCTCTTGTCTCCTCTCCTCTTCTCCCTTAAGGCCCATGTAAGCCCAATAACCCTCCCCCCCCCAGGGGGGGGGGGGGGTTCCGGTAACCCCCCGGTACTCCGGTAAAATGCCGATTTCACCCGGAACAATTCCGATGTCCAAATATAGGCTTCCAATATATTAATCTTTATGTCTCGACCATTTCGAGACTCCTCGTCATGTCCGTGATCACATCGGGACTCCGAACTAACTTCGGTACATCAAAATGCATAAACTCCTAATAACTGTCATCGTAACGTTAAGCGTGCGGACCGTACGGTTCGAGAACAATGTAGACATGACTGAGACAAATCTCCGGCCAATAACCAATAGCGGGACCTGGATGCCCATATTGGCTCCTACATATTCTACGAAGATCTTTATCGGTCAGACCGCATAACAACATACGTTGTTCCCTTTGTCATCGGTATGTTACTTGCCCGAAATTCGATCATCGGTATCCAATACCTAGTTCAATCTCGTTACCGGCATGTCTCTTTACTCGTTCTGTAATACATCATTCCGCAACTAACTCATTAGTTGCAATGCTTGCAAGGCTTATGTGATGTGCATTACCGAGAGGGCCCAGAGATACCTCTCCGACAATCGGAGTGACAAATCCTAATCTCGAAATACGCCAACCCAACATCTACCTTTGGAGACACCTGTAGAGCTCCTTTATAATCACCCATTTACGTTGTGACATTTGGTAGCACACAAAGTGTTCCTCCGGTAAATGGGAGTTGCATAATCTCATAGTCATAGGAACATGCATAAGTCATGAAGAAAGCAATAGCAACATACTAAATGATTGGGTGCTAAGCTACTGGAATGGGTCATGTCAATCAGATCATTCTACTAATGATGTTTCCTCGTTAATCAAATAACAACACTTTGTTCATGGTTAGGAAACATAACCATCTTTGATTAACGAGCTAGTCAAGTAGAGGCATACTAGTGACACTAAGTTTGTCTATGTATTCACACATGTATTATGTTTCCGGTTAATACAATTCTAGCATGAATAATAAACATTTATCATGATATAAGGAAATAAATAATAACTTTATTATTGCCTCTAGGGCATATTTCCTTCATTTGCATGATTAGCTACGTGTTTGCACTGGTAGCGGCCATCACAGCTTGCCATGCCTCCGGAGGTGGAGGTGGTGGTGGCGGATCAGGATTCGGAGTCGTGCGCGTTGGAGGAGCCATCCTGAACAGGTTGACATCCTTTAGCACATTGACAAATAATTATTGAAGCTGAACCAAACGGGTAGAAATTGCAACATATAGCCTTCACATCCAAACAAAATGAACGAATACATTCCAATTGAAATGGTCACATATCCATAGATTGAGAAGCCACTTAGAATTGATGTAGAAGAATAAATCAACAAGGTACGGAACAAGAACGAATACTAGGTAAGGATCACCCGATCTCAAACCAAATATCCGTGGAAGAAGAACTAGAGCTACAAGAATTCCCTCCTATGAAACTCCCGAACCTTTCTGGTTATGCAATCAGGTGTTGGGGATACAGGGGAAGCATATTATCTCACCCAAATCTAGCAAATCCTACATCCAGCTATATCCATCCTTCAACATATAACCGAGAAAAACTTCGGAAATCGTCTACCTCAACCTTCGAAAAGCATCCGTTATACAAGTTATGGCAATACTCCCAAACTCCCGCCCCAGTACTGGGTGGCGTCGAGGTTATCTCACCAACAACTGCATAAAAGAGATTTTCGATGTCGGCAAACTAAACTCAGGTATTCCAGAACTGCAACGATAAAATTGTGATGACAACACCTCGGAGCTCAACTCCCCGGGACACTGCCACAACCCCTAAATGACAGGAGGCACCAAGAAAAATGTTCTCGTCACAAATCGATCGGAATGATTCCAATATACCCGCGTGATCCTAAATTTTTTTTAGTGAAATTTGAGAAGAGAAGAGTCAAAACTCTATGTCAGGATGCCTTACCAGAGCAATGAAGGGACTGGGGAGTAAAAAGAATTCGTAAACTCTCCGATATATAATTCCTAAATGACTCAAAACATTTTTCTAGACTCAACTCGTCAGCTAATTCGATCAAGCAGTGGGGGCTCCTAAGGTCAGGGAAGGCTCTGATTACCAACTTGTAACGCCCTCGATGCGGCTATATCTCCTACGTGTCGAAGCACGACTTAGAGGCATAACCGCATTGAAAGCAATGTTGCAAGTAAGGTAATCTTCACAACAACCCATGTAGATAGATAATAGGGGAAAAAGGTACATAGTTGGCTTACACTCGCCACGTCACACAAGGTACATAAATAACATTACAATCATCCAATACACTCATGGTCCAACGACGGTACCAAAATAAAAGATCAACCCCAACAAGCGACATGGTCCCGATCGCCCCAACTGGGCACCACTAATGATCATCTGGGAAAGACACATAGTAACGACGGGAGGCTTCATCAAACTCCCACTTGAGCTCAAGCGCATCATCTGGAACGGAATCATCGGGCCCTGCATCTGGCTTGGAAGTAATCTGTGAGCCACGGGCACTCAGCAATCTCGCACCCTCGCGATCAAGACTATTTAAGCTTATAGGTAAGGCAAGGTAATATGTGGAGCTGCAGCAAGCGACTAGCATATTTGGTGGCTAACCTGTTCGCAAAAGAGAGCGAGAAGGGAAGGCAAAGCACGAACGAAAAACTATAGAACAACCTACGTCAAACCTTACTCCAACACCGTGTTCACTTCCCGGACTCCGCCGAGAAGAGACCATCACGGTTACTCACGCAGTTGATTCATTTTAATTAAGTTAAGGTTCAAGTTATCTACAACCGGACATTAACAAATTCCCATCTGCCCATAACCGCGGGCACGGCTTTCAAAAGTTCAAATCCCTGCAGGGGAGTCCCAACTTAGCCCATCACAAGCTCTCACGGTCAACGAAGGATAATTCTTCTCCCGACACATTCCGATCAGACTCGGCATCCTGGTTCTACAAGACATCCTCAACAAGGGTAAAACTAAACCAGCAACACCACCCAGATGTGCCGACAAATCCTGATAGGAGCTGCACATATCTCGTTCTCAGGGCACATCGGATGAGCAAGACGTCGGGTAAGCCAGCCCAGAATTGCCCCTGGTAGCCCCGGACATCGCTCAGTTGGACCAACACTTAGATAAGCACTGGCCCGGGGGGGTTAAAAATAAGATGACCCTTGAGTCCGCGAAACCGAAGGGAAAAAGGCTAGGTGGAAAATGGTAAAACCAAAGTTGGGCATTGCTGGAAGAGTTTTATTCAAGGCGAACTGTCAAGGGGTTCCCATTATCACCCAACCGCGTAAGGAACGCAAAATCCAGGAACATAACACCGATATGACGGAAACTAGGACGGCAAGAGTGGAACAAAACACTAGGCAAAAGGCCGAGCCTTCCACCCTTTACCAGTATATAGATGCATTAAGATAACAAGATAATGTAATGATATCCCAATAATAAACAATGTTCCAACAAGGAACGATCTCCAATCTTCACCTGCAACTAGCAACGCTATAAGAGGGGCTGAGCAAAGCGGTAACATAGCCAATCAACGGTTTGCTAGGACATGGTGGATTAGAGGTTTGTCATGGCAATTTGGGGGCATTAGAAGCAAGTGGTAGGCATCATAGCACAGGCATAGCAAAAGAGCGAGCATCTAGCAAGCAAAGATAGAAGTGATTTCGAGGGTATGATCATCTTGCCTGCAAAGTTGTCAAGTTGACTGGATCCTCATAAGAAAACTCAACGGGCTCCTCGTTAGCGAACTCGTCTCCCGGATCTACCCAAACAACAAAAACAAGCAAAAGGAACACAATCAACCACGTGCAAATGCTCGAACAACATGATGCAAACATGGTATGCTATGCGGGATGCGATATGTGATGCATATGCAAGATTTGACAAGGAATGATTGAACCTGGACTCAACTTGGAAATCCAAGAGTTCCACTGGAAAGGTGAGGTGATTTCGGTTGAAATCGATACAAAGATCACCGGAATCGGATGCACGGTTTGGAAATGGCAAGCAAAACAAATATGGCACCGGTCTGCGATAAACAGCAAGTAGTCATTTAAATGCATCAAGATAATTATACTACAGCACTCAAACATTGCAAAAAAATACATGGAAGTGATCCATTCATGATGCTTGACAAAATATGAACACTGAGCTACAGCCAATTCATCTATTAACAGGTTCAAACAAGCATGGCAAAAACGCAAACGATAAACAGGTTTCAGACTTAGTGAAATTAACACAAGCCTGGAATTTAACTTCACGTAGCACAATTTGGAGCATGAAAACTATATGCTACAGGAACTTAACATGGCAAATCAAGGCATGACATGGAGCTACTCAAAGCACTTAACAAAAGTCCCTTAGTGACCTTGAGCCAAAAGGGATCAGAAAATACAATTGCAAGCATGTGAACATGGCAAAAACATAATCAGATCTCAGACTTAGTGAAAAACTGGAGCATGCAAATATATTAACGAGTAGGCATGTTCACGAGCTCGATACACTCACTACAGAGCATGGCATGACAAACTAAGCATAAACCCATCAAGAATACATATTATAGAAGCTAGACATGGCAAGAACAACAACATAGCATGCACGAATCAACAACCACATCCTCGGCAAAATCGCTAACAAGTAAACAATCTGCCAGGATTCACGAAATAGCAAAAGTAGAGCTCGATTGACTCAAGCTAGGGTGCTCGATAAATTCAAACAAGGACATGGATGGATAGAGCACCACAATGTTAACAAATCATCCTTACTGATCATCCTCAAAAGAGGCACGGATCACTAGGAAACAACATGAACATATGGCATATTGAAAAAAATCATATCAAGGACTTAGAGAAATTCTAAGTCCCTGTAATCAGCATTAACGAATGCACTACTTTGCAAGCTTGTGCTAGTCACCACACATATCACAAAAATACATGGTAAGCACCTCTGTAAAGATGGCATGGCATATAACAAAACTCATGTAGAACTCAGGAGCATATCATGCACACATTAATCATGGCAAAAATGACAAATAGCTATTTGATGCAGCAGATCTGACAATTATCTCAAATAGCTCTCTTCCAACAGCATTTCGGGCATCAAGATGAGCTCAAATGAAAATGATGCAATGAGATGAAATGATGTACTCTCTGAGGCGAACATTTTGATATTCTACATGCACAAAATGGAGTTACGGATGCAAAGTTACGACATGATGAAAAACGCAAATAAATTAGGGTTTTGGGAGGAAAGTCAACCGAAACTGTCAGATCCAGATCTGGCACAGTTTACGAGCCGCTCGCCGGAGTTCACTGTAGCTCGCCGGACTTGGCGCGGTGGCCGGACTTGGCGCGGTGCACGCCGGCGTGGGAGGAAGGCGGCGGTGACGGCGGACGTGGGCGGCGAGGTTGCGGCGGTGGGGCGGCGAGGTGCGGCGACGGCGTTCGGCTCCGGCGGGCGAGCAGCGCGCGGCGACTGGAGATGGTGAGGCGGCGGCGCTGGGCGGCTCGGGCGCCGGATGGGAGGAGGAAGGAGACGGGCGGTGGCGCTCCGATCTGGGCCGCGGGGGCCCTGCGTGGGCCGGGCTGGCCGGTGCGCGGGTGGCGGCGCGACGATGTGGGCGCGGCGGCTCGGCGAATAAGGAGGCGCCACTTGGCGCTAGAGGGCGGGTCGGACACGTCCGGCCAGCGAGATTTCGTCCGGCCACGCGAGGAGAGGGAGAGGGTTAGGGTTTCACCCGGGAATTTCGGAGGGGGTTCTTTATATAGGCATAGAGGGAGCTAGGAGAGTCCAAATGAGGTGCGGTTTGCCGCCACACAATCGTGATCGAACGCTCTAGATGGTGGAGAGGGTTTTGGTGGGTTTTGGGCCAAATTGGAAGGGTGTTGGGCTGCAACACACAGGAGACCTTCTCGGTCCCTCGATTAACCGTTGGAATATCAAACGAAGTCCAAATGGTATGAAACTTTACACGCGGTCTACCGGTAGTAAACCAAGGCCGCTTGGCAAGTCTCGGTCCAATCCGGAAATGTTTAACCCCCACACACGAAAAGAAGGTAGAAAGGACCACCGAAGGAGATAGGAGCGCCAGACTGCAAAACGGACAACGGGGAAAATGCTTGGATGCATCAGACGAACACGTATGCAAATGCAATGCACATGATGACATGATATGAGATGCATGACAATGACAACAACACACGGAGACAAAAACCCGAACCCGAGGAAATAAAATAACTTAGTGCCAGAAACGGCAAGAGTTGGGATACATATAAGGTAAATTACATCCGGGGTGTTACAATTGATGATATGGGTATTACAAGAGTAGATCTACCACGAGATAAGAGAGGCTAAACCCTAGAAGCTAGCCTATGGTATGATTGTATGTTGTAGTTGTTGTGTCCTACGGACTAAAACCCTCCGGTTTATATAGACACCGGAGAGGGTTAGGGTTACACAAGGTCAGTTACAAAGGAGGAGATATCCATATCCGTATTGCCTAGCCTGCCTACCACGCGAAGTAGAGTCCCATCCGGACACGAGATGAAGTCTTCAATCTTGTATCTTCATAGTTTAACAGTCTAGCCAATGGATATAGTCCGGCTATCCGGAGACCCCCTAATCCAGGACCCCACAACGAGGCTAATCAATGGGCTATGGAGATGCCCACCAATTGATGTTAATGCAAGGAGTAGGGGTTGCCATGCAACGGATGCACTAGAGCTATAAATGCATGAAAGCTCAACAAAAGAAACTAGTGGGTGTGCATCCAACTTGCTTGCTCACGAAGACCTAGGGCACTTGAGGAGGCCCATTGTTGGAATATACAATCCAAGTTCTATAATGAAAAATTCCCACTAGTATATGAAAGTGATAACATGAGAGACTCTCTACTATGAAGATCATGGTGCTACTTTGAAGCACAAGTGTGGTAAAAGGAAAGTAACATTGTCCCTTCTCTCTTTTTCTCTCATTTTTTGCGCCTTCTCTTTTTTATGGCCCACTTGGGACAATGCTCTAATAATGATGATCATCACACTTCTATTTATTTACAACTCAATGATTACAACTCGATACTAGAACAAAGATGACTCTATGTGAATGCCTCCGGCGGTGTACCGGGATATGCAATGAACCAAGAGTGACATGTATGAAAGAATTATGAATGGTGGCTTTGCCATAAATAGTATGTCAACTACATGATCATGCTAAGCAATATGACAATGATGAATGTGTCATATTGAACGGAAAGATGGAAAGTTGCATGGCAATATATCTCGGAATGGCTATGGAAATGCCATAATAGGTAGGTATGGTGGCTGTTTTGAGGAAGATATAAGGAGGTTCATGTGTGAAAGAGCGTATCATATCATGGGGTTTGGATGCACCGGCGAAGTTTGCGCCAACTCCCAATGTGAGAAAGGGCAATGCACAGTACCGAAGAGGCTAGCAAGGGTGGAAGGGTGAGAGTGTGTATAATCCATGGACTCAATATTAGTCATAAAGAACTCACATACTTATTGCAAAAATCTACGAGTCATCAAAAACCCCGGCACTACACGCATGCTCCTAGGGGGATAGATTGGTAGGAAAAGACAATCACTCATCCCCGACCGCCACTCATAAGGAAGACAATCAAATAACTCCTCATGTTTCAAATTTGTTGCATAACGTTTACCATACGTGCATGCTACGGGACTTGCAAACCTCAACACAAGTATTTCTTGATTTCACAACTACTCAACTAGCATGACTTTGATATTATTACCTCCATATCTCAAAACAATCATCAAGCATCAAACTTTTATTAGTATTCAACACAGTCATAAGAAAGTTTTATTATTAATCTTGGATACCAAGCATATTAGGATTTTAAGCAAATTACATGTATATGCTAGTTTTTCATGAGAGGTAATTTAGTAACATGAAAATTTATAAAACCATATTTTCCTCTCTCATAGTAATTACATGTAGGATCATAAGCAAATTCAACAATATAGGTATCACAAAACATATTCTTAACAGTATCCACATGTATGCAAAGTTGACACTCTTACAAAATAGTGGGATTAACATTAACTAAAGTCATGACCTTTCCAAACCCACTTTTAATATTATTGCAAACATTATAATCAATCTCATATTCATCATGGGGTTTAAATAAATTTTCAAGATCAAAAGAAGAATCACCCCAATCATGATCATTGCAACAAGTAGAGGACATAGTAAAACTAGCATCCCCAAGCTTAGGGTTTTGCATATTATTAGCACAATTGACGTTCATAGAATTTATACTATCATCATTGCAATCATGCTTTCTATTAAAAGATCTATCGTGGATCGCTTCATAAAGTAATTCATCACACTTTTCAGATTCACGAATTTCAAGCAAAACCTTATAAAGATAATCTAGTGCACAAAATTCACTAGCAATTGGTTCATCATAATTGGATATCTTAAAAAGACTAGAAAGTGGATGAGGATCCATAGATCTTAGGTTCTCTGTTTAGTACAGTAATAAATAAGCAACTATTCCAACCATACGAGCAAACAAGAAACGGGCAAAAGAGGCAAATTGGGAAAGAGAAGGGGGCGAATAAAACGGCAAGGGTGAATTTGGGGGAGAGGAAAACGAGAGACAAATGGAAAATAATGTAATGCGAGAGATAGGTATTGTGATGGGTACTTGGTATGTTGACTTTTGCGTGGACTCCCCGGCAACTGCGCCAGAAATGGCTCGTTGTCGGGAGTCAAATCTTGACTTGCGCGAACCTTCCCGGCAACGGCGCCAAAAATTCTTCTTGCTACCTCTTGAGCACTGCGTTGGATTTCCCCGAAGAGGAAGGGATGATGCAGCAAAGTAGCGTAAGTATTTCCCTCAGTTTTTGAGAACCAAGGTATCAATCCAGTAGGAGGCTACGCTCGAGTCCCTCGTACCTACACAAAAACAATAGCTCAACGCAACCAACGTGCTTAGGGGTTGTCAATCCCTTCATGGTCACTTGCGAAAGTGAGATCTGATAGAGATAATAAATAATATTTTTTTGGTATAAAGATGCAAAGTAAATAAAGTAAAAGCAAAGCAATAATAAAGTGATGGAGATTGATATGATGAGAAAGAGACCCGGGGGCCATATGTTTCACTAGTGGCTTCTCTCAAGTGCATAAGTATTCTACGGCGGGTGAACAAATTACTGTTGAGCAATTGACAGAATTGAGCATAGTTATGAGAATATCTAGGTATGATCATGTATATAGGCATCACATCCGAGATAAGTAGACCGAAATGATTCTGCATCTACTACTATTACTCCACTCATCGACCGCTATCCAGCATGCATCTAGAGTATTAAGTTAAAAACAGAGTAAAGCCTTAAGCAAGATGACATGATGTAGAGGGATAGTTTCATGCAATATGATAAAAACCCCATCTTGTTATCCTCGATGGACACAATACAATATGTGCCTTGCTTCCCCTTCTATCACTAGGAAAGGACACCGCAAGATTGAACCCAAAGCTAAGCACTTCTCCCATGGCAAGAACAACCAATCTAGTAGGCCAAACCAAACTGATAATTCAAAGAGACTTGCAAAGGTAACCAATCATACATAAAAGAATTCAGAGAAGATTCAAATATTATTCATAGATAGACTTGATCATAAACCCACAATTCATCGATCTCAACAAACACACCGCAAAAAGAAGATTACATCGAATAGATCTCCACGAGAGAGGGGGAGAACATTGTATTGAGATCCAAAAAGAGAGAAGAAGCCATCTAGCTACTAGCTATGGACCCATAGGTCTGAAGTAAACTACTCACACTTCATCAGAGGGGCTTGGATGATGATGTAGAAGCCCTCCGTGATCGATGCCTCCTTCGACGGAGCTCCGAACAGGCCCCAAGATGGGATCTCGTGGATACAGAAATTTACGGCAGTGGAATTAGGTTTTTGGCTCCGTCCCCGATTGTTTGGGGGTACGTGGATATATATAGGAGGAAGAAGTACGTCGATGCAGCTTCGAGGGGCCCACGAGGTAGGGGGCGTGCCCTAGGGGGTGCCCCTACCCTCGTGAGCACCTCGTGGCTTTCTTGACGGAGGGTCCAAGTCTCCTGGATCTTATCTGATGAGAAAATCACGTTTCTGAAGGTTTCATTCCGTTTGGACTCCGTTTGATATTCCTTTTCTTCGAAACCCTAAAACAGGCAAAAAAACAACAATTCTGGGCTGGGCCTCCGGTTAATAGGTTAGTCCCAAAAATAATATAAAAGTGGAAAATAAAGCCCAATAATGTCTAAAACAGTAGATAATATAGCATGGAGCAATCAAAAATTATAGATATGTTGGAGATGTATCAGGGGCCTCGCACTGGGGTGAGCCACCGTGGAGATGTCGCCCGCGGCGCCGGCTTCGAGGTAGCCGCTCCATGGGGGTGCGGGATGGAGCACCGTCGGCGCTGGGAGGTCGAGTTAAGGAGAAGATGCGATGCGATGAGTGTACAACCTCTTTGGTGGTGCCGAGTAGGCCTCGGCTTCGTTTGAGGAGCCAGTGAGGATGCTGCGGTTCTAGTGGAGCAGGTTAAGGTGGCGCTGTGGGGATGGAGCAACCGCGATAGACAAGGTGATCGTCGGAGCAGCTCCTTGGAGGTGGAGGACAGGGCGGCTGAACCGGTGGGACAACGGGATGGACGACAGATCCTCATCCGGGGAGGCGGATGAGGGACGTCGAGCTGTTGTGCTGGACGACGTCGTCGGGGAAGAGGCTCCGGCTGGGCAGCGGTGAGGTGGAGGACGGGGGAGGGTGGGGTTTCGCGGCTGGAGCAGAGAGGTTATGGTGCCAGATTTCGAATGGCAAAAAGGAGGCGATGGGAGGAGGGAACTATGACTTAGGGACACGCTTGCCCAAAATGTAGGGTGTGTTACAAAAGTATCCCCATCAATTTGAACTAGCGACCCTTTCGGCTTAGGGTTAGAAGGGGGATTTCGCGTGTCGGGATTTGGCAGCTGGAGGGAGTTTTCACGCACGTTGTAATTTCGGGATAGCAAGGCACGGGTTGTGAAGGCGCCAGGTTTGGGAGCACGATATCAGAATTTTCGGGATATAACAAGGAGCGGGTTGAATTTTAGGGACAAGCCTAACGTGTAATATTGTACTTGTACGTACCAAATCAATTCGCACTTCCCTCAACTAAAAAAAAGAAAAAAGCTACTCCCTCCTTCCATCTATATAAGGCCTAATGTGTTTTTCGAGGCTAAATTTGACCAACCAAATATTAGAGCAATAATATCTGACATGCAACTTACACAAAGCACACCGTTAAATTCGTGTGTGAAAGGAGCTTTCAATGATATAATTTTCACATTGTGCATGTCATGTACTATTAATCTTGTCAATAGTCAAAGGCGGTCTTAAAAACGCAATAGGCCCTCTATAGATGGAAGGAGGGAGTATGGATCCATGTTATGTCCAATTAAATTTTTTTGCTGGCTGTATAATGCATGTAACCTACTCATGCCAACATTTTAGTGCATTCCAAATGTCTACACTACCACTGCAATTTGAACTGAATTTGAATTCGTTTCTCTATTTCAATAAGAATCGACAATCATGATTGTTGCCAACTTCAACCATCATTTGTGTATTACCTTAACAACACACTACATGATTACTATAGAGATAGATATGAACTATGTGTACTATATGAACTCGGATTCAATCTTTTGAATACACTTGATGTTGATTGCAAATAATAGTACATTTGATGTACTAAATATATATCCATAATCTAAACCATGTTCCATACGTACACCATGTTTATCACACAAAGTATAGTGCCCCGCCCCCTACATTATGACAAGCATTTAGCCCTGAGCTGCAAAAGCCACATATTATCCCAAATTATAATTAATGTTCTACATTATGATATTTTCTTCAAGTATCTGTATCCACTTTTTTATAATGAATTATGATCTATGTTCGTCTTTAACACCTTCACTATCCTCTTCTCTTTGTAGCTAGCTAGCGCTAATTTTCTATCATGCATGCACACGCCCGCCCCCCTCTCACCCTCCCTCAGCGTCCCCTCCATCGCGCACATTTGTTATTTCTCTTTAGGTTGTTCGCCTGCGGTGTGTGTAGGCCCCCCGACTCCTTTTCGGCACACACCGGTCGATATACCTCTCTAGCCAAGTGTGCCTACCACAAACACATACTTCCCTCTTCTCTTCACACCGTCCATGCCCCCTATGTCCAATACGGTTCCACACAGGTGCACACTCCCGCCCCTCTTTTCATTGATCTCATAGTCACACACTCCTCCCCGTCGACATAGTAGGCCTCTCACACCACCTCCTAGCCGCACCCCTTTCCCCCTGTCTGTCTATCCGAACCTTATTTGCTTCTAACACACTACTAGGAAAAGGCCTACTAATGGCGCACCAGTTTTGCCTACTAATGGTGCCTCACTGGTGCGCCATTACTAGCACGCCATTAGTAATTTTTACTAATGGCGCACCACTGGTGCGCCATTAATGGCGCACCACTGGTGCGCCATTAGTATAGGCCATGGTGCGCCATTAGTATAGGCCACACGTGCGCCATTAGTATTTTTGAATTTTGAAGGCGGGAAAATAGTAGTGGCGCACCGTCTAACCCCCACCTGCGCCATTAGTATTTTTGAATTTTGAATTTGGATCTGGATCGTGATTTTTTGCCCATTTTTGCTAGTTTTTTTGCTCGGTTTTTGGCACGATATTATTTCAAATTTTGTTCCTGTTTTTGGATCTTGTACGTTCTTTTGTCGTGTTCTTTTGTCGGAGAGGAGTTCGCCGGAGAGGAGGATGAGGAGGTCACCGGAGAGGCGCTCGCCTACATCACCGGAGAGGAGGAGGAGGTCACCGGAGAGGAGTTCACCGAAGCATCGGAGAGGAGGAAGGAGAAACCATGAGGGAATGGGAGGAGAGGAGGGAGGAGGAGCTCACCGGAGAGGAGGGAGGAGAAACCATGAGGGGAGGGGAGGAGAGGAGGGAGGAGGAGGAGGTTCCCGATGAGGAGGAGGTCGCCGGAGTGGAGGAGGAGGAGGTCGCCGGAGAGGAGGAGGAGGAGGTCGCCGGAGACGAGAAGGAGGAGGTCGCCGGAGAGGAGAAGGAGGAGGTCGCCGGAGAGGAAAAGGAGGTCGCCGGAGAGGAGGAGATGGAGTGGAGGAGAGGAGGAGATGGAGTGGAGGAGAGGAGGAGATGGAGTGGAGGAGAGGAGAGGAGGAGATGGAATGGAGGAGAGGTGGAGTGGAGGAGGTGCGCCCAGCCATGTATACGACATAGTAATGGCGCACCGTGGCTAGGTGCGCCATTACTATTTTTTTTATTTTGAATTTTGAAGGTGGGAAGATACTAATGGCGCACCGTGGGCAGGTGCGCCATTAGTAACTCTTTTTTTTATTTTTTTGACTTATTTTGAATTTTGAAGGCGGGAAGATACTAATGGCGCACCGTGGGCAGGTGCGCCATTAGTAACTTTTTTTTATTTTGTTGACTTATTTTGAATTTTGAAGGCGGGAAGATACTAATGGCGCACCATGGGCTAGTGCGCCATTAGTAAATTTGAATTATTTTTAATTATTTTTACCTCCAGATCTTAAAAACCCCGTATCTTTTTTTCTGTTAGGTTTTTGAGGATTTTGAAAATGTTTAACGGGGTTCCTACTCTCCGAGTAATGGCGCACCACATCCACGGTGCGCCATTAGTAGTTTTGAAAAAAATTAAATTTTTTTTACTAATGGCGCACCGTGGATGTGGTGCGCCATTAGTATTTGGACACTAATGGCGTACCAACACATGGTGCGCCATTAGTATATAGTAATGGCGCACCACATGTCTGGTGCGCCATTAGTGTCAATTCCATCTATAGCCCTTTTCCTAGTAGTGACATGCATGCACATATACGTACTGATCTCCCTACATATAGCTAGCTAGGTCGACAATAATTCTTTTCCCCATGCATCGATAGACTTACCTCACTAGTTATGTCTCTCCCTTTCTCGGACACACAACAGTTGATCTTCCTATGTATTTACGTATTCTTACCACAACCATATTGTCTCCCCCATAATCCTTGCATAACTCCCGACCCGTCTCTCACACGCACGTGCATAGATAGACATACATCCCCGCCCTCTCTTATTGATATTGCACTCATACCCTCCGTTTGTCTAGCAGGCCTATCCCACCTTTTGTGAGACGCCACTCCACCACTAACCCTTCAACACTCTACCTTTGTCTTTCTCCCAACCTTATTCCTCTACTACACATATCCATCGATGCCGATCGATCTCCCTCTATACATAGCTAGGTCTCTCTCCTTATCCACACATATACTAGTCGATCTACCTCTCTATAGTTAGGTCTCTGCCCCCTACCCCCCCCCCCACACTAATAGTCAAACATTGTAGGTAGGTATCCATGCCACAGAGAAAAACTGCAGCTCTGCCCTCTCAAATTCCAGTAGACTAGCCACCCTATATCTTTGACATGGGCAAACAAAAATTCGATGGCACTCTTTATCGATTGCACAGCCACACACTTCATCCTTGTTTTTGATTCTATCGACATCTCACGCCGATGATCCCTCCACTCTCTTCTCGTGGATCGCTCCCTCTATATATCATGTATTCATGACTCTGTTTCGCACACATTGCATATGTTACATTTTTTTGTTTGAGATATCATCGACACATTGCCTCGGTTTCGCACAAACCATCTCTCTCACACCCACCCAAGTACATACCTACACCTAAAGAAGAGGTGCACGCAGGACGCACATACTCACGTCTCGTTCCCGGCCACACCCGCGCGGGTACACGGTGGAGTTCGTTTCTGTACGAAAAGGCAGCCCACGTGATAATTTGACGCGTGTAGTGGTTGTTTACTCTAAGTAGGGTCGGGTACCACGCCTAGACGGAGCAAAGTTCAACTTGACGTGTTTGTATTAAATAAAGTTATATATTACTCCTCAGTGGCATGTAGTACAGAATATAAAACGATCGCCATGGGGGAAATGGAAAAATCCGCTCCACTATATACAACGGAGCCTGCCTGCCGGGGTTTGTCTCTCATCACACCATCTCACACAAGGCGGCGGTGGCCTCTCTCTCTCACCGTTGGTTAGTGATCCGGCTGCATCCCGTCCGCCGGCGGAAAGGGAGGATGTGCATCGTTTCTCCATTCGACGTTGTTGAGGCAGCACGTCTCGATCTGCGGTACCATACCCGATGTTCTCTCTGACCAAGCTCCGACGCAGTAGGGCCTTCGCCACTTGCTCGCTGCCACAGTATGGGCGGATCCCGGCCGCCGGTGCCCTCCTAGTAACATCCCGACGACCCTCAGGTACAGCTTCCTCCGCCCTTGCTCCCTGCCCATCTTCCGACGTTGCTTAATGTGGATCTTCTTTAGTTGTTTGCTTAAAATGTATCTCGGTCGGCGTACTTTCCATCTTGCAATCTCGTCCTCAAATCATTTTTGATAAACCACCATGCTGTTATCTTTCCCTTATTACATGGAATATGCTTCTTTTTTGTCGACGTATGTGTCTTCAACTCATGTTATTCTCCAGTAATTGTTTCCTTTTTACCTCTTTTTTGCAAACAGGGCTAGCCATTTCATCTCGTTGCTATTGTGACCTTTTGGTGAACTACACAAAACACTTTTTTTAAGAGTGTTTTGTGCAGTTCTGCCAAAATGTCACACGGGCAACGTTTTTACATTTCTGTGGGACTGCAGAAAGGGAGATTGGTTTTGCTATCCTCCTCATCCAACTCCTGCCTAATCTTCTCCAACAAGTATTTAGTCCTAAAGAGAGATAGCATAGGTGATCGGCTTCTATTTGTGTGTGTTATATATGTTTTATCATCTAGTTCCACTATATTGTAATCACACTGACTGGATATCTTTGCAAACAGGGATGGTCAGCTCGATTTTAGTGGAGCTACACAAAATGATCGGATTGTGGTGTCCTCCGGACACCCCCTTTTTGGCTACAGCGCTGGGTGAAACTAGCTGCCAAGCAATGAAAATTGTGCCCAGGAAATGGACCCATGCCTACGAGCATCATCGATCAATTATATATTTTTCTTTATGTGTACACCTTCTCACAAGTTTGTCTTCAGTTGTGATGTGAATATTGGCGCTGATCTGCGAACCATTGAGATGCATTAGCAGCCATGGTAGTAGTTTCATTTGTATTTGATGGAATGTTGTAACGAGATAATCTTGAGGCAAGAGGACACATGAATCCTAAGTTGAAACCTTTTTTCCCGTGGGAACCAAAGTTGAAACCTTCATATCATCACAGTACAATTTCATTAAAATTATGCGTACATATAAAAAAATCCTGAAGGATTGATACCAATGCCAGAAACAATTCAACTTCTTTTCACCGACATGTGGGACATCCTTCATCCGGCTCCACCTACCGTGCAACAATATTGAGTGCACAACTGCAGGGAAAGGATTACCCTGGTCGTTGCGCCGCATTAGTAATGACTAGCAATGTGCACGTGCATTGCAAGGGATCCAAAGTAGAATAGTACTTGTTCACAAACTTGAAAGAAAACACTCTTGTTTGATATACATATATACGACTAAAAATATATTACGTTTCACTCAAAATATATTTCTCAGGTTGTTTTGATGAGGCGAGGGAGGGATGTGGTTGCTTTCAAGATAATAAGGTGTTTTCTTCAAATTGGAGCAGAGAAGTGGGCTATTGTTGCAAAAATGCCAAAACTTACCTCGCAGCCACTAGATGTAGATCTAATGGTCAGAAATGACGGATGGCAGACACACCATCATCACCAACTGAGTCTTTTATAGGAGTAGAGACTAGTGAGCAGTCAAATCATAGAGCCCGACCTTTGCCATAGTAAGTTGCTCGGACGAAGAAACCATCATTTCTCTGTTCCTTGAATCTGCTGGTACTCCCATATTCCCAGGGTAATAAGTTGCTCGGGCAAAGCAACCATCACTTCACCTTTCCCGCAGTAAATACCTCCTTGGGCCCATTGAAAATCACTTTTCTATCTCCATCAAGTGCACTTATTTTCAATTTAACCCTGTCACTGAAACACCTCTTTGGCTACAGTTAGTTCAGGGTTAGTCATGAGTTAGTCTAATCTCTTGCTAAGTTAGATTATCCAAACAGGAGCAATATAGGAGATGCAAGTTGCTCAAAGCATACAGTCAAATTCGTACGTAAAAGGATCTTTTTTCTTTTTGAAAATGGAACATGAAAGGATCTTCAAATGATATAATTTTCAAATTATATAAAATCTTATCAATAGTCAAAGGCATCCTCGAAGAATATATTAGGCCCTACTCCCTCCGTCTAGGTGTATAAGTCACCTTATGAAAACCAAATAATCCCAAAATACTTAGGCACGGTGCATTAACTCCCACCACGTTTCTTGTTTCTTTACATATCCACTAATAAGAGATGTGGGGCGTGCATGTTTTCAAGAACTTAGACTACCAAACACGACATGCAATGGTTAGATCATTGCATGCAATACTATTAATTAGCAAGTAAATATTAATTTATCTCGTTTTCCCCTCTTCCTTGGTCATGGTGCACAATGTAAGATGACTTATTCACTAGACGGAGGGACTATATAAAATCTTACCAATAGTCAAAACCAAGTGTTACTACTACACTAAACAAGTTCAAAATGAGAAACTGGACTGACTCACGGCACGACACGCCCCTCTCGTTTGGTCCGTCGGTCAAAGCGCTTCCTCTTCTTGGCATAACAATAGAGTACAGTAATTTTTTTAGAATGCTCTTGGAAGGTCGCTAACATGTGATGAGTTAACCGACCTCAATAGACGACAAAAACGCCTGCTCGCCGCACTTTGAGAGAGACTAGGAGCGAGAAGCGATACGGGTTGGTGGATTACTAGAGCTAGCTGTCGCACGTAGGCCAAGAAATATGGTGATAGCGTGGGTTGGCCACGTACAGTATGATGTAACTACACTGGGCTGTCGTGTTTCGTACTCTTCCGGTCTACTGTGGACATGATTGGTTGATTTTATATTGCTAAATAATATAAAATACTATGAGTGCAGATGCTCCACCACGAGGTTCCTTGCTCCTTCTCGGTCGTTAGGAATCTATGTTCTTCCACTCTTTTTTCGACATGAGCTTTGTTCATCCTTTTGCCAACATGTGGGACATCTAGCATCAAGGTGCACGTGTCATGCAAGAAAATGGACATAAGCAGTGCGTAAGTGAGTCGTGCACTATGATGGCACCTAGTACTACGTAGTAATATATTTCCTCCTCGATGGCACGTGAATACTGCACGTACTCAATGACAGAGCACGGGATGGTAGCCATGGACTGATGGACATGGTCAGCCCTTTTTGGAGAGAGCACTGAATGTGTATTAAATTTGATGTGTCCCGTCAACTCGCAGAACGACGAGAAGCACACACTGAATGACGGCGCACGGGATGGTAGCCATGGACATGGTCAACCCTTTTTGGAGACAATGCACTACTTTTGATGTGTCTGGTCAACTCGCAAACGAGGAGAAGGTGAATTATTTACATCAAACTAATTTTCTCCGTATTTCAATTTTTTTAAACAACTCCCTCAATTCTCATAATATAAGATGTTATTACAACCAATATTATTGCTACTGTGATTTCAAGTGAAGAGCAAAAAAAATTCCACTAGAAAGCGGAAATATCCTTTTCAAAATTAGATGATAATTTTATCAAACATAGGTTCTGTAATTTTAATTTAGTGACTTAGTATTGTGATTATACATACTAATCTCACGTGCAAAGCACGTACAAGTTACTAGTACTATATAGTGTACCAATTTTAAGTAGGACTAAGAACATCAATCATAACCGTTGAAGTGTGCGTGCAGCGGGCGTGCTTTTCCATCGGTGCTATAGCTCTATGGCCGAGGCTGCGGTCGTCTTCGACTCTGGCTAGTCATTGAGCAACGACGGCAAAGAGGTGTTGCAAGAGATGCGCAAGCGCTGTTGTGTGTGAGCTTCGTTGTAGCATGACGAACCGGATGTCACCGTAGATGGCGCACGCCTCCATTCAGCCGAGTGTGTGTGTGCATGCATGTGTTATCCACGTGCATTCTATGGCCGAGTGTGTGTGCATGCATCTGTTGTGTATGTGCGTTGTGTGCTCCATGCTGTGCGCGTTTGTGCATGAGTTGGATCGGCATGAGTTAGTGCGTTGGTGTGTGTACATGCGTGGCTGCATGCGTCATGTACATGCATGGCTTCTTGCATGGTTATCAATATAAACTAATAAAATATCTTCAACTTAGCATCCTGATGTATCGTCTCTAGTGGTTAGCAAAGAGTTCATGTTCTTTTATTTGTTTATAGGCGGGCAGGCGGCAGAAAACAGGGAAAACGCGCAAGGTTCCTTGCAGACGCTCCACCGCGAGGTTCCTTGCTCCTTCTCGGTCGTCAGGAATCTATGTTCTTCCACTCTTTTTTTACATGAGCTTTGTTCATCCTTTTGCCAACACGCGAGACATCTAGCATCAAGGTGCATGGGTCATGCAAGAAAATGGAGATAATCAGATAAGTAGTGCGTAAGTGAGTCATGCACTTCAACGACACCTACTCAACGACGGAGCACGGGATGGTAGCCATGACATGGTCAACCCTTTTTTGGAGAGAGTACGTACTACTCCCTCCGTCTAGGTGAGTAAGTCATATTAGGAAGAGCAGGGCGACCTAGGTGGCTAGAGATTGGACGAGGAGGAGCACCTCGACCAGGAAACCTGCAATCACAACGTTGTTTTAAACGGAAGGAAAAGCAACATTAACTCGCTAGTTATTAGTTGCCATTTGAGTTGTCCATGCACGCACGCGTATGTACTACATGCAAAACCATTTTAATCTCTTGCCTAATCAACACCTAGCCACGATGCATGAAGTGGTCCTTTCCTTGCGGGAGCCTCCTCTTGCTGGTTTTCGTGGGCAGCAGTGCGAGGCTAGGAGAGAAACGAGGAAGGAATTTAATGTATTGCGCTTAAGACTTTTGGGAATACCTGGTTTTCGTAAGGTGACTTACTCACCTAGACGGAGGGAGTACTAAATAACTTTGATGTGTCCCGTCAACTCGCAGAACGATAAGAAGCTTGCTTACTACGCCTCCTCCCTCGCCAACGCGTGCGCGGTGGCTCTCATCACGAGGAGAAACTTTTGCTTACAAGTGGTGGACGTGCAGCAGCTCATTTGGTGTCAGATTGCCAGAAGTACTAGTGTAGTACCACCATTATTGTTTGACTTCCGGAAGAGGCAAAGAGCCAAGCGCAAGGCTAGCCATAGTGGGACTAACGTAAGTAGGAGTACCTCCTTTTTTATTCTAGAAACAACCACACGCGGATATTGGATGGTAGCAGCACGGCAGCTGAATCAAAAATCGAAACCTTCCCGCTCGGCGCCAGCTGAGCCCGCCGCTCCACATTGATGGCAAATCTGGGTGACGCGACCTCTCACTGCTTCCGCCATTGAAGCGGCGCGCCGACCGAGGGCACTGCTCGCTGCACCCCGGCATTTCAGACTACACATACTTTGTGAGACAAAGGTGGGACCATTATTAATGATATAGTATTATACTAAAGGGACTAACTATTGTAAGCAGGATACGTATTAGGTTGGTTCTAGATGATGTGTCAACTTCATATATACGGATGTTGGCTATACTATTAACCATGCTCTAAGTGTGGTGTGAGTCGGAAAATTTATTAAGTCATTAATTAATAATTAACAGACGCCTTAATTACTCAACCATTTCTGATTCTTTTGGACAGTGGGGCTATTATTGACTTGGACGTGGGGTTTGGGTCAAAGGCCAACTATTATACAGTACTTGGTCTTACTCGCACGACCGACCTGACAGGCTCTACCCTAGCCACCGCTGTATCATATGGTTTTGCACTGTTCCAGATCTTAGCGCCGCCACGCAATTCTTCTCCATTCCTCCTTCCAGCTTGCACAGCAAGAAGGGACAGCAGTCCTCTGAACCCCACCTTTCGTGATCCTATACGGGAGAGGGGCGATCAGGTTTTTGGGGAGCACACTCCTATGACTTCTGCTAGCGGCGACTTCGGCAACGGCAGCCTTCTTCCCCGACCTCGGTAACCTCTTCATCAACGACATGAGTGACAACATCAACCACAGCGGTTCTGCTCCCGCTGTACAGTATGTGATTCTGTCCTCCTGGTTTAGTCCGCATCATTACTTTGATCTTTGCAATTGTCATCATGATCTATTTACTATTGATTCGTATTACATCTCATAGTAAATTTCTCATATATTCAACAATCCAATCCAAAAACCTAATTGTAGGCAATTTACTTTGAGTGGTTTTGCTCCGCTTTTGAGCCGCCTACTTTTAAGGGGGTGCAATATAAAAGGTGGTGCACAAGAGCAGTATATTGGTTTCAGATCATGTACTGGTATGACGCCACTAAGGTTAAGCCTGAGGGCGATCTTAATCCTACACAACAGGAAGCTTTTGAGAACATGGATACCCTCTTCAAAGCCGCCCTGCTAAGTGTTCTTGACGATTCCATTGTGGATTCATATATGTCGTTTGACAGCGACAAAGACATGTGGGCTGCGCTCGAGGCCATGTTTGGGGCCTCTGGCGCTGGCAATGAGTTGTACATCATGGAGAAATTATGTGATTACAAGATGACTGATGAGCGTTGAGGGAGTCCTGGATTAGGGGGTCTCCGAACAGCCGGACTATCTCCATTCGCCAGACTGTTAGACTATGAAGATACAAGATTAAAGACTTCATCTCGTGTCCGGATGGGACTCTACTTGGCGTGCAAGGCAAGCTAGGCAATACGTATATGGATATCTCCTCCTTTGTAACCGACCTTGTGTAACCCTAACCTTCTCTGGTGTCTATATAAACCAAAGGGTTTTAGTCCGTAGGACAACAATCACAACATACAATCATACCATAGGCTAGCTTCTAGGGTTTAGCCTCTCTGATCTCGTGGTAGATCTACTCTTGTACTGCCCATATCATCAATATTAATCAAGCAGGACGTAGGGTTTTACCTCCATCAAGAGGGCCCGAACCTGGGTAAAACTTCGTGTCCCATGCCTCCTGTTACCATCCGGCCTAGACACACAGTTCGGGACCCCCTACCCGAGATCCGCCGATTTTGACACTGACATTGGTGCTTTCATTGAGAGTTCCTCTGTGTCGTTACCGTTAGGCTTGATGGCTCCTACTATCATCGATAGCGATGCGGTCCAGGGTGAGACTTTTCTCCCCGGACAGACCTTCGTATTCGGCGGCTTTGCACTGCGGGCTAATTCGCTTGGCCATTTGGAGCAGATTGAAAGCTATGCCCCTAGCCATCAGGTCAGATTTGGAAGTTTGAACTACACAGCCGACATCCGCGGAGACTTGATCTTCGACAGATTCGAGCCATAGCCGGGCGCGCCGCACTGTCGCGATGGGTATGACCTAGCTCTGCCGCCGAACAGTAACCCACAAGTCGCGCCCGCATCAGCTCCGACCCTTACTTCGGAGCCAACTGCGCCAATCAAGGACGAGTGGTTAGACACCGCCTCAGGGGCTGCAGTCTCAATGGCGATGGAGCCGAACACCAGCATAACCCTTTGTGCAACCCGTGACTCCAAGGTGCCGGACTCTTTTTCTGACCCCGAACCGGCCGTGCCCCTGCCAATCGAATCCGATTAGGCGCCGATCATGGAATTCACCACCGCGGATATCTTTCAGCACTCGCCCTTCGGCGACATTCTGAATTCGCTAAGGTCTCTCTCTTTGTCAGGAGAGCCCTGGCCGGATTACGGCCCACAAGATTGGGATGTGGACGACGAAGAAACTCGACGCCCACCCACCACCCACTTAATAGCCATTGTCGATGACTCAACCGACATGCTCGACTTTGACTCCGAAGACATCGACAGTATGGACGACGATGCGGGAGGCAAAAAGGAACCACCGCCCACAGGGCGCTGGACGTCCACTTCATCATATGACGTATAAATGGTGGACACACCAAAAGAAGACGACGACAAGGAACTAAAGGATGCACCGAAGGCTTGTTCCCTCGAGAAGCAGTCAAAGCGGTGGTGCAAGCGCCGCCCCAAATCCCGCCTCAGCAGAAATAATGATCATACAGACCCAGCGTTGGAGCAGGGCAAACCACGGCTGGACCACGGCAATACGGAGAATCAAACCGAACAAACCAATTCTGTCAAAGATAATAGTCCGGACGACATAACGCCGGACAGGCACCCGGAGCAGTAGAATGCCCGTCAAAGGCTTGTTGCCACCGCGAGGAGTCTGAAAAAGTAGAAGCAAAGGCACAAGGCTGCGCAAGACACACTCCAAATCAGATGGAGTAAAGTACTGAACACAGCAGCGAGGTACGGCGAAAATCGCCCCACCAAGAGCTACCCAAAGCGGAAGTTGCTACCTGAATTCGATGAGGAGGCCTCAGACCCCCCACAACCAAAAATCAATACAGCCACCTGGCCGGATAGATGACCTCACGGCCAACATCGAGCGGCAAACAACGCCACTCACAAGCCAATACGCGATCCACGCGAGGGCTCGCACCAAAAGGATGGCGCAACCAGATCCATCTATGGACCACGCAAGCGCGCCCCAGCATACAACATAACACAACAAACATCCGAACAACGCGGTACACCCAGATATAGGGGTGCCGCACACCCCCTATGTTTCACCGATGAGGTGCTGGACCATGAATTTCCAGAGGGATTCAAACCCGTAAACATAGAGGCATACGACGGAACAACAGACCCTGGGGTCTGGATTGAGGATTATATCCTCCATATCCATATGGCTCGAGGAGATGATCTCCACGCCATCAAGTACTTACCCCTCAAGCTTAAAGGGCCAGCTCGTCACTGGCTTAAAGGCCTCCCCGAAAACTCCATTGGAAGCTGGGAAGAGCCCGAAGACGCTTTTCGAGCAAATTTTCAAGGGACTTATGTCCGACCTTCGGACGCGGACGATTTGAGTCATATAACTCAACAGCCCGGAGAGTCAGCCCGAAAACTTTGGAACAGGTTTCTTACTAAAAAGAACCAAATTGTCGACTGTCCGGACGCCAAAGCCTTGGCAGATTTTAAGCATAGCGTCCGTGATGAATGGCTTGCCAGACACCTCGGCCAAGAAAAGCCGAGAACAATGGCAGCATTAACAAGCCTCATGACCCGCTTTTGCGTGGGTGAGGACAGCTGGCTAGCCAGATGCAGCACCAGCGACCCCACTACATCTGAAGTTAGAGATGGAAATGGGAAATCACGGTGCAATAGCAGTATCAAACGCCGGAATAAAGAAGACAGCACGAAGAGCACGACAGTAAACGCCGGATTCAAAAGCTCTCGGCCAGGTCAGCAAAAGCCGCCCTCTAAAGGCGCAAGAGATGAACTGTCCAGCCTAAACAAAATTATGGACCAAATATGTAAGATCCATAGCACCCCGGTAAACCTGCTAATCATACCCACAGAGAATGTTGGGTCTTCAAGCAGTCCAGTAAGCTCAACGACATACACAACGGGGAGGATACACCAAGCAAAGACGAGGATGAGTGTCAGTGTCAAAACCGGCGGATCTCGGGTAGGGGGTTCCGAACTATGCGTCTAGGTCGGATGGTAACAGGAGGCAGGGAACACGATGTTTTACCTAGGTTCGGGCCCTCTTGATGGAGGTAAAACCCTACGTCCTGCTTGATTAATATTGATGATATGGGTAGTACAAGAGTAGATCTACCACGAGATCAAGGAGGCTAAAACCTAGAAGCTAGCCTATGGTATGATTGTTGTATATGGAGTTGATTGCCTACGGACTACAACCCTCCAGTTTATATAGACACCGGATAGGGTTAGGGTTACATAGAGTCGGTTACAACGGTATGAGATCTTGAATATCCGCATCACCAAGCTTGCCTTCCACGCCAAGGAAAGTCCCATCCGGACACGGGACGGAGTCTTCAATCTTGTATCTTCATAGTCCAGGAGTCCGGCTGAAGGTATAGTTCGGCTACCCGAACACCCCCTAATCCAGGACTCCCTCAGTAGCCCCTGAACCAGGCTTCAATGACGACGAGTCCGGCGCGCAAATTGTCTTCGGCATTGCAAGGCGGGTTCCTCCTCCAAGTCCTTCATAGAAGATTGTAAACACCAAGAGTAGTGTCCAGCTCTGCAAAATAAGCTTCCACATATTGCCATAGAGAGAATAATATTAACACAAATCAAATCTGCTGACGTATTCTGCAGTGCATCATCACACTACGGCCAAGTCCTTTACTCGAATCGTTTTCACTTTTCCACCTCAGCGTGTTTTGCGAGGCGGTTTCCTTGGCACGTCTTGTCAACGCAGAGATCGTGTACCCCCCTTTTATGGGATTCTCATCAATACGGACGTGGGTAACCCAATCATGCCCGTTATCACGGCGCTTGGGAGGCAAGCGAGTTTTACTAGGCTGGTGGGGACGCACAACCGCATCCGCCCAATATAAGGGGATAAGGATCCACCTTTTTACCTACGCCTTCTTCCTCCTTTGCCTATCCATCTCCTGCGCACTCGAGCTCCAGCGCCCAAGCCCGCACTTCCCACCTCAACCTTCTCCAGCAATGTTCGGAGCGGGAGGCAAGTGGATGGTCTCCTCCACCACGGAGGGCCAAGTGAAGAAGCTAAGGAAGGCCGGATACCTATCCAAGGACATCGCGCACCGGCTTCCCAAAAAGGGGCAGCTTCTCCCCACCCCAAGGCCCCATCTGAGGGTAGTATTTCTCCCCCACTTCGTCCGCGGACTGGGTTTTCCACTTCACCCTTTTGTCCGGGGGCTCATGTTCTACTACGGCCCGGATTTCCACGATCTGGCCCCGAACTTCATCCTCAACATCTTGGCGTTTATCATCATGTGCGAGGCTTTTCTCTGCGTCCGCCCTCATTTCGGCCTCTGGCTCAAAACCTTCAACGTCAAGCCCAAAGTGGTGCGCGGCAACCAGGCAGAGTGCGGAGGCGCCATGGCGGGCAAGATGGCCAACGTCCTATGGTTCAAGGGCTCTTTTGTGGAGACCCTAAAGGGATGGCAATCCGGTTGGTTTTACATCACCGAGCCACGCGATCCGAAATGGACCGCAGCCCCCAAGTTCCGGACCCCCCACACGGCTTGTGTCCTAGAAAGAGACGGGCCTGTCGTGGGGTGACGAAAAAGAGGTGACCGGATTGCAAACATGCATCCAGTCCCTGGTGAACAAGCCAGTCCGGCTTGTTAATGTAATCCAGGTTATGCTCGTCCGCCGGATCCTCCCGTGCCAACAACGGGATTTTAATCTGTGGGAGTTCGACCCGGCGCAGCATCAAACCCTCAACAGGCTCTTCGACACGACGTACGAAGATGCCTGGAAGATGCTATTCAAGGGCGCCGAGGCTCCCGCATCCGCTTCTGAGGACCGCGGATACAGCTCGCAGCGTCATGCTAGCGAGGTAAGACATCTACACCTTTTACAGGATGTTAAGCTTTTTTCATAGTTTGACTCTATGCGGGATCTAAACTCCCTTACCTTTGACAGGCTTGGCGGGCGATATCCGGACCGATTAACTGTCCGGCTCCGCTGCCCGAAGACCCAGCTCCAGCTCTACTAGTGAAGCTGCTGGCTCCGGCGCCTTATGTGGTGCCGGAGAAGAAGGCCAAGAAGAAGAAGACCACGGGGACTCGAAAGAGTGCCCATAACGTGGTGGTGTCGGACTCGTCATCTGACGAGTCCGAGACACCCTCCTCCCGTGAAAACGAGGAGGAGGAAGAAGAAGACTCTCCCCCCCCCAGCGGAGAGAGGAGAGAAGAGGAAGGCCGCCCCAACAGGGGAGGCCGAGGGGTCTAGGAAAAGGAAGACCCCTCCGCCGGACTATGCCCCCGATGCCGAAGAGGGCGAAGAGGAGTGGCCAAACAGGGCCAAGCGTCCGGCGAAATCGTAAGTTCGGATATCAGAGTAACTCATGATGTTCCTTTGTTGCACAACTTTCCCTAATGTCGAATGTAATTATGTAGTCCGCCCCGGGCCGAAGTCGACGAATCGTCGGGCGGCTCCCTGGACTCATCGGACGTGAACTCAGTTCCGCCTGTTGTGTCCCCCTGCACTACGGACGACACCAAAGTGGCGTCGCGAGAAGCCTAGGGGCAGGAGGAGGTGGTCCCGGAGGAGCCGCAAGGCAACCTCCCGGACTCCAGGAGTGAAGGGGACAAGACCCCCCAGGGTTCCAAGTCCGTCTTTGAGCCGGAAACCGCACCGGAATCTACAACAGTTCCGGACCGCGGTAGGCGAACTCCTTCCAAGAGGAGTAAGCCTTCTGAGCCGGCAGCCTCCGTCCAACCGGAGGCGCCGGACAATCTGCTGGAGGTGCTTGACGGCGCCTCCATCGACGAGGAGCACCATACTATTATGAGTACGGTGATCCAGAAGGTTCAGTCCGCCAAGAGCGGACTGAGTGAAGCTTGCGCTAGCCTTCTAACAGGCTTTGAGGTAAGTAAAAAATATGTAAAAATATAACCGCATAGACAGTGGCCCCTGATGCTCTGTTTGGCGTTTGGAAAGAAAAGCTGAATAGAGGTTCTATTAAATTTCGCAGGAGTCTAACAATAAAGAGTCAATATGCGTATGCAGGCTTCGCTGCTAGCCACCGCCGCACTGACTGCGGAGGTGGGTGCCCTGAAACAGGGCCTTGAGCGGACCGAGCAAGAACTCGGCCTTGCCAAATGGCAGGTCGAGGAGAAAGAAGGTAAGAAATACCTTACAGAAAAAGTGCCTATAAAAAGACGTGATTGCAAAAAATAAAAGGATTGTACTGCTTATTGTAGGGGCCACGACTAAGGTGGCGACCCTCAAGCAGGCGCTGTCCGAGGCCGAAAAGAAAACGGCCGCGGAGTGCACCGAGTGAGAAAAACTTGAGGCCCAGGTCGGCGAGGTGCACCAGGAGCTTCAGGCTCTCATGAAAAAACATGAGTTTTTGGAGCTTGAGTCCAAGACGCAAGCGTCCGAGCTCGTGGCGGCCCTTGAGACTGCCAAGTCTGCCAAGGCCGAAGCCCAAAGGGCCCTCCAAGAGTTGGAGGAGATGAAAAAGATAGCGGCTGGTAAGGCATTCTTTATGCAAAGCAGAAGTATAAAAGTAAAGTACTTGTTACTTACCCGAATCCGGAGCTCTCCAGGGGCATTCACAGATCTTCCCCGCAGCATATCCGACGCCACCGCATTCTACCGAGCCGAAGAGGGCAGCTCGACGGAGAAGGTGTTCTGGTCTCAGTATGCTGAGGCCGGACACCCTGTGCCCTTGAGCGACCAGCTGAAACAGATGGTCGAGCTCCACAAGGCGGCCGAACAGGCCATGAAGGGCTTCATAGTTCGGCTGTGGCCCGGAGAGGCCCTGCCTGGGAGCTACTTCGGGCTGGTGCGGCGACTGGTGGAGGCCTATCCAAGGCTCAAGGTCATCAAGCGCTCCGTCTGCATCGAAGGTGCCCGTAGGGCCCTTGCCCGTGCAAAGGTGCACTGGGGCAAGCTGGACAGTGAGAAGCTTGTGAGGGACGGGCCGCCGCCGGGGAAGGAGCATAGCAAGCCCGAGAACTACTATAAGGATGTTCTTGCGGGTGCCCGCCTTGTGGCGGATGAATGTACCAAGGATGTAACTTTTGAATGAACTCGCTCGTGTTTATCCTGTGCGCTGAAAACTTGTTCATATGCGCCAAGCAATGCTTATTGAATTTAAAATATTACTTTCTGTGCGGCCGTTTATCAAAAATTGAGAGATCGCCAGTCGTCGGCTTCTTCCCCCATGCCACTAGTGCTGGGGTGTTCGGGATAAACCTGAGCGTTCTTTTTCCCATAGTTGGGTCCTTCGAGGGAGGCGCTCAGCACAGCGAACCAGGCACTCCGACTATAATGCTTGAACACTCTCACTTAGCCATAGAACTCTATAATTTTAAATTTCAGCGAAGCCCCTAGTTCGGAAGACCAAGTTCGGGGCGCTATCCACGCCTTGGCCGGACAAAGCCAGCTCCTCGCTCGAAGCAGCATAAGCCTTTAGGGACTCGAAAAACCTCTCGAACAGCGACCGGTCTCTCGCCACAGCATGACAGTCAGTTTTAGCTTTCTCCACTTAGGTGCTTAACCCAGCTCAACCGGGGCACAATCGCGGTGGTTCTCCTAGTGCTACCTTAGCCGATATAGCGGAACGTAAGGCACCAAAACATAGGAGCCAGGCAAACCCAACTATTGAACCAAATCATGATTCGGAGCCGATGCATATAGTGCTATAAGTTTGGGGTGCCGCACTTGTCAAAGTGTACGGACTTCTCACACCATTATGAGGGGTACTGAAGCCCCTGGCGTGTTTGCGGTACCATGGTGTACGGGTGCAATCATGTCATTTAATAAACATATATGTGAAAAGAAGATAATGCAAAAAATAGACGGAAAGCTATGCATTGTTTATAGAGAGGCTATTTATCAAAGCTGAACGATACAAATAGTGCGGTAAGCAAAAGATATTGGACTATTTAGTATGTCCTGACCAGGGGCAGGCCGCGGAATTGTATTTAAAACAGGTATACCGCTCGTAACAGAGACCACCTAGGACTTCCATAATACGGCATGGCTTGTCTGCCTCCCTGGATCTTGCATCGTTTGTGCGTCAGTCGAATTGCCAAACAGGTCGTCCGAAGTATGGAGTCCTGAAAGTAAGAAAAAATTAAAAAAGGAATCAGGCAGCCCCTAGTACGTTTTAAGCCGTATTTTGGGCATGCCGTTATTGTGCCCCTTCCCCTGTGCCCATGGTATTTCAAGGGCGTAGTTATGTATGCGAGGTACTGGTTTTGCTATGTCGTGAGAGCTGGGGTTGGGGCCGCATTGCTACGCTTGCTCAGAGTGTGCCAGGCGGTCCTGCTGTGGGTTACTCCGGGCGCACTTGGCAGTGTCTGGCTTTTTCACAGCCGGACTGAAGAATTTCCTGAGAAGGCTACTTTGTACCTCCACTGCGAGAGCCGCCGTGTGCTCCTCCGTATGGAGGGAGCGTTCGATGTTTCCGTTGATCATGATTACTCCTCGAGGGCCTGGCATCTTGAGCTTGAGATATGCATAGTGCGGCACTACATTGAACTTTGCAAATGCGGTTCGTCCAAGCAGGGCGTGATAGCCACTGCGAAACGGGACTATATCGAAGATTAACTCTTCGCTTCGGAAATTGTCCGGGGATCCGAATACCACGTCAAGTGTTACTGAGCCTATACAGTTGGCTTCTACACCTGGTATAACGCCTTTAAAGGTCGTTTTTGTGGGCTTAATCCTTGAGGGATCTATGCCCATTTTCCGTATTGTATCCTGATAAAGCAGGTTCAGGCTACTGCCGCCGTCCATGAGGACTCTTTTGACATGAAATCCGTCGATGATTGGGTCGAGAACCAATGCGGCGAAGCCGCCATGACGGATGCTAGTGGGATGGTCACTTCGATCAAAAGTGATCGGGCAGGAGGACCATGGGTTGAACTTTGGGGCGACTGGCTCCATCGCGTATACATCCTGTAGCGCACGCTTCTGCTCCCACTTGGGAATGTGGGTTGCGTATATCATGTTCACCGTCCACACTTATGGGGGAAAGCTCTTCTATCCATTGTTATTCGGCGGCTTGGGCTCCTCCTCGTCGTCGCTGTGCAGACCCTTGTGTTTGTTTTCGGCCCTTAACTAGCCTGCCTGCTTGAACACCCAACAATCCCTGTTAGTGTGATTGGCTGGCCTTTCGGGGGTGCCATGTATCTGGCACAAGCGGTCGAGTATTCGGTCCAAACTGGACAGGCCTCGAGTATTCTTTTTGAATGGCTTTTTCCGCTGACCGGATTTATAGCCTTTGAATCCGGCATTGTCTGCCGTGTCTTCATTGCTGTGGCTGCTAACGCGGCATTTTTGCTTATTCCGATGTGTCCTGCCACTTTTGTCCTTGGTATCCGAATTACCAGGTTCTTTGATAAGTTGTTACTGCGAGCGAGCCAACTATCTTCTCCCATGCAAAAGTGGGTCATGAGTGTCGTGAGGGCTGCCATAGATTTCAGCTTTTCTTGTCCCAGGTGCCGGGCGAGCCATTCGTCGCGGATGTTATGCTTGAAGGCTGCTAGGGCCTCTGCGTCCGGACAGTCAACTATTTGGGTTTTCTTTGTTAGGAACCGTGTCCAGAATTGTCTGGCCTATTCCTCTGGCTGCTGAATTATGTGGCTTCAGTCGTCGGCATCCGGTGGTCGCACGTAAGTGCCCTGGAAGTTGTTGAGGAATGTGGCTTCCAGGTCCTCCCAAGAACCGATTGAGTCTGCTGGCAAGCTGTTAAGCCAATGCCGGGCCGGTCCTTTAAGTTTGAGCGGGAGGTATTTGATGGCGTGTAGATCATCGCCGCGTGCCATATGGATGTGAAGGAGATAATCCTCGATCCATACCGCCGGATCTGTTGTGCCATCGTATGATTCGATGTTTACGAGTTTGAAACCCTCTGGGATTTTATGATCCATTACTTCATTCGTGAAGCATAGCGGGTGTGCGGCACCTCTGCACTGGGCTATATCACGACGCAACTCAGAAGAGCTATGTCTGTTGTGTTCGGCCCAGCCGGATTTGTAGTGTCCGGAGTGAAGATCATCGTCAGGTGCCATAGCGCGCCTGCGCAATCCGTAGATCGATCTTGTTTGTCTTGCCTTATCCTCCAGTACGTCTCGCGGGTCTGGCACTTTTTCCCGTGCCTTAGTTGAGCGGCGTCGGGGCATGGCTTGGGTGGAGGGCCGAGAGGCCTCTCTGTCGCGGCCGCGAGGTGGCCGGTCTGCCATGTCGTGCGTTGGTGATGTAGGTGCTTCCTCCTCTGATCGGGGTAGCGGCCTGCGCTTTGGGTAACTCTTGGAAGGGCATTCGAGTTCATATTCTTCGGCCGCAAGGACTTCAGTCCATCTGTCAGCTAGCAAATCTTGGGTGGCTCTAAGCTGTTGCTGCTTTTTCTTGAGGCTTCTTGCCGTGGCTAAAAGCCTGCGTTTGAAACGCTCTTGCTCGGCGGGGTCTGATGGTATGACGAATTTGTCGTCATCGAGGCTTGCCTCGTCTTCGGAGGGAGGCATATAGTTATCATCCTCGACCTCTCGGTCTGCCGCTCTCTCATGAGGGCTGGCTTCTCCATCTTCCTGTGCCGAATCTTGCCGAGGTGGGTGTTCTTCGGCGCTATCCGGGGTAGTATTATCTCTCGTGCCGGAAATCACCGTTTTTGCTTTGGCGGGATTTAGAGCGGCGCCGCTGTCGCCGACACTTTGGTTGTTTCTTGGGGGTGTCATCCCCCACTGTTCCATCTCCATCTCCATCTTTTGGAGTATCCACCATATATATGTCATATGACGAGGTGGCCTTCCAGCGCCCTACAGGTGCTGGTTCCTGTTCGTCTCCTACGTCGTCGTCCATACCGTCGATGTCTTCGGAGCCGAAGTCAAGCATGTCGGTTAAATCGTCGACAGTGGCTACAAAGTGGGTGGTGGGTGGGCTTTGAATTTCTTCATCATCCGTATCCCATCCTCACTGACCGTAATCCGGCCAGTGCTCTCCTGATAAAGAGAGAGACTTAAGAGAATTCAGGATGACGCCAAAAGGTGAGTGCTGAAAGATGTCTGCGGCAGTGAACTCCATTATCGGCGCCCAATCAGATTCGATCGACGGGGGTGCGGGGGGTTCGGAGTCCGGGGAGGAGTCCGGATCCTCGGAGTCACGGGTCATGCAGAGTGCGGGGCTAGCGTTCGGCTCGATCGCCTTTGAGATCGCAGCCCCCGAGGTGACGTCCAACCGCTCGTCCTCGATTGGCGCTATAGGCTCCGAGTTAGGGGTCGGAACCGATGCGTGTGAGGCCTCCAGGGCACTGTCCAGAGGCAGAGCTAGATCATGCCCCTCGAGATAGTGCAGCGCGCTTGGCCGTGGATCGAACCCGTCGAAGATCAAGTCTCCGCGGATGTCAGCCGTGTAGTTTAAGCTTCCAAACCTAACTTGATGGCCAGGGGCGTAGCTTTCGATCTGCTCCAGGTGGCCAAGCGAATTGGCCCGCAGAGCAAAGCCGCCAAAGACGAAGATCTGTCCGGGGAGAAAAGTCTCACCCTGGACCACATTGTTGTTGATTATCAAAGGAGCCATCGGGCCTAAAGGCGACGACATAGAGGAACTCTCAATGAAAGCACCAATGTCGGTGTCAAAACCGGTGGATCTCGGGTAGGGGGTCCCGAACTGTGCATCTAGGTCGGATGGAAACAGGAGGCAGGGAACACGATGTTTTACCCAGGTTCGGGCCCTCTTGATGGAGATTAAACCCTACGTCCTGCTTGATTAATATTGATGATATGGGTAGTACAAGAGTAGATCTACCACGAGATCAAGGACGCTAAACCCTAGAAGCTAGCCTATGGTATGATTGTTGTATATGGAGTAGATTGCCTACGGACTACAACCCTCCGGTTTATATAGACACTGGATAGGGTTAGGGTTACATAGAGCCGGTTACAGCGGTAGGAGATCTTGAATATCCGCATCGCCAAGCTTGCCTTCCACGCCAAGGAAAGTCCCATCCGGACACGGGATGGAGTCTTCAATCTTGTATCTTCATAGTCCAGGAGTACGGTTGAAGGTATAGTCCGGCTACCCGAACACCCCCTAATCCAGGACTCCCTCAATGAGCCTCTCAAGCAAGACACTGGGGAGCAAAAGAAATTCCCACCAGAAGTCAAAACAGTAAACGTGTTACACGTGATCAAGGGAAGAAACAAAACGGCACTCCCAGAAAAATATGCCCAAGTGCCTATCACCGCGGAGTCCTGCCACTGGTCCTCTCAACCGATCACTTTCGACCATCGTGATTACTCAGCAAGTCTCCGGCGTACAGGATGGGCTGCCCTGGTATTAGACGGATATCGCTCCACACGAGTCTTGATGGACGGTGGCAGCAGTCTAAACCTGATATATCAGGATACAATCCGCGAAATGGGGATAAACCCAACAAAAATTTGCCATAGCAATACTACCTTTAAAGGAGTAATGCCAGGCCCAGGGGCTCATTGCACGGGCTTCCTGCTACTAAACGTTATATTCGGCTCCCCCGATAACTTCCGTAGTGAACATTTAACCTTCCACATCGCTCCGTTCCAAAGTGGCTATCAAGCACTACTCGGACGCCCAGCTTTCGCTCGCTTTAATGAAATACCGCACTACGCTTCCCTCACACTCAAGATGCCCGGTCCACGTGGCATCATTATAGTAAACGGAAGTATTAAGCGATCTTTGCACGCCAAAGAGAGTGCGGCTGCCTTGGCAGCCGCACTCTAAAAACGGCCTCACCAACTAAAGCATTTAATAGGTCGTCAAGACCTCGGACATGGTTAGACGAGTTCGGCACAGCTATATGTAATTCATACCGGATAATTGGTCACACCCCTATACAAGGGGCTCAACGCGCGCAGACAAGTGGCAATTTTTACTCATCTTGAATTATATTTGGTGCCCTTAAAAACTATCCTTTTGCACGACAACTTTTTCACCTAAGTTCCTCTCTTTTACAGAGATCATGGTGCTACACCCGTCTAGGATACGGCACAACGGAGACACAGGCGCAGACGTGCAGCAGGGACCCGCTCCAAGGATTCTTTTTAGATTAAGACCCTGCGTAAACCTTTTTTACTATTTCCTTTTGATACATATCCCCCAAATTCTCAGCACAGTTGAGAAGGATGTTGACGCCTTGGCATGTGGCCACGTCAGAATAATGCACGTACCTGGACACAAGGGGCTTCTTACGAAGGGCACTATTTAGGCCCGGTTTATACCATAAAGACCGAATACCTTAGGGAGTGTTTGGCATCGCGAGTTTGACCTTATATGCATTAGCTTTGAATCATTGTCTTTGGTCAAATGTTGGGTTTGCCCGGCTTCTGTGTTTTGGTGCCTTACGTTCCGCTTTACCGGCTAAGGTAGCACCAGGAGAACTACTGCGATTGTGCCCTGGCTCATCCGGACGAGCACCTTAGTAGAGAAAGCCGAAAACTGACTATCATGATATAGCGTGAGACTGGTCAACCACTCGGTGACCTATCGGAATGTTAGAATTCCTCCGCCTTAATGAAGGGCCGTTTTTTGGCCAGGCATGTACGCACCTCGCGATCGGGAGAGTGCGGAGCCACCAGGGGCTATCTAGTAGCCCCACTGTCAAACTCCTATGGCTAAGTGAAAGTGTTAAAGCATTATAGTCCGGTTGCCTCGCTTGCTACGCTATCACCTCCTTAATAGGACCAAGACATTGGGTTAAGTGTGAACACGCGTTTTTTGCGAGCACCTCTGCATTATATGCGTGGGGGTTGAAGCCAACGGCTGCAATCTTTCAGGTTATACACATGTATACATAAACGGTCGCACAGGAGGCATCATACTACTTTCAGGCAAAAGTATCAACATAACCTTATAAAAACTTCATAAAAGCATTGTGCTTACAATGAGAATACATATCACTCAAACATAATATTCTTCGAGCACTGGGCCTCTATCAAACGAGCACCCTTGAGAACCTCCTCGAAATAGTGCTCGGCAGCCACCCGGCCTATGGCCGAACCCTGCGCCGCAAAAGTGGTAGCGTCCATCTCCGCCCAGTATGCTTTAACACGGGAAAGGGCCATCCGCAAGCCTTCTATGCACGCTGACCTCTTCATCGCATTAATGCGCGGCACCACATCAAGGAACTGCTGCACTAAGCTGAAATAGTTGTTCGGCTTTGGCCTTTCCGGCCATAGTTGATCCACAACAGACCTCATGGTGAGTCCGGACAACCTATTCAGTTTGGCCCATTCGGCTAGCTGGTCAGTCAATGAAAGTGGACGCTCTGTAACATGGAATTGCGTCCAGAACAGCTGGTCCACTTCATGATCTGGCTGACCTTGGAAGTACTTGGCCACATCGGCAGCACTCGCCGCCAAATCCATATACGCATCTGCCGAACTCCACAGCCGATCCAGAGGGGCATACCGTGGATCCCTGAACTTCCTTTGTAACATCAAGGGTTTCCCAGCTGCAATATCCCTGGCTTCTCGCAGCTCCTCTTTCTTCGCTCTCATAGCAGAACGGGTGTCTTTGTCCGCCGCCGCGGCCTTCTCAAGGTTTGTTGCCTTCGCTCGGTTTTCTTTTTCAAGGACTCGGCAACGGTCGGCGGTGTCTTTTAATTCTACGGCCATCTTGGCCATCTTCTCTTGGCTCTCGCAATGTGCAGCCTTTTCGGCTTTCAACTCTTCGGCTGCCTTCAAAGCAGCCGCATTACTAATCCTCGCTTGTTCCTTGGCTCGGGCAAGTTCTACCCGCAAGGCTTCCACGGTGGCAGCTCCATCTACAGTCACAACATATTAAAGATACTGGCGTCATGCTGCTCTTACTATGTGGCGTTCACCGGATAATAACACTTACCCTATGCCTCGTCAAGCCTCTTGTTAACAAGCTCGATGTCGGCGTCTGCCGCATCCAATTGCCATTTTAATTTGGAAAACTCACTAGTCCGGCTAGCCACCGGAGCTTCCACCACCTGCACATAGGGGCAGTCTGGTTATTGCCTGGGAATATGATCCTCTGTTCGCCGCCGTTCTCGACGACAACTAGAGTCCCAGGGGCACACCTAACATGTGCAGTACTATCACATATTATCTCACGTACCTCAAAGCCTGTTAGGAGACTCATAAAGGCTTCATGTAATCCACTATCAGCGGACGAGATTCTCTCCATCACCATACCCATCAGCATATGGTGTTCTTCTGAGATGGCCGCTCGCCCCACCAACTCCCTCAGAACGTCCGACCGCACACTAGACGGTGCCGGACTCTTTTGTATGCTCTCTTCGGGAGCCGGACACTAGGGACTTTGGGGGTCTACGGGATTATCTTCTGGCCTCACCGGATCCGAAGAGGCCCTCCGTGATGACACTTTGGGGTCGCCCGGGGGAGGCGTTTCGCTCTCCATCATCTCTGGAAGAAGATCCCCCGAAGATGAGCTCATTTGAGAGGGGCTAAGGCCCGAATTGCAAGATATATGCAGTGTATATTTTCTCGGAGAAAAAAGATAGCATACCTTTATTATTAAAGTATTTTGGATCATTTACGACTCATTGGAGGGTTGATCCCCCTGCGGACTTTGTGCGGCAAAAGCACCCCCCGAGGCAGGACTCTCTGTGGGAGACTTCTTCTCCCGTTTGGAGGCTTAAGCTTCCGGATCCTTGGAAGCAGTCCTTTTCCTCCCCCGGTCGTCCTCCTTCATGGTGACGCTCGTTCCCTCGATTGGGACGGGCAGCGACGGGGGCCCGTGTCCGCCCGTATTATCCCCCCCGGTATCTTCCTTCAAGGGCTCCGGGCAAGGTGCAACCTCGAGCATCTTTTCCAATACCGGATTTTCCGAACCCTCAGGAAGGGGGGCCAAACACGGAATCATCTTCGCCTTTGTTAGCCAGTCCTGGTCAAAAAGTGAACTCTTAGAAATAACTTCGAATAAAAGACAGTGTGTTCGGTTAGATAATTTCTTACTTGTTCGGCGGCGCGGTTACTGCTCAGGCCCACGTCCTCGGTAATATCCGGACATTCTACTTGAGGTCCGAAGAATGACTTGTACATCTCCTCGTGCGTCAGGCCGAGGAAACTTTGAATGGCACGTGGTCCCTCTGGGTTGAACTCCCACAAGCGAAGGGGCCGGCATTTGCAAGGCTGGACTTGACGAACCAACATAACTTGTATTACCGCAACCAAATTAAAATCTCCCTTGAAGAGATCTCGAATGCGGCTTTGCAGTATAGGCACGTCCTTGGTTCGACCCCAGCTCAGACCTCTGCTAATCCATGACATCAGTTGTGGTGGGGGGCCCAAGCGGAAAGCGGGGGCAGCCGCCCACTTGGCACTTCTGGGAGCCGTGACGTAAAACCACTCCCATTGCCATAATTCTGACACCTCTGGAAAGGAACCTTTCAGCCATGGAGCTCGTTCCATCTTGCCTATTGATGCACCTCCGCACGCTGCATGTTGCCCCTCGATCATCTTCGGCTTTACTTCAAAGGTCTTGAGCCACAGGCCGAAGTGAGGGGTAACGCGGAGGAAGGCCTCACACACGACAATGAATGTTGAGATGTGGAGAAAGGAGTCCGGAGCTAGATCGTGGAAATCTAGCCCATAATAGAACATCAAACCCCTGACGAAAGGATCCAGAGTGAGGCCTAGACCTCGGAGGAAGTGGGAGACGAACACAACGTTCTCGTTGGGTTCGGGAGTAGGGACGATCTGCCCTCGAGCAGGCAGCCAATGCGAAACCTTGGCGGTCAGGTATATGGCCTCCTTCAACTTCTTAATGCCCTCTTCCATAGCGGAGAGGGCATCCATCGGCCTTGAAGGCTGGATCCGGACATGATTGAAGATCCGGAGCACCTAACCTGGGCTTTGGGTGTTAGAACTCGAGGCGGGGGAAGGGTTCGATTGAGCATGAGAGGAAAAATGCGAAAACCTTGTCCCCTTATAAGGAGGGTGAATATCAAGCGTCCTCTCCGTAGCCGTTTGGGGCGTGCCTATAATCTAGGAGTCCTAGACACGGTTGGGTTACCCACAACCGCATTAATGAGAATCCCGTAATTGGGGGAAAACGATCTCTCCTTTGGCAAGACGTGTCAAGAAACCGCCTCGTGTTATGTGTGGAGGTGGTTAAAAGAAACTGTTCGAATAATCACTGGGCCATGACATAAGGTCATGCTGCCAAAACAAGCTAGCAAATTAGATTTGCGAAAAAATTATTCTCTCTGCGGTGGAATGTGGAACTTATTTTTGCAGGGTCAGACACTATCGTCGTATTCAAATTCTTTTGTGATGTATTCGGAGAAGGAACCCGCCTTGCAATGCCGAAGATAATACTGCGCGCCGGACTCATCGTCATTGAAGCCTGGTTCAGGGGCTACTGAGGGAGTCCTGGATTAGGGGGTCTCTGGACAGCCGGATTATCTCCATTAGCCGGACTGTTAGACTATGAAGATACAAGATTGAAGACTTCATCTCGTGTCCGGATGGGACTCTACTTGGCGTGGAAGGCAAGCTAGGCAATACGTATATGGATATCTCCTCCTTTGTAACCGACCTTGTGTAACCCTAACCCTCTCCGGTGTCTATATAAACCAAAGGGTTTTAGTCCGTAGGACAACAATCACAACATACAATCATACCATAGGCTAGCTTCTAGGGTTTAGCCTCTCTGATCTCGTGGTAGATCTACTCTTGTACTACCCATATCGTCAATATTAATCAAGCAGGACGTAGGGTTTTACCTCCATCAAGAGGGCCTGAACCTGGGTAAAACTTCATGTCCCCTGCCTCTTGTTACCATCCGGCCTAGACGCACAGTTTGGGACCCCCTACCCGAGATCCTCCGGTTTTGACACCGACAAGCGCTTTGTTGTTTAGCAGACTCATGAGATACAGTCACTCCCTAAGGAACTTGAGTACTTCAAGTTTTTGTTGCCGGACAAATTTGTTGCTGGGACAATCATTGCCAAGCTTCCACCTCCGTGGAACGATTTTGCTACTTCTCTGAAAAACAAGAGACATGAGTTTTTAATTTCAAATGTCATTAGCACTCTTGATTTCGAAGAGAAGGCAAGAGCAAAAGACACACGTGCTTGGGTCGATGAGGGAGCTTCTAGTGCCCACATGGTACACGAGAAGAACTTCTAGCCCAACCAACCCCAAAACAACAAGAACAAATCTTAGGGGAAAGGCAAGTTTGATGCAAAGAACAAGCCATCACATTCTACCAACTTTAAGAAGAATTCTCATAACGGGGAGGGATACAAACCTCAATTTTGGTAGCACTGCACAAAACTTATATGGCTGCATCTACCTGTTGTCAGCTAACCTCATGGTGCTCCAGGTATTCCAACATTAAAACTAGGTACAATCACCACCACAAGATGAAATAAGCTTATTCGTATGTTGACTTGCTGATTGCGGTGTGGAACGATCCTGTCATGTGTGAAGTAGAAAACAAGCAGTGCAGCCGAAGGTGGAAATCAACCAAGGACTTATGAAATTATATATAATCTTCCTCAGGCAGGTCAGTATCTCCTTCGTCCATATGATCATGTCTTGTCATACCGAGCTATTGATATGTGCTACTATTTTGCAACACCGTTTAAGTATAGCTATTGTTTTCCTATCTTTTCAGATTCAAGACAATGAAGATGATTTCAGGGGAACTGCACAATATGGACTCATGTTGAGTCATCTCAATTGCCTCATGTGTTTGCTGCAAATGTGTCAGCATCAATTGCAAGATGAGGCAGCTAGCTAGCTGTGGAGTTGCCAACATGCTCAAAGTGCTCGCAACATTGAGAAGAAACAAGCATGCCCAGGAAATTAAGGAAATTAATGCATGCGCAGGGAGGCCCTTTGCTCAGAGATGCATCGACCGATTTTCTTTATTTCCACACCTTCTCACAGCTTTGTATTGGTAATACTATGGTTAATCATTGAGATGCATAAACATGCTGAACTTTTGTTCTTCTGAATGTTAGTATGCATACCGTATCTTCTGAAAGCTTAGTTTAATGTAAATGTTGAATAGCCTGTGAACCTTCACAATTTAGTAAGTATATTGTAGGCCTGTTATTTGACACCTCACTTTGTCGCGCTACACGACCAGTGTGAGTGTCTGCATCCAGTACCGCATCCTCTAATTTGGTGGATGCCAAGTTGAAAAAGGTTACTGATGAGTAGCCATAAGTTGGACGTGTCTCTTTTTTTCTTTTGAATGGGTAATAAGCTGGAGAGTGTGTCGGGATGCCTCTAGTGTAAAGGCCCTCCAGTATGAAACACGGGTAGCCGACTGGGCCGATACAAAAGCTTATCCATCTTAAAGCCCATTTGTTTTTTTGTTTTTTGCAAGGAGAAGCCCATATTTCTTGAAGAGGGGGCGATCCCAGAAAAACCCTCATTCCTCCTCGCTTCCACTTATACTACAACTCGCTAGACTCTCCCCCTTCCGTCGCCCCCCAATTCCCCCAGCTCCCCATCTTCCTCACTCGTCTAGAAAACCCCTTCTCACCTTCTTCCTCACTAGTACAGAAAACGCTTGCTCCTCTTCTTCCACTCCTATAGAAAACCCCATCCCTCCTTCTTCCCCGCTCGCACTACCACTAGGCTCGTCTCTGGCTACTTTGCTCAAACCCGTGAGCTCAGCGCGATGCCCACAAGGAAAATGGAGTCGGCTGGCCCCAGCACCAAGAAGAGGAGGCTCCCGCCAGCGGCGACACCGGTTGTAGATCCCGCACCCGGCAGCGCGAGGAGTAGCGGCGAGCCCCCCCCCCCCCCCTACCAGGATCTGAGGAACCTATAGAATCTCCGGTGGAACGCGTCAGTGATCTCCCGGACATCATCCTTGAGGAGATCATCTCGCATCTCCCCACCAAGGATTGCTGCTGCACACAAGTCCTCTAAACTCAGTGGCGCCCTCTATGGCGCACCGCGCCCCTCAATCTCGACTGTCGTCAGATATCTGTCCTTCCTAAATTTGATCTCCTCAAAGGCATCATCTCCTCTTGCCAGCAGGGCCCCGTTCAACGCCTCTGCATCCCGACATGCTACCTGCTGTCCATACCTGGCACGGTGGACGCTTGGCTGACATCCCCTAAATTCAGAAAACTCCAGCAGTTTGAGTTCTACCATTACCATGAAAGTTTCATACCACAAACACGCCCAGAATTCATTGAAGGAAATATGCCCTAGAGGCAATAATAAAGTTATTATTTATTTCCTTATTTCATGATAAATGTTTATTATTCATGCTAGAATTGTATTAACTGGAAACATAATACATGTGTGAATACATAGACAAACAGAGTGTCACTAGTATGCCTCTACTTGACTAGCTTGTTAATCAAAGATGGTTATGTTTCCCAACCATGGACAAAGAGTTGTTATTTGATTAACGGGATCACATCATTAGATGAATGATCTGATTGACATGACCCAATCCATTAGCGTAGCACCCGATCATTTAGTATGTTGCTATTGCTTTCTTCATGACTTATACATGTTCCTATGACTATGAGATTATGCAACTCCCGTTTACCGGAGGAACACTTTGTGTGCTACCAAACGTGACAACGTAAATGGGTGATTATAAAGGTACTCTACAGGTGTCTCCAAAGGTAGATGTTGGGTTGGCGTATTTCGAGATTAGGATTTGTCACTCTGATTGTCGGAGAGGTATCTCTGGGCCCTCTCGGTAATGCACATCACATAAGCCTCGCAAGCATTACAACTAATGAGTTAGTTGCGAGATGATGTATTACAGAATGAGTAAAGAGACTTGTCGGTAACGAGATTGAACTAGGTATTGGATACCGACGATCGAATCTCGGGCAAGTAACATACCGATGACAAAGGGAACAACGTATGTTGTTATGCGGTCTGACCGATAAAGATCTTCGTAGAATATGTAGGAGCCAATATGGGCATCCAGGTCCTGCTATTGGTTATTGACCGGAGACGTGTCTCGGTCATGTCTACATTGTTCTCAAACCGTAGGGTCCTCACGCTTAACGTTACGATGACAGTTATTATGAGTTTATACATTTTTATGTACCAAAGTTAGTTCGGAGTCCCGGACGTGATCACGGACATGACGAGGAGTCTCAAAATGGTCGAGACATAAAGATTGATATATTGGATGACTATATTCGGACACCGGAAGCGTTCCGGGGAAGTTTCGGATAAAACCGGAGCACCGGGGGGTTACCGGAACCCCCCGGGGGGTTAATGGGCCTCATGGGCCTAAAGTGGAGAAGAGGAAGGGGCTGCGAGGGCAGGCCGCGCGCCCCCTCTCCCCCTAGTCCGAATTGGACAAGGAGGGAGGGGCGGCGCCCCCCTTTTCCTTCTCTTCCACCTCTCCTACTTGGACAAGGAAAGGGGGGGAGTCCTACTCCCAGTAGGAGTAGGAATCCTCCTGCGCGCCTCCTCTAGGGCCGGCCGCACCCCCCCTTGGATCCTTTATATACGGAGGCAAGGGGGCACCCTTGAACACACACAAGTTGATCATCGTGATCGTTCCTTAGCCGTGTGCGGTGCCCCCTTCCACCATATTCCACCTCGGTCATATTGTTGTAGTGCTTAGGTGAAGCCCTGCGACGGTAGAACATCAAGATCGTCACCATGCCGTCATGCTGACGGAGCTCATCCCCGAAGCTTTGCTGGATCGGAGCCCGGGGAGCATGATCGAGCTGTACGTGTGCTAAGAACTCGGAGGTGCCGGAGTAACGGTGCTTGGACCGGTCGGATCGGGAAGACGTACGACTACTTCCTCTACGTTGCGTCTACGCTTCCGCTTCGGTCTACGAGGGTACGTAGACAACACTCTCCCCTCTCGTTGCTATGCATCAGCATGATCTTGCGTGTGCGTAGGAAATGTTTTGAAATTACTACGTTACCTAACAGTGGCATCCGAGCCAAGGTTTTATGGTTTGATGTTATGTGCACGAGTAGAACACAAGTGAGTTGTGGGCGATATAAGTCATACTGCCTACCAGCATGTCATACTTTGGTTTGGCGGTATTGTTGGATGAAGCGGCCCGGACCGACATTACGCATACGCTTACACGAGACCGGTTCTCCCGACGTGCTTTGCACATAGGTGGCTTGCGGCTAACAGTTTCTCCAACTTTAGTTGAACCAAGTGTGGCTACGCCCGGTCCTTGCGAAGGTTGACACGGCATCAACTTGACAAACTATCGTTGTGGTTTTGATGCGTAGGTAAGATTGGTTCTTGCTTAAGCCCGTAGTAGCCACGTAAAACTTGCAACAAACAAAGTAGAGGACGTCTAACTTATTTTTGCAGGGCATGTTGTGATGTGATATGGTAAAGACATGATGCTAAATTTTATTGTATGAGATGATCATGTTTTGTAACCGAGTTATCGGCAACTGGCAGGAGCCATATAGTTGTCGCTTTATTGTATGCAATGCAATCGTGCTGTAATGCTTTAATTTATCACTAAGCAGTAGCGATAGTCGTGGAAGCATAAAAGTGGCGAGACGACAACGATGCTGCGATGGAGATCAAGGTGTCACGCCAGTGACGATGGTGATCATGACGGTGCTTCGGAGATGGAGATCACAGGCACAAGATGATGATGGCCATATCATATCACTTATATTGATTGCATGTGATGTTTATCTTTTATGCATCTTATCTTGCTTTGATTGACGGTAGCATTATAAGATGATCTCTCACTAAATTATCAAGAAGTGTTCTCCCTGAGTATGCACCGTTGCGAAAGTTCTTCGTGCTGAGACACCACATGATGATCGGGTGTGATAGGCTCTACGTTCAAATACAACGGGTGCCAGTTGCACACGCGGAATACTCAGGTTATACTTGACGAGCCAAGCATATACAGATATGGCCTCAGAACACGGAGACCGAAAGGTCGAGCGTGAATCATATAGTAGATATGGTCAACATAATGATGTTCACCATTGAAAACTAATCCATTTCACATGATGATCGGTTATGGTTTAGTTGATTTGGATCACGTGATCACTTAGAGGATTAGAGGGATGCCAATCTAAGTGGGAGTTCTTAAGTAATATGATTAATTGAACTTGAATTTATCATGAACTTAGTCCTGGTAATATTTTGCCAATCATGTTGTAGATCAATAGCTCGCGTTGTTGCTTCCCTGTGTTTATTTTGATATGTTCCTAGAGAAAAACTATGTTGAAAGATGTTAGTAGCAATGATGCAGATTGGATCCGCGATATGAGGTTTATCCTCATTGCTGCACAGAAAAATTATGTCCTTGATGCACCGCTAGGTGACAGACCTATTGCAGGAGCAGATGCAGACGTTATGAACGTTTGGCTAGCTCAATATGATGACTACTTGATAGTTTAGTGCACCATGCTTAACGTCTTAGAATCGGGACTTCAAAGACGTTTTGAACATCATGGACCATATGAGATGTTCCAGGAGTTGAAGTTAATATTTCAAGAAAATACCCGAGTTGAGAGATATGAAGTCTCCAACAAGTTCTGTAGCTAAAAGATGGAGGAGAATCGCTCAACTAGTGAGCATGTGCTCAGATTGTCTGGGTACTACAATCGCTTGAATCAAGTGGGAGTTAATCTTCCAGATAAGATAGTGATTGACAGAATTCTCTAGTCACCATGACCAAGTTAGTAGAACTTCCTGATGAACTATAGTATGCAAGGGATGACGAAAACGACTCCTGAGCTTTTCATGATGATGAAATCGATGAAGGTAGAAATCAAGAAAAACATCAAGTGTTGATGGTAGACAAGACCACTAGTTTGAAGAAAAGGGCAGAGGGAAGAAGGGGAACTTCACAAAGAACAGCAAGCAAGTTCCTGCTCAAATGAAGAAGCCCAAGTCTGGACCTAAGCTGGAGACTGAGTGCTTCTACTGCAAAGGGACTAGTCACTGAAAGCAGAACTACCCCAAGTGATTGGCAGATAAGAAGGATGGCAAGGTGAACATAAGTATATTTGATATACTGTTATTGATGTGTACTTTACTAGTGTTTATAGCACCCCTTAGTATTTGATACTAGTTCAGTTGCTAAGATTAGTAACTCGAAACGGGAGTTGCAGAATAAACAGAGACTAGTTAAGGGTGAAATGACGATGTGTGTTGGAAGTGGTTCCAAGATTGATATGATCATCATCGCACACTCCCTATAAATTTGGGATTAGTGTTGAACCTAAATAAGTGTTATTTGGTGTTTACATTGAGCATGAATATGATTTGATCATGTTTATTGTAATACGGTTATTTATTTAAGTAAGAGAATAAATTGTTGTTCTGTTTACATGAATAAAACCATATATGGTTACACACCCAATGAAAATAGTTCGTTGGATCTCGATCATAGTGTTACACATAATCATAATATTGAAACCAAAAGATGCAAAGTTAATAATGATAGTGCAACTTATTTGTAGCACTGCCGTTTAGGTCATATTGGTGTAAAGCGCATGAAGAAACTCCATGCTGATGGGCTTTTGGAATCACTTGATTATGAATCAGTTGATGCCTGCGAACCATGCCTCATGGGCAAGATGACTAAGACTCTGTTCTTCGGAACAATGGAGCGAGCAACAGATTTTTTGGAAATCATACATACTGATGTATGTGGTCCGATGAATATTGAGGCTCGCGATAGGTATCATTATTTTCTGATCTTCACAGATGATTTAAGCAGATATGAGTATATTTACTTGATTAAACATAAGTCTGAAACATTTGAAAAGTTCAAAGAATTTCAGAGTGAAGTGGAGAATCATCATAACAAGAAAATAAGGCTTCTACGATCTGATCGCGGAGACAAATATTTGAGTTACGAGTTTGGTCTTCAATTAAAACAATGTGGAATAGTTTCACAAATTCGTGCCACCCGGAACACCACAGCATAATGGTGTGTCCGAACGTCATAGCCGTACTTTATTAGATATAGTGCAAATCTATGATGTTTCTTCCCGATTTACCACTATCATTTTTGAGGTTATGCATTAAAGACAGCTGCATTCACATTAAAAAAAGGGGCACCATCTAAGTCCGTTGAGACGACACAATCTGAACTATGGTTTAGCAAGAAACCAAAGTTGTCGTTTCTTAAAGTTTGGGGTTGTAATGCTTATGTGAAAAAGTTTCATCCTGATAAGCTCAAAACCAAATCGGAGAAATATGTCTTCATAGGATACCCAAAAGGAGACTGTTGGGTACACCTTCTATCACAGATCCTAAGGCAAGACATTCGTTGCTTATAATGGATCCTTTCTAGAGAAGGAATTTCTCTCAAAAGAAGTGAGTGGGAGGAAAGTAGAACTTGATAAGGTAATTGTACCTTCTCCCTTATTGGAAAGTAGTTCATCACAGAAATCTGTTCCTGTGACTACTACACCAATTAGTGAGGAAGCTAATGATGATGATCATAAAACTGAAGATCATGTTACTACCGAATCTCATAGGTAAACCAGACTGAGATCCGCACCAGAGTGGTACAGTAATCCTGTTCTGGAAGTCATGTTACTAGACCATGACGAACTTGTGAACTATGAGGAAGCGATGATGAGCCCAGATTCCGCAAAATGGCTTGAGGCCATGAAATCTGAGATGGGATTCATGTATGAAAACAAAGTATGGACTTTGGTTGACTTGCCCGATGATCGGCAAGCCATAGAAAATAAATGGATCTTCAAGAGGAAGATGGACGTTGATAGTAGTGTTACTATCTACAAAGCTAGAATTGTCGCAAAAGGTTTTCGACAAGTTCAAAGTGTTGACTATGATGAGAGTTTCTCACTCGTATCTATGCTTAAGTCTGTCCGAATCATCTTAGCAATTGCCGCATTTTATGAAATCTGGCAAATGGATAAACAAAACTGCATTCCTTAATGGATTTCTTAAAGAAGAATTGTATATGATGCAACCAATAGGTTTTGTCAATCCTAAAGGTGCTAACAAAATATGCAAGCTCCAGCGATTCATCTATGGACTGGTGCAAGCATCTCAGAGTAGGAATACACGCTTTGATAAGTTGATCAAAGCATATAGTTTTATACAGACTTGAGGTGAAGCCTGTATTTACAAGAAAGTGAGTGGGAGCACTACAACATTTCTGATAAGTATATGTCAATGACATATTGTTGATCGGAAATAATGTAGAATTATTCTGTAAAGCATAAATGAGTGTTATGAAAGGAGTGTTTCAAAGAAAGACTTCGATGAAGCTGCTTACATATTGAGCATCAAGATCTATAGAGATAGATCAAGACGCTTGATAAGTTTTTTCAATAAATACATACCTTGACAAGATTTTGAAGTAGTTCAAAATGGAACAGTCAAAGAAAGAGTTTCTTGCCTATGTTACAAGGTGTGAAATTGAGTAAGACTCAAAGCCCGACCACGGCAGAAGATAGAAAGAGAATGAATGTCATTCCATATGCCTTGGTCATAGGTTCTATAAAGTATGCCATGCTGTGTACCAGATCTATTGTATACCCTACCACTGAGTTTGGCCAGGGAGTACAATAGTGATCTAGGAGTAGATCACTGGACAATGGTCAAAATTATCCTTAGTGGAATAAGGATATGTTTCTCGATTATGGAAGTGAAAAAAGGTTCGTTGTAAAGGGTTACGCCGATGCAAGTTTTGACACTAATCTAGATGACTCTAAGTCTCGGTCTAGATACATATTGAAAGTGGGATAAATTAGCTAGAGTAGCTCCATGCAGAGCATTGTTGACATAGAAATCTGCGAAATACATGCGGATCTGAATGTGGCAGGCCCATTGACTAAGATTCTCTCACAAGCAAAACATGATCACACCTTAGTACTCTTTGGGTGTTAATCACATAGCGATGTGAACTAGATTACTGAATCGAGTAAACCCTTTGGGTGTTGGTCACATGGCGATGTGAACTATGGGTGTTAATCACATGGTATGTGAACTAGATTATTGACTCTAGTGCAAGTGGGAGACTGAAGGAAATATTCCCTAGAGGCAATAATAAATTTATTATTTATTTCCTTATTTCATGATAAATGTTTATTATTCATGCTAGAATTGTATTAACCGGAAACATAATACATGTGTGAATACATAGACAAACAGAGTGTCACTAGTATGCCTCTACTTGACTAGCTCGTTAATCAAAGATGGTTATGTTTCCCAACCATGGACAAAGAGTTGTTATTTGATTAACGGGATCACATCATTAGATGAATGATCTGATTGACATGACCCATTCCATTAGCCTAGCACCCGATCGTTTAGTATGTTGCTATTGCTTCTTCATGACTTATACATGTTCCTTTGACTATGAGATTATGCAACTCCCGTTTACCGGAGGAACACTTTGTGTGCTACCAAACGTCACAATGTAAATGGGTGATTATAAAGGTGCTCTATAGGTGTCTCCAAAGGTAGATGTTGGGTTGGCGTATTTCGAGATTAGGATTTGTCACTCCGATTGTCGGAGAGGTATCTCTGGGCCCTCTCGGTAATGCACATCACATAACCCTTGCAAGCATTACAACTAATGAGTTAGTTGAGAGATGATGTATTACGGAATGAGTAAAGAGACTTGCCGGTAACGAGATTGAACTAGGTATTGGATACCGACGATCGAATCTCGGGCAAGTAACATACCGATGACAAAGGGAACAACGTATGTTGTTATGCGATCTGACCGATAAAGATCTTCGTAGAATATGTAGGAGCCAATATGGGCATCCAGGTCCCGCTATTGGTTATTGACCGGAGATGTGTCTCGGTCATGTCTACATTGTTCTCGAACCGTAGGGTCCGCACGCTTAACGTTACGATGACAGTTTTTATGAGTTTATACATTTTGATGTACCGAAGTTAGTTCGGAGTCCCGGATGTGATCACGGACATGACGAGGAGTCTCGAAATGGTCGAGATAAAGATTGATATATTGGATGACTATATTCGGACACCGGAAGCGTTCCGGGGAAGTTTCGGATAAAACTGGAGCACCAGGGGGTTACCGGAACCCCCTGGGGGGTTAATGGGCCTCATGGGCCTAAAGTGGATAAGAGGAAGGGGCTGCCAGGGCAGGTCGCGTGCCCCCTCTCCCCCTAGTCCGAATTGGACAATGAGGGAGGGGCGGCGCCCCCCTTTTCCTTCTCCTCTTCCACCTCTCCTACTTGGACAAGGAAAGGGGGGGAGTCCTACTCCCGGTAGGAGTAGGACTCCTCCTGCACGCCTCCTCTAGGGTCGGCCGCACCCCCCCCTTGGATCATTTATATACAGAGGCAAGGGGGCACCCTAGAACACACACAAGTTGATCATCATGATCGTTACTTAGCCGTGTGCGGTGCCCCCTTCCACCATATTCCACCTCGATCATATTGTTGTAGTGCTTAGGCGAAGCCCTGCGACGGTGGAACATCAAGATCGTCACCACGCCATCGTGCTGACGGAACTCATCCCTGAAGCTTTGCTGGATCGGAGCCCGGGGAGCATCATCGAGCTGTACATGCGCTAAGAACTCAGAGGTGCCGGAGTAATGGTGCTTGGATCGGTCGGATCAGGAAGACGTACGACTACTTCCTCTACATTGCGTCAACGCTTCCGCTTCGGTCTACGAGGGTACGTAGACAACACTCTCCCCTCTCGTTGCTATGCATCACCATGATCTTGCATGTGCGTAGGAAATTTTTTGAAATTACTACATTACCTAACATTCATACCCACACCACCATTGTCCATCTCGCGGTTTTCCTCCTCTCTCCACACCGCCACCTTTGCCCGGTGCCATCTACCAGATGATCTGGTACAAATGCTTCGACTCCCACTGCTAAAAAACTTTCGCTTGTGGTGGTGTATCTGTCGGAGGCCTCACTGCATAGCATCATCCACTCCAATTGCCCTGCCCTTGGTCATAGGTTATATAAAGTATGTCATGCTGTGTACCAGATCTATTGAATACCCTACCACTGAGTTTGGCAAGGGAGTACAATAGTGATCTAGGAGTAGATCACTGGACAGTGGTGAAAATTATCCTTAGTGGAATAAGGATATGTTTTCGATTATGGAAGTGAAAAAAGGTTCGTCGTAAAGGGTTACGCCGATGCAAGTTTTGACACTAATCTAGATGACTCTAAGTCTTGGTCTAGATACATATTGAAAGTGGGAGCAATTAGCTAGAGTAGCTCCATGCAGAGCATTGTTGACATAGAAATTTGCTAAATACATGCGGATCTGAATGTGGCGGACCCGTTGACTAAGATTCTCTCACAAGCAAAACATGATCACACCTTAGTACTCTTTGGGTGTTAATCACATAGCGATGTGAACTAGATTACTGAATCGAGTAAACCCTTTGGGTGTTGGTCACATGGCGATGTGAACTATGGGTGTTAATCATATGGTATGTGAACTAGATTATTGACTCTAGTGCAAGTGGGAGACTGAAGGAAATATGCCCTAGAGGCAATAATAAAGTTATTATTTATTTCCTTATTTCGTGATAAATGTTCATTATTCATGCTAGAATTGTATTAACCGGAAACATAATACATGTGTGAATACATAGACAAACAGAGTGTCACTAGTATGCCTCTACTTGACTAGCTCGTTAATCAAAGATGGTTATGTTTCCCAACCATGGACAAAGAGTTGTTATTTGATTAACGGGATCACATCATTAGATGAATGATCTGATTGACATGACCCATTCCATTAGCGTAGCACCCGATCGTTTAGTATGTTGCTATTGCTTTCTTCATGACTTATACATGTTCCTATGACTATGAGATTATGCAACTCCCGTTTACCGGAGGAACACTTTGTGTGCTACCAAACGTCACAACGTAAATGGGTGATTATAAAGGTGCTCTACAGGTGTCTCCAAAGGTAGATGTTGGGTTGGCGTATTTCGAGATTAGGATTTGTCACTCCGATTGTCGGAGAGGTATCTCTGGGCCCTCTCGGTAATGCACATCACATAACCCTTGCAAGCATTACAACTAATGAGTTAGCTGCGAGATGATGTATTACGGAACGAGTAAAGAGACTTACCGGTAACGAGATTGAACTAGGTATTGGATACCGACGATCGAATCTCGGGCAAGTAACATACCGATGACAAAGGGAAAAACGTATGTTGTTATGCGGTCTGACCGATAGAGATCTTCGTAGAATATGTAGGAGCCAATATGGGCATCCAGGTCCCGCTATTGGTTATTGACCGGAGATGTGTCTCGGTCATGTCTACATTCTTCTCGAACCGTAGGGTCCGCACACTTAACATTACGATGACAGTTATTATGAGTTTATACATTTTGATGTACCGAAGTTAGTTCGGAGTCCCGGATGTGATCACGGACATGACGAGGAGTCTTGGAATGGTCGATACATAAAGATTGATATATTGGATGACTATATTAGGACACCGGAAGCGTTCCGGGGAAGTTTCGGATAAAACCGGAGCACCAGGGGGGTTACCGGAACCCCCCGGGGGTTAATGGGCCTCATGGGCCTAATGTGGAGAAGAGGAAGGGGCTGCCAGGGCAGGCCGCGTGCCCCCTCTCCCCCTAGTCCGAATTGGACAAGGAGGGAGGGGCGGTGCCCCCGTTTCCTTCTCCTCTTCCACCTCTCCTACTTGGACAAGGAAAGGGGGGGGGGAGTCCTACTCCCGGTAGGAGTACGACTCCTCCTGCGCGCCTCCTCTAGGGCCGGCCGCACCCCCCCCTTAGATCATTTATATACGGAGGCAAGGGGGCACCCTAGAACACACACAAGTTGATCATCGTGATCGTTCCTTAGCCGTGTGCGGTGCCCCCTTCCACCATATTCCACTTCGGTCATATTGTTGTAGTTCTTAGGCGAAGCCCTGCGACGGTAGAACATCAAGATCGTCACCACGCCATCGTGCTGACGGAACTCATCCCTGAAGCTTTGCTGGATCGGAGCCCGGGGAGCGTCATCGAGCTGTACATGCGCTAAGAACTCAGAGGTGCCGGAGTAACGGTGCTTGGATCGGTCGGATCAGGAAGACGTACGACTACTTCCTCTATGTTGCGTCAACGCTTCCGCTTCGGTCTACGAGGGTATGTAGACAACACTCTCCCCTCTCGTTGCTATGCATCACCATGATCTTGCGTGTGCGTAGGAAATTTTTTGAAATTACTACATTACCTAACATTCATACCCACACCACCATTGTCCATCTCGCGGTTTTCCTCCTCTCTCCACACCGCCACCTTCGCGCGGTGCCATCTACCAGACGATCTGGTACAAATGCTTCGACTCCCACTGCTAAAAAACTTTCGCTTGTGGTGGTGTATCTGTCGGAGGCCTCACTGCATAGCATCATCCACTCCAATTGCCCTGCCCTGGAGCACTTGTTGATTGTTTTGGGAATAGAAATCCCTATCAGTTGTCTCAAAATAAAGTCGCCTCACCTTAAAAAGCATTGGAATTTGTTTTGAAGGACAGTAACTCATCATTGAAGATGCCCCTTCACTTCAAAGGTTGCTCCTTCATAATTGTTATAGGCCTTCACAAATAACGGTTGTCTCTGCGCCCAAACTGGAGACCGTGGGTGTAATTCGTGATCTGTTTGATGATCACAACAAGTTGATGTTTGGCTCCACACTTTTTCAGGTACTGTATATTATCATCTACACATTTGTAATCATAAGCTGCATTTTTCATTTGTGCGCATAAGTTGTATATCATCTTGGTGTACACTTTGGGTACTAATATTATGTTATATGCTGAATGAAGAGTTCGTCCATGGATAGCCTATCAATGCTGCTAGATTCTATCAAGATCTTATATATCGGAATGTTTAGTTTTGATCTGAACATAATTATTGGCTTGTTCTGATGCTTTCGGTCTCTAGAGAATTTATATATAAAGGTGATGATTTCATGCACATTGAAAGACCGTATATATTGTACTAGAATTAACCGTTCAGCTGTTGCTCTTTTGACATACTCTTTTTTCATACCTTAACTGTTTTGAAATCTTCATGTCTACTTAGGTACTACAATCACATGGAGAAAAACATATAACTAATCGGTGGTGTAATAAGCACCAGGATTTTCTTAGTTCTCATGACATTCATTTGAGGACAATAACAATGGAAAGATATGCATCAAACCAGGCAAGTAGAAGCTTTGTCACATTCTTCCTGTTGAGTGCGGGGTTACTATTGTCCATGAGGATTAAGTTTTACAGCGAGAGATTTCTCACGGACGGACACATTGAACAGCAAAAAAAGAAGTTTCAGGTGGACAAATGGGCTTCTAAACGTGCTCGGCTTCTATTGACAACAAGTTGTAGTCATCCTGAAATAGTTTTTTTTGCAGAGGATGTTGATTTTATGGATCAGGCTGATCCATTTGTTTGTGACTACGAAAAAGAGTGGTTGGGTTAGATGTTACCACCATGTTCAATCTGGGTTTTGTCTAAAAATTTGATGAACAATTAATCCTTGGGCTTTTTGTACCATTTGTAAGCTTAAGTTGCATGTTGTTGCCCTCGTACTCCCCTCCACCTGCCACTACACTGCCACATCTTCCACAGTTGCTATTCGTTCCCATCCGAGGCCTCGCCGTCATTCTCTGCCTTGGTTCGCTCGCTGTGCCTGGCGTCGTCTGGCATTGTCAACATGGTCAACAACCAAAGAGGAATTAGGAGATGACTGTACGTGGAGAGGCTGACAGTAGGGACCCACCATGGTCATTGCATTACGCAAGCAGGTGCCTTGTTATTACAAGCCAAAAAAATACTTCCTCCTAATTGTTTGACAACTAGGTCCCATGCCATTGCCAATGTACTTAGTAAACGAGAAAATTACACAACGAGCGGATAACACCAGGGACCTAGCACCTCGTCCAGTTGTTTTTTTAGTTTCAGAGACGGAGCTCAACTGTGCGTTGTGTGGGGACTGTGGCCTGTCTAGCCCACGCTTACGCTTTTATTTAAGCACATGACGAGCCCAATTGATATCTTTTTTCTTTCTGAAAATGGCTAGCCCAGTTCTTTTTTTTGGCGAATACCAAAACCGACGCATACTTGCTTTTATCAGCCCTGCTAGGCTGCAAATCTTTCAAGACGAGGAGGCATGTAAGTAGTAAGAAATGGGCTTCCCCAGAAAATGGGCTTTAAATTGTAAGAAATGGGCTATAAATTTTTAAACCAAAGCCAACCGGCAATTACATTAAAATATCATTTTTCTGGATTTCTCTACTCTCCACTCTTATAAAAAGCAAAGCCAACTGGCAATTACATTAAAATATCGTCTTTTCTCCCACAAGATAAACTACTCATAAAAATGCATCTACATGTTTCGTGCAACGCACGGGCATCTTGCTAGTTAAGATTTTAAATTTCATTCATTTTTCTGTGGAGAATTGTTTGTTGAATTTTATTTTGATATAATTTTTTAAAAATTATTTATAATGCGACTCGAAATTTCGTGATTAAAAAAGTTCGGACCCCACCGAAATATGCAGAAATTCGTTGAATTTTTTACCAGTGCTTGATAACCCACAAGTATAGGGGATCAATTGTAGCATCTTTCGATAAGTAAGAGTGTTGAACCCAACGAGGAGCTAAAGGTAGAACAAATATTCCCTCAAGTTCCATTGACCACCGATACAACTCTATGCACGCTTAATGTTCACTTTACCTAGAACAAGTATGAAACTAAAAGTACTTTGTAGGTGTTGTTGGATAGGTTTGCAAGATAATAAAGAGCGCGTAAATAAAAAGTAGGGGCTGTTTAGATGAAGACAGAACTAAGTTAGTTTTAGTAGAGAGATTTTTGTCACGAGAAAGTTATTTGTCCCTAGGCAATCGATAACTAGACCGGTAATCATTATTGCAATTTTATTTGAGGGAGAGGCATAAGCTAACATACTTTCTCTTCTTGGATCATATGCACTTATGATTGGAACTCTAGCAAGCATCCGCAACTACTAAAGATCATTAAGGTAAAACCCAAGCATAGCATTATAAGGCATCAAGTCCTCTTTACTCCCATACGCAAACAACCTACTTACTCGGGTCTATGTTTCTATCACTCACGCCACCCACCATAAGCAAATCATGAACATATTGCAAACCCTACAGCGGGGATCCCTCACGCTTGCGTGACACGGAGAGCACCATAGGACAGCACCAATAGTAAAACATGCAACTCAAACCAATAACGATCATCAATTAACCCATAGGACAAAACGGATCTACTCAAACATCATAGGATAGCCATACATCATTGGGAAATAATATATAGCGTTGAGCGCCATGTTTAAGTAGAGATTACAGTGGGTAAAAGAGGGGTTACACCGCTGCATAGAGGGGGAAGAGTTGGTGATGATAGAGGTGAAGTTGTTGGTGTAGATTGTGGTGATGATGATGGCCCCGGCGGTGTTCCGGCGCCACCGAAAGAGAGGGGGGGGGGACCCCCTTTCTTCTTCTTCTTCTTCTTCTTCTTCCTTGACCTTCTCCCTAGATGGGAGAAGGGTTTACCCTCTGGTCCATGGCCTCCATGGCATGGGAGGGGCGAGAGCCCCTCCGAGTTTGGATATGTCTCTCAGTCTCTCTCTGTTTCTGCATTGGCTGATTCTGCCCTTTTACCGTTTCTTAAATTCCCGGAGATCCGTAACTCCGATTGGGCTAAATTTTGGACACGATTTTTATCCGGATATTGGCTTTCTTGCAGCAAAAGAAGGGAACTAACCGCCTTACAGGGTGGCCACGAGGGCCCAGGGCGCGCCTGACCCCCTAGGGCGCGCCCCCTGCCTCGTGGCCCCCTCGGGCATCGTCTCGCATTGATTATTCTTCCCAAAAATCACATATATTCCAAAAAATCTCCATCAGTTTTTATCCCGTTTGGACTTAGTTTGATATGGATTTTCTATGAAACAAAAAACATGCAACAAACAGAAACTGGCACTTGGCACTGGATCAATATTGTGTCCAAAAAATAGTATAAAAAGTTGCCAAAAGTTTATATGAAAGTTGTATAGTATTGGCATGAACAATCAAAAATTATATATACGACAGAGACGTATCAGCATCCCCAAGCTTCATTCCTGCTCGTCCTCGAGTAGGTAAATGATAAAAGAGATAATTTTTGATGTGGAATGCTAACTAGCATAATCTTGATCATGTAATCTAATCATGGCATGAATATTAAGACACGAGTGATTCAAAGCAATAGTCTATCATTTGACATTAAGACAAGAATGCTTCAAGCATACTAATAAAGCAATCATGTCTTTTCAAAATAACATGGCCAAAGAAAGTTATCCCTACAAAATCATATGGTCTGGCTATGCTCCATCTTCACCACACAAAATATTCAAATCATGCACAACCCCGATGACAAGCCAAGCAATTGTTTCATACTTATGATGTTCTCAAACCTTTTCAACTTTCACGCAATACATGAGCGTGAGCCATGGACATAACACTATAGGTGGAATAGAATATGATGGTGGAGGTTGTGTGGAGAAGACAAAAAGGAGAAAGTCTCACATCGACGCGGCTAATCAACGGGCTATGGAGATGCCCATCAATTGATGTCAATGCAAGGAGTAGGGATTGCCATGCAACGGATGCACTAAGAGCTATAAGTGTATGAAAGCTCAAACTGGAAACTAAGTGGGTGTGCATCCAACTTGCTTGCTCATGAAGACCTCGGGCATTTGAGGAAGCCCATCATCGGAATATACATGCCAAGTTCTATAATGAAAATTCCCACTAGTATATGAAAGTGATAACTCAAGAGACTCTCTATATGAAGAACATGGTGCTACTCTGAAGCACAAGTGTGGTAAAAGGATAGTAACATTGCCCCTTCTCTCTTTTTCTCTCATTTTTTGTTTTTTTGTTTTTTTTGGTGGGCTTCTTTGGCCTCTTTTTTATTTGGGCTTCTTTGGCCTCTTTTATTTTGATAACCTCACATGGGACAATGCTCTAATAATGATGATCATCACACTTTTATTTACTTACAACTCGATACTAGAACAAAGATATGACTTAATATGAATGCCTCCAGTGGTGTACCAGGATGTGCAATGATCTAGCGTAGCAATGACATCAAAAATGGACAAGCCATGAAAACATCATTCTAGCTATCTTACAATCATGCAAAGCAATATGACAATAACTGCTCAAGTCATAAATATGATGTTGATGGAAGTTGCATGGCAATATATCTCGGAATGGCTATGGAAATGCCACAATAGGTAGGTATGGTGGCTATTTTGAGGAATATATAAGGAGGCTTATGTGTGATAGAGCGTATCATATCACGCGGTTTGGATGCACCGGCAAAGTTTGCACTGACTCTCAAGGTGAGAAAGGGCAATGCACGGTACCGAAGAGGCTAGCAATGATGGAAGGGTGAGAGTGCGTATAATCCATGGACTCAACATTAGTCATAAAGAACTCACATACTTATTGCAAGAATTTGTTAGTCATTGAAACAAACTACTATGTGCACGCTCCTAGGGGGATATATTGTTAGGAAAAGACCATCGCTCGTCCCCGACCGCCACTCACAAGGAAGACAATCAATAAATAAATCATGCTCCGACTTCATCACATAACGGTTCACCATACGTGCATGCTACGGGAATCACAAACTTCAACACAAGTATTTCTAAAATCCAGAACTACCCACTAGCATGACTCTAATATCACCATATTTATATCGCAAAACTATTTCAAGGAATCAAACATATCATATCCAGTGATCTACAAGTTTTATGTAGGATTTTATGACTAACCATGTGAATGACCAATTCCTGTCATCGCTCTAAAGATATATAAGTGAAGCAAGAGAGTTTAATTCTTTCTACAAAAGAGATGCCCACGCTCTAACAAATATAGGTGAAGCAAAAGAGCATTCTACAAATGGCGGTTTTCTAAGTGAAGAGAAACAGGCAATCCAAACCTCAAAAGATATAAGTGAAGCACATGAAGCATTCTATAAAGCCATACTCAAAAGATATAAGTGAAGTGCAATGAGCATTCTATAAATCAACCAAGGAATATCTCATACCAGCATGGTGCATAAAATAAAAGTGAAAACTAAAAGCAAAAGACGCTCCAAGATTTACGCATATCATGTGATGAATAAAAATATAGCTCTAAGTGAAATTACCGATGATCGTTAGAAGAAAGAGGGGATGCCTTCCGGGGCATCCCCAAGCTTGGTTGCTTTCGATCCCTTGAATATTTACTTGGGGTGCCTCGGTCATCCCAAAGCTTAGGCTCTTGCCACTCCTTAATCCTTCATCCATCGTGATCTCTTCCAAAACTTGAAAACTTCAATCACACAAAACTCAACAGAAAACTCGGTAAGATCATTTGGTATAATAAAGCAAATCACTACTCTTGATACTATTGCAAACCAATTCATATTTTGTTTTTGCATTGTATATACTGTAATATAACTTTTCCATGGCTTAATCCACTGATAGAAATTGATAGTTTCATCAAAACAATCAAACTATGCATCAAAAACAGAATCTGTCTTAAACAGGACAGCCTGTACTAATTTAAACATTCACCATAGTTCTGGTACTCCAAAAATTCTGAAAAATTTAGTAAAAATAAACATTTTTATAGAAAGACAGGGCAAGAGGTTTCAGAACTGTTTGACATTCCAGTAAAAAAATGTAAAATCGCGCACTACAGCCGAAGTTTCTATTCTGTACCGCACAAAGCAACAAGCAATGTAAACATCTAAAGGAAAATCTTGGCACATTATTTTTATAATATAATGGAATTGTACAAGGGGATAATTATTTGTGTTGAAAATTTTATGTAATTAAGATTCACAAAGTTTCCGTGAGCATGAACAAAGTTCAAGGAGCTCCCCCACTTCAACAATGCTTGTCTTTCTCACTTTCACTTTCCTTTTTGAAAAGTTTTGGGTTCCCCTCTTTATTAATTTTGTTTTTAAAGTATATAAAAGCACTCAACAGAAATAAATGACTCTCTAAAACTTTCGGGTTGTCTCCCTGGCAGCGCTTTCTTTAAAGCCATTAAGCTAGGCATATAGTGCTCAAGTAATGGATCCACCCGGATCCCAAGGTATATCAAAGCCGATTTTAATTTACAATTATTTGGGATTTAGTAGTGAGCACAAAGTAACATATATCATGCAACAATGAAGTCTAACTCTCTTCCTATGCATCAGCATGTCATAAAAGAACAATTCATGCACACATAGTAAAGGCCAATGCATAGTATAAACAGTTTCTTGTAATTTTATCATATTGGAAACATGGAGAGGCGGAGATGTAGTTCCTCTCTCATAATAATTGCAAGTAGGAGCAGCAAGCACATGCATATGACATTCATCAAAATCATCATGCGCAATGGTAAAATGCAACCCATCAAGATAATCCTTAATAAGAGCAGACTTCTCCGATATAGTGTAGTTTGGAGAACTCAAAAGGATAATAGGACTATTATGTGTGGGTGCAATAGCAACAATTTCATGTTTAACATAAGGAACTATATCAAGTTCATGAGCATAAGCATCATTCATATTGGCTTCATGGCCACAAGCATAGCAAGCATCAAGTTCATCAAAAAGGGGTATTTCAAAAGAATCAATGGGATCATAACAATCATCCTTCGGTAAGCACGAAGGGAAATTAAACAATGTATGAGTTTAAGAGTTACTCTCATTAGAAGGTGGGCATGTGTAGCTAATCCGCTCTTCCTCCTTTTGTTCTTCGCTCTCCTCATCATCTTTTTCATCCAATGAGCCCACAGTTTCATCAATTTCTTCTTCCATAGACTCCTGCAAAATATTAGTCTCTTATCAGATAGCGGCGACTTTCTCAATAAATTCATCAATATCATAATTTTATTTATAATTAACATAGCAATATTTAAGGATAGCAAAATTTTCAGGTATGCAAACAACATCATAAAGATTTTCACACTCTTTAAACAAAGATTCAATTTCATAAGCACCCACAAAAGCAACGAATTCTTCTATTTGTTCCACATCATAGTAATCATATATACCATTAGCATAAGAAGCCAAGGTTTTATCATCATTAAATTTGCATGAAAAGGGAAGGTGTGGAGCCTTCATCCTAGAGTAACAAGTATAATCATATCTCAAGCATAGTCCCCAAGCATACCACTTCAATATATGAATTTGATCCCATAATAGTTTCCCTTTTTGAGTCAAGCGATAGTCCCTAAAGTATTCATGTTGATCCAACGTTACTCCCATTATAAAGTTGAATGGGGTTTTCTGAGGATTATCAAAGTAGTACATAATATGTCGGTGTTCTGGGAACGGGGGTCCCCAGACTTGCCTGCCTGCGGCCTGCGGCGTGGCTCGAGTGGGGGCCCAGCGCGGCCCATCTTCATCAACACGAGGCTCAAGACCCTTGCGAGGGGCCAAGCCTCGCGAGGCGGATGACACGGCGCATCCTCAGGCACAGCCTCGTCAGGTTGGCTCGCGAAGGGGCGGAGAGTTCAAGGCGGGGTACCTCGCGAGGTGCCCATGACGCAAGCCATGACGACACGGGGCACCAGGCGGGTGCCAGCGCGCACAGCGTCCCCCTTTCCTCTTTGGTGCAAAGGGAGCAAGCGTATCAGCGGAGTACCGAGGCATCAGGCAAATGTTGCCACTTCGGTGCAACAAGACCAAGGCCAGGAGGACTATGAGACGGAGGTCACCATGGAGCCCAGCGCGGCGTCATCACCAGAGCATTTGGCAGGCGAAGACTGCTTTTGTCAGGATAGATGTACTCGCTGTCCCCCTTCAAATTAGCCCGCCATTGTTGGATCCCTTCCCGCTCAATATTTGGGGAGAGGACCAGGGCCTCCATAAATAGGACCAGCCACCCACGTAGCAAGGGGTTCGATTCCTGGTCGTTCGGTCCGGACGACGGGAGATAGAAAAGGCATAGAGAGAGAGAGAGAGGGTGACCGAACTCTTCACAACAGTTCATCAGCTCAGCCAAGAACAGACCCTCGTGAGGCTGTTCTTCCTTGTATTGTTCATCCTCACCAGCCCCAGGAGGCAATCCATCCACCACACACTCGAGTAGGGTATTACACCACATCGGTGGCCCGAACCAGTATAAATCTTGTGTCTTTCGTGCAGTTCTTTTAGTAGTTTAGATCACATTGAGACGGAGAGGTTGAAGGTGAGATTTCAGTGCGCACCCCAGTGTTTGAACCTTAAGGGTCTGCCGGAACCTGAAATCCGACATTTGGCGCACCAGGTAGGGGTGCGCCGGAATTCGTCTTCCACCGCTCCGCTCTCCTCCGACCGTCGCGTCCATGTCTGGCGCTGGTCGAGCCCGCGCCGAGCGTCGGGCCGCCATCGCTTCTCGCGTCGCCCAGACGGCCCCCGTCGGTGGGCGTCCTCGTTGTTCCCCGTCGCCCGCCGTCAACGCCGCCACTGGCCCGGCGGGGGGCGAGCAGCAGGCATCTTCTCAGCACCCGTTCGTGCGGCAAGACGGCCGCACCGCCACTCCATCACGCGCACCAGCTGGCTATTCGTCCCGCGCGCTCCGCGCACCCTTGGAGGCTCGACCTGCGCTCCTCGCGGCAAACGAGCTCCTGTGCTACCGTCCCGTCAACAACGTCTATGAAGAATGGCTCGACCGTGTCGCCGAGCTGGCCCGCGCCGCAGGGGGCTCTTCCGCGCCGTCCGTCCCTCTGCGCCGCACTCCGCCCCGCGCGGGCAACGAAGCTCCGAAGGCGCACCAGCCGCCTCCCCTCCAAGAAGATGCCATGGCTCCAAGGCGACTGGCCCCTGGGCGGAACCCGCTCCGTCAGGCGCCAGCGCAGCAAGAGCGAAGCTGCCAAGAAATCCCTTGCCCGCAGGGGGCTGCTCGGGCGCTCCCTGCTCCAGCATGCCGTGACCCTGCTCCAGCTTCGGCACATCAAGACCCCGCCCTGCTCCTAGCTGCAGCGCGTGGGGACCCTCAAGACCAAGCTCTCCACCAACCGAGGCCTTTCGTGGCCACCGCGGGCTGCCACGCCTACACCACTGAGCTGCGCAGTGTCGCGTGGCCCGGCAAGTTCAAGCCTGACTTGCCTCCTCGCTACGACGGCACAACTGATCCCGCGGAATTCCTCCAGCTCTATGAGCTGGGCCTCGAGGCTGCCGGCGGGGATGAAAAGGTCATGGCGAACTGGTTCCCCATGGCGCTGAAGGAAGGGGCGCGAACCTGGCTCCTGAATCTGTCTCCAGGCACGATCTCCCCCTGGGACCAGATGCGCGCCCGCTTCATCGCTAACTTCCAAGGTACTCGCGATCGGCCGCCTGCCGTGAGCAACATGCGCCGCATCAAGCAACAACCCGGAGAGACCCTGCAAAAGTACATCCAGCGCTTCAACAGCGCGCGCCTCAAGATCCCCAGGGTGTCGGAGGAGGCCATCATCTCCGCCTTCTCTGATGGCGTGCGCGACGTCAAGATGAAGGAGGAACTGGCGATGCACGAAGACCTCTGCACCTCCCTGGAGCTGTTCAACTTGGCGAACAGGTGCGCCAGGGCTGAGGAGGGACGTCTCTCCCTCCTCGAGCTGCCTGCCGCGGACCCAGAAGAGAAGAAGCGCAAGGCCAAGGACGTGAAGCGCAAGGGGGTTGCCGTGCTCGCAGCCGAACCTGACACCAAGCGGGGCAAGGATCTGCCCGAACCCTCCAGAGGCAGCCGGTACGGTGTGTACCACGACCTCCACACCCACAACACCAATGAATGTCAAGAGCTCCGCACCGTGCGAGAAGGAAGGATCGGCCGTCGCCCTGACCGTGCTGACCGGGGCTATGGCGGAGGAGGAGGAAGAAACCTAGGGCGCTGGGAAGACCGCGGCCCGTGCTAGGGGTGGCGCGACCAGCCTCGCGAGGACCGCTGGCGGGACCTGCCTCGTGAGGGGGACTGGAGAGACCAGCCTCGTGAGGACCACCCTCATGGCAACGCGGGCCTACCTCCGCTGCCGCCTCCACCAAGAAGGAACGAAGACCGCCATCAAGACGAGGGGGCTGGGGGTTTCCAGGAGCCGCGCGCGATCGCCTGCATCTTGGGCGGAGCTCAAGCCCCAGCCTCCCAACATATCTTCAAGAAGTTTGCCCGCGAAGTGAATGCAGTTCTCCCCAAGCTCGAAGCAACGCGCCCCCTGAGGTGGTCGGCGTGCCCCATCACATTCAGCTCGGCAGACCAGCTCAAGTGCGCGGCCACTGCAGGAGTCCTCCCGATGCTCTGCTCCCCGGTCATCAGCAACGTCCTGTTCGATGGTGGGGCAGGGCTCAGCGTCCTGTTCGTGGAAACATTCAACAACCTCCAAGTGCCCTATGACCAGCTTCAGCCAACCAAGCCTTTCTCTGGGATCACCGATGGTTCCACAATCCCTATCGGGCAGGTCCGTCTCCCTGTCACCTTCGGAGCCCGCAGCAACTACCGCACCGAGCTCACCGACTTCGACATCGCCCACATCCGCCTGCCGTACAACGCCATCCTCGAGTACCCAATGCTGGCCAAGTTCATGGCCGTGACCCACCACCGCTACAACATCCTCAAGATGCCAGGAAGTGGCGGCGTCATCACGGTGCCCTGTGAAGAGAGAGACGCAGTGTGTTCCCTGGAGCGAGCCTTCCAGGCCGCGCCGTTGGAAGACCCAGATCGCGGAAGCAGGAGGCTTCCTAAGACCACCCCCAAGAAGAAGAAGACGTCGTCAGGGTCAGCCCCTCACGAGGCAGGCCCCTCAGGGCCCGCGCCCCCTCAGGAGGGCCCTCCATCCATCGCATAGGAAAGCGCGCCCGGCGCCCTCCTCAAGCAGGGCTCGGGGGCTCTCACCTGGAGGGCCATCGACCTAGCCAGGGTCATGAGGGAGGCGCTTGGGCACCATGTGGAGGCGTGCTTCGCAGCACGTTTCCCTCGAGAGGGAGCCAGGCGAGGAAGATCACACCAGCAAGAGTTCGTTGACGAGGCCATTCGAGAGCTGCAGGAGACAAGGATCATGAGAGGTTGCCGCTGCTTGCCAGCCGTGGCCCCACATCCAGGCGAGGATGGTGGGCTGCGCGTCCGCGTCGACGTACCAGGGCTCAATCAAATCGCCACAACAGAGCGCCTCTGACCCTCGCAAGTGGGGCGCTGCGGAGGTCCACCCCATGGCTATGTTCGCATGCCTTACAGCCTGCCGAGCATGGCTGCGGCGTACCAGCGCCTCATGAGGGGCATCGTGGAGGCTCAGGAAGACAGGCGTTACGCAGCTCTGGCGGAGGTGGAGACAGCTCGCGAGGAGTCACCAGTGCCTCCGGAGCCTCCCGAGGCCCCGGGACCTGGGGGCTCGTGAGGATCGGCTTCTGCAGCCCGTCAAGTCTGCTGCACCGACGCCACTACGCCGACGACACCCTCAGGTGACATCTTTCAAGTTCCGTTCTCAGCTGGGAGCACCCTCCCAGGGTTGCATCACTCCCAGGCCGCGTGGGTCCGTCCCCGCGGCATGTATCTGCATTTACCTTTCCGTCGTTAGTTTGCCTTGTTGGGGGCGCCCCTCGGGCTACATCATCCCCAAGCCGTTCGGGCTAGACCCAGCAGCGTGTATCCCCCTAGGGTTTATTTCCAACTATGCATTGCCTATCACGCTTAGCTGCATGGAGCCTGTCCGCAGCATCTTCTCTTCCCATGTAGGCTACTTGCATGTTAAAGGTGGGGGTGCCTGAGCATCGCAACTCAGGGCTCTTACTGGCTCTCCAGCCCTCACCCTCTGGCCTTGTCCATGGCATCGCGACCTGGCATACCAGCGACGGCTGAGACAAGCTCGAGGGCCGGGACCCGAGGACGTAGAGTACCGGCATCTAACCAAATTTTGCAGGGACACATCTCAAGATATGGCCCAGTGCCGGGCGCAACCCGCCTAGAGGAAGGGCCTCGTGAGTCCTGCGCTGGCTCACGGGTGCCCAGATACACCTCACCTAGCTCTACCGTGCCGGTCACGTCTCAGGGCGGGGCTGTATACACCCCGGGGGCTCCTCCCGAAGGGGAGCCCCCTCCCACGTACCAGTGGAAGCACCATGCTCCGCGCTGGCTGACGACACTGCCAAGGAGCGGCTATGCCCGTACACATACGGAAGCACTATGCTCCGCGCTGGTGATAAACAACTGAGGGTGGTCTCCGGGCCGCGTTAACCTCAGGGAGCCCAGAGCTCTGTGGCTGGCCTCATCGCAACGCCTCCTCTCGGGAGCGCCACGCGAGGGGGCTGGGCACGGGGGCTACGGCTGGGTCACGCCCAGACGTACGCCGCCTAGCCAGGCCCCTCGGGCCTGGTTCGCCACGCGTCTCTCCCTGAGCGGAGCCAAGGTACGAAGGCCGTTTGCGCGTCAAGCGGGACCCCTGGGCATCATGACCCAGGGGCCCAACTGGTCCCGTAGACCCTCACGCCTTAGTTCCGAAAGGCTATTCTAGGTGAGGTACGCGCGGGGCCGGGCTCTGCAGACGTAGAACAATAGCCACGCTTACATCTCGCCTCATCACCCGCTGTTCGCGCGTCAAGGGGGACTCCTGAGCATCGTGACTCAGGAGCCTAACTGGCTCCGTAGCCCCTCACTCCTTAGTTCCGAAAGGCTATGCTGGGTGAGGTACGCGCGGGGTCGGGCTCTGCAGACGTAGAACGGAAAACACGCCTACATCAAGCTTCCGTACTTGTTGTTCGAGCGCCAAAGGGGACTCCTGAGCATCGCGACTCAGGAGCCTAACTTGTCATGTGGCCCCTCACTCCTTTGGTCCCGTCCTGGTTTCCGGTCGGGGCTGATGCTGGGTGAGGCATGCGCGGGGCCGGGCCCTGCCGGCGTAGAACACAGGCAAGTAGGGAAGAAAAGCATAAAATCCAAGGAACTTAAAAGCAAATATACAGTCCATACTGTCAATCTCAATACCAAACGCAAGTTTAAATGCCTCCCCGAGGTGTGATGCATGTGCAGGAACCTAAAGAAGAGCAGGGATGGGACGGAGTCACTCGTCGGCGCTGGTTCCGCCTTGTGGAATAGCGGGGTCGGCAGCGCCTTGCTTCGGCCTGGTGCTGAAGGCCCAGAACTTCTCCAGCAGCGCCTCCGCGTGCCCCTTCACGGCTTCGACAACGGCAGCAGCACCCTCGCCGCTCACTGGCTCCAGCAGGGCATCGAGGTTGGTGTTGGGATCGCGGAGGTAGACGTGGGCGAAGACCCATGTCAGCGCGGCAGAAGACAGGACGTGCGCCTCGGCCTCGGCCGCGGGGCCGATGCCGAGGATGACGTCCTCTAGAGCCTTGACCAGGAAGGGAAGTAGCTTGGCGGGGCCATCCTCGTCACCAACAAGCGGGCTATCCAAGCCGCTCTCGTAAAGCATCCTCAGCAAAGCGCGAGCGTCCTTCTCCATGTCCGCGAAGGCCACGCGGTCTTCGGCAAGGGCCTGAGCCTTGGCGTCCAGCTCGGCCTTCGTCGCCTCCAGCTCCTGCTTCCACACGCCTAGATGTTCCCGGCGCTTCTTGAGCTTGGCCTCCGAGTCCACGAGCGTCGCCTCACGCGCCTTCGCCCCCCCTCCTGCTCCTGGCGAAGGCGAACCTCCTCTGCAAGTTGGCCCCGCAGGCCTTGCAGCTCGTCCTCCAGCGCCTTGCAGCGGTCGCGGGCCTTGACCGCTTCCCCCAGGGCCGCGTCACGAGCAATCTTCGCCTCAAGGACGGCCCGCTTCTCCTTGTCGCAGGCCGTCGAAGCCTGAACCAGCGCCGCACGGATCGAAGCATCAGAGCGAATCCACCCCGAAGCCAGTTCTAGATGCCCGGCCACCAGGCGAGGGTCGGCGCTGAGAAGGTCCTGGCGCAGCCGGTCCAGTTCAGCAGCAGCATGCTCCAAGACGGAGGAAGAAGACGGTGGAGCCTCGGCGCACTCCAGGACGACAGGAGGAGCTGAGGGAGCAGTGGCCAGCAAAACGGGAGGAGAAGGTGGCGGCGGCAAGGCTGCCGAATCCCGAGCCAGCGTTCGCGGCGTCTCCCCAGCCGTGGCAGTGGCGCCAGACGAGGACACCTCAGGAGTCACCTGGGCCGTGGGGGCTGAGCTCGACCCCGCCAGAATGGACAGACCCCCTTAGGGCGACCGACCAGGAGAAGCCCGCGCACTGCGTTCCGCCTACTCAAGAGAAGCAATCATCAGGCCTCGTCGGCAGAATGAGAAACAAGAGAACAAGGATCAAGCGCTTACGGGTCATCGCCGGTGAGCTCGGGCAGCTTTCGGCCCAACCTCAAGCCAAATAGCCGGCTGGAAGGGTCGACCTTGGGAGCGGAAGGCGCGGCAGTGGACTGCCCCAGGGTAAGGGCAGGCCCGCGGGGGACCAGCCCGGTCCTGTCCTTCTTCGGGATCGGAGGTGAGCTCCCGCTACCCAGCACATCATCGTCATCATCATCATCTTCATCATCATCATCATCATCGCTCGGTGATAGGCGGAGAGTGCGGGGCGAGCGCCGAGGGAAGGGAGCCCTCGACTCTCCGTTAGTCGCCCCGAGTCGGGCCCTCTCCCCGCTCCTCTTCGCCCTCCTCCTCACTGGAGTCGCTGGAGGGCACGTCCACCAGTCCTTCAGAAGGCGCCGCAGGGATGAGCCCGACCCCATTGAAAACGGGCATGAACTTCACCACCTGCTCCCAGTCGCTGTGAAGAAACAAGGGCTCGGGAGCGCCCTCCAACCTTGCCGCCGTGCTCCCAACCAGAGATTGAAGAACCGCGTCCACGTCCTCTTCTTCCGCAGGCACGGGGCTCGGATAAGGCCTCCGCATAGGAGAAGAGTACTGCCGGAGTGGAGCCAGCTGCTGCTCCAAGAACTCCCTCAACAGTGACCCGCCAGTCAACTTCGCCGTCGCCATGTTGGCTGGCCTCAAGTCCGCATCCATCTTCTCCAACACCGGCTTTCCACGGGGATCTGTGAGCTCCTCCCGGCACCAGTCACTGGCGCTCACGGCCTGCTCCTTGGGCAGGATCAGCCGAGGGTGGACGCGCCCGGCGTCAACCCAGACCCACTTGATGAGGAAGCCATCAACCCTCTTCCCAGGATTCGAGATGGTAATGGTGCTGCCATGCGCGACGAAGCTCGCGCACGCAGAAGGAGAGCTACCAGAAATCCGGAGGTAGAAGTAGTGGCGCAGCAAGGCCACCGAGGGCTACACCCCCACGTGGGCCTCGCAGTAGTAGGCGAAGATCGCCAGGAGAAGGACAGAGTTGGGGTGGAGATGCAGAGCCAGCAAGTTGTAGTGGCGGAGGACAGAGAAGAAGAACTCGGAGAAGGGGGGCACCAAGCCCGCTGCGATGGGGCCCACGAAGAAAGGGTAATAGGTGCTCCCTCGACCTTCAGGGGAGGCGGAGCCGAACTTGAACACCTCCATCCCGACGACGCCCTGCGCCGCCGCCATCCGGCACAGCCGGGTAAAGGTGGCCTTGGACACAGTCGGCGGGTCCAGAGCAGGGGAATACCAAGCTTCGGCCGGAGGCTTGCGAGGCTCCATGGCTTCCTAGGTCGCGCAACTTGAGTAGATCTAGAAGTTTGGAGGAAGAAAGGGGAGGCGCAAGAAAGGGGATCTGAGCAGCAACCGGAGAAAGCAAGGCGAAGTCTGGGAAGATGCCTCTCCCCTGTCAACCCGCCTGGTTGCTAAGGCGCCACGTCCAATCAACCGCCACACGGCATCCAAGGCCGCAGGCTGTTAGGGCCCGCGGCGCTTTGCCCTTTCCCTTTCGCCTCTCGGCACGGCCAAGTCCATGCTCACCTTGGGCCCGGGGGCTACTGTCGGCGTTCTGGGAATGGGGGTCCCCAGACTTGCCTGCCTGTGGCCTGCGGCGTGGCTCGAGTGGGGGCCCAGCACGGCCCATCCTCATCAACACGAGGCTCAAGATCCTTGCGAGGGGCCATGCCACGCGAGGCGGACGACACGGCGCATCCTCAGGCACAGCCTCGTCATGCTGGCTCGCGAGGAGGCGGAGAGTTCAAGGAGGGGTACCTCGCGAGGTGCCCTTCACTACTGGAATCAGCTAATTTGCCATCTGCCAGCTCTATGCCGTCTGCTAGCTGACGGCAAAGCAGCTCTTTGCCATCAGCTACCAAAAAGCAGACGGCAAACAACTGGCAGACGGCAAAGAAGCTCTTTGCCGTCCGCCAGTTCTTTGCCGTCTGCTGGCAGATGGCAAAGAATCTTTGCCGTCAGCCGGCAGACGGCAAAGAGAGAGGTGGCCCCCACCCCCCGCCCGTTTGGGAAAAACTTAACGGGCCACCTCTTTGCCGTCTGCCAGCAGACGGCAAAGAGGCAAAATGGCGGACGGCAAAGAGAGGCGCACGGCAAAGAGGGCACTATCTAACGGCCCGTGCCCCCCGCCCCTCTCTGGTCTCACCACTTCGTCCCACCACCCCCGCCGCCGCCGCCCGCCGCGCGCCGCCGCCTCTTGCCCCCACCGCCGCCCGCCGCGCGCCGCCGCCCCGGCCCCCCACCGCCCCGTCGCCCCCCTCCCCCCGCCCCGACCCCCCGCCGCCCCAGCCCCCTGCCGCCCCGGCGGCCCAGCCCCCCGCCGCCCCGCTGCCCCGCGCCCCACCGCGCCGGGCCCGGCCCCCCGCCGCCCCAGGCCGCCCCGCGCCCCGGCCAGCTCCTCCACCGCCCCGCCCCCTCCTCCACCGACGCTGCAGAAGGTGAGCCCCCCTCCTTTTTTCTGTTTTTTTCCTTTTTAGTTTTAGTTTAGATTTAGTTTTAGTTTTAGTTTTAGGTTTAGTTTTAGTTTAGTTTTAGGTTTAGATTTAGTTTTTTCCTTTTTTCTGTTTTATTTGTTTTAGGTTTATGTTTAGTTTAGATTTAGTTTTAGTTTTAGTTTTAGGTTTAGTTTTAGGTTTAGTTTAGTTTGAGGAAAGAAGAAGAAGAAGATAAAAAGAGGAGAGGAGGAGAAGAAGAAGAGGAAGAAGAAGAAGAGGAGGAGGAGAAGAAAAAAGAAGAAGAGGAAAAAGAAGAAGAAAAAAGAGGAGAGGAGGAGAAGAAGAAGAGGAAAAAGGAAAGGAGGAAGAAGAAGAAGAAGAAGAAGAAGGAAAAAAAGGAAGAAAAGGAAGAATAGGAAGAAGAAGAAGAAAAGGAAAAAAAGAGGAAAAACCCCCGACCCGACACGGCACCCCGACCCGACACCGCACCCCGACCCCGACCCGGCACCCCGACCCCTAGACCCCCGACCCCGACACCCTGACCCCGACCCCGACACCCCGACCCCGACCCCGACCCCGACACACCGACCCCGAGCCTGACCCGACACCCCGACCCCAACCCGACACCCCGACCCCGAGACCCCGACCCCGACACCGACACCCTGACACCACACCCACCCTTACCCCGACATCGACACGGCACCCCGACCCCGACCCGGCACCCCGACCAGACACCCCGACCCCAAGACCCCGACCCCGAGCCTGACCCGACACCCCGACCCCGAGACCCCGACCCCGACCCGGCACCCAACCCGACACCCCGACCCCGAGACCCCGGGCCTGACCCGACACCCCGACCCCGACACTGACATGGCACCCCGACCCCGACCCGGCACCCCGACCCGACACCCCGACCACGAGACCCCGACCCCGACCCCGACACCGACCCCGACCCCGACCGCGAGTCGGACCCGACACATCGACCCCGACACCGACACGGCACCCCGACCCCGACCCGGCACCCCGACCCGACACCCCGACCCCGAGACCCCGACCCCGACACGGCACCCCGACACCGACAGGGCACCCCGACCACCGACACCTCCCGAAAATTAAGGTGTTCTTTGGCCTTCCAGAGGCCGACGGGGTCATATATTTGTGAATTATTAGTTAGGTCATATATTTTTTGATTTAGTTACGAAAAACGTCATATATAATTGTGTTGATCGTGTTGTATTAAATGTGCAGTTGTTTCATCGCTGCGAGGTTTGGTGTTCGACGACCTCGCCGTGCGTTTGACGAGCTCTGCCCCTTCGTTCGTGGGTGAGCACAAATGACAAGTCCTCCTCCCCCATTAATTATTTGATCTATTCCGATGAAACTTGATAGCTAGCTATATATATGTGTCTTGAATCATCAGTATGCATAACCAATATGTGTCTCCCGTTCGAAAGCGTCATAGTTATAAATATGCATGCATTTGCATATTGATAACCTTGATTCTTTCGAATTGTCCAACGCTATCCATGGACAGCCCGAGTATGTGTAGATTGGGTTCGTTTTCCCATATGCTTTGCTCCGGATCCGATGCATATATTTCGTCAGTGCCTCCCCTATTGTTCTCCGGGTACACATCCTCTATGTTTATTGCAGAGAGGTGTATCAGGAGAACAGCGGGGAGGTGCTGCCGAAATTTTGCGTCGGATCAGGAGCATAGCATGGGAAAATGAACCCAATCTACACATACATGGGTGGCATTAGGACCTATCATTACCTATTAGAGTGTAGGTTGCATGGACGTAATAAAATTGACAAAGTAGATCAACTGATGAATATATACATGGTGAATTACATATATAATTGTTGTGTGTCCAGTAGCTCTGAAAGTCAAGATGAGTGACCGTGCTTGGATGTATACCGGTCACACTGGTCAGAACAAATGGAGCGCTGAATGGTTCACAAAAACTAAGGGGTTTGTGCAAGCCGCATTTGCAAATGGCCAAAAGAAAACCTGGTGCCCATGTTTCCGGTGCGGCAATTGGGAAAAGAAGACAAAGGCTGAAATGGGCAAACACCTGTAGAAGAGTGGTTTTACGCCCGATTATACGGTGTGGACATTTCATGGTGAGTCTGCCCAACGTGACCAAGCTGAGGTGGATCGTCGTCGCACCGACGAGCATGGTACCGGGATGGAAAACATGGTGCAAGACTATGATGATGCTCGGGATTCGGACGAGGAGATGGAGGAATCTGCAAAGGACTTCAATGAAATGTTGGAGTCTTCGAAACGTCCGCTCCACGAGAGCACACTCAGCTTTGTCAGTTGGATGCCATCTCACAAGTAATGGCTCTGAAGGCTCAGTTCAACTTGGGCAGAGAATGCTATGACGCAATTATGACAGTATTTGGACGCTTTCTACCCAAAGGCCATGTAATGCCTGCAAACCTGTACCAGTCAGACAAAATCCTCCGTGCACTGAAGATGCCCTATGAGAAGATACATGCCTGTGAGAAAGGATGTGCCTTATTTAGGCTTGACTATGCGGACTTGAACTATTGTCCCATTTGCAAGTCTTCCAGGTATATTGTGGTAGACAACGGTATGGGTGAGAAGACACAGACCAAAATCCCCGTTAGTGTTCTTCGGTATATGCCAATTGTACCAAGACTTCAACGTCTTTTCATGGTCGAAGAGACGGCCAGACAGATGACATGGCACAAAACAGGCAAAAGAACCGAACTAGATGCAGATGGGAATCTGATGATGGTACACACATCGGATGGTGTTGCGTGGAAAAAGTTTGATGAATTACATGCTGACAAAGCGGCAGATCCGAGGCATCCTCGAGTCGGCATCAACATGGATGGGTTCAGTGTGTTTGGTATGACGGCAGCCCAATATAGTTGTTGGCCCGTATTTGTCTTTCCACTCAATCTCCCCCCCGGACAGATTATGCAAAGAAAGAACATTTTCCTGACGTTGATAATTCCAGGACCCAACTATCCGGGCAAAAATATGAATGTGTACATGCAGCCGCTTAAGGACGAATTGCAAGAAGCCTGGGATAATGGGTTCAAGACATACGACGCCTTTAGCAAATGGAACTTCATAATGCGTGTCTGGTACATGTACTCGACGCATGACTTGCCGGCGTATGCGCTATTCGTTGGCTGGTGTGTGCATGGAAGGTTCCCGTGCCCCACATGCAAGGGAGCTCTTGAGTTTCGTTGGCTTCAGGCCGGTCGCAAGTTTTCTTGCTTCGACATGCATAGACAGTTCCTGGATCCTCGCCATAAGTTCAGGAAAGACAAGAAGAACTTCATCAGGGGTAGAGTTGTCAAAAACTCTGCACCACCTGCATTGACAGGCCAACAGACCCTGGATCAGTTAAACGCTCTCGAGCCAGATCCACAACGTCCAGGGTACTTCAAGGGGTATAATACTAAGCACGCGTGGACTCACAAAACATGCTTATGGGATCTGCCTTACTTCAAAGACCTCCTTTGCCCACACAACATCGACGTGATGCACACTGAGAAGAATATCACCGAGGCACTTTTTGGTACATTGTTCGGCATAGATGGGAAGTCAAAGGATAATACTAAGGCTAGAGTCGATATGGAGGCGCTATGTGATAGGCCATTACAAAACATGAAAGAACCGAAAGGAAAGCAGAACTGGACGAAGCCAAAGGCATGGTTCAATCTTGGAAGGCCAGCTATGAGGGAAATTCTCTTGTGGGTGCAACGGCAGTTGATGTTTCCCGATGGGTATGTAGCGAATCTAAAGAGGGGAGCGAATCTTGATAAACTGAAGATATTTGGTCTCAAGAGTCATGATTGGCACATATGGATTGAGCGGGTAATGCCGGTGATGTTGCGTGGCTTCATCCCTGAGGATGAATGGCTAGTACTGGCAGAACTCAGCTATTTCTTCCGTGTTCTTTGTGCAAAAGAACTATCGCCTGGCGTGCTAGAAGAAATAGAAGAGTTGGCGCCGGAGTTGATCTGCAAGTTAGAGAAGATCTTTCCACCGGGCTTCTTTAATCCAATGCAGCATTTTATTTTGCATCTCCCGACCGAGGCAAGATTGGGGGGGCCCGTGCAAAATCATTGGTGCTACCCAACTGAGAGGATGCAGAAGACGCTTCGAGAAAAATGTAAAAATAAATGTAGAATTGAAGCATCGATGGCTCAGGCATTCATTACAGAGGAGGCGGCAAACTTCGTAACAGCGCACTACGAAGCCAAAAATCGTCATTTGCATAATCCGAAGCCTCGGTACAATGCTGACGAGCCTAAAAAGGGTGGATCCAACCTCAGCCTATTCAAAGGGAATCTCGCACCAGCTAGTGTTTCACATCCAGTATCTTTGGATAACGAAGAATGGCGGACCATTTCGTTGTATATCTTCAACAACCTGATAGAAGTGCGGCCGTACATCGAGTAAGTTCTCGGTACATTGTTTTCCTAACTTCTATTTCCTTTGAACTACTCTTATTCCTGGATATGTCATACAGTCGATACGTCACCATATTCTCGTATGGAGCGGAGATCCAAAAGGATTCCGTCAAAGAGTATGAGCTTCTCGCAAAGCAAGGAGGTGGCTATCCCGGTTTCATCTCTTGGTTCAAACAAACGGTAATTTCTATTAGACAATTTCATTTCATTCGCTAATTTGTGCATAATGCAACAATCCTTTCATATTAAACCTATAGGCTAATTCAGAGTCTATGGACGCCGAATTGAGACAAGTTGCTAATGGTTTTGACTATAAGGTCCGTTCATTTGACAAGTACGACATCAATGGGTATCGCTTTCGTACCTATGGCAAAGAGCTATCTATGGCGGACCGAAAGTCAACAAATTGTTGTGTATCTGCTATCGGCGAAGGAGGTACCGAGTATTATGGGAGAGTTGAAGCAATTTATGAACTTCTGTTCTATGGTGAAAACCCACCGAATGTCGTAGTCTTCAAATGTTATTGGTTTCAGCCGAAGGAGACTAGAAGGACTCATGAACATGTAGGGCTAGTTGAAATCAACCAAAGCACTCATTTAGATGTTCCTGATGTCTATATTATGCCTCAACAGGCGACCCAAGTATTGTATCTACTGTGGGCCTGCCAAACTAATCCAAATCTGAAAGGTTGGGATGTCGTTTATGAAGTGCCGCCACGTGCTAGACTTTCTCCCCCAAAGGAAGAGGATTATGAACCTCACATTAACCCAGACACATATGAAGGAGAATTCTTCCAAGAGACACGTCTTTCCAAAAAGCGTTTCAAGAACCGCTATACTTCACCCCAAAACATTGAAGTAGACAGCGACAATGAATCCGACATCACCCCAGAGGAGGAACAAGAAGAGCCGGAACAAGAAGAGGTTACTGCTGCGGATGACCTCTCAATGCTTGACCGATTACGTCAAGGTGGCCTTGCACATGTTGATGCCAATGAACCCTATGAGCCTGTCATTGATTATAGTGATGATGATGATTATGCATTTATTGATGATACTGATCGAGATTATTAGTAGTGTCAGGTATTACATTTTTTTATGTTGTACTTGATGATGATACACTTAAGTGAGACACATATTATTATTCATGTCGGTCTTTTTTTATGTTGTACTAATTTCGTTTACTGTTTGTCATGGCAGGTGTTGAAAGATGGTGGGCGCTGGTCGGGAGCGTGGTCTGAGGTTTTCCATTCCAGACGCACCTCTCCGCCGAGCGTTGCTGGACAGTATGGCCACACCGCCGGGCCCTTCTTCGTCGACCGCGGTGCCCAGCAGGGGACGAGCTAGGAAGAGAGGAGGTGGGGCACGTGGTGGTGGGAGAGGAGGTAGGGTGACTACTACGGTGCCTTCCTTGCCGCCACCCCCAGCCGTTTCACCCGAGCACGTGACTGCTAGGGTGGACTCGTCCGAGAAGGAGGCTACACGGACTCCGGTCCACGAGCCTCCGGTCCACGGGTCTTCGGCCCACGTGACCCCGGAGGAGCACACGTCCGGATGGGGTACCTGGCCGGATCAGCCCGAGGAGCCGAGTGGCCATGCTGATGATGGCGGGGAGCCGACTGATCTTGAGGAGGAGGGGGGCACCGTCTACCAGCGTGGTGCTACACGGCTCCCGTCCGTGCCGGTGACCCGCGAGCAGAGGTGGTTGATTTTCCCTGATGGGGAGAGGTACGTAAGTGCATTTAATATTTTTGTACCTTGTGCATTCACGTTTTTTCAAATAACTAATGCGTTGGCCTTGTCATGCTGCAGGGGTTGGGACCACCATCATAGTGTCCGCCGGCCCAACTCCGTCCTTGGAGTTCTTTGCCGACAAAACTTCCCGGGGTTTGTCATGTTGCCTGGTGAGGGTCGGCTTCCAGAGCTTGGATTGAGCTGGGAGCACTACGTGGCTGCCCCGGCCCCGCCAAATGAGATTATCGACGGTGTCGTGTGCGACACGAGGGCAGACATGGTGATCAGAAAGTTCTGGGTAATTTCTCCTTTACACATTTAAAAATCTTCAACTAGCTAGTTATTAATTGTACTAATCAACATTGTCTCATTTGATTGCAGACATTCTACAGGTGTGAGGAGGGATACGAGGAGGACGCGGCACATGTTATCGAGAACGTCTGCAAGCTCCTACTCCAGAACTTACGGCACGAGGCTCGGGTGCAGGCTGTTCGAGACTACTACGCCTTGCGTGGTATCAAGAAGACCAAGCCGGCGTGCCGCGATAAGTTCCTGAGTAAGGTGCAGTACATGAAGGTAATTCTTAAGGCCTTCTCTACTTAAGTTCCTTCATTTAGTAATTCTTAGCCGTAGCGCTCAAGTTTCTATTTGCTAACTTAGGCGCCTCCGAGATGGTGTGCAGATCGGATGGATTGTTGGGAGGTGTTGGTCGATGAGTGGTGCTCACAACGATGGCTAGCCCTCCACAAGGAGGCCAAGGACAAATGTTCCCAAATGGAAGGTGTGCCACACCATCAAGGCAGCTCCAACTTATATCAGTTCGGGCGCAACTGGGTATGTGGTTTGCTTCATGATTCATTCAATTCATTCATCATGCTAGCTTGAGCCCTTTAATTACTAATTTTCATTGTTTCTCTCTTTCAGGCACGCTACAATAAGGCGGATAAGGTGCCAGAGGTGTACGACCTGTATGCCATGGCCCACACTGCCTCTTTCAAGAAAGTCAAGGCTTTCTCTCAGTCTGACCTTGATGATGCAAACAACTTCACCAACATCTCCTCCCACAACAAGCTCGTGAGATATAGAGATGAGGGGAAGGCGAGGAAAGGGGAGGACTTTAACCCGAGCCAGGGTCCCATTGATCCAGAGCTGTTGATGATATCTGGTGGCGGGAGGTCCCATGGCTCCATAGCCATTGGAGATGGACTTATCCGTTGTCCTAGCACTCTCCCGGAGATCAAGGCGCGCCAGTCGAGCTCCGCTCCTGAGATAAGGCCTCGTGAACGGCCAGTGCAACTCGCCATCAAGGTTAGTGATACGTACTCAGTTACCTTTCTCCATTACATTGTGTGCGCTTCCATCAATGATTACAAATGGTCATGTGAGTGGTGTTGCAGGCTGCTATACAGAGTGAGAGAGATAGAACGGAGAAACTTCTGGCGGAGGCGGCGGAGAGGCAGCGGGAGTTGGAGGAGAGGACGACAAAGATGATGGAGGAGGAGAGGGCACGGAATGACATGCAGGCAAGGGCCATGTACGAGCTCCTTGTGGTAAGTTTCTTCTGCAGATTAGCCAAAACATTCATGTAGTGTTTGTCTCATTACTAACTAGTATGACTGAGTCGTCAAAACCAAATGTGCAGTCTGTGTGCGAGAAGACAGGTCAGACCGCTCCGCCGATGCCAGTGATTGCTCCTGGGACCATGGTGAGTTTTATTTGAATGGACATTACTTGCTAGTCTTAACATTTGAGTGTCATCATGCTAACAAGACATTGGAAATGATCTTTGGTGCAGCGTAACTCTAGACAAGCATCGCACGATCCTTCTCCAGCTACCGACACGAGCCACCCCGCTCCTACACCTCCTGGATCTTGGTAAGTTTATCTTGTGTTTTGCTTAACACATGCATAAAGACCTAGACTTCGCTTTATTTCCTCCAATGCTTACCATAATGACCTAGACTTAGCTTCTTCTCCTCCAAAATGTCTTAATAAGCTTACTGACCTCCAAAACCATCCATTTTACCTAAGTTAGCTCTAAAACGATCTATACTTAGCTTTGTTTCCTCCAAAATGACCAAAGTTAGCTCTAATATGCTTAGTTAACTAGGTTTGCTCAATAATGACATGTACTTAGCTTACTTATGTCAAAAATGGCATAATTAGCTTAGTTAGCTCATAAACGATCCATTTTACCTAAGTTAGTTCTAAAATGATCCATTTTACCTTAGTTAGCTCATAAACGATCCATTTTACCTACGTTAGCTCTAAAATGACCCATTTAACCTTACTTAGCTCATAAATGATCCATTCTACCGAAGTTAGCTCAAAAATAACCCATTTTACCTAGGTTAGCTCCAAAATGATCCATCTTACCTAGGTTACCTCTAAAATGATGCATTTTACCTAAGTTTGCTCATAAGCGATCCATTGCACCTAGGTTAGCTCATAAACGATCCATTTCACCTAAGTTAGCTCACAAATGATCAATTTCACCTAAATTAGCTCATAAATGTCATATATTCTTCTTCTTCTTCATTTTCTTCTTCTTCTTCTTCTAATCTTCTTCTTCTAACTTTCTTATTTCCCATTTTGCAGAATTCATTCACTTCACGGAAGCTTGCATAGATGGAGTGCTTGTTTGGATGAACTATGTTTCCTTTGTATCTATGAACTATGCATGTATGGTAGGATGACACTATTGTAATATGTATGGTTGGATGCATGTATGTCGAACTTGCTATGTATGGTTGATGGAACTATGCATGTATGATGAAATTATATGTGTTGGATATCTCATATGTTTGTTGTGAACTTGCCATGTGAAAAATATATATGTATCATCTATTTGCTGTGAAAATGGTTGGGTATATGAAAAAACAGAAAAAAGAGCCAATATGCAGGCTCTTTGCCGTCTGCCACCAACGGCAACGGGCTCTTTGCCGTCTGCCGCGGACGGCAAAGAAGCCACGTGGCGTCCACCTATGCTTCCTGGGAGCTGACCCATTTGGTCAGTTTGCCTACAGTGGCAGACGGCAAAGACTTTGCCGTCAGTGGCAGACGGCAAAGAACCTGCCACGTAGTGGCGTGTAGATGACATCATACGGCGGACGACAAAGACCCTAGAAATTTTGCCGTCAGCAGCGGACGGCAAAGGCCTTCCGTTAGCCACTTAACGGACTGACAGCGCAATTATTGCCGTCCGCTCTCTTTTCCGTCTGCCTCTCTCTCTTTGCCGTCCGCCGCAGACGGCACAGACTTTGCCGTCAGTAGCAGACGCCAAAGAACCTGTTTACCGAAGCCTACTTTGCCGGAGCCTTTTGCCGTCCGCGGCTGACGGCAAAGGCCTTTGCCGTCCGCCGTTCAGGCCTTTGCCGTCCGCCGTGGCAGACGGCAAAGTAGCTGATTCCTGTAGTGCATGATGCAAGCCATGATGACACGGGGCACCAGGCGGGTGCCAGCGTGCGCAGCGTCCCCCTTTCCTCTTTGGTGCAAAGGGAGCAAGCGTATCAGCGGAGTACCGATGCATCAGGCAAAGGTTGCCACTTCGGTGTAACGAGACCAAGGCCAGGAGGACTACGAGACGGAGGTCACCATGGAGCCCAGCGCGGCGTCATCACCATTGCCTTTGGTAGGCGAAGACTGCTTTTGTCAGGCTAGATGTACTTGTTGTCCCCCTTCAAATTAGCCCGCCATTGTTGGATCCCTTACCGCTCAATATTTGGGGAGAGGACCAGGGCCTCTATAAATAGGACCAGCGACCCACGTAGCAAGGGGTTCGATTCCTGGTCGTTCAGTCCAGACGACGGGAGAGAGAAAAGGCATAGAGAGAGAGAGGGTGACCGAACTCTTCACAACAGTTCATCACCTCAGGCAAGAACAGACCCTCGCGAGGCTGTTCTTCCTTGTATTGTTCATCCTCACCAGCCCCAGGAGGCAATCCATCCACCACACACTGGAGTAGGGTATTACACCACATCGGTGGCCCTAACCAGTATAAATCTTGTGTCTTTCGTGCAGTTCTTTTAGTAGTTTAGATCCCATTGAGACGGAGAGGTTGAAGGTGAGATTTCCGCGCGCACCCTAGTGTTCGAACCTTAAGGGTCTGCCGGAACCCGAAATCCGACATTTGGCGCGCCAGGTAGGGGTGTGCCGGAATTCGTCTTCCACCGCTCCGCTCTCCCCCGACCGTCGCGTCCATGTCTGACGCTCGTCGAGCCCGCGCCGAGCGCCGGGCCGCCATTGCTTCTCGCGTCGCCCAAACGGCCCCCATCGATGGGCGTCCTCGTCGTTCCCTGTCGCCCGCCGTCAACGCCGCCACCGGCCCGGTGGGGGGCGAGCAGCAGGCATCGTCTCAGCACCCATCCGTGCGGCAAGACGGCCGCACCGCCACTCCGTCACTCGCACCAGCTGGCTCTTCGTCCCACACGCTCTGCGCACCCTTGGAGGCTCGAGTTGCGCTCCTCGCGGCAAACGAGCTCCTGCGCTACCGTCCCGTCGACGACGTCTATGAAGAATGGCTCGACCGCGTCGCCAAGCTTGTCCGCGCCGCCGGGGGCTCTTCCGCGCCGTCCGTCCATCTGCGCCGCACTCCGCCCCGCGCGGGCAACGAAGCTCCAAAGGTGCACCAGCCGCCTCCCCTCCAAGAAGATGCCATGGCTCCAAGGCGACTGGCCCCTGGGCGGAACCCGCTCCTTCAGGTGCCAGCGCAGCAAGAGCGAAGCTGCCAAGAAATCCCTTGCCCGCAGGGGACTGCCCGGGCGCTCCCTGCTCCGGCACGCCGCGACCCTGCTCCAGCTCTGGCACGTCAAGACCCCGCCCTGCTCCTAGCTGCAGCGCGTGGGGACCCTCAAGACCAAGCTCTCCACCAACCGAGGCCTTTCGTGGCCACCGCGGGCTGCCACGCCTAAACCACTGAGTTGCGCAGCATCGCGTGGCCCGGCAAGTTCAAGCCCGACCTGCCTCCTCGCTACGACGGCACAACTGATCCCGCGGAATTCCTCCAGCTCTATGAGCTGGGCATCGAGGCTGCCGGCGGGCATGAAAAGGTCATGGCGAACTGGTTCCCCATGGCACTGAAGGAAGGGGCGCGAACCTGGCTCCTGAATCTGGCTCCAGGCATGATCTCCTCCTAGGACTAGATGCGCGGCCGCTTCATCGCCAACTTCCAAGGTACTCGCGACCGGCCGCCTGCCTTGAGCGACATGCGCCGCATCAAGCAACAACCCGGAGAGACCCTGCAAAAGTACATCCAGCGCTTCAACAGCGCGCGCCTCAAGATCCCCAGGGTGTCGGAGGAGGCCATCATCTCCGCCTTCTCTGATGGCGTGCGCGACGTCAAGATGAAGGAGGAACTGGCGATGCACGAAGACCTCTGCACCTCCCTGGAGCTGTTCAACTTGGCGAACAGGTGCGCCAGGGCTGAGGAGGGACGTCTCTCCCTCCTCGAGCTGCCTGCCGCAGACCCAGAAGAGAAGAAGCCCAAGGCCAATGATGTGAAGCGCAAGGGGGCTGCCGTGCTCGCAGCCGAACCTGACACCAAGCGGGGCAAGGATCTGCCCGAACCCTCCAGAGGCAGCCGGTATTGTGTGTACCACGACCTCCACACCCACAACACCAATGAATGTCAAGAGCTCCGCGCCGTGCGAGAAGGAAGGATCGGCCGTCGCCCTGACCGTGCTGACCGGGGCTATGGCCGAGGAGGAGGAAGAAACCCAGGGCGTTGGGAAGACCGAGGCCCGCGCCACGGGTGGCGCGACCAGCCTGGCGAGGACCGCTGGCGGGACCTGCCTCGTGAGGGGGACTGGAGAGACCAGCCTCGTGAGGACCGCCCTCATGGCAACGCAGGCCTACCTCCGCTGCCGCCTCCACCAAGAAGGAACGAAGACCGCCATCAAGACGAGGGGGTTGGGGGCTTCCAGGAGCCGCACGCGGTCGCCTGCATCCTGGGCGGAGCTCAAGCCCCAGCCTCCCAATGTATCTTCAAGCAGTTTGCCCGCGAAGTGAATGCAGTTCTCCCCAAGCTCGAAGCAACGCGCCCCCTCAGGTGGTCGCCGTGCCCCATCACGTTCAGCTCGGCAGACCAGCTCTAGTGCGCGGCCACTGCAGGAGTCCTCCCAATGCTCTGCTTCCCGGTCATCAGCAACGTGCAGGTCACCAAGACCCTCATCGATGGTGGGGCAGGGCTCAGTGTCCTGTCCGTGGAAACATTCAACAACCTCCAAGTGCCCCATGACCAGCTTCAGCCAACCAGGCCTTTCTCCGGGATCACCGATGGTTCCACAATCCCGATCGGGCAGGTCCACCTCCCTGTCACCTTCGGAGCCCGCAGCAACTACCGCACCGAGCTCACCGACTTCGACGTCGCCCACATCCGCCTGCCGTACAACGCCATCCTCGGGTACCCGACGCTGGCCAAGTTCACGGCCGTGACCCACCACGGCTACAACGTCCTCAAGATGCCAGGAACTGGCGGCGTCATCACGGTGCCCTGTGAAGAGAGAGACGCAGTGTGTTCCCTGGAGCGAGCCTTCCAGGCCGCGTCGTTGGAAGACCCAGATCGCGGAAGCAGGAGGCTTCCTGAGACCACCCCCAAGAAGAAGAAGACGTCGTCAGGCTCAGCCCCTCAGGAGGCAGGCCCCTCAGGGCCCGCGCCCCCTCAGGAGGGCCCTCCATCCATCGCATAGGAAAGCGCGCCCGGCGCCCACCTCAGGTAGGGCTCGGGGGCTCTCACCTGGAGGGCCACCGACCTAGCCAGGGTCATGAGGGAGGCGCTTGGGCACCATGTGGAGGCGTGCTTCGCAGCACGTTTCCCTCGAGAGGGAGCCAGGCGAGGAAGATCAGACCAGCAAGAGTTCATTGACGAGGCCATTCGAGAGCTGCAGGAGACAAGGATCATGAGAGGTTGCCGCCGCTTGCCAGCCGTGGCCCCACATCCAGGCGAGGATGGTGGGCTGCGCGTCTGCGTCGACGTACCAGGGCTCAATCAAATCGCCACAATAGAGCGCCTCTGGCCCTCGCAAGTGGGGCGCTGCGGAGGTCCACCCCACGGCTATGTTCGCATGCCTTACGGCCTGCCGAGCATGGCTGCGGCGTACCAGCGCCTCATGAGGGGCATCGTGGAGGCTCGGGAAGACAGGCATTACGCGGCTCTAGCGGAGGTGGAGACAGCTCGCGAGGAGTCACCAGTGCCTCCGGAGCCTCCCGAGGCCCCGGGGCCTGGGGGCTCGTGAGGATCGGCTTCTGCAGCCCGTCAAGTCTGCTGCACCGATGCCACTACGCTGACGACACCCTCAGTTTACATCTTTCAAGTTCCGTTCTCAGCTGGGAGCACCCTCCGAGGGTTGCATCACTCCAAGGCCGCGTGGGTCCGTCCCCGCGGCATGTATCTGCATTTACCTTTCCGTCGTTAGTTTGCCTTGTTGGGGGCGCCCCTCGGGCTGCATCATCCCCAAGCCGTTCGGGCCAGACGCAACGGCGTGTATCCCCCTAGTGTTTATTTACAACTATGCATTGCCTATCACGCTTAGCTGCATGGAGCCTGTCCGCAGCATCTTCTCTTCCCATGTCGGCTACTTGCACGTTAAAGGGGGGGGTGCCTGAGCATCGCGACTCAGGGCTCTTACTGGCTCTCCAGCCCTCACCCTCTGGCCTTGTCCATGGCATCGCGACCTGGCATACCAGTGACGGCTGAGACAAGCTCGAGGGACGGGACTCGAGGACGTAGAGTACCGGCATCTAACCAAATTTTGCATGGACACATCTTAAGATATGGCCCAGTGTCGGGCGCAACCCGCCCAGAGGTAGGGCCTCGTGAGTCGTGTGCTGGCTCACGGGTGCCCAGATACACCTCACCTAGCTCTACCGTGCCGGTCACGTGTCAGGGCGGGGTGGTATACGCCCCGGGGGCTCCTCCCGGAGGGGAGCTCCCTCCCACATACCAGTGGAAGCACCATGCTCCCCGCTGGCTGACGACATTGCCGAGGAGCGGCTACGCCCGTACACATACGGAAGCGCTATGCTCCGCGCTGGTGATAAACAACTGAGGGAGGCCTCCAAGCCGCGTTAACCTCAGGGAGCCCAGAGCTTAGTGGCTGGCCTCATCGCAACACCTCCTCTCGGGAGCGCCGCACGAGGGGGCTGGGCACGGGGGCTACGGCTGGGTCACGCCCAGATGTACGCCGCCCAGCCAGGCCCCTCGGGCCTGGTTCGCCGCGCGTCTCTCCCCGAGCGGAGCCAAGGCACGAAGGCCGTTTGCGCGTCAAGGGGGACCCCTGGGCATCGCGACCCAAGGGCCTAACTGGTCCCATAGCCCCTCACTCCTTAGTTCCGAAAGGCTATGCTGGGTGAGGTACGCGCGGGGCCGGGCTCTGCAGACGTAGAACGGTAGCCACGCTTACATCTCGCCTCATCACCCACTGTTCGCGCGTCAAGGGGGACTCCTGAGCATCGCGACTCAGGAGCCTAACTGGCTCCGTAGCCCCTCACTCCTTAGTTCCGAAAGGCTATGCTGGGTGAGGTACACATGGGGTCGGGCTCTGCAGACGTAGAACGGAAAACACGCCTACATCACGCTTCCCTACTTGTTGTTCGAGCGCCAAAGGGGACTCCTGAGCATCGCGACTTAGGAGCCTAACTTGTCACGTGGCCCCTCACTCCTTTGGTCCCGTCCTGGTTTCCGGTCGGGGCTGATGCTGGGTGAGGCATGCGCGAGGCCGGGCCCTGCCAACGTAGAACACAGGCAAGTAGGGAAGAAAAGCATAAAATCCAAGGAACTTAAAAGAAAATATTACAGTCCATATTGTCAATCTCAATACCAAACGCAAGTTTAAATGCCTCTCCGAGGTGTGATGCATGTGCAGGAACCTAAAGAAGAGCAGGGATGGGACGGAGTCACTCGTCGGCGCTCGTTCCGCCTTGTGGAACAGCGGGGTCGGCAGCGCCTTGCTTCGGCCTGGTGCTGAAGGCCAGGAACTTCTCCAGCAGCGCCTCCGCGCGCCCCTTCACGGCTTCGACAGCGGAAGCAGCACCCTCGCCGCTCACCGGCTCCAGCAAGGCATCGAGGTCGGTGTTGGGATCGCGGAGGTAGACGTGGGCGAAGACCCGTGTCAGCGCGGCAGAAGACAGGACGTGCGCCTGGGCCTCGGCCGCGGGGCCGATGCCGAGGACGACGTCCTCTAGAGCCTTGACCAGGAAGGGAAGCAGCTTGGCGGGGCCATCCTCGTCACCAACAAGCGGTTTGTCCAAGCCGCTCTCGTAAAGCATCTTCAGCGAAGCGCGAGCGTCCTTCTCCATGTCCGCGAAGGCCATGCGGTCTTCGGCGAGGACCTGAGCCTTGGCGTCCATCTCGGCCTTCGTCGCCTCTAGCTCCTGCTTCCACATGCCTAGACGTTCGCGGCGCTTCTTGAGCTTGGCCTCCGTGTCCACGAGCGCCGCCTCACGCGCCTTCGCCCCCCCCCCCCTCCTGCTCCTGGCGAAGGCGAACCTCCTCTGCAAGTTGGCCCCGCAGGCCTTGCAGCTCGTCCTCCAGCGCCTTGCAGCGGTCGCGGGCCTTGACTGCTTCCCCCAGGGCCGCGTCACGAGCAATCTTCGCCTCAAGGACGGCCCGCTTCTCCTCGTCGCAGGCCGTCGAAGCCTGAACCAGCGCCGCCCGGATCGAAGCATCAGAGCGAATCCACCCCGAAGCCAGTTCCGGATACCCGGCCACCAGGCGAGGGTCGGCGCTGAGAAGGTCCTGGCGCAGCTGGTCCAGTTCAGCAGCAGCATGCTCCAAGATGGAGGAAGAAGACGGAGGAGCCTCGGCACGCTCCAGGACGACAGGAGGAGCTGAGGGAGCAGTGACCAGCAAAATGGGAGGAGAAGGTGGCGGCGGCAAGGCTGCCGAATCCCGAGCCAGTGTTCGCTGCGTCTCCCCAGCCGTGGCAGTGGCGCCAGACGAGGACACCTCAGGAGTCACCTAGGCCGTGGGGGCTGAGCTCGCCCCGCCAGAATGGCCAGACCCCCTGAGGGCGACCGACCAGGAGAAGCCCGCGCACTGCGATCGCCCCCTTTCACAGGCGGGGGCGCTACCGCGGATGGAGCCTCAGGAGCCCGTTTCAGTTTCTTCGCCGAAGGCGCCCGCCTACTCAAGAGAAGCAATCATCAGGCCTCGTCGGCAGAATGAGAAATAAGAGAACAAGGATCAAGCGTTTACGGGTCATCGCCGGTGAGCTCGGGCAGCTTTCGGCCCAACTTTAAGCCAAACAGCCGGCTGGAAGGGTCGACCTTGGGAGCGGAAGGCGCGGCAGCGGACTGCCCCGGGGTAGGGGTAGGCCTGCGGGGGACCAGCCCGGTCCTGTCCTTCTTCGGGATCGGAGGCGAGCTCCCGCTACCCAGCACATCATCGTCATCATCATCATCATCATCATCATCATCATCGCTCGGCGATAGGCGGAGAGTGCGGGGCGAGCGCCGAGGGAAGGGAGCCCTCGACTCTCCGTCAGTCGCCCCAGAGTCGGGCCCCTCTCCCCGCTCCTCTTCACCCTCCTCCTCGCTGGAGTCGCTGGAGGGCACGTCCACCAGTCCTTCAGAAGGCGCCGCGGGCACGAGCCCGACCCCGTTGAAAACGGGCATGGACTTCACCACCTGCTCCCAGTCGCTGTGAAGAAACAAGGGCTCGGGAGCGCCCTCCAACCTTGCCGCCGTGCTCCCGACCAGAGATTGAAGAACCGCGTCCACGTCCTCTTCTTCCGCAGGCACGGGGCTCGGATGAGGCCTCCACATCGGAGAAGAGTATTGCCGGAGTGGAGCCAGCTGCTGCTCCAAGAACTCCCTCAACAGTGACGCACCAGTCAACTTCGCCGTCGCCATGTTGGCTGGCCTCAAGTTCGCATCCATCTTCTCCAACACCGGCTTCGCACGGGGATCCGCGAGCTCCTCCTGGCACCAGTCACTGGCGCTTACGGCCTGCTCCTTGGGCAGGATCAGCCGAGGGTGGACGCGCTCGGCGTCAACCCAGAACCACTTGCTCCGGAAGTCATCAACCCTCTTCCCAGGATTCGAGATGGAAATGGTGCTGCCATGCGCAACGAAGCTCGCGCACGCAAAAGGAGAGCTGCAAGAAATCCGGAGGTAGAAGTAGTGGCGCAGCAAGGCCACCGAGGGCTGCACCCCCACGTGGGCCTCGCAGTAGTAGGCGAAGATCGCCAGGAGAAGGACAGAGTTGGGGTGGAGATGCAGAGCCAGCAATTTGTAGTGGCGGAGGACAGAGAAGAAGAACTCGGAGAAGGGGGGCACCAAGCCCGCTGCGATGGCGCCCACGAAGAAAGGGTAATAGGTGCTCCCTCAACCTTCAGGGGAGGTGGAGCCGACCTTGAACACCTCCGTCCCGACGACGCCCTGCGCCGCCGCCATCCGGCACAGCCGGGTAAAGGTGGCCTTGGACACAGACGGCGGGTCCAGAGCAGGAGAGTACCAAGCTTCGGCCGGAGGCTTGCGAGGCGCCATGGCTTCCTAGGTCGTGCAACTGGAGTAGATCTAGAAGCTTGGAGGAAGAAAGGGGAGGCGCAAGAAAGGGGATCTGAGCAGCAACCGGAGAAAGCAAGGCGAACTCTGGAAAGATGCCTCTCCCCTGTCAACCCGCGTGGTTGCTAAGGCGCCACATCCAATCAACCGCCACGCGGCGTCAAAGGCCGCAGGCTGTTAGGGCCCGTGGCGCTTCGCCCTTGCCCATTCGCCTCTCGGCACGACCAAGTCCATGCGCACCTTGGGCCCGGGGGCTACTGTCGGCGTTCTGGGAACGGGGGTCCCCAGACTTGCCTGCCTGCAGCCTGCGGCGTGGCTCGAGTGGGGGCCTAGCGCAGCCCATCTTCGTCAACACGAGGCTCAAGACCCTCGCGAGGGGCCAAGCCTCGCAAGGCGGACGACACGGCGCATCCTCAGGCAGAGCCTCGTCAGGCTGGCTCGCGAGGAGGCGGAGAGTTCAAGGCGGGGTACCTCGCGAGGTGCCCATGACGCAAGCCATGACGACACGGGGCACCAGGCGGGTGCCAGCGCGCAGCGTCCCCCTTTCCTCTTTGGTGCAAAGGGAGCAAGCGTATCAGCGGAGTACCGAGGCATCAGGCAAAGGTTGCCACTTCGGTGCAACGAGACCAAGGCCAGGAGGACTACGAGACGGAGGTCACCATGGAGCCCAGCGCGGCGTCATCACCAGAGCCTTTGGCAGGCGAAGACTGCTTTTGTCAGGATAGATGTACTCGCTGTCCCCCTTCAAATTAGCCCGCCATTGGTGGATCCCTTCCCGCTCAATATTTGGGGAGAGGACCAGGGCCTCTATAAATAGGACCAGCCACCCACGTAGCAAGGGGTTTGATTCCGGGTCGTTCGGTCCAGACAACGGGAGAGAGAAAAGGCATAGAGAGAGAGAGAGGGTGACCGAACTCTTCACAACAGTTCATCACCTCAGCCAAGAACAGACCCTCGCGAGGCTGTTCTTCCTTGTATTGTTCATCCTCACCAGCCCCAGGAGGCAATCCATCCACCACACACTGGAGTAGGGTATTACACCACATCGGTGGCCCGAACCAGTATAAATCTTGTGTCTTTCGTGCAATTCTTTTAGTAGTTTAGATCCCATTGAGACGGAGAGGTTGAAGGTGAGATTTCCGCGCACACCCTAGTGTTCGAACCTTAAGGGTCTGCCGGAACCCGAAATCTGACATAATATCTTCCACATAATGAGCATCGAGGGTTTTAGGAGGTTCCCAATCTCCATGAGTAGCAAGTAAACCTTTTTTCATATTTCGTGTTCCATATCCATAAATAAAGATAGAGAACAACTTAGAACAGCAAATAAAAATTACTTAGTGATAAAGCAAACAAGCACGCACGAGAATATTCACCCCACGCTATAACTCCCCAGCAACGGCGCCAGAAAAAGGTCTTGATAACCCACAAGTATAGGGGATCAATTGTAGCCTCTTCCGGTAAGTAAGAGTGTCGAACCCAATGAGGAGCTAAATGTAGAACAAATATTCCCTCAAGTTCCATCAACCACCGATACAACTCTATGCATGCTTAACGTTCGCTTTACCTAGAACAAGTATGAAACTAGAAGTACTTTGTAGGTGTTGTTGGATAGGTTTGCAAGATAATAAAGAGCGCGTAAATAAAAAGTAGGGGCTGTTTAGATGAAGACACAGCTAAGTTAGTTTTAGTAGAGAGCTTTTTGTCACGAGAAAGTTATTTGTCCCTAGGCAATCGATAACTAGACCGGTAATCATTATTGCAATTTTATTTGAGGGAGAGGCATAAGTTAACATACTTTCTCTTCTAGGATCATACGCACTTATGATTGGAACTCTAGCAAGCATCCGCAACTAGTAAGGATCATTAAGGTAAAACCCAGCCATAGCATTATAAGGCATCAAGTCCTCTTTACTCCCATACGCAAACAACCTACTTACTCGGGTCCGTGTTTCTATCACTCACGCCACCCACCATAAGCAAATCATTAACATGTTGAAAACCCTACAGAGGGGATCCCTCACGCTTGTGCGACACGGAGAGCACCATAGGACATCACCAATAATAAAACATGCAACTCAAACCAATCACGATCATCAATTAACCCATAGGACAAAACGGATCTACTCAAACATCATAGGATAGCCATACATCATTGGGAAATAATATATAGCGTTCAGCACCATGTTTAAGTAGAGATTACAGCGGGTAAAAGAGGGGTTACACCGCTGCATAGAGGGGGAAGAGTTGGTGATGATGGTGGTGAAGTTGTTGGTGTAGATTGCGGTGATGATGATGCCACCGGGGGCATTCCGGCGCCACCGGAAGAGAGGGGGAGAGAGCCCCCCTTCTTCTTCTTCTTCCTTGACCTTCTCCCTAGATGGGACAAGGGTGTCCCCTCTAGTTCATGGCCTCCATGGCATGGGAGGGGCGAGAGCCCCTCCGAGATTGGATATGTCTCTCTGTCTCTCTCTGTTTCTACGTTGGCTGATTCGGCCCTTTCACCGTTTCTTAAATTCCCGGAGACCCGTAACTCCGATTGGGCTGAATTTTGGACATGTGTTTTATCCGGATATTGGCTTTCTTGTGGCAAAAGAAGGGCACCAAGCTCCTTACAAGGTGGCCACGAGGGCCCAGGGCACGCCTGACCCCCTGGGTCGCGCCCCCTGCCTCGTGGCCCCCTCGGGCATCGTCTTGCGTTGATTCTTCTTCCCAAAATCACATATATTCCAAAAAAATCTCCGTCTGTTTTTATCCCGTTTGGACTCAGTTTGATTTGGATTTTCTGCGAAACAAAAAACATGCAACAAATAGGAACTGGCATGGGGCACTGGATTAATATGTTAGTCCAAAAAATAGTATAAAAAGTTGCCAAAAGTATATGAAAGTTGTATAGTATTGGCATGGAACAATCAAAATTATAGATACAATGGAGATGTATCAGTGCTCAGAATATATGGTCTATAATGCTAATAAAAAGAATATGGGCTTCGAATATCCTTAAGAATTAGCAAATGGGCTGTAAATTATTGAAAATAGTGGCAAATGGTTTGTATGCTGTTTTCCACATATTTGGAGGCTAACTGCTGGGCCTACTAGGTTGACGATGACGCTGTCCTAATTTTTTTTGATGCGTACGCAAGGTTTTGACAACTTAGTCAACAGAGAGCAGTGATTGTTGGATGTCCATCCAACGGCCATTGTGCTTCTTCAATCTCTGATCCTCCTGCTCCAGCCGCCCAAACCAACGCCGGCGGGACTGCCTGCTCCCTCCTCCTGTGGCTGGTTGTGCTGCCGCAAGGCCATCCCTCTACACACCCGCACATCCTGTTATTTTTCGGCGACCTCAGCCTCACCCCGCAGCCGACCAGTCAGCGCTCATACTCTCCTCAGCGTGGGCATCCACTGTGGTGGCTTCGTCGGCACTGGGTCGTTCCCTTCCTGGGCCTTGCCCTCGTCCACCGTGTTTGTGCTCTCAGCGCGGCGAGGTCAACATGGTCAACATACAACAGCCATTGGAAGAGGCTGACAATAGGGGCCCACACAGGGAAATGCCTCCTTATTACACGTAAAATAATGATTCCTCCACCTGACAGATGGGACCCACCTGAAGGGCCTCTGTATTTCACAAAAAAAAGTTCCCCCCGCTGATAGCTCGGACCCGCAATCTATATCTTCGCACGCAAGGAAGTGCCTCCTTATTACACACAAAAAAATGAATATTCCCCCTGCTAGCTGGGACCCACCGTAGTGTGAGGCTGACTTGTGGGCCTACTAAGTTGACGGGGATGGAGAGCTTTGTCTACTTAGTCAATATGAATGATTCTAGCTCCAGTGACCTTACGATGTCCATCTAACGGCCATAGTGCTTCTTCAACCTCTGGTCTTCTTGCTCCAGCCGCCCAGAGCAGCGCTAGTCGTGCCACCTGCTCCTGCCTCCCATGGCCGTCTGTGCTGTCGTGGAGGCCTCACTGCCCCCTACTACTCCCACCGCTGGCCAGGCCCTGCGGTGACGGCAGCCTCACACCACAGCCGAACCAGTGAACCCTCGTACTCCTCTTCGCGTGGGCTTCCACTGCCGCGTCTTCCCCGGCTCCGCCTCGTCCCCTTCCTAGGCCTCACCAGCGTCCACCGCCCTGATGCTCTCGGCGCGGTGTGGTCAACATGGACAAGGAACGACTTCCATCGGAAGAGTACTGTATGTGGAGAGGCTGACAGCTGGGTCCACGGCCGCAGCAAGGAAGTGCCTCCTTATTACACGCAAAATAATGATTCCTCCACCTGACAGCAGGGACCCACCAGACATGCCACCGTATTTCGTGAAAAAACGTTTCCCCCTGACTGTTGGGACCCACCATCTACATCTTCGCATGCAAGGAAGTGCCTGACAGTCGGGACCCACCTGGTCGAAGCGTACATATCGTTGTCATTCTGGTCGCGAACGCGTACGTACATACTAGTCGATGTAGAGGCGCGCACGTGTGGTAGTAGAGGCACGCACGTAGCATGTACACGTGCATACAGTGGCCAGGGTGCAAGAAAGAAAATACGGTCACGTACATACATACGGGCGGGGTCTCGTATGCCTACTCGCGCATATGTACGGCCAAGGCTCGTGTACATGGTTGTGGCTGGGTCGGAACGGAGAAACTGCGTCATCGTCGTGTTCATGGAGAGGCAACAGAATGCGTCCTGTTCATCGGGAGGCAAGGGAACGCGTGCTGTTTATCGGGAGCCAACCGGCTTGGAAGGAATAGCCGATGGAAACGAGGCCTGGCATACCGCAGAACGGAGGAAACAGCCTTGTGTTCGGTCGGCCACGGTGGAAACGGGATCCTGTTCATGAGGAGGGGTCTGGCGTACCGCAAAATGGAGGAAACTGACCTCCTATGGTGAAACGGGGTCCTGTTGATCGGGAGGGGTGTGGCATACCACAAAACGGAGGAAATGGACTTGTGTTGGAGCGCTATGGTCGAAACGGGGGTCTTGTTCATCGGCAGGGGTGTGGCGTACCGCAAAACGGGACTCCATGGGATATTGCTCATCTCCACTGTCGACCTCCTCTAGCCTTCTTGGGCTCCTGTTCATCCATCGTCGACCTCCTCCAGCCTCCACCTGCGACCGTTCATCCACGGGCTCCTGTTCATGCAGCCTCCACCATGCGCTCCTCCATCGGCTACTGTTCAACCAACCCTCCCCACGGGGGTCCTGTTCAACCACCGCTCCACAGGCTACTGTTCATCCAGCCCTCCACCGGCTACTGTTCAGCCAACCCTCCACCGGCTACTGTTCAACCAGCCCTCCATAGGGTCTTGTTCATCCAGGCCTCCACGCGGTCCTGTTCATCCACCAGCTCGATCGATCGGGGTACTGTTCATCCAGCGGCAACGGCCTCTACTACCACGGGGTCCTGTTCATCCAACCCCTCACCGGGAACTGTTCATCCAAACCCCCTCAACAACACTCACTGTTCATCCAGAGGCAGCATCGATCAGCTTCAGTCAGCAGCAGTAGCGAAGGAATCACACTCGGGTTCAGTTAACAGCAAGGGATCGATCGATCGCTCGGGTTCAGTAACGCGTAGCCCGAAGTGCAATCGCTCGGGTTCAGTTAGAGCCCAACGCCTCGCTCGGGTTCAGTTAGAGCGCAACGCCTCGCGCACACGCGCGTACGTACGAGAGAAACGTGCATCGCTCGGCTCCCGACCATCTACCATAATCGAGAACTCCCCCGATATTTTCCTCGCCCTAGCTTCTACCACGGTTTTCTCCATCATGGACGGCCCAAAGAATGTCATGCAACTGCTTCTCCGGCCCGCCCAAGACGAAAAGACCATTTTCGGTCATGATTTTTTTTCATAGAAGTAAGACTCCACCACATCTATGACGATACCAGGTTTTGTCAAAATTATCGTCATAGAAGTGTCATAAGTATGACAGGAAAAAAAATTCGTTCGGACCAAAATGTCACGGATGTGTCTTTTTTTGTGGTGTAACCTAATTGTGTGGTTCGCGTGACCCCTTGGGAACATGCGACTTTGAAGGCTCGAGTGAGGGGACGCTTGATATTCACAGTCCATATAAGTGGATAGAACCCATCCGTTCCACCCCACGCCTCATTCTCTTTGCCTCTCCGTCCCCGAGCTCTAGCGCCCAAACTCCAAGCTCTTCCCTTCCCAACAATTCCTCCGACCATGGCCGGTTCTCAAGGCGAGTGGGTGCCCTCCTCCGTCACAGAGGAGAACATCAAGGAGCTGCGGGAAGCATGATATTTGACCATGGAAATCAAGAACAGGCTTCCCGATCCGGCACGGATCATCCCCACTCTGGGGCCCACTGAGAGGGTGGTGTTTATCCGCCACTTCCTCCGTTGACTCGGATTCGCCCTCCACCCCTTTGTAAGGTTCCTTCACATCTCGGCATTTAGCGTCGTGTGCGAAGCCTTCGTCCGTGTCCCTCCACAATTCAGCTTATGGCTCAAGATCTTGAATGTGAAACCGAAGGTGGTCAATGGGCAACACGCGGACTGTGGTGGCGCCATGGTAAGCAAGCTCCCCAAAGTCAATTGGCCAAAGGTAGTCTTTGTGGACACCATCAAATTATGGCGACAGGAATGGTTCTATATCACAGAACCCCGTGGCTCCAAGTGGGCAGCTATGCCAGCCTTTAGATCCGGACCCCGCTGAGGCTTACATTCTGGACCGACAAGGGTCCAGACTGGGGGTCAGTCTCTGAGGTGTTGCGGCAACAGAAACATGTCAAGAGCATGATAGCAAAGGACATTACCCTTGCTGACGTAATCCAAGTGATGATGATCCGCCGAGCACCTCCCTGCTAGAGGCGGCCCCTCAAGATGTGGGAGTTCAATCCGGAAGGGCCACGGACCCTACAACAGTTCTATAGGACAACGCACAAGGGGATCTGGAAACTGCTTTTTAAGAAGCAGAAATCATGGCCAAGGTCTTCAAACGACACCGGCCTCGACTGCAACCATCCATCCTTTGAGGTAAATTCTAAGAACTCCTAACACCAATATGCTTTGTTTAACCCGAGGTGCTAAGTGATCCCTCCCCAAACAGGTCTGGATTAAGAAGGTGGAGCAGATCCGGTGTTCGGCTCTGCTCCTCGAAGACGCAGCCAATCCCTTCTAATGAGGATGCTGGTCCCGGCGCCATACCAGGCGCCAGTAAAGGACAATAAGAAGAAAAGATAGGAGGGCACTTCAGACATAGTGTCCGGAGATGCTGATGTCCGGTCCTCTCACAAAGGTGATGATGACGACGAGTAGGAGGAAGAAGAAGAAGATCCTCCCCGCAAGGGCAAAACGAGGGAGGCCTCTGATGACCTGGAAGCCAAAGCTTCTAAGAGGGACAAAATTACCCTCCCCGATGACTCGGAGTCAGACGCCGAGGCCCTCCCGATGCATCGCCGCTGGTCCAGGCCCAAAGCCGACTCATAAGCAGCTCGGGATGCCTCACATATTGTTCAATTCGTTATGAACTATGATTGTTAGGGAACGCAGTAATTTCGAAAATTTTCCTACGCACACGCAAGATCATGGTGATGCATAGCAACGAGAGGGGAGAGTGTTGTCTGCGTACCAACGCAGACCGACTGCGGAAGCGATCACGCAACATAGAGGAAGTAGTCGTACGTCTTCTTCCCGATCCGACCGATCCAAGTACCGTTACTCCGGCACCTCCGAGTTCTTAGCACACGTTCAGCTCGATGACGATCCTCGGGCTCCGATCTAGCAAAGCTTCGAGGAAGAGTTCTGTCAGCACGACGGCATGGTGACGATCTTGATGTACTACCGACGCAGGGCTTCGCCTAAGCTCTACAACGATATGACCGAGGTGGAATTTGGTGGCAGGGGGCACCGCACACGGCTAAGGAACGATCAACAATGATCAACTTGTGTGTCTATGGGGTGCCCCCTACCCCCGTATATAAAGGAGCAGGGCGAGTGGTTCGGCTGGCTAGGGAGAGGGGCGCAGGACGAGTCCTACTCCTACCTGGAGTAGGACTCCCCCCCAAATCCTATTCCTAATAGGATTCTTCCAAAGGGAAGAGAGAAAGAGGGGGCCGGCCCCTTCTCCTAGTCCTAATAGGACTAGGGAAGGGGGGGAGGCGCGCAGCCCTTGTGGGCAGCCCCTTTCACTTTTCCACTAAGGCCCAATAGGCCGATTTGCCTCCCGGGGGGGTTCCGGTAACCCTCCCGGTATTCCGGTAAAATCCTGATTTCATCCGGAACACTTCCGATGTCCAAACATAGGCTTCCAATATATCAATCTTTACGTCTCGACCATTTCGAGACTCCTCGTCATGTCCGTGATCACATCCGGGACTCCGAACAACCTTCGGTACATCAACATGCATAAACTCATAATAACTATCATCGTAACGTTAAGCGTGCGGACCCTACGGTTCGAGAACAATGTAGACATGACCGAGACATGTCTCCGGTCAATAACCAACAGCGGGACCTGGATGCCCATATTGGCTCCTACATATTCTACGAAGATCTTTATCAGTCAGACCGCATAACAACATACGTTGTTCCCTTTGTCATCGGTATGTTACTTGCCCGAGATTCGATCGTCGGTATCCAATACCTAGTTCAATCTCGTTACTGGCAAGTCTCTTTACTCGTTCCGTAATACATCATCTCATAACTAACATCTTAGTTATTATGCTTGCAAGGCTTATGTGATGTGTATTATCGAGAGGGCCCAGAGATACCTCTCCGACAATCGGAGTGATAAACCCTAATCTCGGAATACGCTAACCCAACATCTACCATTGGAGACACCTGTAGTACTCCTTTATAATCACCCAGTTACGTTGTGACGTTTGGTAGTACCCAAAGTGTTCCTCCGGTAAACGGGAGTTGCATAATCTCATAGTTATAGGAACATGTATAGGTCATGAAGAAAGCAATAGCAACATACTAAACGATCGGGTGCTAAGCTAATGGAATGGGTCATGTCAATCAGATCATTCAACTAATGATGTGACCTCGTTAATCAAATAAAAACTCTTTGTTCATGGTTAGGAAACATAACCATCTTTGATTAACGAGCTAGTCAAGTAGAGGCATACTAGTGACACTCTGTTTGTCTATGTATTCACACATGTATTATGTTTCCGGTTAATACAATTCTAGCATGAATAATAAACATTTATCATGATATAAGGAAATAAATAATAACTTTATTATTGCCTCTAGGGCATATTTCCTTCAGTCTCCCACTTGCACTAGAGTCAATAATCTAGATTACATAGTAATGATTCTAACACCCATGGAGCCTTGGTGCTGATCATGTTTTGCTCGTGGAAGAGGCTTAGTCAACGGGTCTGCAACATTCAGATCCGTATGTATCTTGCAAATCTCTATGTCTCCCACCTGGACTAAATCCCGGATGGAGTTCAAGCGTCTCTTGATGTGTTTGGTCCTTTTGTGAAATCTGGATTCCTTTGCCAAAGCAATTGCACCAGTATTGTCACAAAAGATTTTCATTGGACCCGATGCACTAGGTATGACACCTAGATCGGATATGAACTCCTTCATCCAGACTCCTTCGTTCGCTGCTTCCGAAGCAGCTATGTACTCCGCTTCACATGTAGATCCCTCTACGACGCTTTGTTTAGAACTGCACCAACTGACAGCTCCACCGTTTAAAGTAAACACGTATCCGGTTTGCGATTTAGAATCGTCCGGATCAGTGTCAAAGCTTGCATCAACGTAACCTCTTACGGTGAGCTCTTTGTCACCTCCATATACGAGAAACATATCCTTAGTCCTTTTCAGGTATTTTAGGATGTTCTTGACCGCTGTCCAGTGATCCACTCCTGGATTACTTTGGTACCTCCCTGCTAAACTTATAGCAAGGCACACATCAAGTCTGGTACACAGCATTGCATACATGATAGAGCCTATGGCTGAAGCATAGGGAACATCTTTCATTTTCTCTCTATCTTCTGCAGTGGTCGGGCATTGAGTCTGACTCAACTTCACACCTTGTAACACAGGCAAGAACCCTTTCTTTGCTTGATCCATTTTGAACTTCTTCAAAATCTTGTCAAGGTATGTGCTTTGTGAAAGTCCAATTAAGCGTCTTGATCTATCTCTATAGATCTTTATGCCTAATATGTAAGCAGCTTCCCCGAGGTCTTTCATCGAAAAACTTTTATTCAAGTATCCCTTTATGCTATCCAGAAATTCTATATCATTTCCAATCAGCAATATGTCATCCACATATAATATCAGAAATGCTACAGAGCTCCCACTCACTTTCTTGTAAATACAGGCTTCTCCAAAAGTCTGTATAAAGCCAAATGCTTTGATCACACTATCAAAGCGTTTATTCCAACTCCGAGATGCTTGCACCAGTCCATAAATGGATCGCTGGAGTTTGCACACTTTGTTAGCTCCATTTGGATCGACAAAACCTTCTGGTTGCATCATATACAACTCTTCTTCCAGAAATCCATTCAGGAATGCAGTTTTGACATCCATCTGCCATATTTCATAATCATAAAATGCGGCAATTGCTAACATGATTCTGACGGACTTAAGAATCGCTACGGGTGAGAAGGACTCATCGTAGTCAACCCCTTGAACTTGTCGAAAACCTTTTGCGACAAGTCGAGCTTTATAGACAGTAATATTACCGTCAGCGTCAGTCTTTTTGTTGAAGATCCATTTATTCTCAATTGCTTGCCGATCATCGGGCAGGTCAACCAAAGTCCATACTTTGTTCTCATACATGGATCCCATCTCAGATTTCATGGCCTCAAGCCACTTTGCGGAATCTGGGCTCACCATCGCTTCTTCATAGTTCGTAGGTTCATCATGATCTAGTAGCATGACTTCCAGAACTGGATTACCGTACCACTCTGGTGCGGATCTCACTCTGGTTGATCTACATGGTTCAGTAGTATCTTGTACTGAAGTTTCATGATCATCATCATTAGCTTCCTCACTAATTGGTATAGGTGTCGCAGAAACAGTTTTCTCTGATGTACTATTTTCCAATAAGGGAGCAGGTACAGTTACCTCGTCAAGTTCTACTTTCCTCCCACTCACTTCTTTCGAGAGAAACTCCTTCTCTAGAAATGATCCATTCTTAGCAACGAATGTCTTGCCTTCGGATCTGTGATAGAAGGTATACCCAACAGTTTCCTTTCGGTATCCTATGAAGACACATTTCTCCGCTTTGGGTTCGAGCTTATCAGGTTGAAGCTTTTTCACATAAGCATTGCAGCCCCAAACTTTAAGAAACGACAACTTTGGTTTCTTGCCAAACCATAGTTCATAAGGTGTCGTCTCAACGGATTTTGATGGTGCCCTATTTAACGTGAATGCGGCCATCTCTAAAGCATAACCCCAAAACGATAGCGGTAAATCAGTAAGAGACATCATAGATCGCACCATATCTAGTAAAGTACGATTATGACGTTCGGACACACCATTACGCTGTGGTGTTCCGGGTGGCGTGAGTTGCGAAACTATTCCACAATTTTTCAAATGTACACCAAACTCGTAACTCAAATATTCTCCTTCACGATCAGATCGTAGAAACTTTATATTCTTGTTACGATGATTTTCAACTTCACTCTGAAATTCCTTGAACTTTTCAAATGTTTCAGACTTATGTTTCATTAAGTAGATATACCCATATCTGCTTAAATCATCTGTGAAGGTGAGAAAATAACGATATCCGCCACGAGCCTCAATATTCATCGGACCACATACATCGGTATGTATGATTTCCAATAAATCTGTTGCTCTCTCCATAGTACCGGAGAATGGTGTTTTGGTCATCTTGCCTATGAGGCACGGTTCGCAAGTACCAAGTGATTCAAAATCAAGTGGTTCCAAAAGTCCATCAGTATGGAGTTTCTTCATGCGCTTTACACCGATATGACCTAAACGGCAGTGCCACAAATAAGTTGCACTATCATTATCAACTCTGCATCTTTTGGCTTCTACATTATGAATATGTGTATCACTACTATCGAGATTCAACAAGAATAGACCACTCTTCAAAGGTGCATGACCATAAAAGATATTACTCATATAAATAGAACAACCATTATTCTCTGATTTAAATGAATAACCGTCTCGCATTAAACAAGATCCAGATATAATGTTCATGCTCAACGCTGGCACCAAATAACAATTATTTAGGTCTAATATTAATCCCGAAGGTAGATGTAGAGGTAGCGTGCCGACCGCGATCACATCGACTTTGGAACCGTTTCCCACGCGCATCGTCACCTCGTCCTTTGCTAGCGTCCGCTTATTCCGTAGTCCCTGTTTCGAGTTGCAAATATTAGCAACAGAACCAGTATCAAATACCCAGGTGCTACTGCGAGCTCTAGTAAGGCACACATCAATAACATGTATATCACATATACCTTTGTTCACCTTGCCATCCTTCTTATCCGCCAAATACTTGGGGCAGTTCCGCTTCCAGTGACCAGTCTGCTTGCAGTAGAAGCACTCAGTTTCAGGCTTAGGTCCAGACTTGGGTTTCTTCTCCTGAGCAGCAACTTGCTTGCTGTTCTTCTTGAAGTTCCCCTTCTTCTTCCCCTTTGCCCTTTTTCTTGAAACTAGTGGTTTTGTTAACCATCAACACTTGATTCTCCTTCTTGATTTCTACCTCTGCAGCTTTCAGCATTGCGAAGAGCTCGGGAATAGTCTTGTTCATCCCTTGCATATTATAGTTCATCACGAAGCTCTTGTAGCTTGGTGGCAGTGATTGGAGAATTCTGTCAATGACGCAATCATCTGGAAGATTAACTCCCATCTGAATCAAGTGATTATTATACCCAGACATTTTGAGTATATGCTCACTGACAGAACTGTTCTCCTCCATCTTGCAGCTATAGAACTTATTGGAGACTTCATATCTCTCAATTCGGGCATTTGCTTGAAATATTAACTTCAACTCCTGGAACATCTCATATGCTCAAGGACGTTCAAAACGTCGTTGAAGTCCCGATTCTAAGCCGTAAAGCATGGCACACTGAACTATCGAGTAGTCATCAGCTTTGCTCTGCCAGACGTTCATAACATCTGGTGTTGCTCCAGCAGCAGGCCTGGCACCTAGCGGTGCTTCCAGGACGTAATTCTTCTGTGCAGCAATGAGGATAATCCTCAGGTTACGGACCCAGTCCGTGTAATTGCTACCATCATCTTTCAACTTTTCTTTCTCAAGGAACGCATTAAAATTCAACGGAACAACAGCACGAGCCATCTATCTACAATCAACATAAACAAGCAAGATACTATCAGGTACTAAGTTCATGATAAGTTTTAGTTCAGTTAATCAAATTACTTAGGAACTCCCACTTAGATAGACATCCCTCTAATCCTCTAAGTGATCACATGATCCAAATCAACTAAACCATAACCGATCATCACGTGAGATGGAGTAGTTTGCAATGGTGAACATCGTTATGTTGATCATATCTACTATATGATTCACGCTCGAACTTTCGGTCTCTGTGTTCCGAGGCCATATCTGCATATGCTAGGCTCGTCAAGTTTAACCTGAGTATTCTGCGTGTGCAAAACTGGCTTGCACCCGTTGTAGATGGACGTAGAGCTTATCACACCCGATCATCACGTGGTGTCTGGGCACGACGAACTTTGTTAACGGTGCATACTCAGGGAGAACACTTCTTGATAATTTAGTGAGAGATCATCTTATAATGCTACCGTCAATCAAAGCAAGATAAGATGCATAAAAGGATAAACATCACATGCAATCAATATAAGTGATATGATATGGCCATCATCATCTTGTGCTTGTGATCTCCATCTCCGAAGCACCGTCATGATCACCATCGTCACCGGCGCGACACCTTGATCTCCATCGTAGCATCGTTGTCGTCACGCCAATCTTATGCTTCTACGACTATCACTACCGCTTAGTAATAAAGTAAAGCATTACATCGCAATTGCATTGCATACAATAAAGCGACAACCATATGGCTCCTGCCAGTTGCCGATAACTTGGTTACAAAATATGATCATCTCATACAATAAAATCAGCATCATGCCTTGACCATATCACATCACAACATGCCCTGCAAAAACAAGTTAGATGTCCTCTACTTTGTTGTTGCAAGTTTTACGTGGCTGCTACGGGCTTAAGTAAGAACTCATCTCACCTATGCATCAAAACCACAACGATAGTTCGTCAAATAGACTCCGTTTTAACCTTCTCAAGGACCGGGCGTAGCCACACTTGGTTCAACTAAAGTTGGAGAGACAGTCTTCCGCAAGCCATCTATGTGCAAAGCACGTCGAGGGAACAGGTCTCGCGTAAGAGTACGCGTAAGGTTGGTCCGGATCGTCTCGTCCAACAATATCGCCGAACCAAAGTATGACAAGCTGGTAGGCAGTATGACTTGTATCGCCCACAACTCACTTGTGTTCTACTCGTGCAAATAACATCAAACCATACCTAGGCTCGGATGCCACTGTTGGGGAACGCAGTAATTTCGAAAATTTTCCTACGCACACGCAAGATCATGGTGATGCCTAGCAACGAGAGGGGAGAGTGTTGTCTGCGTACCAACGCAGACCGACTGCGGAAGCGATCACACAACGTAGAGGAAGTAGTCGTACGTCTTCTTCCCGATCCGACCGATCCAAGTACCGTTACTCCGGCACCTCCGAGTTCTTAGCACACGTTCAGCTCGATGACGATCCTCGGGCTCCGATCCAGCAAAGCGTCGAGGAAGAGTTCCGTCAGCACGACGGCGTGGTGACGATCTTGATGTACTACCGACGCAGGGCTTCGCCTAAGCTCTACAACGATATGACCGAGGTGGAATTTGGTGGCAGGGGGCACCGCACACGGCTAAGGAACGATCAACAATGATCAACTTGTGTGTCTATGGGGTGCCCCCTGCCCCCGTATATAAAGGAGCAGGGGGAGGGGTTCGGCCGGCTAGGGAGAGGGGCGCAGGAGGAGTCCTACTCCTACCGGGAGTAGGACTCCCCCCCCCCAAATCCTATTCCTAATAGGATTCTTCCAAAGGGAAGAGAGAAAGAGGGGGCCGGCCCCTTCTCCTAGTCCTAATAGGACTAGGGAAGGGGGGAGGCGCGCAGCCCTTGTGGGCAGCCCCTTTCACTTTTCCACTAAGGCCCAATAGGCCCATTTGCCTCCCGGGGGGGTTCCGGTAACCCTCCCGGTATTCCGGTAAAATCCCGATTTCATCCGGAACACTTCCGATGTCCAAACATAGGCTTCCAATATATCAATCTTTACGTCTCGACCATTTCGAGACTCCTCGTCATGTCCGTGATCACATCCGGGACTCCGAACAACCTTCGGTACATCAAAATGCATAAACTCATAATAACTGTCATCATAACGTTAAGCGTGCGGAACCTACGGTTCGAGAACAATGTAGACATGACCGAGACATGTCTCCGGTCAATAACCAATAGCGGGACCTGGATGCCCATATTGGCTCCTACATATTCTACGAAGATCTTTATCGGTCAGACCGCATAACAACATACGTTGTTCCCTTTGTCATCGGTATGTTACTTGCCCGAGATTTGATCGTCGGTATCCAATACCTAGTTCAATCTCGTTACTGGCAAGTCTCTTTACTCGTTCCGTAATACATCATCTCATAACTAACATCTTAGTTATTATGCTTGCAAGGCTTATGTGATGTGTATTACCGAGAGGGCCCAGAGATACCTCTCCGACAATCGGAGTGACAAACCCTAATCTCGAAATACGCCAACCCAACATCTACCATTGGAGACACCTGTAGTACTCCTTTATAATCACCCAGTTACGTTGTGACGTTTGGTAGTACCCAAAGTGTTCCTCCGGTAAACGGGAGTTGCTTAATCTCATAGTTATAGGAACATGTATAGGTCATGAAGAAAGCAATAGCAACATACTAAACGATCGGGTGCTAAGCTAATGGAATGGGTCATGTCAATTAGATCATTCAACTAATGATGTGACCTCGTTAATCAAATAACAACTCTTTGTTCATGGTTAGGAAACATAACCATCTTTGATTAACGAGCTAGTCAAGTAGAGGCATACTAGTGACACTCTGTTTGTCTATGTATTCACACATGTATTATGTTTCCGGTTAATACAATTCTAGCATGAATAATAAACATTTATCATGATATAAGGAAATAAATAATAACTTTATTATTGCCTCTAGGGCATATTTCCTTCAATGATGATAACTCTAGGTTCTATATTTTCTAGTCCGGCACGCAGTCTCCCCCAACTATCTTCGTCCTCGGGGGATCTGCCATCGGAGATGATGGGGAGTGGGTCGCCTCCATTAGCCTCCCTGCTCCCTATGGCGGATGATGCCGAGGTGTAGTCCCATAGGCCCTCCCCAGGACTTGAAGAGACGCGGGGGGCTATGTAACGGCGCCAGAGGGTAATACCTCGGCTGCCGGAGGGCCGAGGAGGACGGTCCTTATGTAGACTGACGACAAGGGCCTCGGTCAATCCATCCCCCAGTCGTAGACTACTCCAGAGACCAGTACGGCCCCGAAGTTTAGTGAACGACCCCCTGCGGGAGAAAAGGGAGCGGTGAACTCTTCTAATCTGGACGTGCTGAATACCATGATGGACGCTCTTCAAAGTGCAACCGTCCTGGACGAGCACCACATCCTGATGCGTGCGGTGTCTGAGAAGATTCAGTCCGCCAAGAGCGGACTGAACAAAGCCTTCTCTAGCCTGCTAGCAGGCTTCGAGGTACGCAATATAATGTTTTTTTGATGTTTTTATGAGAAGTATGCCCATATATAGATAATAGCCCCTGGGACTATTCGGTTTTCTGAAAGAAAAGCGAGCAGAGGATCGATAATCAGTTGTTAGGTGGTAACATGTTATTTTATTTGAATTACAAAACAGGCCTCTCTGTTAGTGGCGACTACCCAGTTAGCAGAGGTTTCCGAACTCAAACAGAAACTGGAGCGAGCCGATGAGGATCTAGTCCTTGTTAACACGCGGCTCGACCAAGCGCAAGGTATAAGATACATCTTGATGTATGCCTGTTTATTTCCGTGCTTTTGTGGAAGTTGAGCTTTACTGTGCATGGTTGTATAGTTGGTGCCACCGCGTTGGAGATCCTTTGGGGTGAGCTTGCTCAAGCCAAGGAGCAGGTAAGGGTAAGCCAGGCGGCTACTGACAAGGCGGTTGTGGACTTGCCGAACAGGCCGCTCGGTGCCGTTTGGAGGAACGGGTGACTAAGGTGGAGCAGAAACTCAAGGAGACTGCCGCCAAGTGTGAGTCCCTGGAAACGGAAAGCAAAGCGAAGGTGAACGAACTCACCAAGGCGCTTCAAGATGCTTTAGAAGCACGGTCCGAATCCCATGCAGTGCGCGAGGAAATCCGTCAAGCTGGTCAGATAGCGGCTGGTAAGCCTTTTCTTTTACAAGCTAAATTTGGGGACCGGAAGTATGCCTTACTTAATCGACCGTGGGGTTCTCTAGACGCATACGCGGATCTGCCGATGTGCACTACGGCCGCCGCCCAATTCTTCTAGGCCCAAGAGGGGTACGAGTCGGAGAAGCTCTTCTAGTCGCAGTTTGTGGAGCAGGAGTGTCCCCTACTACTAAATGACCAGATGGCACAATGGGAGGAGCTGCATAAGATGTCCAGCGTGGCCATGAAGGACGTCATAGTCTGGTTGTGGCCTGCTGAAGCTGTTCCAGGCAGCTACTTCGGCCTCGTGCGACGTCTCGTCGACGAGCTGCCCCGGATTGACGCTGTCAAGAGGTGGTCCTGCATGGAAGGAGCGCGTATGGCTTTCGCCCGTGTCAAGATGCACTGGGTGAAAATGAGTGCCGAAAAGGTGGCACTTGAGGGTCCTCCCAAAAGCAAGGCCCACCGCACATTGAAGCGCTATTTTGAGGACGTGCTAAAAGGTGCTCGCCTTATAGAGGGCCAATGCTCTAAGGACGCAGTGTCCGAATAAAAGTGGCCAAACTGTCCTAGGATTTATTTATAAACTAAATGTTTTGTAATATGTTCATTCCTTGATTAAAAAAATTTATCCTCCTGTGCGGCCATTTATTATATCTAAGAGTTCCCAGTCGTCGGCTTCAGCCCCCATGTAGATGCTACTGGGGCATTCGGAATTGCACATACCACACTTAACCCAACGTCTTGGTCCTTGAAGGAGGTGTTAGTGCGGCGAACCAGGCAATCAGACTATTCAGTTTTATTGCTCTCACTTAGCTATAGGAGTTTGACAATGGGTCTATTAGGTATCCCCTAGTATGTACGCGGCTACCCTGATGCAGATGCGTTACATATGTGACCGGGAAATGGTCCTTCGTGTAATACGGAAAAATCGCTAAGGATTGTAATGAATCACCGAGTGGCTGACCAGCTTTTGCCGCATCATGACAGTCAGTTTTTGGCTTTCTCAACTGAGGTGCTTAACCAGACAAACCAGAAACACAATCGCAGTAGTTCTCTAAGGGAGTCCTGGATTAGGGGGTCTCCGGACAGCTGGCCTATATCCTTTGGCCAGACTGTTGGACTATGAAGATACGAGATTGATGACTTCGTTCCGTGTCTGGATGGGACTCTCCTTGGCGTGGAAGGCAAGCTAGGCAATACGGATATGTAGATATCCTCCCTTGTAACCGACTCTGTGTAACCCTAGCCCCCTCTGGTGTCTATATAAACCGGAGGGTTTAGTCCGTAGGACAACATATAATCATACCATAGGCTGGCTTCTAGGGTTTAGCCTCTACGATCTCATGGTAGATCAACTCTTGTAATACTCATATCATCAAGAACAATCAAGCAGAACGTAGGGTATTACCTCCATCAAGAGAGACCGAACCTGGGTAAACATCGTGTCCCCTGCCTCCTGTTACCATCCGCCTTAGACGCACAGTTCGGGACCCCCTACCCGAGATCCGCCGGTTTTGACACTGACATTGGTGCTTTCATTGAGAGTTCCACTATGCCATCACCATAAGGCTCGATGGCCCCTTCAACCATCGGTAACGATGCGGTCCAGGGTGAGGTTTTTCTCCCCAGACAGATCTTCGTATTCGGCGGCTTCGCACTGCGGGCCAATTTGCTTGGCCATCTGGAGCAGATCGAGAGCTACGCCCTTGGCCATCGGGTTAGATTCGGAAACTTGAACTACAGTGCCGACATCCGCGAAGACTTGATCTTCGATGGATTCGAGCCCGTGTCAGGTGCGGTGCACAGTCACGACAAGCATGATGTATCTCTGCCGTTGGACAGTATTCGGGAGATCGCATCTGCAACTACTTTGGCCGTCAATCCGGAGCAAGTCGCGCCATCCGAGAGTGGAGAGATAGACCTCGCCATGGAGTCCGCACTCTCAGTGGCGATAGAGCCGAATACTGACTTCACCCCTCACGAGAGTCGTGTCACCGAACCACTGGATTCGTCTCCGGCAATGGACTCCGAGCCACCTGCATCTGCGCCCATCGAATCCAACTGGGCGCCGATCATGGAATTCACCTCCGCGGATATCTTTCAGCACTCTCCTTTCAGCGATGTGCTAAATTCATTAAGGTCTCTCTCCTTGTTAGGAGAACCTTGGCCGAGCTATGTATGGCTAGAATGGGATGTGGATGACAAAGAAATTCACTGCCCACCCACCACCCACTTAGTAGCCACTGTCGATGATTTAACCAACATGCTCGACTTCGACTCCGAAGACATCGACGGTATGGACAATGATGCAGGAGACAAACAAGAACCACCGCCCACAGGGTGCTGGACCGCCACCTCATCATATGATATATACATGGTGGACAGCCCCAAAGAAGGCAATTGCGACGAGACAGCGGAAGATAACCCCTCCAAGAAGCAACCCAAGTGCCGACGTCAGCGGCGCCGCTCTAAGTTCCACCATAGCAAAAGTAGTGATACCAGCACAGGAGATAATAACACTCCAGATAGTGCCGAAGACAACCACAATCCCCTCCAGCACGATGTAGAGCGGGAAGATGAACAAGCTAGCCCTCCAGAGCAGGCGGCAGATGGAGAACCAGAAGAGGACAATTACATGCCCCTCTCCGAAGACGAGGTGAGCCTCGGGGACGAAGAATTTATCGTACCCGAGGATCCCATCGTGTAGGAGCGCTTCAAGCGCTAGCTTATGGCCGTAGCAAATAGCCTGAAGAAAAAGCAACAACAGCTTCAAGCTGATCAAGACTTGCTAGCAGACGGATGGACCAAAGTCCTTGCGGCCGAGGAATACGAACTCGAGCGCCCCTCCAAGAGTTACCCAAAACGCAGGTTGCTACCTCACCTCGAGAAGGAAGCATTGAAACCTCCATCACCAGTGTACAATGCGTCTGACCGGCCACCGCGTGGCCGAGCTAGAGAGGAGTTTCAGCCTGAAGTTCAGCATGCACCCCACCGCCACTCAATGAAAACTAACAAGGCCCGGGGCAACACACGGGACCTGCGAGACGTATTGGACAGTAGGGCAAAACTTGCAAGGTCAATCTACGGGTCACGGGCACGCGCGCCAACACGGGATGATGATTGTCGCGCCGGATACACCAAAGTTAAATCCGGCTGGGCCGAATACAGTAGACAAGACTCATATGAACTACGTCATGATATAGCCCGGCACAGAGGCGCCGCACACCCCCTATGCTTCACTAATGAAGTTATGGATCACCAATTCTCGAAGGGTTTTAAACCCATAAATATTGAATCGTATGATGGTACAACAGATCCCGCTGTATGGATTGAGGATGTCCTCCTTCACATCCACATGGCTCACAGCGACGATCTACATGCCATCAAGTACCTCCCACTCAAACTCAAAGGACCAGCTCGGCATTGGCTGAATAGCTTGCCAGCAGACTCCGTCGGCAGTTGGGAGGATTTGGAAGATGCATTCATTGACAACTTCCAGGGCACTTATGTGTGACCACTGAATGCTGATGACTTGAGCCATATAACTCAGCAGCTAGGGGAATCGGGCAGGAAATTCTAGACACGGTTCCTGACCAAGAAAAACCAAATTGTCGAATGTCCGGATGCAGAGGCCCTAGCGGCATTCAAGCATAACATCCGCGACGAGTGGCTTGCCCGCCACCTCGGCCAGGAGAAGTCGAAGTCTATGGCAGCCCTCACGACACTCATGACCCGCTTTTGCCCAGGCGAGGATAGCAGGCTGGCTCGCAGCAACAAGACATCAAGGAATCCGGGCACTTTGGATACCAAAGATGCCAATGGCACACCACGTCGTAATAGAACAAAGCGCCGCAACAACGGCGATAACAACGATGATACGGCAGTCAATGCCGGATTCATAGGCTCTAGATCTGGTCAGCGGGAAAATCCATTTAAAAGAAGTACTATGGGTCCGTCCAGTTTGGATCGCATACTGGATAGCTCGTGTCAAATCCACGGCGCCCCCGACAAGCCAGCCAATCACACCAACAGAGAATGCTGGGTGTTCAAGCAGGCTGGCCGAAAACAAGGACAAGGGGCTACATAGTGATGACGAGGAGGAGCCCCGGCCGCCGAACATGGGAGGACAGAAGGGGTTCCCCCCATAAGTGAAGACGGTGAACATGATATACGCAACCCACATTCCAAGAGGGAGAAGAAGCGTGCACTGAGGGACGTCTATGCGATGGAGCCCGTCACCCCAAAGTTCAACCGATGGTCCGCTTGTCCGATCACCTTTGATCGCAAGGACCACCCCACTAGTATCCGTCATGGCGGATCCGTCGCACTGGTCCTAGACCCCATCATCGACGGATTTCACCTCACTCGAGTCCTTATGGATGGCAGCAGCAGCCTGAACTTGCTCTATCAGGGTACAATGCAAAAAATGGGTATCGATCCCTCGAGGATCAAACCCACCAAAACCACCTTTAAGGGCGTCATCCCAGGTGTAGAGGCCCATTGCACGGGCTCAATCACACTAAAAGTGGTCTTCGGATCACTGGACAACTTCCGAAGCGAGGAGTTAATCTTCGATATCATCCCGTTTCGCAGTGGCTATCACGCACTACTCAGACTAACAACATTTGCAAAATTTAATGCAGTACCACATTACGCATACCTCAAGCTCAAGATGCCAGGACCTAGGGGGGTCATAACAGTAAATGGAAACACAGAACGCTCACTCCGCATGGAACAGCACACTGTGGCCCTTGCAGCAGAAGCACAAAGCAGCCTTTTAAAGCAGCCTTTTGGCGTTACAGCCCCCGGACACCTTCAAGCAAGTCCGGAGTAAACTGCAACAGGATCGCCTGGCACGTTTAGAGCTCGCCTAGCAATTCGGCCCCCGTCCCAGTCCCAGTCAAGCAATGAAATCCGTGTCGCGCGTACATAATTACGCACTGAAAATACCATGGACATAGGCAGGGGCACGATCAAGGCACGTCCCGCAATGCAGCTCAACCGCCCTAGGGACTATATACCTTTATCATTTCTTTTCTCTTTCAGGGCCTAACTCTCTGGAAGCCCTTTCCGACAGTACGATCGCCGGACACATTACGGGAAGGAACAACCAAGGCGGCAAGAAGCTAAGATGTACATGGGAACCCCCAGGTGGTCTCTAATAATAATTGATATACCTGCTTTCTACTATCCATACGCAGCTTGCCCTTGGATAGGACATTTCGAATAGTCCTACTTTTTGCTTATTGCACTACTTGTACCAGTACGCTTCAACATATTATTTAAATAACAATGCATAGCATTAGTCTATTATTGTATTATTTATCCTTTTTCTTATATGTCTATTTACGACAATCCGCACCCGTACATTCGGGTACGGTCAGTATGCCAGGGGCTTTCGTTTACCCATAATACGGCGCAAGAAGTCCGAACACTTTCGACGGTGCGGCACCCCGAACTTATTGCACTATATGCATCAGCTCCGAATCATGTCTTGGGTCAATGTTTGGGTTTGCCTGGCTCCCATGCTTTGGTACGTTACATTCCGCTATATCGGCTAAGGTAGCGGTGGGAGAAGTACTGCGATTGTGTTCCGGTTCTTCCGGACGAGCACCTCAGTAGAGAAAGCCGAAAACTGACTGTCATGATAAGGCGAGAGACTGGTCGCTGTTCGAGAGGTCTCAAGTCCTTAAAGACTTTTTCCGCTTCGGGCGAGGAGTCGGCCTTGCCCAGCTTAGGCGTGTATAGCGCCCCAAATTCGGCCTTTCGGGTACTAGGGGCTTCGCCAAGATTTAAAGTTGTAGACTTTTATGGCTAAGTGAGAGTGATAAAGCCTTATAGTCCGATTGCCTGGTTTGTTGTGCTGAACACCTCCGTTGATGGACCCAAAATTGGGGTAAAGAGTGCCCAGGTTTATCCCAAACACCCCAGTACTAGTTACATGGGGGCAGAAGCCGACGACTGGCCAAATCTCAGACTTTATAAACGGCCGCACAGAAGGTAATATTTTTGTCACATCCCTAGTTATGGTATGGTCCTTGGCTTGCCTTGTGCATCATGTTTATATTTCAAATGAAATTGAAATGGGGAAGTTGCAAACCCTAGCACCAAAGCAATTCAAATAGGTTCAAATTAAAAGTGGAATTTCAATGAACCCAAAATGCTTTTCAAAAATGTTCATGGTCTTTGGAAAATGTTGGGAACAACAACCAGAGGTGATGCACATTTTTCCTTCTCATTTTGGATTTTTGAATCAATGCTTAAATATTTGAATTGGAGTTGTTTAAATTATGTAAATATTTTTAATAGCTCCAAAAATGTTGGGAATTGGTGAGGGCCTCTAGAATATTATATCTAGATGCCACAATTATTTTCAGCATTTATGGAAATGTTTTAACATTTCTTTTAAATGCAAAACCAATGTCAGAAATAGAAAAAAAGAAAATAGGAAGTAAGGAAACACTTACCTGACTTACCTGGCGCCCCACCACGGCCCATCCCTATTCTGGCCCAGCCCACCAGGGGCATGGGCGTCTTCCTCCTCTTGCCAGTAGGCAGAGGGGAAGCTGCGCCCGACGCCGTGCGCGCCGGCACGCAGCTGCCTGCCTGGCGCCTCCTTGTCGCCCTGGAACGCCCGGACGACGCCACGCGTTGTCCCTTACCCCTCTCACTCCCCCCCCCCCAAGCTCTCTCCTCTCCTCTGTCTCGCTCTCTTGACCACGCCCGAACGGGTCCGTCGCCGCCGTTCGCTGCCACCGTGAGCACCGTGGTCCTCTCGCCCCTTCCCCGTGTCCAAAAGCTCCGTGACGACGCACCGCTCCTCCACGCAGAAGATCCCGAACCCAGGGGCACCGTGGTGACGCCTTCGAGCTCGTCTATCACCTCGGGTGCCGCCGATCACCGCCGGCAATTCGCCGCCGTCCGTGCTTCCCCGAGCCCGCTGACCATCCCGTCGCCTCCGCTGTGAGCTTCCGCGCCGAACCCCTCTCCCCCTCTTCGCGTTTGCACTGTCTAGGCCTCAGTTCCACCTTGGCCGAGAGCTCCGCTCCGCCGTCCACGTTGCCGCCGTGGCCACAGCTGCCATAGCTCGCAACCGAGCTCACCGCCGTGCTCAGTGCCCTCCTGCGCGTCGTTTGCACCCAATCGCAGCCCCCCTAGTGCCCTGTAGCGCTGAACCCGTTGTTCCCGTAGCTCCGGTCGCCGCGGATGACCTCGCCGTGGTCGTCTCCGGCCACCCCACGGCCTCCCGCGTGTCCCACTGGATGCGCGCGAGCCTGGGCGTCGCGTAGGTGGCCTCCGCCGCCTAAATGGTCGCCGGAGGGCGAAATCCGAGGCCCTCCGCCGCGTCTGGCTCGCCGGCGTCAAGCCGCCGGTGGTTTTGACCCCCACGGCCCCGTTGACCTCTCCCTCTCTCTCAGTGACATGTGGGCCCGGCCCTGTTAAGTTTTTGGTTAAGATTAGTTTAACAACTAATTATCCCTAATTAATTAAATGGGTCACTAACGCGTGGGCGCAACCCCATTAACTAAACCAGATTAGGTTTATTTTTAGATTAGGATTAACCACAGACACTGACGTGTGGGCTCCACACATCAGGTTTGACCTGGTCAGCCGCCTTTGACCTGCTGACGTAAGCATGACATAGAGCTGACGCAATAATTGATTTCTGGAATTAATTTAAATCAGGAAATTCCAGAAAATAGTTAAAACTTCAAAAATTCATAGTAATTCAACCGTAACTCCAAATCAAATAAATTATATATGAAAAATTATCAGAAAAATGCAAGGAATCCATTTATGCCAGTTTCATGCATGAAAAACCAACTTATACCTACTGTATAAGTGAAAACGTAATAATGGCATGTTATATATCTAAATTAGGGTTTGCATATGAACCCTTGGTTCATATGGACTTCAACCAAATTGATGCTAGATGCATTAGGGCAAATCATAGCATTTTTGAATGTCATCTTCATGCATCATATTGTTGCATATGGTTGTTTATTGATTGCCGGCACCGTTCCCTCTCGATAGGTTCTACTCCGGAAGGTGTCCCGAGTACCTGTCTAAGGAGCAGTGCTTCTTCGTGGATCTATCAGGCAAGCAAACCCCATTGAGCATCCCGATAAAGTCCCACTCTCTCGCTCCTGCTCCTTTTACTGCATTAGGACAACAACGATTCAAACTGCTACTTTCTGCTGCGGTAGTTGAACCCATTCGTCTGCATGACCTGTCATTGCCACAGTAAATAGTTGAAACCCACTAGCATGAGTAGGAGTTGCTTGAGCCTTGATGTGCCTGCTCATCCATGCTTGTTTTCTTTATGCCAGCTATGCTTAGAGTTGTGTCAGGCCTGATTCATCGGGAATGAATCGGAGTGGTGAACATGTCCTACCGGTAAAGGCTAAGTGTGTGAACACGTTTTGGTAAAGGTAGCGATGAGAGGCCATGTAGGAGTACATGGTGGGTTGTCTCATTGGAACCGTCCTTAAGCACTGAGTTCTGTGTATGTTATCCAAGTCCAGTTACTACCACACATTGGGTTCCGGTTTTCCGGCCCCTCTCGGCTTATTAACCCACTTGATCTCTGTCCAGGAGTTGCAACTAGTTTCTGGCGTTTGTAGGTAGTGCTACTTGTCTACCAGGTGGTGTCCGACGGGACGGGCTTGGGACAGACTAGGCACTGTGGCACGGTGTACCAAGTGGCACCCGGGTGGTGGGCTTGGGAACCCTGCACACATCGTTTGGGGCCGTGAGCGACACCCCGGCCGGATCTCCTTGCGGATGGAACCCGAATAGGCGATAAACCTGGACGAGAGACTTGTGTGGTTAGTCAGGTCGTGGCCGACACCCTCGCCCGGCTTCCGCTTGATGGTTGCCGAGGTACATGACGTGTACGGGGCTATAAGTGGCGAGAGCGTGTGTGAAGAAGTACACCCCTGCAGGGTCATTATTATCTATTCGAATAGCCGTTTTCCTCGGATATGGAAACTTGGAGAACTTATATAGTACATAGACAATTTGAAGTGGATACTCTAAAATACGCAAGTTAAGCGTGAGTGCTATGGATGGCCTTCTCGTAGGGAGACGGGAACGGATCCATAGTGGAGTATTGATATGGTGAAGTTGTGGACTCGTGTGCGTCTTCTCACCTCAAAGAAGTTTCTGTTACCCGTAGTATAGATTAGCCATTGAGTCAAAGCTGGCTTGCTGCTGTTAAACTCCACCCCCCCCTTTGTTGATAATGATGCATATGTAGATAGTTCTGAAGTAAGACTTGCTGAGTACCTTTGTACTCACGTTTGCTTATTTATGTTTTGCAGTTGGTTACACTAGTGGCTTCGACGAGTAGCTTGTATCCCAGCTACGATCTTGTACCCTTGGGAGGGTCGTGTTAGTCAGGCTTCTTAGTCTTTTCCTTTTGTAGTTGTCTGTACTCAGACATGTAATGCTTCCGCTTGTTGCTTGTATGCCCTGAGTGATGGGTCATGTGACCCCTGTTTGTATTTATGCTATGTGGCTCGTCTGGGCCCTTATCTATATGAGTTTGAGTTATGTTGTGATGCCATGATGTACCGCACATACATGCATGATATGCGTATGTGTAATGTGTATTGCTATGTGTGGGATCCGACAATCTAGTTGTTTATCCTTCGCAGCCTTTCTTATGGGGAAATGTAGTCTAATGTTCCTTGAGCCATAGTAGTCTGCTACAGCCCGGTTCACCGGAGTCCTGCTAGCCCAGTACTACTGTTCAGGACACTTGACTGGCCGGCATGTGTTTCACTTCGTCCCTATGTCTGTCCCTTCGGGGAAATGTCACATGGTGATCTCCGGAGCCCTGCCTAGCCTGCTACAGCCCGGGATCCCCGGAGTCCTGTTAGCCCAGGGCTATAGCCCGGAATCACTCGTTGATGACCGACATGTTCGATGCGATTCATGTATGCCTGTCTCCATAGGTCCGTGCCGCTTTGGGTCCACGACTAGCCATGTCGGCCCGGGTTCTCTGTCATATGGATGCTAGCGACACTGTCATATACGTGAGCCAAAATGCGCAAACGGTCCCGGGCCAGGTAAGGTGGCACCCGTGGGAATACCGTACGTGAGGCCGCAAAGTGATATGATGTTTGACCCAGAACCTTGATATTATGATGCTGATTGATTATGCTATTCCTTTGATGAATGTTTCAAAAATCCTTTGGAGCATTTACAGCCGTTATGCTGCCGAAATTGTCCCAAGATTTCAAGACTTTCCAATGCTTTTCCATTACTTTCCGCATCCCTAGGTCGATGCTAATTCCACCCTTGTTTCTTTGGTTTCTGTGTCAGGATGTCGTCTGCTAACCGAGCTCCAGTTGCTCATAGCAAGAACCATGGAGATGGTAGGGACGAGGATCCTCCTGACCAACCTTTGGTGGCAGAGTTCTTGTTAGCATCCGAGAGGAACAAGCGTGAGACTAACCGCTTGCTGGCACAGATTGAGCAGAACACCGCACATCAGCGTAAGAAGTTGGTTTCCATCACCAACTTCATTGGTCTGAAACCACCCACCTTCCATCATTCCATTGAGCCACTCGATGCGGATGACTGGCTCCGAAGCATCACTCACAAGTTGCATTCTGTGAATGTCGTTGAAAGTGACAAGGTCACCTATGCTACTTATCACTTGGAAGGACCTGCTAGTATTTGGTGGCAGAGCTTTGAAGCTATGCTTCCAGCTGGTCAGATTCCTACCTGGAGAGATTTCACCGAAGCTTTTCGTGAGCACCACATTCCTCGGGCTCTCTTTGACCGCAAGAAGGAAGAGTTCTGTAATTTTACCCAGGGTAAGCTGCCTGTTGATGCTTACAGTAGGGAGTTTGGAAACCTCGCCCGCTATGCTACAGAAGAAGTGTCCACGGACGCTAAGAAGCAGGCTAGGTTCCGGAAGGGTCTCCACCCTAAGTTGCGTCGTGATCTCCACCTGCATCATTGTGATACTTTCCAGGCTCTTGTGAACAAGGCCATTAATGCAGAGACAGCTCAACTCACTTACGAGGAGTCTCGTAAGCACAACCGTGATCTAGGTTCTTCCTCCCGCTCTGGCTCCCAGAAGCGACGGATTTGGATTCCGAACTCGGCTCTTCCACCTCGATATGCACCGAGGCCATCCTATGTGGCGCCTCACCCAACTCAGCAACATGCTCCACTTAGGTCTATTAGTGGACCACTTGCCAATGTAGGTCCACGTCCTACCTCAGGAACTTGTTTTACCTGCGGAGAACCAGGACACTATGCACGTGACTGCCCTCAGTCCAGTTATGCTCCACCCCAGTCCGAGAGGTCTGCTGGCCGTGAAAAGCCATCAGTCAAGATGATCAGTACCAAGCCAGCCTCCATTGAACGAGCATGTGTGCACCATGTCTCAGCTTCAGAAGTTCAAGATGATCCCGATGTTGTACTGGGTACACTTCTTGTCAATTGTCACCCAGCTTCAGTTCTGTTTGATACCGGAGCATCCCACTCCTTCATATCTGAAGGTTACGCTCGGATGCACGACATGTCATTTTGTGATATGCCAACTCCACTAATAATCCAGACTCCTGGTTCCAAATGGCAAACTCCAAGGTAAGCCATGGTAATGAAATCCTTGTTGATAGACTGGTTTTCCTTGTCTCTTTGATATCTCTCAAGTCCTCAGATATTAACATCATCTTGGGTATGGACTGGATGACAGCTCATCATGCCAAGATCGATTGTTACACCAGATCTGTTCAACTTACACACCCATCTGGCAAAATAGTCACTGTCTCCACTAGAGTTGCAAGACGTCAACTCTATTCTCTTAATGCCAGCCCTCTTCCAGACCTTGAAGATATTCCGGTAGTCCGTGACTTCCCGGATGTCTTTCCGGAAGAACTGCCAGGTATCCCACCTGACAGAGATGTAGAGTTTGTCATAGAACTTATCCCAGGAACTGTTCCAATCTCTAGAAGACCATACAAGATGGCACCTTTGGAGCTAGCCGAGCTTAAGCAACAACTCGATGAATCCTTGCAAAAGGGTTTCATCCGTCCTAGTTCTTCTCCCTGGGCTTGCCCCGTTCTCTTCGTCAAGAAGAAGGATGGTACGGACCGGATGGTTGTAGATTATCGTCCCGTTAATTTGGTCACGATAAAGAACAAGTATCCGCTCCCCAGGATCAACGACCTGTATGATCAGCTCGCTGGATCCTCAGTCTTTTCCAAGATGGATTTGAGGTTAGGCTACCACCAAATCAAGATCAGAAACGGGGACATCCCCAAAACGGCCTTTGTCACTCGTTATGGTCAATACGAGTACACCGTGATGTCCTTCGGCCTAACCAATGCTCCAGCTACTTTCTCCCGCTTGATGAACTCGGTCTTTATGGAGTACTTAGATAAGTTCGTCGTGGTTTATCTCGATGATATTCTTATTTACTCGAAGAACGAGGAAGAGCATGCCGAACATCTTAGGCTTGTGTTAGAAAAACTCAGAGAGCATCGCCTTTATGCCAAGTTCTCCAAGTGTGAATTTTGGTTGCCAGAAGTAACATATTTAGGCCACGTGATCTCCGGTAAGGGCATTGCTGTAAATCCCGAGAGAGTCAAAGCCGTTCTCGATTGGACTCCACCCGAAACAGTCAAACAAGTTAGGAGTTTCCTCGGTCTAGCCAGTTATTGTCGCCGCTTCGTTGAAAACTTCTCCAAAGTGGCCAAACCTCTCACGGAGCTTCTCAAGAAAGATAAAAAGTTTGAGTGGACCCCACAGTGTGAGCACAGTTTTCAGGAACTGAAAAGACGCCTGACTTCTGCGCCCATACTCGTGCCACCGGATTTCACTAAAGACTTTGTTATCTATTGCGATGCTTCGCGTCAAGGACTAGGTTGCATTCTTATGCAGGATCGTCATGTGATTGCCTATGCATCTCGACAGTTGCATCCACATGAGGAAAATTATCCTACACATGATCTGGAGCTTGCAGCCGTAGTCTATGCACTTAAGACCTGGCGGCATTACCTTCTTGGTAACCGTTGCGAAATCTACACCGACCATCAGAGTCTCAAGTATATCTTCACCCAACCGGATCTGAATCTCAGACAGAGACGTTGGTTGGAGTTGATCTCGGATTACGACTTAGGAATCACCTACACCCCAGGCAAAGCCAATGTCATGGCTGATGCTTTAAGTCGTAAATCCTATTGCAACAACCTCATGTTGCAACATTGTCAACCGCCCCTCCATGAGGAATTCTGTAAGCTTAACCTTCACATAGCTCCTCATGGTTTCCTTTCTACCTTGGTGGCGAAACCTACCCTTACGGATCAGATCGTAGAGGCTCAGAAGCATGATACGGGAATCTCCCGGATCAAGAAGAACATTTCCAAGGGAGTTGCTGGTTGTTTCTCCATGGATGAACGAGGTGTTGTGTACTTTGGTAACCATTTGGTGGTTCCCAAATGTCAACAGATGCAGCAACTGATCCTTAAGGAGGCCCATGAATCCCCTCTCACGATTCATCCCGGTAGTACAAAGATGTATTAGGACCTACGCCAGAGGTTCTGGTGGACTAGGATGAAGAGAGAAATCGCTCAGTATATTGCCAACTGTGATGTTTGTCGTCCCGTTAAGGCAGAGCATCAAAGACCTGCTGGCACCCTTCAACCTTTAGCTATTCCCGAGTGGAAATGGGACAAAGTTGGTATGGACTTCATCACCGGCTTTCCTAGGACCAAGAAAGGAAATAATGCTATCTTCGTAGTCATTGATCGTCTTTCCAAAGTGGCTCACTTCCTACCTGTTCGAGAGACTATCACTGCTAGTCAGCTCGCTGACTTATATATCTCCCGAATAGTGTCACTCCATGGTGTTCCACTAGAGATCAATTCAGACCGTGGCAGTCTTTTCACCTCTCATTTCTGGGAAAGTTTCCAAACTGCCATGGGCACCCATCTTTCTTTCAGTACCGCTTTCCACCCTCAATCAAGTGGTCAGGTGGAAAGGGTCAATCAAATTCTCGAAGACATGCTTAGAGCTTGCGTTATCTCATTCGGTATGGATTGGGAGAAATGTCTTCCCTTTGCCGAGTTTGCTTATAACAATAGCTACCAATCCAGTCTTAAGAAAGCACCCTTCGAGATCCTGTATGGACGAAGATGTCGAACACCTTTGAACTGGTCAGAAACCGGCGAAAGACAATTCTTTGGACCAGATATGATCCAGGAGGCCGAAGAGCAAGTTCGCATCATTCGTGAGAATTTGAAAACAGCCCAATCTCGTCAAAAGAGCCAGTATGACCGTCGTCATAAGGAAGTGGCTTATGAAATTGGCGACAAGGCTTATCTTCGGGTTACCCCTTTGAAGGGTACCCATCGTTTCGGTATCAAGGGCAAGTTGGCTCCTTGTTACATCGGTCCTTTTCGCATTCTCGCTAAACAAGGAGAGGTTGCCTACCAGTTGGAACTACCCCCACATCTTTCTCGAGTTCATCATGTTTTCCACGTCTCTCAACTCAGGCGTTGCTTCTCGGATCCCATCCGCGGAGTGGACCACGAAACGCTTGATCTCCAAGATAACCTCACTTATCGAGAGTACCCCATTCACATTCTGGATCAAGCAGAGCGTGTCACTCGACGTCATAACATCAAGTTTCTCAAGGTTCAGTGGTCTCATCATTCCGAGAGAGAAGCTACTTGGGAGCGAGAAGATCGTCTTCGACTTGAGTAGCCCGCTTTCTTTCCGCCAACTCCTGAATCTCGGGACGAGATTTCTTCGAGTGGGGGCGAGTTGTCACATCCCTAGTTATGGTATGGTCCTTGGCTTGCCTTGTGCATCATGTTTATATTTCAAATGAAATTGAAATGGGGAAGTTGCAAACCCTAGCACCAAAGCAATTCAAATAGGTTCAAATTAAAAGTGGAATTTCAATGAACCCAAAATGCTTTTCAAAAATGTTCATGGTCTTTGGAAAATGTTGGGAACAACAACCAGAGGTGATGCACATTTTTCCTTCTCATTTTGGATTTTTGAATCAATGCTTAAATATTTGAATTGGAGCTGTTTAAATTATATAAATATTTTTAATAGCTCCAAAAATGTTGGGAATTGGTGAGGGCCTCTAGAATATTATATCTAGATGCCACAATTATTTTCAGCATTTATGGAAATGTTTTAACATTTCTTTTAAATGCAAAACAAATGTCAGAAATAGAAAAAAAGAAAATAGGAAGTAAGGAAACACTTACCTGACTTACCTGGCACCCCACCATGGCCCATCCCTGTTCTGGCCCAGCCCACCAGGGGCATGGGCGTCTTCCTCCTCTTGCCAGTAGGCAGAGGGGAAGCTGCGCCCGACGCCGTGCGCGCCGGCACGCAGCTGCCTGCCTGGCGCCTCCTCGTCGCCCTGGAACGCCCGGACGACGCCACGCGCTGTCCCTTACCCCTCTCACTCCCCCCCCAGCTCTCTACTCTCCTCTGTCTCGCTCTCTTGACCACGCCCGAACGGGTCCGTCGCCGCCGTTCGCTGCCACCGTGAGCACCGTGGTCCTCTTGCCCCTTCCCCGTGTCCAAAAGCTCCGTGACGACGCACCGCTCCTCCACGTAGAAGATCCCGAACCCAGGGGCACCGTGGTGACGCCTTCGAGCTCGTCTATCACCTCGGGTGCCGCCGATCATCACCGGCGATTCGCCGCCGTCCGTGCTTCCCCGAGCCCGCTGACCATCCCGTCGCCTCCGCTGTGAGCTTCCGCGCCGAACCCCTCTCCCCCTCTTCGCGTTTGCACTGTCTAGGCCTCAGTTCCACCTTGGCCGAGAGCTCCGCTCCGCCGTCCACGTCGCCGCCGTGGCCACAGCTGCCATAGCTAGCAACCGAGCTCACCGCCGTGCTCAGTGCCCTCCTGCGCGTCGTTTGCACCCAATCGCAGCCCCCCTAGTGCCCTGTAGCGCTGAACCCGTTGTTCCCGTAGCTCCGATCGCCGCGGATGACCTCGCCGTGGTCGTCTCCAGCCACCCCACGGCCTCCCGCGTGTCCCACTGGATGCGCGCGAGCCTGGGCGTCGCGTAGGTGGCCTCCGCCGCCTAAATGGTCGCCGGAGGGCGAAATCCGAGGCCCTCCGCCGCGTCTGGCTCGCCGGCGTCAAGCCGCCGGTGGTTTTGACCCCCACAGCCCCGTTGACCTCTCCCTCTCTCTCAGTGACATGTGGGCCCGGCCCTGTTAAATTTTTGGTTAAGATTAGTTTAACAACTAATTATCCCTGATTAATTAAATGGGTCACTGACGCGTGGGCCAAACCCCATTAACTAAACCAGATTAGGTTTATTTTTAGATTAGGATTAACCACAGACACTGACGTGTGGGCTCCACATGTCAGGTTTGACCTGGTCAGCCGCCTTTGACCTGCTGACGTAAGCATGACATAAAGCTGACGCAATAATTGATTTCTGGAATTAATTTAAATCGGGAAATTCCAGAAAATAGTTAAAACTTCAAAAATTCATAGTAATTCAACCGTAACTCCAAATCAAATAAATTATATATGAAAAATTATCAGAAAAATGCAAGGAATCCATTTATGCCAGTTTCATGCATGAAAAACCAACTTATACCTACTGTATAAGTGAAAACGTAATAATGGCATGTTATATATCTAAATTAGGGTTTGCATATGAACCCTTGGTTCATATGGACTTCAACCAAATTGATGCTAGATGCATTAGGGCAAATCATAGCATTTTTGAATGTCATCTTCATGCATCATATTGTTGCATATGGTTGTTTATTGATTGCCGGCACCGTTCCCTCTCGATAGGTTCTACTCCGGAAGGTGTCCCGAGTACCTGTCTGAGGAGCAGTGCTTCTTCGTGGATCTATCAGGCAAGCAAACCCCCTTGAGCACCCCGATAAAGTCCCACTCTCTCGCTCCTGCTCCTTTTAGTGCATTAGGACAACAACGATTCAAACTGCTACTTTCTGCTGCGGTAGTTGAACCCATTCCTCTGCATGACCTGTCATTGCCACAGTAAATAGTTGAAACCCACTAGCATGAGTAGGAGTTGCTTGAGCCTTGATGTGCCTGCTCATCCATGCTTGTTTTCTTTATGCCAGCTATGCTTAGAGTTGTGTCAGGTCTGATTCATCGGGAATGAATCGGAGTGGTGAACATGTCCTACCGGTAAAGGCTAAGTGTGTGAACACGTTTTGGTAAAGGTAGCGATGAGAGGCCATGTAGGAGTACATGGTGGGTTGTCTCATTGGAACCGTCCTTAAGCACTGAGTTCTGTGTATGTTATCCAAGTCCAGTTACTACCACACATTGGGTTCCGGTTATCCGGCCCCTCTCGGCTTATTAACCCACTTGATCTCTGTCCAGGAGTTGCAACTAGTTTCTGGCGTTTGTAGGTAGTGCTACTTGTCTACCAGGTGGTGTCCGACGGGACGGGCTTGGGACAGACTAGGCACTGTGGCACGGTGTACCAAGTGGCACCCGGGTGGTGGGCTTGGGAACCCTGCACACATCGTTTGGGGCCGTGAGCGACACCCCGGCCGGATCTCCTTGCGGATGGAACCCGAATAGGCGATAAACCTGGACGAGAGACTTGTGTGGTTAGTCAGGTCGTGGCCGACACCCTCGCCCGGCTTCCGCTTGAAGGTTGCCGAGGTACATGACGTGTACGGGGCTATATGTGGCGAGAGCGTGTGTGAAGAAGTACACCCCTGCAGGGTCATTATTATCTATTCGAATAGCCGTTTTCCTCGGATATGGAAACTTGGAGAACTTATATAGTACATAGACAATTTGAAGTGGATACTCTAAAATACGCAAGTTAAGCGTGAGTGCTATGGATGGCCTTCTCGTAGGGAGACGGGAACGGATCCATAGTGGAGTATTGATATGGTGAAGTTGTGGACTCGTGTGCGTCTTCTCACCTCAAAGAAGTTTCTGTTACCCGTAGTATAGATTAGCCATTGAGTCAAAGCTGGCTTGCTGCTGTTAAACTCCACCCCCCCCCCTTTGTTGATAATGATGCATATGTAGATAGTTCTGAAGTAAGACTTGCTGAGTACCTTTGTACTCACGTTTGCTTATTTATGTTTTGCAGTTGGTTACACTAGTGGCTTCGACGAGTAGCTTGTATCCCAGCTACGATCTTGTACCCTTGGGAGGGTCGTGTTAGTCAGGCTTCTTAGTCTTTTCCTTTTGTAGTTGTCTGTACTCAGACATGTAATGCTTCCGCTTGTTGCTTGTATGCTCTGAGTGATGGGTCATGTGACCCCTGTTTGTATTTATGCTATGTGGCTCGTCTGGGCCCTTATCTATATGAGTTTGAGTTATGTTGTGATGCCATGATGTACCGCACATACATGCATGATATGCGTACGTGTAACGTGTATTGCTATGTGTGGGATCCGACAATCTAGTTGTTTATCCTTCGCAGCCTTTCTTATGGGGAAATGTAGTCTAATGTTCCTTGAGCCATAGTATTCCGCTACAGCCCGGTTCACCGGAGTACTGCTAGCCCAGTACTACTGTTCAGGACACTTGACTGGCCGGCATGTGTTTCACTTCGTCCCTATGTCTGTCCCTTCGGGGAAATGTCACATGGTGATCTCCGGAGCCCTGCCTAGCCTGCTACAGCCCGGGATCCCCGGAGTCCTGTTAGCCCAGTGCTACAGTCCGGAATCACTCATTGATGACCGACATGTTCGATGCGATTCATGTATGCCTGTCTCCATAGGTCCGTGCCGCTTTGGGTCCACAACTAGCCATGTCGGCCCGGGTTCTCTGTCATATGGATGCTAGCGACACTGTCATATACGTGAGCCAAAATGCGCAAACGGTCCCGGGCCAGGTAAGGTGGCACCCGTGGGAATACCGTGCGTGAGGCCGCAAAGTGATATGACGTGTTACATGCTAGATCGGTGTGACTTGGGATCGGGGTCCCGACAATTTTAAATTAAAAAAAGTGTTGCATAGTGCAGATGAACTTGTTTCACATTACAAGATCACATGAACATGTTCATTCAAAAATTACATCCCTGGCACATTCATCCGCTACAAGGCGGGAACCCTTTAGGAAACTCTCATAACACATCTCGGGGCAGCGATGGTCCTTGCCCTTCGGCGACCCCTCCTTCACCAGCTTCATGGCGTCTAGCTTCGCCAAGTGCACCTTCGCCCGGGCAAAAGCCCTGCGCGCACCCTTGATGCAGACGGACCGCTTTATGACTTCAAGCCGTGGGCAGGCATCCAGAAGCCGCCTCACCAGACTGAAGTAGCTGCCGAACAGGGGCTCGCCGGGCCACATCCAGACTATAAGGCCCCTCATGGCCTGTTCGGCCACCTTATGAAGCTCGACCAGTTGCTTCAACTGGTCACTCAAGGGCATTGGGTGTTCGGTCCCAATATACTGAGACCAGAACAACTTTTCCGTCGACCTCCCCTCCTTAGCTCGGTAAAACCCCGTGGCATCTAGTACACTGCGTGGAAGATCTGCGAACGCTCCTGGAGAGCTCTGAACTTGGGTAAGAAAAATGAAAGTTTCCTTCACATGCTTGCTTTGCATAATGAATGCCTTACCCGCTGCTATCTTCTTCACCGCATCAATCTCCTGGAGGGCCTTGTGGGCTTCAGCCTTAGCGCTCCGGGCGCTTTCAAGCGCCTGCGCGAGCTCGGACTCTCGCGTCTTAGAGTCAAGCTCCAAGGACTCGTGTTTTTTGGCGAGAGCCTCGAGCTCTTGCTACACCTCGCCCACTCGGGCTTCTTGCTTCTCCCGCTTGATGCGCTCCTTGGCCGCTTTGTCTTCGGCCTCGGACAACGCCTTCTTTAGGGTCGCCACTTCGGTCGTGGCCCCTGGCAAATTCATGATGATCCTATTATTTTACAACATAACTTCTTTTCAAATCGTAGACAAGGTATTGCTTACCTTTGCTCTCCTCAAGCTACCTCTTGGTAAGGCCGAGCTTGTTCTCGGACCGCTCCAGGTCTTGCTTCAGTGCAGAGACCTCTGCAGTACGTGCGGCAGCGGCCAGCAGTGAAGCCTGCACATACACATAGACATATTCTGATTAGACTCCTGAGTCATCATGTGATCCTCTATTCGGCCTTTCTTCTTGAATGCTGAACAGAGCATAAGGGGCTACTATCTATGCAGTAATATTTTCCTATATTTTGATTGCTTACCTCAAAGCCTGTTAGAAGGCTGGCGCAAGCTTCGGTCAGTCCGTTTTTGGCGGACTGAACTTTCTCGATCACCGCACTCATGATAGTGTGGTGCTCTTCATCGATGGAAGCGCTGCAAAGCACTTCCAGCAAGTTGTCCGGTGCCTCTGGATGGACAGAGAACATCTTCATGGGAGGCTGGCCCCCCTTAACGGGGGATCGCCTGCCGGAGTCTAGAACCATCAAAGGTTCCGTCGCAGTGTTCGGCTGGGGGCCGAACTCGAAGCCCGTGGGAGTTTTGCTCCCTTTGTACCCAGGGGCCGGGAGGTCGCCTTGAGGCGCCCCCAGGACCACCTCCCCTCGGCTCAGTGCCTTTCGAGACAACACCTCGACGTTGTCCATAGGACGAGGGGTGGGGGCGGTCGAAAGAGAACCACTGTTCATATCCTACGAGTCCAATGAACCGCTTGACGAGGATACGTCGAGATGAGCTCGGGACAGACTGCATAATCATGTTCGGCATGCGAAGAAGTAGTGCAATAAAACATACCATGAATTACTATGGTGTTCAGATACTTACGACTTCGCCAGGGGCTTGACCCTGGGTAGCCACTCGTCGCCGCTGTAGGCGGCCGTCATGGAGCAGTCCGGAGGGAGGGTCCTTCCCTTCTTGGACCCTTCGGCCTCCCCGGTTGGGTCGGCCTTCCTTTCTTATCTCCCATGGCTAGGGGGAGAGAACTTTCATGCTCCTCCTCGTTTTCGTGGGAGGAGTGCGTGTCGGAGTCGTCGGACGATGAGTCCGATACAACCTTGCGCTGGAGACCCTTTCGGGTCCCCATGGCCTTCTTCTTGGTCTTCTTCACCGGCACCTCGTAAGGTGCCGGAGCCAGCATCTCTGTTAAGAGAGCATTCGCGGGATCTTCCGGCAGGGGGGCTGGGCAATCGAGCTGCTCCGCTGTCTTTATCCAGTCATGTTAATGGCATGGGGGCTTAGATCCCGCACATCATTTAACTAGGGCAAATAAATACCCTGTGAGATACAAAAACTTACCGGATTGGCATGGCGCTTTGCGCTGAGTCTGCGGTCCTCAGTGAGGGAAGGAGGTACCTCGGCGCCCTTGAACAGCACCCTCCAGACGTCCTTTTGTGTCATGTCATAGAGCTCTCGCAACGTCTGGTGCTGGGCCGGGTCGAACTCCCACAAATTGAATGCCCATCATTGACACGGGAGAATCCGGCGGAATAGCATGACCTGGACCATGTTGACGAGCTTGATTTTCTTGCTCATCATGTTCCTGATGTAGGTATGGAGTCTGGTCAGCTCTATCGAAGAACCCTAGGACAGGCCCTTCTCTTTCCAGGAAGTGAGCCGCGTGGGGATTCTGGATCGAAATTTGGGGGCCGCCACCCAATTGGTGTCGCGCGGCTCGGTGATGTAGAACCACCCTGATTGCCACCCCTTTATGGTCTCCACATAGGAGCCTTCAAGCCAGGTGACGTTAGGCATTTTGCCCACCATGGCGCCTCCGCACTCTGCTTGCTGGCCGACCACCACCTTCGGTTAACATTGAAGGTCTTCAGCCACAGGCCGAAGTGGGGCCTGATGTGGAGGAAGGCCTCGCACACGACGTTAAACGCCGAGATGTTGAGGATGAAATTGCGGGCCAGATCATGAAAATCCATCCCGTAGTAGAACATGAGCCCACGGACAAATGGGTGGAGGGGAAATCCCAGTCCATGAACGAAGTGGATAAGAAAAACTACCCTCTCATGGGGTTCAGGCGTAGGGATGAGCTGCCCTGCATATGGCAGCCGGTGCCCGATATCTGCAGCCAAATATCCAGCTTCCCGTAACTTTGTGATGTTCTCTTCCGTGACGGAGGAGAGCATCCACTTGCCTCCCGCCCTAGACATGCTTGGAGTGGTTTGAGAAGAAAGACGCGAACTTGGGCGTTGGAGCTTGAGTGTGTGAGAATGGGTAAGCAATGAGTAATAAGGCGTGGGTAAAAAAGGGTGAATCCATGTCCCTTTATAGGGGCGGAAGAGGCGATGCGCCTCCCCACTTGCCTGGTAAAATCGCTTATTCCCCAAGCATCGTAATTGATGGCGCGGTTGGGTTGCCCACGTCCGTATTGATGAGAATCCCGTAATAAGAGGGACACAATCTCTGCTTTGACAAGGCGTGTCAAGAAAACCGCCTCGCGATATGTGCGGTGCTGGTTGAGAAAAACGGTTCGAATAATGACCGAGCCATGACATGATGTCGTGTTGTCAAAACGTGTCAGCAGATTAGATTTGTGGAAATATTATTCTCTCTACGGTGGTGTGTGGAACTTGTTTTGCAGAGCCGGACACTATCCTTGTGTTCAAAATCTTCCATGGAGTATTCGGAGGAGGAACCCTCCTTGCAATGCCGAAGACAAAACTGCACGCCGGACTCATCGTCATTTAAGCCTGGTTCAGGGGCTACTGAGGGAGTCCTGGATTAGGGGGTCTCCGGACAGCCGGACTATATCCGTTGGCCGGACTGTTGGACTATGAAGATATGAGATTGAAGACTTCGTCCCGTGTCCAGATGGGACTCTCCTTGGCATGGAAGGCAAGCTAGGCAATACGGATATGTAGATTTCCTCCCTTGTAACCGACTCTGTGTAACCCTAGCCCCCCCCCCCCCGTGTCTATATAAACCGGAGGGTTTAGTCCGTAGGATAACATACAATCATACCATAGGCTAGCTTCTAGGGTTTAGCCTCTATGATCTCGTGGTAGATCAACTCTTGTAATACTCATATCATCAAGAACAATCAAGCAGGACGTTGGGTATTACCTCCATCAAGAGGGCCCGAACCTGGGTAAACATCGTGTCCCCTGCCTCTTGTTACCATCCGCCTTAGACACATAGTTCGGGACCCCCTACCCGAGATCCGCCGGTTTTGACACCGACATTCACACTTTACTACCCTAGCCTATCAGACAGAACGTAAGGTAGCAATCATAGGAGCCGGGCAACCCAACTATTGACCAAAGACATGATTTGGAGCCGATGCATATAATGTCGAGCTCGGGACGCCAAATTGTGTTGTAAAGCTGTTCGGACTTTTTTTTGGCAACACATATGTTGCCTTATAGAGCCCCTGGCAATTTTATGCCGAGGTGTGTACGTGGGACCACTTACCAGGCAGAATAAAAACGATACCGAATAAGAATTTTGGTTCACTGAAATCTGATTGACACGTCAAAACGTAATGTTATAGAAGGTACCATAATCACCAAGGCCATTTTACATGCCTGGGGTCTAGGGCTAAGGGAAAAGCTCTATACAGGTTCTTGAGCTAAGTTGTGGTCTTCCTGCCACACGTCTGTGCCGCTTTTCACCCAAACAAGAAAGATTTCTTTAAAGGCATGGTCTTAGGCCATGTATACGAAACCAGGCTCAGAAACAGTTCTCGTGGGTCCGAAGAATGAGTAGGTTTTGATGCACCTGTGGTAAAAAGGAAAGGATGATTAAAAAAGGGCAAGGCCGTATATAAGGTCGAACATTTGTATAGGATTGTCCGTATATTGCCTCCGCCGATGCCCAAGGTATTTTGAGTGCATAATTGTGCACGCGCGGTACGAATTCTGCTGATGTGCGTGGCGGTCAACGGAGGCTAGGCTGCTAATCTAGCCCTAAAGTTACCGGACTGTCGGTATGTAGAACTGACCGGTCCTGTGTGGGTAAGTCCGATGGCCTAATAGCCAAGGGGCTCTGCGGCTTGATAGGGCCGCTTTGTACTTCGGCCGCAATGGCCGCTGTATGCTCCTCAGTACGGAAGGAGCGCTCCATGTTTCCATTGATTGTAATGACGCCACATGGGCGGGGCATCTTGAGCTTCAAATAGGCGTAATGTGGGACTGCATTGAAGCAGGCAAAACAAGTTCGTGCGAGCACTGCATGATAGCCGCTGCGGAAGGGGACGATGTTGAAGATCAAGTCTTTGCTTTGGAAGTTGTCCGGCGAGCCGAAGACTACTTCCAGCGTGATTGAGCCCGTACAGCGGGCCTCTTTTCCAGGTATTACTCCTTTGAAGGTAGGTCTAGTGGGTTTGATTCTTGACGGATCAATACCCATTTTGTGGACAGTGTCTTGATAAAGTAGATTGAGACTAATGCTGCCATCCATGAGGACTCGCGTAAGATGGAATCCGCTGATGATTGGATCGAGGACCAAAGCTGTGAACCTCCATGACGGATACTGGTTGGGTGGTCCTTTCGATCGAAGGTGATCGAACAAGGCGACCATGGGTTAAATTTGGGGGCGACCGGCTCCATGGCGTAGACGTCCCGTAGTGCATGTTTGCGCTCCCTCCTAGGGATATGTGTGACATATATCATATTCATTGTTTTTACCTCGGGGGGAAATTGCTTTTGTCCCCTTGTGTTCGGTTGACGATGCTCTTGGCCATCGTCGTCGCTTGGCGACCCCTTTCCCTTGTGTTCGGTGTTAATCTTGCCGACTTGTTTGAAGACCCTACAATTTATGTTGGTATTACTGGCGGGTTTATCAGGGGTACCATGAATCTGGCAAGGCCGATCAAGTATTCTGTCTAGACTGGATGGGCCATCTCTATTTGCCTTGAATGGTTTTTTCTGTTGACCGGGTTTGGAGCCGCTGAATCTGGCGTTAACCGCCGTGTCTTGCATTCCTTCATTGTTTTTTCTACGCTTATGCTTGTCGTGTCGTGGCTTGCCATTGCTGTCCCTGGTTTCGGAGGTACCAGGGTCGCTGGTGCTATTGCTTCTACGAGCGAGCCAGCTATCTTCTCCCACGAAAAAATGGGTCATAAGTGCGGTGAGGGATGCCATGGACTTTGGCCTTTCTTGGCCGAGGTGTCGGGTGAGCCACTCGTCTCGGACGCTATGTTTGAAGGCTACGAGGGCCTCTGCGTCCGGAAAATCGACAATCTTGTTCTTTTTTATTAGGAACCTTGTCCAAAGCTGTCGGGCTGATTCCCCGGGTTGCTGGATTATGTGGCTAAGGTCATCAACATCTGGGGGCCGAACATAGGTACCTTGGAAGTTTTCTCTGAATGCGTCCTCTAGGTCCTCCCAGCTACCGATAGAATTTTCTGGTAGACTGTTCAGCCAGTGCCGTGCTGGTCCCTTAAGTTTGATGGGCAAGGTATTTGATGGCGTGGAGATCATCAATGTGAGCCATGTGAATATGGAGAAGAAAGTCTTCAGTCCATAATGCGGGATCTGTTGTGCCGTCGTATAATTCTATGTTCATGGGTTTGAACCCTTCAGGGAACTCGTGCTCCATCACCTCATTGGTGAAGCATAGGGGGTGTGTGGCGCCTCTATATTGAGCCATGTCATGATGTAGTTCGGATGGAGTCCGTGTGCGGTTGTCAGCCCAGGGATGGTTGTGTTTCTCGCACCAAACTTGATATCCCTTCTCTCGCACCGGAGCACTCCCCCGTGATCCGTAGATTGACCTGGTCTGACCTACCCTATTTTGCAGGTCCTGTTGTAGGTCGTATGTGTGTCTCTGAGCTATTGTTTCTCTGCTTTTACGGCGAGGTGGAGCGGGCTGGTGTTCGGCTTGAGTTATTGTTCTGCCCTGGCCACGTGGTGGTCGGTTCGGTCAGGCAGCCGCATTGCGTGCAGGCGGTATGGGCTCCAGCGCCTCGTCGTCGAATTGGGGTAGCACCTTACGCTTCGGGTGACTCTTTGTTGGGCGTTCGAGTCCGTACTCTTCGGCCACCAGGACATTAGACCATCTGTCATCGAGAAGATCTTGGTTAGCATGAAGCTGTTGCTGTTTCTTTTTTAGGCTTCTAGTCGTAGCTATTTGCCGGCGCTTGAAGCGCTCTTGTTCGAGGGGTTCCTCTAGCACGATAAAATCTTCGTCGCCGAGGCTCACGTTGTCCTCGGAGAGTGGAAGATAGTTGTTGTCCTCCGAGTCTTTGTTCCTTGCTTGCTCATTGGGATCAATTTGCCCGTCCTCCTGATCATCATGTTCGGATGTTGGTTCGATGGGGTCTTCGGCGTTCTCCGGAGTATCATTGTCTTCGGTGCCGGTATTGTTGTTCTTGCCGTTACGCGATTTAGAGCGGTGCCGCCGACGTCGACGTTTCGGCGGTATCGCAGGAGGTTCATCCTCGACTAGGCTTTTCTCATCATCGTCGTCGCTGTTTTTGGGTGTATCCACTATGTATACGTCATACGAGGAGGTGGTCGTCCAACTTCCAGTGACCGGCGGGTTTTGGGCTTGTTCCTCTCTGGCATCATTGTCCATACCGTCGATGTCTTCGAAGGCATAATCAAGCATGTCAGTTAGGTCCTCGACAGTGGCTATGAAGTGGGTGGTGGGTGGTGTCGTGGTATTCTCACGGGGGGCTTGTGAGTCGACAGATGCCACAAGGGCTTAGTGTGTGGGTAAGACTGCTGCTGATAGGACCGGGAGCGGGTATGCGAGTAACACGTGGTGGTTTACCTAGCTTCGGAGCTCTCCGGAGAGATAATACTCCTACTGCTGCATGTCTGAGTGTATCTATCTACGGTGTACATCGGGCAGTACAAAGTGCTCCTGGAGCTGTATCTGGGATCAGTGCCAAGTGCATCTGATCTGGTATATGCCTATGTGAGGCATGCTAGTGGTCGTGAGCATATGAGTGCTCATGCGTGAGTGTCCATGTGTGTATGAATGGATGGATGGATGTGGGCGTGAGCTAGCTAGCCATCTTGCTAGCTAGCATGCTTGCGTGGGAGTGAATGGCCAAGAGGCCATAGTGGTGCCCGTGGCCGTGAGCCTCCCCTGGTGCTCCTTATAAAGGGGAGCCCAGGGGACAAGGGATGGCCCATGTGACCAAATTCACTATTTGGGAGACAACGATGTGACATCTCACACCTGCTACAGTGTATCACTATTGCTCAGCAGTGTCCGGGTACAGCCGTCTTGTCCGCGGTATGGCCATCGTGTCACGGTCTTATCGGTGTCGGGTTGCACTGTAGTCGGCAGCCGACTCGTTGACGCAGTCGGCAGCCGGCTGGTTGGCGCAGTCGGCAGCCGGCTGGCTGGCGCAGTCGGACTGAGGGGCTTTTCTAGCCCGATGTCTTGAAATATCGTCTTGCCGTCCTCGGGGTACCCGTGGTCGATTACTCCGACAGTAGCCCCCAAGCCTCCGGGCAACTTGGCAAAGTTGGGCGGAGGTTTTTTGGTGAGTGTTCATGGAAATGATCATGAAAAAAGACAAAGTTAGTCCATGCAAATATATCAAATGTTTGCCTTTTATCATTGCAAGTTTTATGCGGAGGGTGCCGACTCGGTTTCGTCCGAGCCCCCTTAATCTTTTTCGTGTTCCCTCCGCTTTTTGGCTTGTACTCTTGCTTGCCGGACAGCCGCTCTGCGGTCTGTGGCTAAGAGTGGGCCGCGAAGTGGAGTGTACAGTACTCAGAGTCTAGGAGCAGATTCAAACGAGTAGATACTTGTAAAGGAAAACGGCCGGGTCACCCGAACCGTTTTTCTTCCCGGACGTTTTTCGTGTGGGTGGCCTCCAGCGTTCACCCTTGCTAGCCGGACAGCCGCTCTGCGGTCTGTGACTAAGAGTGAGCCTTTGGTACTGCGCACGCTACTAAGCCGTCTGCGGGAACTAACGTCTCAGGCCAAGCGGCCAGCCCCCGGGCCAACTCTGGCTGGCGCCGGTGCGAACAGTGATGCTACTGTAATAAAATGTGGAGACAGCCCCCGAGCATCGTTCGTGGTTATTCATGCTTGCGTGGTGAAAAAACATGCGGGCGAGGAGCTCACATTGATTTTTGTGTAGTCTCGGTCGTCGAAAACAACCGGCGCGACTCGGCGCTCGCGGAGTGCGTCGGCGCACCCGCTGGGAGTAGCCTTCGAGCCCCCGGGTGCTCGAAGGGGGGTTCCGGCCGGTCAGGCCCGACTGGCCAGGCGGCGAGGCGTCTTGCAACATCCTTTTTCTTCTTTTCTGCCGGCTGGGGGAGCCGGACAGAACTCTTCTCTTGTCTGCAATCTTCGCGGGGGCGTGCCAGCGCACCCACTGGGTGTAGCCCCCGAGATTCGGGCCGACTGCTGAGCAGTCGGGCTGGATCTCCCGGCAACTACTTTGTCTTCTTCTTCACGGGGGCGCGTCAGCGCACCCACTGGGTGTAGCCCCCGAGATTCGGACGCTTGAGGAGGTCTTGACGGCTGGGCCGGCTTGATGCAGCCGGCGTCGAAGCAGACGAGCAAACGGGTCAGGCCCCCAGCCGGCCAGGCATCGAAGTCGGCAGGCGAACTGGGCGGCCAGGTGGCTCGACTTTTCTTTTTTCTTTATTCTTTTCTCAGCCTTCTTGGGCACATTTTCTTCTTTTGCCTTCCCTTTTCTTAGCCGGCAACAACTGCCGAGCAGTGGAAACCGGCCCGGACACGCACGAAGGCGGCAGGGCCGACCGTGCTGCGGCCGACGGAGCCGGCGCGGGCTAAGCCGGCAGGCCGGGTCGCGGGCGGAGGAGCCGGCATGGGCAAAGCTAGCAGGGCGGGTCGCCGTGTTGACAAAAAGACCCGCGGCCGGGTGGCGGAAGCCGGCCATGGCGCGCGGAAGCCGGGAGCCGGCGGCTGGGTGGCGGAGCTGGCCAGGGGAGGCGGCGCCGGGTGGAGGAGTGGAGACGAGGCGTCAGTGACCCGGCGGCCGGGTGCTGCAGGAGTCGGCCGGCGGATGGGTGCAACGTTGGACACGGCTGGGAGTTGCGTGAAGGTGGCCGCTTGACGCGGGGGCGCAGACGCGCGGAGTCTGGGCCATGGGATGGCGCAACCAACGAGCGGGTGGAGCGGCTTGCGGCGAACCGAAGCTGAGGACCCGACGCACGGTCGGCCGGGGAGGAGGACCCGGCGCGTGCTGGAGTCGGTGCGGAGGACTCGGCCAACGATTATCCGGACAGGCGCGGCGACAGGGAGCCAGCGGGCGCGCGGGGGCCGCAGGCGGTGAGGAAGCAGGCGCTGGACCCGCACATGACTACGCGGCCGAGAAGGCCCGGAACGGGGGCTGGGTTGGTGCGAAGGCGGCCGAGGCGAGGTGAAGCCGGTCGAGGTAGGTCCGTGCAGGCGATCTTGGGTGTCTTGGCGGCCGAAGCAGGGGAGCCAACCCGCGTCAGGGCACACATGGATGTGTGGGGAGACGGCGCGGGACGGAGCGGGAGAGCTCCCCAGGTGCAGCCGGCACGGGCGTGCTTGCGAGAGGAGCGAACGCAGCGAGTGGGAGGCCAGAGCCGGTGGGCAGAGGAGCCACTCGGCGTTGGTGTGGCGAGGCACGCCATGGACTGAAGCAGCATCAGCATGACGAGGCGAAGATGGCGAGGAGGGTGCTTGGGGCCATGGCGTTGACCGTTGAGGTAGCCACGGCCATGGTCGTGGAGCAGCGTACGGGGCGGCCGGGGGAGCCGCAGCCCGGAGACGAGCGAGGGAGGCCGAACGCGGTGGAGGCCACCGACGCGAGCGTCTGTTGAGCATGATAGCTGCAGAGTGCAGACCAAGCCATTGTCTGGGTAGTATACATGCTATGTCCGACTTGCATTCGAGGGATTTTTGGGTAGTGTATATGCGATGTATATCATGTATCTGGGATGCGTATGACTAGTGCATGACCATAGTCTGATTTGTATCTGGGAGGTTTTCAGGCTTGTGCATGGCCAATGGCTTGACCATTATATGACTTGCATCTAGCTAGCTTATAGAGATGACATATAGAGGAGTGAAGGCGCATTCCGGCCAGAGCAAGGTGTAGCGCGGAGGGGAGCCGACGCGGGCAGCGTGTGGATGGACACGGCCGACCGAAGCGAGGCCCCGCGCGCGGTGCGCACAGACGGACGGCCGGCGTTGCGGTGGTGATGACGAAGGCGGTGAGTCCGACGACGAGGACGCGTCGTCCCGCGTGGCCGCTCCGGGTGCAGGTCAATGTCGAGCCCCCGAGCGCTACCGGAGAGATGGCGCGACGCCGCGGCAGAGGCGATGAAGAAAAAAGGGTCCCGCCCGGACAGCGAAACCAGTAGCAGCGTGGTAGCATAGTAGTAGTACCGCCCCACGGTGGGCGCCAACTGTCGTGGTATTCTCACGGGGGGCTTGTGAGTCGACAGATGCCCAAGGGCTTAGTGTGTGGGTAAGACTGCTGCTGATAGGACCGGAAGCGGGTATGCGAGTAACACGCAGTGGTTTACCTAGCTTCGGAGCTCTCCGGAGAGATAATACTCCTACTGCTGCATGTCTGAGTGTATCTATCTGGGGTGTACATCGGGCAGTACAAAGTGCTCCTGGAGCTGTATCTGGGATCAGTGCCAAGTGCATCTGATCTGGTATATGCCTATGTGAGGCATGCTAGTGGCCGTGAGCATATGAGTGCTCATGCGTGAGTGTCCATGTGTGTATGAATGGATGGATGGATGTGGGCGTGAGCTAGCTAGCCATCTTGCTAGCTAGCATGCTTGCATGGGAGTGAATGGCCAAGAGGCCATAGTGGCGCCCGTGGCCGTGAGCCTCCCCTAGTGCTCCTTATAAAGGGGAGCCCAGGGGACAAGGGATGGCCCATGTGACCAACTTCACTATTTGGGAGACAACGATGTGACATCTCACACCTGCTACAGTGTATCACTATTGCTCAGCAGTGTACGGGTACAGCCGTCTTGTCCGCGGTATGGCCATCGTGTCAGGGTCTTGTCGGTGTCGGGTTGCGCTGCAGTCGGCAGCCGGCTGGTTGGCGCAGTCGGTAGCCGGCTAGCTGGCACAGTCGGACTGAGGGGCTTTGCTAGCCCCGATGTCTTGAAATGTCGTCTTGCCGTCCTCGGGGTACCCGTGGTCGATTACTCCGACAGGTGGGAAGTAAAATTCCCTATTTCCAGCCCCTAGTTCGGGCTGGGCGTGGTTCAGAAGCGGTTCCTCTATGATGATGAGGGATCGCATTAGGTCCAAGGCCTCATTTAAGAGCGGGGTTTGGATATGGTCGGAAGTTTCTAGGCCGAGCTCGCATCACGTGGGCCTCCATGGTTCGGAAGTAGTATCCGGAGAAGAGTTCAGCCTTGCAATGATTGCCGGAGACAGTATTCTTTCGGTGTTGAGCTCTAAGGCCGCAGAGAGTCCGGCGGGCTCTAGACTCCCATCTTCAGACCTCATGAAACACTCCGGATCTAAGGCCGGAGCGGTGGTTGAGTCCGCGAACCCTTGGCAGATCAACTCTCCTCGGATATCAGCGACATAGTTCAGGTTTCCAAAACTGATCTGGTGACCAGGGGCGTAGCTGTCGATCTGCTCCAGGTGGCCAACCCAGTTGGCTCGCAGTGTGAAGCCGCCGAATACATAGATCTGGCCGGGGAGAAAAATCTCCTTTGCGACAGTATTGTTGTAGATGGTTAATGGAGCCATCAAGCATTTTGACGATAACATAGTGGAACTCTCAATGAAAGCACCAATGTCGGTGTCAAAACCGGCAGATCTCGGGTAGGGGGTCCTGAACTGTGTGTCTAAGGATTGATGGTAACAGGAGACAAGGGACACGATGTTTACCCAGGTTCGGGCCTTCTTGATGGAGGTAATACCCTACGTCCTACTTGATTGACTTTAATGAGTATATGGGTTACAAGAGTTGATCTACCACGAGATCGTAATGGCTAAACCCTAGTTGTCTAGCCTGTATGATTATGATTATCTCTATGGACTAAACCCTCCGGTTTATATAGACACCGGAGGGGGCTAGGGTTGTACAGAGTCGGTTTACAGAGAAAGGAATATTCATATCTGCACGCCAAGCTTGCCTTCCACGCAAAGGAGAGTCACATCCGTACACGAGGAAAGTCTTCTATCTTGTATCTTCACGGCCTATTAGTCCGGCCCATGTTGCATAGCCCGGACGCCCGAGTACCCTGTAGTCCAGGACTCCCTCAGCCGTGGCAAGGTGAAACTGGTATGAACTTGACTTGTTCTGTCTATGTAAATATGTTTAACCTAGTATCCAGGCTTCAGCCCATTATGATTAAACATGTTTGCAATGACAATTAGAGATTATAGTTTCTCATGACATGCATAAGTAGCCGGGAGTGGATAATGATTTATCTTGTATATCAACATAGCATTAAAATGATTGTGATGTAGTATGATGATATGGTATCCTCCTCTAAATGTTTGAGTGGCTTGACTTGGTACATGTCTATGCATGTAGTTGAATCAAAACCAACATAGCCTCTATAATATTGATGTTCATGGTGATCATATCCTACTCATGCTAGTGTCCAATTTTACTTATGCATAATGCCTGGTTATGATCGTTGTTGCTCTCTAGCTGCCGCTTCCCAATCTTAAATTGCTAGCATTCGCCTGTACTAAGTGGGAATTCTGCTTGTACATCAAAAACCTTGAACCCAAATTTATTCCAGATGGGTCACATCCCTGTGTTAGTCATGCATTAGGATTGGTTGATCATGTGCATCATGTTTAAATTTATTTTAAATTTGAAATGGGGATGACAGAACCCCCAGCACCCCCCCCCCCTGGAACAACTAGGGTTTACTAAAAACTTTTTCAATGAACCTGAAATGCCTTCTAAAAATCCCACCCTTTTTGTTTTGGGTTAAAACCTTTGACAAAAATGGTGCACATTTTTCTAGGACATCTTAAGGTCATTGGATTAATTCTTATAGTATTTGCATTTGGGCATTTAAATGCTATAAAATATTTTAAATGCTCAAATAATCATAAACTAAAATGTTTGTTGTTGGGTATATTCTAAGCAATAGCCATGATTAATTTTATGATTTTTGGAAATGCCCTGGCATTTTTAATAAAGCCCTGAAGTTACAGAAATAATAGAATAAATAAAAAAACAGAAAAATGAGAGAGAAAGGAACTTACCTGTCGCCCTGGCCTGGCCCATCTCGGCCCAGCCCACTGGCCACTGCCAGTCATCCTCCTCCTCTCGCCAGGAGGATGAGAGGCGCGTGGCCGGCGCCCGCAGCCACACGCCGGCCACCTCCTGCTTCCAACGACGCCCGGACGTCGTCTACGAGTGCCACGCACTCCCCCTCGTCCCCTCTCATTTTCCCCACTCTCCCTGTGCCCCTCTCCCCCTCTGGCTCTCTCCCCATCCCCTGCCTAGCGCAGCCGTCGCCGCCGACAAGCACCACCGCGGCCACCGCCTCTCCCTTGCTTCTCTGATTGGCCCAGAGGCTCCGCCTCGACCCCCTCTTCCTTCCATCCCGAGCCACGCCACCACGGGAGCCCCACATCGCCGCCACGAGTCGTCTTCCCTGAGCACGACCGCCGGACTCCATCGACGGATTCGCCGTCGCCAAGCCGTCTCCGAGCAAGCCGAGCCCCTCTTCGTGATCGCTGTGAGCTCCACCACCATTGCCCCCTCTCCCCGTGCTCGTCCGCGTCCTCTAACCACCATGGCCATCGAAGCCGATAGCTCTTCGCCGCCGGCCATGTCGCCACCATGGCCACGGCCGTGCAAGCTTGCACCCGAGCTCACTACTACACTCAGTACATCCCCACGAGTCGAACGCGGCCACCCCCACGTCCTGTTGTGCAACCTAGCATGTTTTCCACCGAGGCCCGAACTCCGGCCGCCGCGGACTTGCTCGCCGTCGTCGTTTCCGGCCTCCCCGAGCTCCACCTCCACCACCAAATGCCCGGCTTGTCCCCAGCTACTCATAGGACCAAACCGCAGTCGATTTGGTCGACTGTGGGCAAACCCGAGCCCCTCCGCCGCGTCGGTCGTCGCCGGCGTCAAGCCGCCGGCGAGTTGACCACTTTTTGACCATGGACTGACGCATGGGCCCAGGTTGACTTCCCCCTTGAGCCTATGACAGGTGGGACCGGCCTGTTAATTAGTTTAGGATTAGTGTTAACTAATTTTAATTAGTTTAGTCACTGACATGTGGGCCCAGGCCCCACTGACAGTTAATTAGTACTAACTTAATCCTGTTAATTAGCTGAGACACTGACAGACAGGGCCCACCAGTCAGGTTTGACTGGCGCTGGCGCCTTTGACTCGCTGACGTCACAGTGACGTAGTGCTGACGCATTTATTCTTTTTCTGGATTTATTCTTTAATAGGAAATTCCAGAAGATAGCCAAAACTTCTAAAAATCATAGAAAATCAACCATAGCTCCAAATCAAACAAATTATATATGAAAAATGATCAGAAAAATTCAATCTATCCATCTATAATGGTTTCATGCATGAAAAAACAAGTTAACCTTGCTATTTAAGAAAAATAAGATAATGCACTAATAAGGCTATGTTAAATGAACTAACATTTGAATCTTTGATTCAAATGAGTTCATTCCTTTCTGTTTTAGCTTGCATTAGGCCAAGACACATTCATTTTGCCATGTCATAGCATGCATCATATTGTTGCATATTGTCATGTGTTGATTATGTTTCGGTGTGTCTTTCGTGGTAGGTTCTACCTCCGAGGATAACCCCGAGTATCCGTCTGAAGGGCAGTACCCTACTACCACTACATCAGGCAAGCTACCCATTGATCATTCCGATACAAACCCATGTTCTCGCTTCTGCTCTTGTTTACTGCATTAAGACAATGCGATTCAAACTGCTGTGTGCTATGGTAGTTGAACCCTTATCCTGTGCATGACCTGTCATTGCCACAGTAAGTAGATGAAACCCACTAGCATGTGTAGGAGTTGATTGAGCCATGTATGTGTTTCCTACCTTGCTATGCCTGCTATGCTTAGAGTTGTCTCAGGTCTGGTTCATCTGGGTGATGGGCTAGAGTGAAATGATTATGTCAGTAATGTGAGGGATGTGTTGAACATGATTTGGTAAAGGTATCGATGAGAGGCCATGTAGGAGTACATGGTGGGTTGTTTCATTGACGCCGTCCATAAGAACTGAGATCTGTATGTGTGATTTAAGATTCAGTTACTACCATACATTGGGCCCGAAACCAATGGACCCTCTCGGCTTCTTATTCACCCTAGTACTCTGTCCAGGAGTTGCAATTAGTTTCTGGTGTTTGTAGGTTATGTGTTGGCGGTCGTGCGTAGCGCTGACCCTAGGGGTGGGCTATGTTGTGGTAGATACACCATGGCACGGTGTACCGAGTCACCCGTTTGGTGTCTCGGGAACCGTGTTCACATCGTTCGGGGCCGTATGTGGACACCTCGGGCAGACTCCCTGTGGATGGAACCTGGATAGGCGACAAACCTGGACTAGAGGCTTGAGTGTTTAGGTAGGCCGTGGCCGACACCCTCGTTGGGCCTCCGCTTGAAGGTTGCCGAGTACATGTCGTGTAAACGGCGGTAAGTGGTGAAAGCGTGTATGAAGAAGTACACCCCTGCAGGGTATAGAACTATTCGAATAGCCGCGTCCGTGGTAAAGGACTACTTGGTTGCCTATACAGTTCATAGACAAGTTAATGGATACTACTAAAAGACTCAAGATAAGTGTGAGTACCGAGGATGGCCCTCTCATAGGATGACGAGGGAGGATCCCTGGTGGAGTATTGTGTTGGTGAGTAGTGGACTCGTGTGCGAAAACTATTTTATTAGTGGTGTTTCGTAGGATAGCTTAGCCAAGAGTCAAAGCTGGCTTGCTGCAATAACTCCACCACCTTCTTGAGAACGAGCATGTATAGTAGGTTCTAACGTAAGACTTGTTGAGTACCTTTGCACTCATGTTTGCTTAATTATTGTTTTCAGACGACAACACCCGCCCCCTCCGATGGGTTCTACGTAGACCTTGATGTCGACGAGTGGCTAGCCACCCAAGTGGTGATCCTGGCCATGGAGGGGCCTATGTAGATAGACAGGCTTCGAGAAGCCTTCTTGCTTTCTAGTGTCTGTACTCAGACTATTTGCTTCCGTATGTGCTTGTATGCCTGTATGACTTGAGTGTCGGGTCATGTGACCCCTACCTGTATGAACATGTTATGTATGGCTCTCTGGAGCCTTTAAATAAAGTACTTGAGTTGTAGAGTTGTGTTGTGATGCCATGTTGTATTTGCACATATCGAGCATATTGTGTGTATGATTGAAATGCTTGGTATGTGTGGGATTCAACAATCTAGTTGTTTATCCTTGGCAGCCTTTCTTATGGGGAAATGTGGTCTAGTGCTCCTAGAGCCATAGTAGTCCGCTACAGCACGGTTCATCGGAGTCCTGCTAGCCCATCACTACTGCTCAGGACACTTGACTGGCCGGCATGTGTTTCGCCTCGTTCCTATGTCTGTCCCTTCGGGGAAATGTCACGCTGTGACATCTGGAGTCCTGCCTAGCCTGCTACATCCCGGGTTCCCCGGAGTCCTATTGGCCCAGTGCTACAGCCCGGATTCACACGCTGATGACCGACATGCTCGATATGATTCATGTATGCCTGTCTCCATAGGTCTGCGCCACTTTGGGTTCGCGACTAGCCATGTCAGCCCGGGTTCTCTGTCATATGGATGCTAGCGACATTATCATATACGTGAGCCAAAAGGCGCAAACGGTCCCGGGCCATGGTAAGGCGACACCCGTGGGATACCGTGCGTGAGTCCACAATGTGATATGAGGTGTTACTGGCTAGATCGTCGTGACTTGGAATCGGGGTCCTGACAGCGTTGGCATCAGAGCCGGACTGCCTGTTGGTTCGTTGAGCCAAACTGGTCGATGTCGAGTCTAGAAATGCTTTAGTTATATGTGGGGGAATTGATTGTGGGAGGGAACGTAAGGCTCTTTTACTCCTTTATCTTATGCCTCTGATCTGAGTCATTCTCTTCTCATTCAACATGGGCTAAGGACTAGGCTCTCTTCTTCTATCAGGTTCACGTGTTACTAATCCGTAGTAGCTTATAGGGTTGTTGTTACAAGCCTCAGTACAGTTTCTACTACTTTTAGTATGTTGCCAGTTGAATCAGAACCTTGATATGATGTTGTTGAGTGGTATTGCAAACTATTGTGGATGTCTCAATCTTTTTCTGAGCATTTACAGCTGTTATGCTATCCAATTCTCCCTAGAAATTCTAATGTCTTTGCATTGTGGTTGTGCTTTCAGATGGCCACTCGTGCTCAAAACCTAGTGGTTCGCCTGACCCGGTGCCTCGATGTGACCGGTCATACTGCTATGTTAATCCGGGTAATGATCGAGACGGGTTACCGTTGGTATCCCGAATACACTATCGAAGAGCAATTCCGACACTTCAACCAGAGCCAGTACCTCTGTACTGTCAGGATATATCCCTCTTATCCTGGAGCCACTGAGCCCCTTCACTGTTCCTATGGACTCGGGGTTACTGTTGAGATGGCTGTGCAGGATGCTGCCTATTCCATGATGACCACCATGTGAGTCCGGACTGGCCTGCTTCGGAACACCGACTTCCGTGGGATACCGTGCGTGAGGCCGCAAGGTGTTACCGGCTAGATCGTCGTGACTTGGAATCGAGGTCCTAACAAGATGAGCCGACCATACCTACCTATATACGGTATTACCCTGCCGTCCTAAGTAAATTTGCATGTGCCACCTCTAAAAACTTCTAAAAATTATCCGTTTTGTGTGCCTGGATCGTTCATGGAACGACAGGAGGTGGTCGATATCTTCCGTGCTAAGCATGTTATCCTCAGGTCAAGTGTTTATTCACTCGCCATCGCACGAGGAAATGGGCGGTAATAGGGATGCCCAATCCCAAACTAAAAAATACAAAAAGATTTCATCTCTTGAATAATCAAAAACTCCCAATGGAGTCAAAACCTTTACTTTCCGCTTGGGAACCGCCACTAGCGTGCTTAGCACGGAAGATGTTGATAACTGATGGTCGTGAAGTGAATAAGAAGGGTGCATGTCTCAAAATAATCATTTATCTCTGTTTTCAAAACTTGAGCTCTGGCACCTATGCAAATCACTGCTTCCCTCTGTGAAGGGACCTTCTATTTACTTTTATGTTGTGTCATCACCTTCTATAAACAAGCGCCAGAGACTGAGTAGAGCACATCAGTCATGATTCATGCATTGTGTATAGCTAATGTTGGGTGCATCATGATTGGATCTTTTCTACCATGAATTACAATGTTTAGTCGCTGCTTGAACTTCGGAGGTGCTCTACATTATGCTTTGCGGTCTCAGAAAGGGCTAGTGAGATACCATTATTGTCATATTATATCATGATTGTTTTGTCAACGTGTTGTTGTTTAAGATATCTTATTATTGCTCGCTAGCTGATTATGTCATTGATATGAATCATTATAATCTTTAAGAGTTATTGTTGACATGGTTAGTTATAATGTTGGCTGAAAACTTGGATGCAGTTTAAGCTTATTTATGCAAACAAGAGCACAAGGGTTCGTAAAAGTTTTTCATTTCTCACTTTTAGTTTATCAACTAAATTGCTTGAGGACAAGCAAAGGTTTAAGCTTGGGGGAGTTGATACGTCTCCAACGTATCTACTTTTTCTCACAATTTTCCTCTTGTTTTGGACTCTAATTTGCATGATTTAAATGAAACTAACCCCAGACTGACGTTGTTTTCAGCAAAACTACCATGGTGTTGTTTTTGTGCAGAAATAAAAGTTCTCGGAATGGAACGAAACTTTTTGAGCCTTTTTTATATCAATAATAAGAATTGCTAGAGCCAAGACCAACCAGAGAGGGGCCCCTCGGTGGGCACAACCCACCAGGGCGCGCCCCCTCTCTTGGCGCGCCCAGGTGGGTTATACCCACCTAGTGGCCCCGCTGATGACCCCCCTGATACTATAAAATCACATTATTCCAGAAAAAAATTAGGGAGAAAGAATTATCATGATCCAAGAGACAGAGCCGCTGCCAGGCCCTGTTCTTCCTCGGGAGGGCAGATCTCACTACAAAATAAAAGAAACATCCGTGACATTTTGGGCTGAACGAAAAAAAATTCTGTCATACATATGTTACTTCTATGACGATAATTGTGACAAAACCCGGTATCATCATAGATGTGGTGGGCTCCTACTTCTATGACAAAAAATCATGACAGAAAATGGGTTTTTCGTCATGGGCGGGCCGGAGACGCAGCTGCATGACATTCTTTGGGCCGTCCATGACGGAAAAATTTACGGTAGAAGCGAGGGCGAGGAAAATTTCGGGGAGTTCCCGGTTACGGTGGGAGGTCGGGGGCCGAGCGATGCGCGCTTCTCTTGTACACGTACGCGCGTGTGTGCTAGGCGTTGGCTCTAACTGAACCCGAGCAAGGCGTTGGGCTCTAACTGAACCCGAGCGATTGCACCGCAGGCTATGCGTTACTGAACCTGAGCGATCGATCGATGGTTGTTAACTGAACCCGATCGAGCGATTCCTTCACTACTGCTGCTAACTGAAGCCGATCGATGCTGCCTCTGGATGAACAGTGAGCGTTGCGGGGGGGGGGGGGGGTGGATGAATGGTTCCCGATGGGGTGGATGAACAGGACCCCGTGGTGTTGCCTCTAGATGAACAGGACCCCGATCGATCGAGCCGGTTAGGGCTGGATGAACAGGACCCCATGGAGGGCTGGATGAACAGGACCACCCCGTGGAGGGCAGGCTGAACAGTAGCCCGTGGAGGGGTGGTTGAACAGGAGCCCGTGGAGAGGGCTGCTTGAACAGTAGCCGGTGGAGTAGCGCACGGTGGAGGCTGGATGAACAGGAGCCCATGGATGAACAGTCGCACGTGGAGGCTGGAGGAGGTCGACGGTGGATGAACAGTAGCTCGTGGAGGCTGGAGGGGGTCGAGAGTTGTGATAAACAGTATCCCGTGGATTCCTGTTTTACGGTACGCCACACCCCTCCCGATGAACAGGACCCTCGTTTCGACCGTAGCACTCCAACACAAGTATGTTTCGTCCGTTTTGCGGTATGCCACACCCCTCCCGATCAATAGGACCCCCGTTTCGAATGTAGGAGGTCTGTTTCCTCCGTTTTGCGGTACGCCAGACCCCTCCTGATGAACATGATCCCGTTTCGAACGTGGTCGGTCGAACACAAGGCTGTTTCCTCCGTTTTGCGGTACGCCAGGCCTCGTTTCCATCGCCTGTTCCGTCAAAGCCCTCCCGATGAACACAACCACGCATTCCGTTGCCTCCCCATGAACACGACGCATTCCGTTGCCTCCCCATGAACACGACGACAACGCTGTTTCTCCATTCCGACCCAGCCATGTATATGAGCCCTGGCCGTACGTATGCACGAGTAGGCGTTCGAGACCCCGCCCGTATGTACACATACGTGGCCGTATTTTCTTTCTTGCACCCTGGCCGCCTCTACTACAACACGTGCGCGCCTCTACATCCACCAGTATATATGTACGTAGACGTTCGCGACCAGAATGACAATGCTACGTACGCTTCGACCAGGTGGGTCCGGACTGTCAGGCACTTCCTTGCGTGCGAAGATGTAGATGGTGGGTCCCAGCAGTCAAGGGGCGAAATACGGTGGCCCGTTCGGTGGGTCCCCTCCATCAGGTGGAGGAATAATTATTTTGCACGTAATAAGGAGGAACTTCCTTGCTGCGGCCGTGGACCCAGCTGTCATCCTCTCCATGTACAGTCCACGTCCGACGGAAGCCGTTCCTTGACCATTGTCGGTGTCAAAACCGGCGGATCTCGGGTAGGGGTTCCCGAACTGTGCATCTAAGGCGGATGGTAACAGGAGGCAGGGAACACGATGTTTTACCCAGGTTCGGGCCCTCTTGATGGAGGTAAAACCCTACGTCCTGCTTGATTAATATTGATGATATGGGTAGTACAAGAGTAGATCTACCACGAGATCAGAGAGGCTAAACCCTAGAAGCTAGCCTATGGTATGATTGTCTACTGTTGTTGTTGTGTCCTACAGACTAAAACTCTCATGTTTATATAGACACCGGAGAGGGTCAGGGTTACACAAGGTCGGTTACAAAGAAGGAGATATCCATATCCATACTGCCTAGCTTGCCTTCCACGCCAAGTAGAGTCCCATCTAGACACGACACGAAGTCTTCAATCTTGTATCTTCGTAGCCTAACAGTCCAGCCAAAGGATATAGTCCGGCTGTCCAGAGACCCCCTAATCCAGGACTCCCTCAACCACGTTAACCACGCCGCGCCAAGAGCACCAGGGCGGTGGATGATGGCGAGGCCTAGGAAGGGGACGATGCGGAGCCGGGGAAGACGCGACAATGGATGCCCACGCGTAGAGGAGTACGAGGGTTCACTGGTTCGCTGCGGTGTGAGGCTGCCATCGCCGCAGAATAATAGGGGGTGTGGGTGAGTAGAGGGATGGCCTGGCCAGCGGTGGGAGTAGTAGGGGCGGTGCGGCCTCCGTCGCATCGCAGCCGGCCACGGGAGGCAGGAGCATGAGGCACGACCGGCGCTGGTTTGGGCGGCTGGAGCAAGAAGACCAGAGGTTGAAGAAGCACTACGGCCATTGGATGGACATCGTACGGTCACTGGAGCTAGAATCGTGCATATTGACTAAGTTGACAAAGCCCTCCATCCCCGTCAAGTTAGTAGGCCCACAAGTCAGCCTGCCACTATATTGGTTCCCAGCTAACAGGGGGAGTATTCATTTTTTTGTGCATAATTAGGAGTCACTTCCTTGCGTGCGAAGATATAGCTGGTGGGTCCGAGCTGTCAGCGGCAGTAATGTTTTTTCGCGAAATACAGAGGCCCTTTCGGTGGGTCCCTGATGTCAGGTGGAGGAATCATTATTTTGCGCGTAATAAGGAGGCATTTCCTTGCATGCAGCCGTGGACCCAGCTGTCGGCCTCTCCACGTAAAGTCCACTTCAAATGCATGTCGGTCGTTAACCACATTGACCAGGCCGCGCCGAGAGCACCAGGGCGGTGGACGACGGCGAGGCCTAGGAAGGGAACGACACGGAGGCACGGAAGACTCGGCAGTTGTTTCCCACGCGGAGGGGAATACGACTGTACGAGGGTTTACTGGTTCGTCTGCCGTCGCCATAGAATAACAGCAGGTGTGGGTGAGTAGAGGGATGGCTAAGCCAGCGATGGGAGTACGGTGGGGCGGTGAGGCCTGCGCGGCAGCAGAGCCGGCCGTGGGGAGGAGGGAGCAGGCAGTCCCGTCGGCGCCTTTTTGAGCGGCTAGAGCAGGAAGGGCAGAGATTGAAGAAGCACGACGGCGGTTGGATGGCCATCCAACAGTCACTGCTTGTGCGTCAACCTTTTTTTAGGAAAGGCTCAAATCCGTGGAAAACAGCATACAGCCCATCTGCCATTATTTCTAATAATTTACAGCCCAGTTGCTAATTATGAAGGCTTTTTTGGAGCCATATTCTTTTTGTTAGCATTACAACCCATATTGTGGCCACGGTTAAAAAATTATACTAAATTTTGCATATTTCAGTGCGGTCCGAACTGTTTTTAATACCGAAATTTCGACTCACATTCAAACTGATTTTAAAAATAAATGTATATCAATATAAAATCCAACAAATTCTCCACGCATAAAAATTAATGTAATTTCAAATCTCGAAATGAAAAAAATATATTTGAAACTAATTGCCGGTTTGATGTGTTTTAAAAATGTACAGCCCATTTCTCATTACTGATGGGCCATTTTCTCGGCCAGCCGAATGAAAGCTCTCCTCGTCTTGAAAGATTTGCAGCCAAATAGGCCTGGCAGAGTGACTTACTTGGCAAATCGCAAAAAACTGGGTTGTGGCCGTGGACCCAGCTGTCAGCCTCTCCATGCACAATACTCTTTCGATGGAATGTCGTTGACCATGTTGACCATGCCGCGCCAAGAGCACCAAGGCGGTGGACGACGGCGAGGCCTAGGAAGGGGACGACGCGAAGCCGGGGAAGACGCGGAAGTGGATGCCCACGCGGAGAGGAGTACGAGGGTTCATGTCGGATTTTGGGTTCCGGCAGACCCTTGAGGTTCGAACACTGGGGTGTGCACGGAGATTTCGCCTTCTACCTACCTGCACCCCTCCACCTCGGTAAGATCTAAGCTATGGAAAGAACAACACAAGAGACACAGGGTTTATAATGGTTCGGGCCACCATTGTGGTGTAATACCCTACTCCAGTGTGTGATGTGGTGGATTGCCTCTTGGGCTGATGATGATGAACAATACAAGGAAGAACAGCCTCGCGAAGGTCTGTTCTTGGCTGGGGGAAGGACGAACTGCTAGGAGGAGTTCAGTCACCCTTCTCTCTCTCTGATTTCGATCCGATCCTTGATCCTCGATACTCCATCTCTCCCCTCTACTCCCTATGGGTGGTTGGTCCTATATATAGGAAATGGCCCTGGGCCTCTTCCCAAATATTGAGCGGGAAGGGCGCTAACAATTGGCCATTTTGAAGGGGAACATCTGGTACACTTATCCTGAGTAAAGTTGGTCCTCGCCTGCACAAAGCTCTGGTGGTGACGCCATCTTGGGCTCCACGATGACCTCCGTCTTGCAGTCCTCCCGGTCTTGGTCTTGTTGCACCGAAATGGCAACCTTTGCCGGATGCCTCGGTACTCCGCGGCTGCGCTTGCCCCCTTTGCACCAAAGGGGAAAGGAGGACACTGCGCGGGCTGGCGCCCGCCTAGCGCCCTTGGTCGTTATGGCTTGCGTCATGGGCACCTCATGAGGTACCCCGCCTTGATCTCTCCACCTCCTCGCGAGCCAGCCTGGCGAGGCCGTGCCTGAGGAAGCTCCGCGTCGTCCGCCCCGCGAGGCTTGGCCCCTCGCGAGGGTCTTGGGTCTGTGTTGATGAAGATGGGCCATGCTGGGCCCCCCTTTGAGCCACGCCGCAGGCTGCGGGCAGGCAAGTCTAGGGACCCCCGTTCCCAGAACGCCGACAGTAGCCCCCGGGCCCAAGGCGCGCCCGGACTTGGCCGTGCAGGGAGGCGGAAGGGCAAGAGCGAAGCGCCGCGGGCCCTATCAGCCTGCGGCCTTGGGCATCGCATGGCAGTTGATTGGACGTTTGCATCTCCACTTCCCCATGGCACCTTGGCAACTGCACGGATTGGACAAGTCCCTGCATGCAAAGCGGGTCATGATTACCTGCGATCGTGGACGTCGGCGGTTGGCCTTCGCCGACCATAATTACGGAACGGCGCGCACCCTTCTAGTTCATCCCTTCTTGCTTCTCCTTCTTCCCGGTCCTTGCTCCGTCTTGCTGCGATGGCTTCGATCCACCGGTTCTCGACGGCAGAGAAGGGAAAGGCTCCCCGAGAGGAACCAGACCCGCTCCCGCCGAAGAAACGGCTCGTCTTCCATGGCCCGGACGAGGGGGCCCATCAGGTGATGTCGAGGCCCTGGTGCGAGCGGCCACCGCCGGGGTTCCCGCTTCCTTTGTATGCCCACAACAAGGGCCCTGAAGGAGCTGATGCTGATCGCCATGGGCGGCACCGCCGTCGGCGCCGACGGGTCACGAAGGTGTGGGTCGTCCCCCCTGGGGTCCACACCGAGGGCTCCTCCCGAGAGTTCGTGTTCCACGCCGCCATGCCTCCTTAGTCTTGGATTCGCCTTCCTCCCTTCTTCGCCTCCATCATCCCGCAGGGAGAACTCCTGGAGCTTTGGCTGCAGCACGCCGGTTGCAGCACCCTCGCGACCGAGGCAGAGGTCGCGGTCGTTGCCCCGGGTGAGGTCTTCATGACTCGAGGCTGGAGCAAAGTCGCCCGGGTTTGCAGGACAAGAGGCGCCTTCTTGATCCACTTGGAGTACGACGGTGCTTCGGTGATGTTCTTCAAGGTCTTCGATGCGAACGGGCGTCGGCTAGAGTGCTGCCTCGGGAGAGGTGGCCGGGACCCTGCTGCGGCGAGGACTAGGCCCGACGACCGCTCCCTTGGCGGCTCCTCAGGCGGTGGAGGCGTCGGTGGTTCCAGCGACTCTGGCGAGCTCTTCGCGGCTCCGAAGATGAGCGACGACAGCTACGAGCCCCCGAGCCGGCGCCGCTCTTGGAGCAGGGCGGGCTCGTCAGGCCGTCGCCGCCTCTGATCTGGATGGGGTTGGCGCCGGTGCTTGACGGCCCACTATTGATGATGGCGTCTTTTGCAGGGGCGCGCGTAGTTAGCGTCATTTTAGGATCTGTTCCCTGCGAGGAATCAAAGACGCGTCCCGTGGGGGCTTGTAAGGTGCATGTGATCCTGTTTTCTTAATATAACCCTTGTCGTAGAATTGTGCGAGTTGCTCATTTCGTCTTAGCTCAGTTCTCCCTTTCGAACCTCACGAGGGCTTGGTGCTCTGCGCCAACAGGTTCCAGTCCCAAGGCGGCTTCAGCCGTCGCTGGTATGCCAGGTCGCGATGCCGTGGTCAAGGCCAGGAGGTGAGCGACCCGGAGTCCGGTAAGAGCCCCTAAGTCGCGATGGTCAGGAGGTCCCCTTTGGCGCTGAAGCAGCCGTCGTTCAGTGAGAAAGGAGAGCGGCGTCGCTAACACGGGATTGCATTAGGTGCGGGGATGGTGCCACAGTAGCTGGTGCTTCCGGGTGGTGACTTATCTCGAGAATCAGGGGTCGCTCTCTGGTGTGTCGCCGGGTCCGTGCATCACCAGGCGTGAGGTTGCTCGGCGAGGTCCTCGCGTGTCCCTCCCCTCTCGCCTTTGCTCCCCTTTCTGCTCTTCATCCTCGGGTCCCGGCCCTCGAGCGAGTCTGAGCCGTCGCTGGTATGCCAGGTCGCGATGCCGTGGTCAAGGCTAGAGGGTGAGGGCTGGAGAGCCAGTAGGAGCCCTGAATCGCGATGCTCAGGCACCCCCCCCTTTAACGTGCAAGCGGTTCGCGCGGATGAGAGTGAAGGAGACACCGCAAGGGCCTCGCCTAACGCGGCTCCTTTAGGAGATCCTGTAAACCCATCATAGAAAGAACGAGGGGTTGCCATGACAATTGACAGTCAGCCGTTGGTTGCTTCCGAGGGGCGATGAGGCACTGAAGGCTTGACGAGGTGGCGCCATGCGGGGCTGCCGCGGCCAGAGCTCAGCCATTCAGGTTTCTCGGCGTTGCAGGGATGGACCCATGCGCAAGCGTCATGCCGCTTGGGAGCAGTTCCGTCAGTTGGCGTCAGTTGAGCGGGCAACTAGGTCAAACACATTAGCCACGAAGGAGTGGATTCATTCAAATAAATGCTGGGAAGGCGGACATCACTGGATCAGGCCCGAGCGACTTGGGGATGATGCAGCCCAAGGGGCGCCCCCAACAAAGTAAGCTAATCAACATGAAATAAAAGGGATACATGCCGCAGGGACGGACCCACGTGGCCTAGGAATAATGTAGCCCTGGGGGGCACTCCCAGCTGGAAATGAAACTTGAAAGATGTCACCTGATGACGTTGAGGAAGAAGGACTGTTGGTGTAGCAGACTCGGTGGGTTGCGGAAGCCGATCCTCATGAGCCCCCAGGCCTAGGGGCCTCGGGAGGTTCCGGAGGCGCTGGTGGCTCCTCGCGGACCATCTCCATCTCCGCTAGGGCTACGGAACGCTTGGCCTCTTGTGCCTCCATGATGCCCCTCATGAGGCACTGGTACGTGGCAGCGGCGTTCGGCAAGCCGTAAGGCATGCGAACGTAGCTGTGGGGTGGACCTCCGCAGCGCCCCACTCGCGAGGGCCAGAGGCGCTCCAGAGAGGTGACTCGATTGAGCACTGGTACGTCGATGCAGACGCGCAGCCCACCATCCTTGCCTGGATGGGGAGCCACTGCTGGTAGGCGGCGGCCGCCTTTCATGACTCTTGACTCCTATAGCTCATGAATGGCCTTGCTGACGAACTCCTGAGGGTCTGGCTCTCCTTGCATTACTCCTTCTTGAGGGAAACGTGCTTCGAAACACGCCTCCATGTGGTGCCCAAGCGCCTCCCTCATGACCCTAGCCAGGTCGGTGGCCCTCCAGGGGAGAGCCCCCGAGCCCTGCCTGAGGAAGGCGCCGGGCGCGCTTTCCTATGCGATGGAAGGAGGTTCCCCCTGGGCAGGCGCGGGCCCAGAGGGGCCTGCCTCCTGAGGGCCCGGGCCAGATGATGTATTCTTCTTCTTGGGGGCGGTCTCGGGAAGCCTCCTGCTTCCGCGATCCGGGTCTTCCAGTGACGCGACCTGAAAGGCTCGTTCCAGGGAACACACCGCTTCCTTCTCTTCACAGGGCACCGTGATGACTCCGCCACTTCCTGGCATCTTGAGGATGTTGTAGCCGTGGTGAGTTACGGCCATGAACTTGGCCAGCGCTGGGTACCCAAGGATGGCGTTGTACTGCATTCACTTCGCGGGCGAACTGCTTGAAGATGCGTTGAGAGGCTGGGGCTTGAGCCCCGCCCAGGATGTAGGCGATCGCGCGCGGCTCCTGGAAGCCCCCAGCCCCCTCGTCCTGGTGGTGGTCCTCATTTCTCCTTGGCTGTGGCGGCAGCGGAGGGAGGCCTGCGTTTCCTTGCAGGCGATCCTCGCGAGGCCGATCCCTCCAGTCTCCCTCGCGAGGCGGGTCTTGCCAGCGATCCTTGCGAGGTTGATCGCGCCACCCTTGGCGCGGGCCACGGTCTTCCCAGCGTCCTGCGTTCCTTCCTCCTCCTCGACTGTAGCCCTGGTCACTGCGGTCGGGGCGACGGCCGATCCTTCCTTCTCGCACGGCTTGGAGCTCTTGACATTCGGTGGTGTTGTGGGTGTGGAGGTCATGGTACACATAGTACCGACTGCCCTTGGAAGGTTCGGGCTGATCTCTGCCCCGCTTGGTGTCTGCTTCTGCCGCGAGCACGGCAGCCCCCTTGCGCTTCACATCCTTGGCCTTGGGCTTCTTCTCTTCTGGGTCTGCGGCAGGCAGCTCGAGGAGGGAGAGACGCCCTTCCTCAGCCCTGGCGCACTTGGTTGCCAAGTTGAACAGCTCCAAGGAAGTGCACAGGTCTTCATGCATCGCCAGCTCCTCCTTCATCTTGACATCGTGCACGTCGTCGGAGAAGGCTGAGATGATGGCCTCCTCAGTCACCTTGGGAATCTTGAGGTGTGCGTTGTTGAAGTGCTGGGTGTACTTCTGCAGGGTCTCCCTGGGTTGTTGCTTGATGCGGCACATGTCGCTCACGGCGGGTGGCCGATCGCGAGTACCTTGGAAGTTGGCGATGAAGTGGGTGCGCATCTCGTCCCAGGAGGAGATCGTGCCTGGAGCCAGGTTCAGGAGCCAGGTGCGGGCCCCGTCCTTGAGCGCCATGGGAAACCAGTTCGCAATGACCTTCTCGTCTCCGTTGGCAGCTTTGATGCCCAGCTCATAGAGCTGGAGGAACTCCGCGGGGTCGGCCGTGCCGTCGTAACGAGGAGGCAGGTTTTGCTTGAACTTGCCGGGCCACGCGACACTGCGTAGCTCGGTGGTGAAGGCATGGCAGCCTGCTGTGGCCACGGGAGGCCTTGGGTGACGGAGAGCAGCGCAGGGTCTAGATGTGCGGGAGCAGGAGCATGGTCGCGACGTGGTGGAGCAGGGAGCGCCCGGGCAGCTTCTTGCGGGCAAGGGACTTCTTGGCAGCTCTGCTCTTGCCGTGCTGGCACCTGACAGAGCGGGTTCCGCCCAGGGGCCACGCGCCTTGGAGCCATGGCGCCTTCATGAGGAGGAGGCAGCCGGGGCGCCGCCGGAGCCTCGTCGCCTGCGCGGGGCGGGGTGCGGTGCAGCGGAACGGACGGTGCAGGAGAGCCCCCTGCGGCGTGGACGAGCTCGGCGACGTGGTCGAGCCATTCTTCATAGACGTCGTGGACGGGACGGTAGCGCAGGAGCTTGTTTGCCGCGATGAGTGCAGCTCGAGCCTCCATGGGTGCGTGGAGCGCGCGGGACGAAGAACCAGCTGGGGTGAGCGAGGGAGTAGCGGTGCGGCCGTCTTGCTGCACTGACGGATGCTGAGACGATGCTTGCTGCTCGTCCCCCGACGGGCCGGTGGCGGTGTTGACGGCAGGTGACGGGGAACGGCAAGGATGCCCGCCGACAGGAGTCGTCTGGGCAACGCGGGAAGCGAGAGCGGCCTGGCGGTCGGCGCGGGTCCAACGAGCGTCAGACATGGGCGCGATGGTCGTAGGAGAACGGGGTGGTGGAAGTCGAATTCCGGCGCACCCCTACCTGGTGCGCCAAATGTCGGATTTCGGGTTCCGGCAGACCCTTGAGGTTCGAACACTAGGGTGCGCGCAGGGATTTCGCCTTCTACCTACCTGCACCCCTCCGCCTCGCTAAGATCTAAGCTATGGAAAGAACAACACAAGAGACACAGGGTTTATAATGGTTCGGGCCACCGTTGTGGTGTAATACCCTACTCGAGTGTGTGGTGTGGTGGATTTCCTCTTGGGCTGATGATGATGAACAATACAAGGAAGAACAGCCTCGCGAAGGTCTGTTCTTGGCTGGGGGAAGGACGAACTGCTAGGAGGAGTTCAGTCACCCTTCTCTCTCTCTGATTTCCATCCAATCCTTGATCCTCGAAACTCCATCTCTCCCCTCTACTCCCTGTGGGTGGCTGGTCCTATTTATAGGCAATGGCCCTGGGCCTCTTCCCAAATATTGAGCGGGAAGGGCGCCAACAATTGGCCATTTTGAAGGGGAACATCTGGTACACTTATCCTAACTAAAGTTGGTCCTCGCCTGCACAAAGCTCTGGTGGTGACGCCGTCTCGGGTCCACGATGACCTCCGTCTTGCAGTCCTCCTGGTCTTGGTCTTGTTGCACCGAAATGGCAACCTTTGCCTGATACCTCGGTACTCCATGGCTGCGCTTGCCCCCTTTGCACCAAAGGGGAAAGGAGGACACTGCGCGGGCTGGCGCCCGCCTGGCGCCCTTGGTCGTCATGGCTTGCGTCACAGGCACCTCGTGAGGTACCCCGCCTTGATCTCTCCACCTCCTCGCGAGCCAGCCTGGCGAGGCCGTGCCTGAGGAAGCTCCGCGTCGTCCGCCCCGCGAGGCTTGGCCCCTCGCGAGGGTCTTGGGTCTGTGTTGATGAAGATGGGCCGTGCTGGGCCCCCCTTTGAGCCACGCCGCAGGCCGCAGGCAGGCAAGTCTAGGGACCCCCATTCCCAGAACGCCGAGAGTTCACTGGTTCGGCTGCGGTGTGAGGCTGCCGTCGCCGCAGGGCCTGGCTAGTGGTGGGAGTAGTAGGGGGCGATGAGGCCTCATCGGCAGCACAGCCGGCCACTGGAGGCAGGAGCAGGCGGTCTCCCCGGCGCTGGTTTGGGCAGCTAGTGCAAGAAGAGCAGCGATTGAAGAAGCAGCAGGACCGTTCGATTCAAATCCAACGGTTACTGCTGCTAGAATCGTTTGTTGACTAAGTTGACAAGCCCTGCGTACGCGTCGATTTAGTAGGCCCATAGGTCAGCCTCCCAACCGGTGCGCCCCAGATGTTAGTGGGAGGAATCATTTTTTCACGTAATAAGGAGGTAGTTGATTGCGTGTGGCCAGGCCAGCGGAGGGAGTAGGGTGGGCCGGGGAAGCCTGCGCGGCATCACAGCGGGCCACAAGAGGAGGGAGCAGGTAGTCCCGCCCGCGCTAGTTTAGGCGGCTGGAGTAGGAAGCACGTCGGTCATTGGATGGACATCCAACACTAACTGCTGCTAGAATCGTGTGTTCACTGACAAAGCCTTGTGTAAACAAGTCAGCCTCAAAATCTGTGGCGTGTACAGCCCATTTGCTATTATTTTTATAATGTTTACTCGTTTTCTAATTCATATGGAATTTATTGCAGCCCGTTTTCCATTTTTAGAATTGCTGGCCATTTTCTGGTCAGTACCAGGGTCAAAAAATTAACTAAATATGTGGGAAATTTTGAAAATTCGCAAATTTTTGTTGGGGAACAAAATATTCTTAATCCAAAAATTAATAGCCATACTAAAACAAATTTAAAAATAAATTAGTACTATGTCTTGTTAAATCCAATGAAATACGTATAAGATATCAGTGAAGAACAAAAACAAAAAAAGAAACTTATATCCCATTTGCTATAATTTTTTTGGAATTTTCAACCCCTTTTGATATTACTTTTAATAGACATTGACCATACTCTTAAGCCAGGCCGGAATGCATCCCTCCTCGTCTTGAAAGATTTTCATCCCAGCAATTCGGAGAAAACAAATAGGCATATCTTAGGTATTCTTCAAAAAGAAATACTGGGCTACCTATTTTCCAAAAGAACTGGTGCATGAGCATTTAGCTTTATTTATTTATTTATTTATTTATTTATGTTTAGGGGACCATGAGCATGTACCTAGGCTGGATTCATGTGAGAGCCTCCCTTCCAGTTAATTATGGGCTTCTCTATTGGGCCTTCATCAATGGGCTGCATGTTATCAATAAGTGGAAAATGTGTTCTGAGTTTCAAAAAAATGTGTTCCGTACGATAAATAGTATGCGCTACATACGGTATGGGGCACTAAAGGATCGAACCGTGCAACGACTTCCAAAACATTGTGTTTGTCGTTCTAACAACACATTTATTCAACCAACAGACGAAATATACTACTGATTGTACATTGAAAACAGTAGCAGCAGCAACCAGGGCTGGGGGTGCAACAGAAGCAGTAAGTAGGCCAGAAGAGTGAAGACGCAACTCTCTCTTCCAAACCAAACATCAGCCATCATTACAAAAGGGCTACCAAAAAGAACAAGTGTATGCATCAAACTAAATAAAGATCCTACTACACCAAGTGTACGCATCTAACTAACTGGCTCAGTTAGACGTTACTATTTATTTTTTTCAAAACGGAGGCAAAAGAATTACCTCGTCGATTAATTAAGAAGAAGAGAATTGCCCGGTTAATCTATGAAAAACCAGGCTAAAACCGAAGACGTTACTTCTTATTAAGCTGCAGTGGAGCCGCAGATGGAGAGGAGTGGGAAACTTCACTGGTTCGGGTGCGCGGCAGCACAGCCGCGGTGCCGCCCACGGGAGACAGGAGCAAGAACAGAGGTTGAAGAAGGAGCACGGCTGTTGGATTAACATCCAACGGTCCATCTGCTAGAATCATTTGTTGATTAAGTTGACAAAGCCGTGCGTACACGTCCGCATAGTAGGCCCACAAGTCAGTCACCAAATCTTATGGGTCCCAGCTGTCAATGGGATGAATAATTTTTTTCGTAAAACAAGGAGGCACTTCCTTCCGTGTGAAGATACAGTCGGTGGGTCCCAGCTGTCAGGTGGAGGAAACATTTTTTTCAGCTTAATAAGGAGCAACTTTCCTTGCGTGCGACCATGGACCTCGTGGGTCCCAGCCGTCAGGCTCTCCACGTAAAGTCCTCTTCCGATGACTCTCATTTGTTGACCACGCCGCACCAAACTCAGCGAGGCGGTGGACGACGGCGAGGCCCCGGACGGGAATGACTCGGAGATGGGAAAACACGGCAGTGGAGTCGTAGATTGAGAGGAGGAGAAGGGTTATAACTGGTTCTGTTGCGGCACGGGGCTGTAGTCTGTGGAGAATAACAGGAGGTGTCGAGGGGTGGAGGGATAGCCTGGCCGGCGGTGGGGTAGCGCTTCGCAGCGATGCATGCTAAGCAGAGCCGCTAGCCGCTGGAGGCCGGACCAGGCGGTCCCGGCGACGCTGGAGAAAGAAGACGAGAGATTGAAGGTGCATGCCGGCCGTTGTATATAAATCCAATGGCTGTGGATGACACAATCATTTGTTGACCAAGTTGACAACGCCCTGCATAGGCTTCGACCTATTGGCCCACATGTCAGCCTGCAAAAATGTGGCATATATTTAACCCGTGTTTTCTAGAATGTACAGTCCATTTGCTGGGCTGGGTGAACAAATAATTTCACGTCAATCAGAACCAACAAATAAGATCCAAATAATAAGTACAATAAAGATGCCTACACATCTCATTGATTCCCAGCTTGCAAGATTCAGAACCAACAAATAAGATCCAAATAATAAGTACAACAAAGATGCCTACACATCTCACTTATTCCCAGCTTGCAAGATTCAGAACAAACCCATTAGAGCCTTTTGATAAAGTGAATATCGGGATTAAATCCATCTTCGCTAGCCATGTCATACAATTGAAGAACTTGGCGAATGCTCTTGACTGTCACAACATCTGTAGTTGAGTATTCATGTTTGCACAGCATGTTTGCATAGCAGAAACAAGGAGACAGGAGAACATGATTTCGCTTTAATAGCGGCCTCCTTGAACTCAACCTCCAGCTCTACTTGGATGAGGTCTGCCTGGAGTTCCATGATTCAATTCATGCGCCTTTTTCTGCAGTTCACCTGAAATGAAGCAAAGATTGCATCATTCAGCTAGCAAGAAGTACTTGCTCTTATGAGCTGGCGGGTTCTTCTTTAGTAGTTGCACTAAAATTGAGGAACATTAAGGTTGGCTGTCCGGCTCATGTAAGGTGCAACTATAATTTTCTTATCCTTTTGTGCAGTTCCACTAAAATAAAGTGCCATTGTGGTGATAGTGATAGCTCCATCTTGGAAAGGCTAATAAAATGTTGCACGAGATTACCAGTAGAACTTGACAGAGATTTTGGAAACTCCAATCACCATTTTGTGCAGTTCCACCAAAATTGAGAGATGTTGCCCACGTGACATTTTAGTTGAACTGCACAAGACACTCATTCCAAAAAAAGTGTTTTGTGCAGTTCACCAAAAGGTCATAATAGCAACAAGGTGAAATGGATATCCCTATCTGCACAAAAAGATAGAAAGTAAATAGTTGTTGGTCAATAAGAATAGATGAAACATATACAAAATGAAAAGAAGCATCTTAATTATGTTCATGGAAATCACGCTAGGACAGTAGAAATTTTAAAACATCAGCAATGCTTCATGTTACCAGAAGCATTACGATCAACAATGAGATTCCTCAAATATGGGATTACTTTAATGGTGGCATTGCTTGTTTACCAGACACAGTAAATCAACAGTAGCTAAAGAGTTGGTTTAAGGGCATGGGACCGTGGGGACACTAGGACACTCAGCAGTGTAAAGGAGCAACTTACTTATCATACTGGGGAAAACAGCAGGAGTGCCATTGTACTATGTGAGGGCAGCAAATCTAATCTTGGAGACCTTTTACTATGTGAGGGCAGAAAATCTAATCCTGGAGACCTTTTACTATGTGAGGGCAGCAAATCTAATCCTGGAGACCTTTTAATATGTGAGGGCAGCAAATATAATCCATAGACCTTTTACTATGTGAGGGCATCAAATCTAATCCTGGAGACCTTTTACTATGTGATGGCAGCAAATCTAATCCTAGACATACTCTGTTGACTTGTCCACCAACCGCCACTTTCTATCCTTTTTTCAACCAATAATAGATTTGTTCCTTATCCAGTTTGTACTGTGTTTTCCCATTATTTCCCATTTTAACCAAGAGACTGGTTGGGTATCCGGTCTCTACTACTTTCATCATATTATTTCCTCTTTGAATCAAGTCCTAGATTCATGCTACAACTTTCCCCCCTTTCTTCGTTGTTTAAACAAAGCCCTAGATTCGAATGCATGAAGTAGCTTTACCTCTAATAATACTAAAAATTTAGGTGGCTTTGGAAGAGCTGATGGGAGTTGAAAAAGATGCACATGCAGACACGTGGGGAGCTGGGGCAGTAGAGCAAGGCCCCTTTCGAAGAACTTATACCTGAGGGTCGTCGGGATGTCGGCAGCGGCAGGTCGGATCTGCGGACAATACGGCAGGGAGAAGAAGGGTCGGAGGACCTCCCGAGTCGGCCATGTGTCGGAGAGAACGGCACGGGCAGAGGATCGGGCCCCTCTGGCAACTGTGGGTTTCCTCCCTCGACGGCGATGACCGCGTGAATGATGCACCTTTTAGTCCTATACACACACCGGCCGGATCTGTGACCAGCGGTGAGCAGAGAGAAAATGTGGCTACCGCTCTCTTGTTTATATCTAGAGAGGATGAGAGAATGAAGAGAGCAACCCTAGTAAAGCAAGCGCTCAGGCCCCTACGTCCATATATAGTGGAGTTATTATCTTTTTTCTCTCCACAACAAGCGTTTTCATTTGTGTACGTGGCATTAAAGAAAAGAAACTCTCTATTTAAGGTGACTACTGTACGACTCCTACTTACTACTAGTAGTACTACAGTATTGTTCACTTATGCTCCCCACCCCTCCATTCATTGAACAACCCCACGGGTGAATTAACATACAGTAAGTATCGTATTTATATAGAACGAACAAGCTCGAACTATTTTCGCGTAGTTAAAAGTTGAGGGCGGGGCTTTTCCCGGGCAGTACGCGCGGCAGTTTTCAGGTAGGGCTAGAAGACTATTTTAATTATTTTTTAAAACTTCGAGACGGCCACATAGCATGGAGCCGACCCCAACAATTTTAAGCTTATAGGCACGGTACACGTTATCCTAGACTACTATACACATGAAACTGCCACACAAGCATCCGGGCTGCGCTTGGCTCTTCGCCTCTTCGGGAAGTCAAACAATGATGGAATACTACTGCACTGGAGGAGTACTACAGTATGCTTCTGGCCATCTGACACCGATTGAACTGCTGCATGTCCATCGCGTGCGGGAGGGAGAGTGTGTAGCGAAAGCTTCTCCTAGTCTTGCCAGCCACCACGCTCATGGGCGAGGGAGGGACGCTCCTGCCTTTGCGTGTATGACAGGTGGGCCCTACAGGTGTGTGGCCAACCTGTCATACAGCCAAAGGCAGGTGCAGTTAAGTCCGCGAGGGAGAGGATAATCAAACTTCTCGTTGATGTACGAGTTGACGCGACACATCAAAGCACTGCACTCGATATATTTCAATAATTTGCGTGTGTGACTCCCAGATGTAGAGGTCGGGGTCATCATCCTCCTTTTCGAGAAAAAAACAGATGCATGTGTGAGAGGATGAGTGCGTGCGTGCACCTCTTCTCTTCCTGTATAACGTACTACTAAACTCAGAGTACAAGTTTTTGTGGGTGGCACGATGGTGCGTGCGAGAAGTCCCGAGAGATAGGTTTGATGCATTAATTGCAATGCATGCATGCATAAAGTACATGCATTGGTCAATTTTCTCTTAATACTTGCATGCAATGATTTAATGCACCTTGGAATCTAAACATGTGTTGGGGACAACCAAATTGAGCCTTATAAAATGGAAAAATAAAAAAATTTAGATAAGCCCTATAAAACCGGAAAGGAGGGAGTAGAAAAAGAAGTACTCCATCCGGGAATAGTGTTGCACTTCGAAACTAGAACCGTCAATAAATTTTGAGCTTGCGTCTCGTCACATTCCAAATTACTCCACGCTATATTGAATTGCAAACCTGTTCACACCGATCACAACCTAAACGGTTTCCCACTTAGGAGCGTATTAGTACTAGGTTATAAATACTAGTATGCCAAGATGACTACACATTCCTCCTCAACTCCTCATCCACAAAAACAAACAAGTCATTCAGCATCATTCCCTTGCGTCTGCCATGGCCAGCGTGAGTTCTGGCTCGAGAGATTGCCACCAGGGAGAGGCGATCATGGAAGCGGAAGCACGAGTGATGTCCCGCCTCGCTGCAAGAGCAGCCGACATGTCCCGCCATGCGGAAGTAGCAGCACAGAGGTCCCGCCGCACCGCTGAAGCAGCACGGAGGTCCCGCCGCGCCGTCGATGCAGCAGACTGGTCCGGCCATGCCGCAGAAGCAGCAGAGATGTCCCGTCGCGCCACAAATGCAGGAGAGATGTCCCGCCGCACCGCGGCGGCCTGGGAAAATTTCTCTCGGGCAGGCGACGACTGTTACAGGTGCATGCATGCGATCATCCATAGCCAGATGGATCAGATCTCCGGCTCGGCGAGGTTGCAGGACGACATGATAGCCTCGTTTGAATAGGCTACCGGCGTCATCCGACAACTAAAGGAGGGCAATGAGAGGCTCCAAGCCGAGCGCAACCTGCTGAGGGAGAAGATCATCCGAAGTGCAGACTTGCAGGAGGAGACCAGTGCCTTGTTGAAGAAACTTATGGACGAGAATGACATGCTCCGCAACGAGCGCCAAAGGCTGGTGGAGGAATCCGTGGATGTTCTCAAGCAGCGTCTTGAGGACACGAAAGAGCTCATCGCCGCTCGCTGCGGAGACTAGTTTCCTGGTTTCTTTTGATGTAATAATCGGTTTAGGATGTGGATTATGTCGTCGGTTGTGAAATGTTGGGTTCTAGCGCGGATGTTTGGCCTTTGTTGGCCTCTTGGGATGTTGCGATTTCAATCTGGTAGCTTTCAGTCCTTTGTGTTAGGCTGGAGTTGTGCTGAACTTCCTGTGAATTGTGGTCGTTTTCCGTAATGAAAATCGGAAGGGGCAAGCCCTTCTTTGATCAAAAATAATTAATCGTCCTTATGTATTCATCAGTCTTGCTATAAGTCGCAGTAGATGCTATATAGGTCCGTCGGATCTTACATCAAGATCTGTGCTTTCAGATTTTCTTTTTTCTCTCTTAAATCTCAGTCGAGTGAGACATAGCCACGCCATTAAACAGAGGCTCAGGCACCATTAATGGAGACCTTGGGAGAGAGGTGGACGGTAGATGGAGGTCAAAGGGCTCTCCTCCCGATAAGCACACGCAGGGGTCTGATCGCACGCCTCTCATACTCAAATAGCTACCCTGCACGGCGCGTCCTAGCTAATAAAAAATGGGGACGCGTGGCGGCACGTAAATGGTACTAGTAAGTAGAACGCCCACGGTTTCAATAATACTTGTGTTTCCGATTGTAGCGTGACAGCACTTGTTCCAAAATGACTTTGTTGATTGTTAATGTGTGCGCCTTCACAAATCGGACCGCAAATTTACCACAGCATGTTGGTGCCATGTCATGGCACCAAGCCAAGTTTCATTATTTTCATGCGTGTTTTGGATTTACAGGAATTAAAAAACAAAGTTTCTCAATGTTTCCAACCCAGCCACGACGCCCAGAATTTTGAATTTCATTCCCATTTCTTGCATGGAACCTAGAAATTTACCCGAGGACACACATGTGATTTTTCAACCAACTTTGGTGCACTGGAACATGTTCTTGTATTTCAAATTTGAATTATGCACACAAAGGTGACACGTTCCCTCCCAGAACCACGAGCCTTCTTGAGAGAAGCTCTGATTTGCAAGAAGCTTATACCAAAATTTGTTCCTATTCGGCCAAATTTTTACCACGGCATGGTACTACCATGACATGACACCATGCCAAGTTTCATGACTTTAAAACCAAGTTTCTCAATGTTCTCGACCGAGCCACGATGCCCAGATGTTTGAATTTTATTCTCATTTTTTGCATGGGACCTACTCCGTCCTTCCATCTATATAGGGCCTAATGTGTTTTTCAAGACAGCCTTTGACTATTGACAAGATTAATAGCACATCAGATGTATACTATGAAAATTATATTATTGGAAGCTCCTTTGACATACAAAATTGAAGGTATGCTTTGTGTAAGTTGCATGTCATATATTATTGCTCTAATGTTTGGTCAAAGTTAGCCTCGAAAAACACATTAGGACCTATATAGATGGAAGGAGGGAGTAGAAATTCACCCAAGGACACAAATGTGATTTTTCAACCAACTTTGGTGCACGGGAGCATGTGCTTGTAGTTCAAATTTGAATTATGCACATTAAATGACCAAAAACTCAATTAATGTGTAAATAAGGCCAAACGAAGCCGGAATAATTCCAAAATTTAACAGGGCACTCATGTAGTTCTATGTTGCCTTTGTAAATAAGCTCAAGGGGATAATGTATATCGTTTCGCACTCAAAGGTGGCACATTCCCTCTCAAAACCACGAGCCTTCTTGAGAGAAGCTTCGGTTTGCAAAAGCATATACCGAAATCTCTTCCTATTCGGCCAATTTTTTACCACAATATGGTAGTACCATGACATCACATCCATGCCAAGTTTCATGATTTTCAGACGTGTTTTGGATTTACAAGAATTTTAAAACCAAGTTTCTCAATGTTCTCGGCCGAGCCACGATGCCCAGATGTTTTAATTTTATTCTCATTTCTTGCATGGGACCTAGAAATTCACCCGAGGACACAAATGTGATTTTTCAACCAACTTTGGTGCACGAGAGCATGTGCTTGTAGTTCAAATTTGACTTATGCATATTAAATGACCAGAAACTCAATTAATGTATAAAAATGACAAACGAACCCGGAATAATTCCAAAATTTAACAGGGTACTAATGTAGTTCTATGTTGCCTTTGTTAAGAAACTCAAGGGGGGCAGCGTATATTGTTTCACACTCAAAGGTGGCACGTTCCCTCCTAGAACCACGAGCTTACAAATCAGCCCGATTTTTTACCACAACATGTTAGTGCCATGACATGACACCATGCCAAGTTTCATGATTTCCAGGCGAGTTTGATTTACATGAATTTAAAATCAAAGTTTCTCGATGTTCTCGGCCGAGTCATGACGCCCAGGTGTTTGAATTTCATTCTCATTTCTTCCATGGGACCTAGAAATTCAACCAGGGACACACATGTGATTTTTCAACCCACTTTGGTGTACTGGAGCATGTGCATGCAATTCATATTTAGATTATGCACATTAAAAGTCCAGAAACTCAATTAATGTATAAAAGGGCCAAATGAACCCGAAATAATTCCAACATTTAACAGGGCACTCATATAGTTCTATGTTGCCTCTGTAAATAAAATTAGGGGGAGGCAGCGTATATCGTTTCGCACACAAAGGTGACACGTTCCCTCTCGAAACCATGAGGCTTGTTGAGAGAATCTCCGGTTTTGCAAGAGGCTTATACCAAAACTTGTCCCAATTCAGCCAAAAATTATATGTATGAAAACAGGGTTTAGATTATCCCAAACATCTCTCTACCTAGACCAATAATGTACTATAATTTGAACTCAACATAAAATGGACAAATATTTGAGTTGGAGAGCGTATGGTACATGTAGTTCATAGTGAAATATGATTACTGCTATATGTATGTTTTTCGTTATCAAGATAATATTTAAATTATTGTATAACTTGACGACAATCGTATTCAAGTAAGGAAAATTGATTCAAATTTAGTCCATATGGTAGACGACAATATATATGTTCACATGGTGGAGTAAAATGTTCATATATGATGGAAGATCAAAATGTACGACTACATCAATTATAAACCGCAAGGTCACCTAACGATATATTCGAATTCAACATAACGTGGATTCAAAAATTGAAATTCGAGATCATGGCATCTGTAATCATATAAAAAGCGACATTACTCTTTCTTTGGTGGGAATTGATTTGTTTTTTGTTGTTGTTGAGGGAAGTGCGAATTGATTTGGTACTGTGCAGGGTAATCTTGTACTCCCAATTTTCTTAAACATTTTTCTTGTAGTTTTTTCAAGGGCATCTATAGCAATATAGTAAAAGGAGACATGACTCTCTTGTGTCCTGTATGAATTGTTTTTTACACGTTAAGTTTGTTCTGCCGAACAAGGAATCCGCACCTTGTTATCCCGAAATTTTCAAGCTCGAGTATCTTTTGTCTCACCTGCTTTGAAAATCCCGCTTCTTCAACCCGCGCCACGCCTTGTTATCCCGAAATTTGGACGTGCGCGAGAACTCCCTCCTCATCCGAAATCGCTCCCATAGCCCAGACACGCGAAATCCCCCTTCTACCCCTCAACCGAAAATGAGGTTCCACGTCGCGGTGTCAAAACCGGTGGGGGTACGCTGGTAACTTACCCTACATTTCGGACAAGCACGTCCCTAAGCATGGCTCACCCTTCCCCTTTCCCCCCCCCCCATTCATACACCGAGGCTGCCAAAACCCGCGAAACCCCACGCTCCTCCGTCGGCCTCCCGACCGCTGCCCAGCCGGAGACTCTTCCCCGACTACGTCGTCCACCGCAACAGCTCGCCGTCCCTCATCCACCGCACTGGATGAGGATCCGTTGTCGATCTCACCGTCCCGCCGGATCAGCCGCCCCATCCACCACCTCCAAGGAGCTACCCCGACATTCGCCTCGTCTATCGCGCCACCTCAATCCCCACAGCACCGTCTTGACCTGCCCCACCGGAACCGCAACACCCTCACCAATTCCTTCGATGAAGCAGAGACCAACTCGGTGCCACCAAGGAGGTTCTGCACTCACTGCTGCATTTTATCTTTTATTCGATCTCACGGGGCTGCCGGTGCTCGATACCGAGCAGACATGGCGTGTCTCCATCGACGGCGTCGTCGCCAGCCACATCATCCACGGTGTCTCTCCCCCATGTCGTTGCTTCCTCGGCGGCGACTTCCACAACGGCACTAGCTGCAGCTGCTCCAGCTCTCGCTCGCGCTGCGGCTCTGTTCTTGTTGTCGGTCGTGCTACTGCATTGCTCCTGCTTTCGTTCGTGCTGCTGCTCTGCCCTTGCTCTCGCTTGCGCTGCTGCTGCTGCTGCACGACCTCCGGCAGCTACAGGAGTTGCTGCTTTAGCACTCACTCGCGGTGCTACTGCAGGACTTGCTCTCTGCTAGTGCGTTCCCTGCTCGAGCGTCTGCTGATTTAGATCACTGCTTCTCTGCTACTAGTGCTCGAACGCCCTAAACATCTATTGCAATGCTCTGTTACTAGTTCAGTCAGTTTCGACTCTAAAATTCAGTTTCGACTGTGAAGTTCATTTTCTTCAGTTAAGTTCAGAGTGAACAGTACTTACAGCATCTGCCAGAGCAGACGTGGCGCGGCTGATGCGTTTTACATCTAGCACTTTTTGGTGATGTATTTTACATCATCTATTGCAAATGATATTAGGGTCCCACTTCAGATTAACGTTGTCTGTCTTTCATGCTTCAGCCTCGTTGCCGTACACCTTAGCGGAGCTGCTCCAACGACGGAACCGTCCATCACAGCGGAGCAGTACCCTCGGCGCCATTTCCAGAGGCCTCGGATCTTCTTCCCCGCCTCTGACAGTCACACCAGCATCATCACCATCCTCCATGTCCAACCCAATGATGCTGAGGTCCACAAGGCTATGCCAAATAGGTTGTACACTCGTCGCATCACTTTGTTTCTCCATTCCTCTGTTCTTCCAATTCATGTGAGCCAAACACCCAGGTTGACTGAAATCCTATTTTTCCAAATGCTCTGTTTTGCACGTGCATTCCTATCCTATTCCTGTGTTTTTCCTGTCCCTGCGTTTATAGAATCCTCCAATTCTAAGAAGCCCTTATAGATTTACTTCATTTTCAGATAGGCGTCAAAGAAAACTCTGTGTGTTATGTCCTGCTCCTGCCGTGCCGTCATCCACCCCACCTGAGGTGCACCATCGACAGAAGCGTTCACTGCAGCAGAGATCCCCCTGAAGACTTCCTTTCGCCGCCTCAGATCATCTTCCCCGTTGCCGGCAGCCATGCTAACTGCATTACCATCATCGACTGAGCAGATGAACCTGAGGACTACACGGTTCGAAAAGTGAGCTCATAGTCTTTCGTGTTTGCTTACGTTATACATCGGTTATTATTACCTGCTACTTTTTCCATCTTGAGTTTTGAATTGCCGATGGGTCTCATATCGAGCCAGCAACGAATAGTGTCTGTCTACTATCTGGTTCATCTGGGGTCTTCTATGTGGTTCATGTTGGGTGGGCAACAAACAATAGATGATCCATTGTCTATCTTTTTAAGCTGAAGCTATAATCTACCAGGTATCATTAGTTTTGGATCCATCCACTCATTTGCTACCATCAGTCTTGATTTTTGCATGCACCCCTTAGGCCTTACAAAATCTAACTATTTTTTTATTATGCATGTCAGATATTGTACACAATCGTACTAAACATGTAGAGAAAAGGAGAAGACCGTTGCGTGCGAATATAATGTCATGTAGACGTCGCACCATGGTGGGCGAAGTGCCCCCCCCCCTCCTGCATTTCCAGATTGTATTCCAGAGGAAGATAACTGTTCAGATGGAGATTCAGAAGGAGCTGACCACGCCTGTTTACCACCTGAGGTGTTTTCTCTAACCTGGCATGCTGATGTTGGGCATATCATGCATATGGCGCCTTGCATTGCTTACATTATACATCTTATATGTCATTAGCTTAGTTTAGATTTGCTTTGTGTGAATGCCACCTGTTTGGTTTCTATATCATACTCCCACCATTCCTAAATATTTGTATTTTTAGATATTTCAACAAGTGACTACATACGGAACAAAATGAGTGAATCTACACTCTAAAATGTGTCTATATACATCCGTATGTGATAGTCCATTTGAAATCTCTAAAAAGACAAATATTTAGGAACGGGTGGAGTATATGGGAATTATGCTATGCCATCTTCTTTAGCCAGGCATCATATACGTGAATCATGCAATGCCATCCTGTTTACCAATCATCGTATATGTGAATTGTATTGTGCCATATTTTTCCATAATGTATTCCATTTGTCAACAATGTTTATACATTCATCTACTCTTCCTGTGCATCAGCCATTTGAGTCGGTCATGGGAAAATCTGGAGTGAAAACAAGGTCTTCTGAGCAGTCAGTGCTACCTGTCGATGCAGATTTCTAGCTGGTTACAGATAGCTCCTCAGAGGAGGATTCAGAGAGAGATGACTAGTCGTATTCCCCCCTCCCCCCCCGAGGTGCATGCTCTAACTTGGCTGGGTTATATTGCTCATATCATGCATATGGTGTCTTGCATTGCCATGCCATCTACTTAGATTAAACATGCTTTGTGTGAATGCCTCCTATTTGCTTTCTATATCAGATATGTGAATTATGCAATGCCATGTTTTTCAGCCAGTTATCATATATGTGAATTATGCACCGCCATGGAGCCAGGCATCATATATGTGAATTATCTCATGCCATCTTTTTTTTCATTACGTATTCCATTTGTCGACAATCTATGTATATTGAACTACTCTTCATGTGTATCAGCCATTTGAGCCGGTTATGGAAAAATCTGGAGTGAAAACAAGGTCTTCAGAGCAGTCAATGGTACCTGTTGAAGCATATATCTCGATGGTTACAGGGAGCTCCTTAGAGGAGGATTCAGAGACAGATGACCAGTCCTATATCCCACCTGAGGTGTATGCTCTAAGTTGCAATGTTTATATTTGTCATATGATGCATATGGTGTCTTGCATTGCTTAGTTTAGATATCATATGCACAATATTGAATTCTGTCTGCTTAGTTATCATACATGCGAGTGCTAGCTGCTTAGTATATGAATCAATTATGTCAATTATATCATGACATCCTGTATACTTAGACAACATGTATGTGAATTATTTCATCCCAACCTATTTTAGAAAGACATCATATAGTTGTGTCATGTCATAATGTTTAGGTACTCATCATATGTTGAATTATGCCATTATATCCTATTAAGTTATCCATCATATATCTGAAACTGTGTCATGCTATCCTGTTTAGTTAGGCATCATATATGTGAAACTGTGTCATGCTGTCCTGTTTGGTTAGACAACATATATGTGAATTACCACATCTGTCTATCATACAATGTTTGTACGTTCAATTTCTTTTCTTGTTTATCAGCCATTTGAATTGGAGGGGGTTCTTGAATAGAACAGCGGTACTGGCCAGCTACAAGCGCTTGTGTCAGCGGTACTGGCCAGTAACTCGAATAGCAAGTTACTGTGGCTGATAAACACGAGTCCTTTCTTGTGCAACAGCAAGCGCTGGAGGATTTAAGCGCCAAACAAGAGAAAGTTAATAAGCTTGCTAAGCATATAGCCAACATTATGGGTACCCAGGATATTGCTTCTTGAACTCTTCTGAAGTGGTTTCAGTTCTGGACTTGTTTTCCTGCGGCGTTTATATGGTGCTTTGTTCCCTATATTTGCACTGGTGGCGAACTTTGATGCCCAGTGGATGTAATATGTGTAATAGCCGTGATAGCCTAGCATAAGTTGCTTGCTTATTTATTTCCTTGTTGTCTTGTTTATTTGTTTTCTTGTAGTCAGTGCAGTTCTTTTTCCGCGGTTTTCTAGTGGCTGCAATAACCTATTTTTTAAAACTAGGCCACAATAACCATGGGCTGATATTTACTATAGTGACACTGGGCCTCCTACGGGCCGTAGAAACAGTGGGCCTTCTTCGGGCCGCAGAAACAGTAGGCCTTCTACGGGCCGTAGAAAAAATGGGCTTTCTACGGGCCGTAGAAACAATGGGCCTTCTACGGGTCGTATCATCAATAGGCCTTATACGGGACGTATGATCGATTGGCCAAACATGGGCCAATAACAGGCCGCATTATGGCCGTGAACGGGCCATCGTTAATAGGCCGTATTTGATGACGCTATGAAAATGGCCCAACATACTAACGGACCACAAACGGGCCGACTGTAACCACGGGCTGAATTTAGCCCACAAGCAGAAAATGACAGTAACGGGCCGTAAGTAAATGAATGCTGGAAATGAGCCCAAGAATAAATGGGCTCTGAGAAGGCCGAAAGATAACATGGGCTGGAAACGGCCCAACGGAATAATGGGCCGTTAATGGGTATAAAGTGATACACTGTTCATTACGGTCCAGTTTCACCAAGGGCCATTAATGGGTGTAAAGTGATACATTGTTCATTACGGGCCAGTTTCACCACGGGCCGTTAATAGGCCAAGAGTTACATAGGGCCTCATATGGGCCGAAAGACGTCATGGGCCATACATGGGCCAGAAGTGAAAACGGGGTGGAATCATATTGGATGGCCCAAATGACGCTACTAGGCCTAATTCGGATAGGGAATAACGGGCCTTGGGTTAGCGGGTTGTAAATGGGCTATATGCGAATAGGCCGTTAACAGGCTTTCCATGGGCCGACCCGCCACCTTTTGACCAAGTCAAACGGGCCGGCTTTTTCACAAGAATGGGCCTCTATTGGGTCATGCCACGTGTTGACGTATCATAGGCGCCTTCTGTCCAATGAGTGGATGGCATCTGTCCCAATGATGAGCCGACACGTGTTTCCTCCAGCCAATGATGATTTTACACGTGGAAAATCCCCATTGGTTGGGGCTGTTAACGGGTTATCAGATCCAAAACCCGACCCGATAGCTTAACGTTGTTCCGTTACGGTGGATGCCACGTGTCGGTCACCCTTGACGAAAGCACTTCTGTGACGCGTGATTTATCGTCATGGAAGTGCACACTTCCGTGATGATAATTTTGGTAATGTCATGGAACAGTTCTATGACAGCACAGGTATGACTATCTTGATTTTTTCATAAAATCGTCATGGATGTAGATGCATGACAAAAAACACGACCTACTGTGACAAACACGTATCATCACGGAAGTGTATTTTTTTGTAGTGTCTGGAGTCCGTTTGGGGCTCCGAGAGGGCGATCTTCGTTCTTCGTCATCACCAAGCCATCTCCATCGCCAATTCCACGATGCTCCCCACCGGGAGTGAGTAATTCCTTCGTAGGCTCGCTGGTCGGTGAGGAGTTGGATGAGATTCATCATGTAATCGAGTTAGTTTTGTTAGGGCCTAATCCCTAGTATCCACTATGTTCTTAGATTGATGTTGCTATGACTTTGCCATGCTTAATGCTTGTCACTTTGGGCTCGGGTGCCATGATTTCAGATCTGAACCGTTTATGAATTCATCATTATATCCATGTTTTAGATCCGATCTTGCAAGATATAGTCAGCTACTATGGTTATGGTCCGGCAGCCACGGAGTGACAACAACAGGGCCCACTCCCGGTGATGACCGTAGTTTGAGGAGTTCATGTATTCACTATGTGTTAATGCTTTGTTCCAGTTCTCTATTAAAAGGAGGCCTTAATATCCCTTAGTTTCCAATATGGACCCTACTACCACAGGAGGGTAGGACAAACGATGTCAGGCAAGTTCTTTTAATAAAGCATGTATGACTATTTATGGAATACATGCCTACATTATATCGATGAACTGGAGCTAGTGCCGTATCGCCCTAGTTATAACTGTCACATGATAAATACCATCCAACAAGTCACCGATCCAATGCCTGCGAATTTATCCTTATTGATCTTGCTGCGTTACTATTGCTATCATAACTGTTACACTTGCTTCAAATTACTGCTATCACTGTTACTGTTACCATTACTAATGTCACTACTATCAAAACTATCAAACTACTTTGCTACTAGTCATACTGTTGCAGATAATTAATCTCTAGGTGTGGTTGAATTGACAACTCAGCTGCTAATACCTTCAAATATTCTTTGGCTCCCCTTGTGTCAAATCTATAAATTTGGGTTGAATACTCTACCCTCGAAAACGGTTGCGATCCCCTATACTTGTGGGTTACCATGTTTGGGCTCCGTTTGATATTGATTACCTGCGATGTAAAAACATGCAAAAAACAGCAACTGGCACTTGGCACTATGTCAATAGGTTGGTACCAAAAATGGTATAAAATGATTATAAAACATCCAAGATTGATAATATAACAGCATGGAACAATCAAAAATTATAGATATGTTGGAGACATATCAGGACTGAGGAAGTCCATGCAGAATTCAGATGCATACTTTCTGGTGCAGCGACAAGCACTGTACGATTTTAGCTCCAAACAAGAGAAAACTAATAAGCTTGCTAAGCTTCTTGCCAGCATGGTGGGTATCCAGGATATCGTTTCTTGAGCTCTTCTGAAGTGGTTTCAGTTCTGTACTTGCTTTGCTACCGCGTTTATTTTCACTAGTGACCAATTTAGACGCCCAGTGTATGTAATATGCTGCTTTGTTCACTATATTTGCATTGATGGCAAACTTTGATGCCCAGTGGATGTAATATTTGTAATAGTCGTAGTAGCCTAGCGTAAGTTGCTTGGTTATTTATTTCCTTATTGTCTTGTTTATTTTTTTGCTTGTAGTCGTTGTAGTTCTTTTTCTGCGGTAACCTTTTTATTTAGAACTAGGCCAAAATAACCATGTGTAACATACGGACAAGAGGGGCGGTGAATAGGCAACTAACAATTTTTAGCTTTTCTTTACCAAATTAAACTTTGCATCAAAGTAGGTTGTCTAGATGTGCAACTAGGTGAGCAACCTATATGATGCAACACATACAAGCACACAAGCAAGCAAGGAAAGTAACACAAGTAAGCTTGCAAAAGTAAAGGGATGAGAAGACCAAGAGTGGAGCCGGTGAAGACGAGGATGTGTTACCGAAGTTCCTTCCTTTTGAAGGGAAGTACATCTCCGTTGGAGCGGTGTGGAGGCACAATGCTCCCCAAGAAGCCACTAGGGCCACCGTATTCTCCTCACACCCTCACACAATGTGATATGTCGTGATTCCACTATTGGTGCCCTTGAAGGCGGCGACCGAACCTTTACAAACAAGGTGGGGGCTCTCTCCACAACTTAATTGGAGGCTCCCAACGAAACCACGAAGCTTCACCACAATGGAATATGGCTCCGAGGTGACCTCAACCGTCTAGGGTGCTCAAAACACCCAAGAGTAACAAAATCCACACAAGAAAGTATGGGGAAGCAATTATCCTTTGGTGGAAGTGTAGATCTAGGTCTCCTCCTTCAATCCCTAGCAAATCAACAAGTTTGAGTGGCTAGAGAGAGAGATCGGGCAAGAGAGCTTGAAGTGCATTAATGGTGGACTGAGAGAGGTCAAATGTGAGAGTAGTAGGTGGGAGAAGCTCCCTTATATAGCAGCCCTAAATTCCAGCCGTTACTGCGTTTTTTGCACTGCAGCAGTACAACCGGTCCTCGTCCCGGTACAACCGGGACTCACGGTGTATCCACAGAACCCTACCAAGCGGTACAACCGGACCTACAGGCGGTAGCACTGGTTAAGAAAAATAACCGGACTAACCGCCTCGCCACCGCACAACCACCGCATCAAAACAGAAGCTTGATCGGTACTTGGGTGGTGCCTGGCCGGAACAACCGCATGGCCTTGAGCTCTTGGGCGGCTAAGTTCTAAGCGGAAGAACCGCTCGGACCACCGGTGGTACCGATCATCGAGGAACGACCAGACCAACCGGGCCACTACCGCCCAAGAACCGCATCAAAACAGAATCTCGAGCGGTACTTGAGCGGTGCATGGCCGGAACCACCGCCCTAGCTTTTGCAGAGCATGGTGGCGGTACCACCGCCCAGAGGTAGCGGTACAACCGCTCGATCAAAGCTGATGAGCGTCAAGACCCAGCGGTACAACCGCTGGGCAGAAATAGTGAGCAGGAATAGATAAGGGAAGAGATAAGGGAAACTCTCTCTCACACACACACCTGAGAAAGACAAAGGAGGGGTGAGAAGGTGTACGTGAAAAGATTCCCCCAGTTCATTCTAATGAGGATTCCCTCTTGATAGTACGGGTTCCCTATGACCAAAGAGATAAAAGGCATAGGGGACTCCGTCTTCGATCTTTTCCTACAAGAGAGAATAGCTTTCCGATGTAGGCCTAAGCGTCAAGACCCTGAAACATTTAGCACAAGATTAGACCAACAAAGGGTTGTCATCATCATCCAAAACATAAAGTAGGGAAATGCCCTTTCAATCTCCCCCTTTTTTGTGGATGATGACAACAACAAGATTTGCAAGAGAGAAGTCTATGAAATCTAGTCAGAACTCCCCCTAGATGGGTGCCCCAATAAGAACAAGCTGTTAGAAAGAATGGGCACACTTTCAGGGCTAGACTCCCCCAAGATTTTATAGACTCGTCACTCTAAGCACATAATATGAGAGACAACATAACGGATAGATAGCAATAAAAAGAGTAGCATAAGTCTCACACACAGCAAGGAACCACGAACAAAGTTCAACACTAAAGAAAAACACGACAAAACGAGAAACCCAACCCATGCAAATCCCGAGACCTATAGAACACTCTCCCCCTTTGGCATCAAGACACCAAAAGGGAAAAGAGCGAAGCTAGCGTCCCAAAGCTCAGTAGTCCTCCTCTGACTCCTCGGTCGCATTTGGATCCTCATCAGCAGAGTCGTCATCGTCGTATTGATCAAATTCCTCCATGGCATTGTCAACAGCAGCAAAAGAGGTGGATGGCTGGGGAGGGGCCTCATCATCAGTCCAGGTGTTGTGGGTTGAAATCCAACGGTCCTCTAGGGTGATGCTCTTCTAAGAGCCACTCTGAACCAGCATATTGAGGGAGTCCTGGATTAGGGGGTGTTCGGGTAGCCGGACTATACCTTAAGCCGGACTCCTGGACTATGAAGATACAAGATTGAAGACTTTGTCCCGTGTCCGGATGGGACTTTCCTTGGCGTGGAAGGCAAGCTTGGCGATGCGGATATTCAAGATCTCCTACTGTTGTAACCGACTCTATGTAACCCTAACCCTATCTGGTATCTATATAAACCGGAGGGTTGTAGTCCGTAGGCAATAAACTCCATATACAACAATCATACCATAGGCTAGCTTCTAGGGTTTAGCCTCCTTGATCTCGTGGTAGATCTAATCTTGTACTACCCATATCATCAATATTAATCAAGCAGGGCATAGGGTTTTACCTCCATCGAGAGGGCCCAAACCTGGGTAAAACATCGTGTTCCCTGCCTCCTGTTACCATCTTGCCTAGACGCACAGTTCGGGACCCCCTACCCAAGATCCGCCGGTTTTGACACCGACATTATTGCTTTCATTGAGAGTTCCTCTGTGTCGTCGCAATCAGGAAGGACGCCTCCTCCCGTCTTTACAGACGGCGCCGTTACTAAGGGAGCCTTGGCTGTCGGCCAAACCCTCCGGCTAGGTGGTTTCCTCATGACTGCCTGTTCGGCTGTTGCGCCCACGGTGACCTCTCGGGTCATCAAAAGCAACCTACACGTCAGCTCGGAGCTTGTCGAGCAGCTAGATCCAATGGAGCTCTCTTCCGTAAACGAGCTCTTGGATCACATCGCCGCCTTGGGGGTCGCTATGGATTACGCCCAGGTTGGGCTTAAACCCGATTTAAGAGAAATTAACTCTCCCCAAGTCACCCACCACGTTGCCGTGGTAGAGGCGCAGTGCGGCGACCCTTCATCTATCTTAAGGATTAGCTATGTCCGAATTCCCGACCCCTCCAAGCCGGATACCCGCGGAGGGGAGGATGTAGATCAAGACCTGAGCTTAGGATCAGGCAACGTGCCAGATTCATTGGACAACACCCAAGAATCTGAACTTCAGAATTCGGAAACTCTTCGGACTCCGAATCTTGGATTGGGTGAGGTTTCAGATTCAATTACACCCGCCCACCCGATCATAAGCAATCTCTCCCAAATCAGGCAGAGGCCCGAGGAAACAGTACATCATTACTAGGCCAGATTCCTCCTGGTTATGAACAGGATAAAGGATTGCCGCGAGGGAGACGCAATCTCAATTTTCTGCAGTAATTGCACGGACAAGGGAATCCTCAACACCGTAAGTCATCGTGATATTACACGCTTCGCTGACTTGGTGTCCATAGTACAAAAATACAGTGCGATGGAAAGCGCTTGGAAAACCGAAATAAAATTTTGGGATAATCCGGCCTTGAATAGTAATCCCGTCCGAACTAAGAGGGTGCATCATCATAGGACACCCAGGATAAACACCAAAAAGCCAAAACCCTCTACAGGGCATGGAACCATACTGGAAATATGGCTTGATGGACCCTATAGAATTCACAGTACAGAGGACGCCACACCAAGTCACAGCCTTAGAGCATGTTGGATATTCCGGCAGGTGGCCAAAATCGGCGAGGACCTCTTAATTCCGGAGGCCGTAGAAAGCCAGCCCAAGGACACCAGTACCGTTCTCACAGTCTTCGAGACTTTCGCATCAAACAATGTGCGAAAAAGAACACTCCGCAACCCGAAGTCTATCAAGTTGCAACAATAAATCCATGGAGCGACACTGGCATTACCTTCAACGCAAGTGATGAACCTAGATTCCGAACAGCCTGAGCACTAGCCGCATTGGTCCTCAGTCCCATAGTGGACGGCTTTCGCCTCACCAAAGTGCTCATGGATGGAGGCAGCGGACTGAACCTCATTTATGAGGAAACCCTTCAAAAAATGGAAATAGACTGGAACCGCGTCGAGCGAAGCAGCACAACCTTTAGAGGAATAATCCCCAGTTGGGAAGCGCGCTGCACAGGAAAAATCACACTAGATGTGGTGTTCGGCACGCCAGATAATTACAGGTCCGACGAAGTCACGTTTAAGGTGGCCCTGTTTAAGAGCGGACATCACGCTTTACTAGGGCGGGAAGCATTCACAATCTTCCAAGAAATACCCCATTACGGGTACATGAAGCTTAAGATGCCCGGGCCGAATGGAATTATCACTCTAGCTAGTGATCCGGACATAGCATTCCGCGCCGAAAACAAGATGGCTGCATTAGCCCTTGAGGCGCTATCTGAAGCCTTAGTGGCCGAGGAACTGACTGCGCTGCGCTCCACGGTTAACAGGGATGGTGTGATACTCGATAAGAGATCCAAATCCACATCCTTCAAGCCAGCTGACGAAATAGTCAAATTCCAGGTCCATCCAACGGACCCCAATAAAACAGCTTCCATCGGGGCACGACTGAACCCTGATGCAGACACCGCACTGCGAGAGTTCCTACGAGAGAACTGGGACATCTTCGCCTGGCACCCTTCAGACATGCCAGAGATCCCACGCAGGCTGGCCAAACACAGCTTAAATATCCTAAAAGGATTTAAACCTGTCAAACAAGCCCTTCGGCGTTTTTCCGAACCCAAGAGACAGGCTATGGGAGAGGAGCCAGCCAAGCTATTGGAGGCCAGATTCATCAGAGACATAAAACATCCGGACTGGCTAGCAAACCTGGTGATGGTACCAAAGAAGGACAAATCCTGGCGCCTATGTGTCGATTTTAAAGACCTTAACAAGGCTTGCCCAAAGGATCCCATCCCCCTCCCCCGTATCGATCAAATTATCGATGCCACCACAGGACACGATTTGTTGTGTTTCCTCGACGCATACTCCGGTTACCATCAAATCAAGATGGCAGAATCAGACCAAGCTGCAAGAGCATTCATCACACCATACAGCCCATTCTGCTTCAACACAATGCCCTTCGGGCTGAAAAACGCCGGCGCAACATATCAGCGCATGATCCAGACATGTCTGGAAACCAGATCGGCAAAACAGTGGAGGCGTATGTGGATGATGTGGTCATCAAATCAAGACATGTCGAATCCCTAGTAGACAACTTGAGGCTTACATTCGATAACCTCCGAAAATATGACATCAAGCTTAACCCAGAAAAATGCGTCTTCGGCGTTCCAACCGGAAAGCTCTTGGGCTTCATTGTATCCGGTAGAGGAATTGAAGCAAATCCAGCCAAGATCCGAGCTTTTTCACAATTGGATGTCCCAAAGGACCTTAAACAAATACAAAAATTAACCGGATGCGTGGCGGCTTTAAGCCGCTTCATCTCCCGCTTGGGAGAAAAGGCACTACCCCTTTATCGCCTCCTTCGGCGCACCGAACACTTCGAGTGGACGAATGCCGCCACGGCCGGACTTGATGAAATAAAAGCCATATTGGTAACAAACCCAGTCCTGGCCGCACCAAACACCGGCGAACCAATGTTATTCTACATTGCAACAACACACCAAGTTGTCAGCGCAGTGCTCATTGTCGAGCGGGAAACGGACGGACACAAATTCCCCCTTCAAAGGCCGGTCTACTACGTGTCCACTGTCCTCACTCCATGCAAATCACGGTACCCGCATTATCAAAAGATTGCATATGCGGTATTCATGGCATCCCGGAAGCTACGACACTACTTTCAAGAGTGTTCCATAACAGTAGCCTCAGAAGTACCACTAAACGATATTATCAACAACCGCGATGCAACGGCCGGATTGCAAAATGGGTCATCGAGCTTCTCCCATTCGATATAACCTATAAGCCACAGCGAGCTATTAAATCGCAAGTTTTGGCCGACTTTGTCGCAAAATGGACGGAGGCCGAGCTCCCTAAAGAGTACGGCACATATTCAAACTGGATTATGCATTTCGACGGCTCCAAAATGTTGGCCGGACTGGGGGCCAGCGTCGTCCTGACGTCCCCCACAGGAGACACAGTCCAATATTTGCTCCAGATCATGTACACGGATTCCAACAATGCAGCCGAATATGAGGCCCTCCTACATGGCCTCCGGATAGTAGTATCCATGGGTATCCAGTGCCTAGAGGTACGCGGGGATTCAAACCTCGCGATATCCCAAATAAATAGAGACTTCGACGCCAAGGACCCAAAAATGGCAGCTTACCGCAACGTCGTCCTAAAAATGTCAGCTCCGTTCAAAGGGCTAGAATTTCACCATATAGCCCAAGAAAACAATCAAGCGGCGGACGTCCTAGCACGCATCGGAGCAAAACGCGATGCAGTCCCCCCCCAACATCTTTTTGGAAAGATTGTTCAAGCCATCCGTAGCATGGGAGGGGGAACCCGCAAATAACAGCCCGAACCCAGCCGCACCACTCGACGCCGAACAATCTGACACAATTGGAGGCTCTGCCAACGAAATTACACCTTCAGCCCACGTAATAATGGCGGTTATTGCCCCGTGGACAGAACCATTCCTAGCCTACCTTACTAGGCAGGAACTCCCGGAGGACCAAAACGAGGCCCGTTGTATAGTGCGGCGATCTAAAGCCTATAGAGTCCATGAGGGAGAGCTTTATAAGAAAAGCACTACCGGAGTCCTTCAAAGGTGCATCTCCGAAGAGGAAGGGCGGAACCTTCTGGCTGAAATTCATGCCGGACTCGGTGGTCACCACGCTGTTGCTCGGTCCCTTGTTAGCAAGGCTTTCCGTACTGGTTTTTATTGGCCAACGGCCCGGGCAAACGCTCAGGACCTAGTCCAACGATGCGCTAGTTGCCAACTTTTTGCCAACCAAAGCCATATGCCACCCACCTCACTCCAAACTATACCCATCACCTGGACTTTTGCGGTCTGGGGGCTTGACATGGTCGGACCCCTTAAAGGTGGAACCCATAGGAAAAAATACTTACTGGTCATGGTGGATAAGTTCACCAAATGGATAGAAGCCAAGCCTGTTAAAACAGCTGAATCCGGACATATGATAGACTTCATATCCGGGGTCGTACACCGTTATGGCGTCCCCCACAGCATCATAACCGATAACGGTACAAACTTTACCGCCGACGAGGTAAAACTCTAGTGCAAAAACATGGGCATCAAGCTCGATTATGCTTCCGTCTATCACCCACAAACGAACGGCCAGGTCGAACGTGCAAATGGTCTTATCATGAGCGGCATTAAACCCAGACTAGTGCGGTCCCTCAAGGAATCTAACACGCACTGGGTAGAGGAGCTCGACTCCGTGCTATGGGGGCTGCGGACCACGCCAAATCGCACCACCGAATACACACCATTTTTTATGGTGTACGGCGCAGAAGCAGTTCTGCCCTGCGACATAATTCATGACTCACCTAGAGTGCGCATGTACGAAGAAATAGAAGCCGAGCTCGATCGGCAAGACAACTTGGACGCCTTGGAGGAGGAGCGTGACGTGGCAAAAGCCCGTTCCGCATTTTATCAATAGCAGGCCCGAAGATATCAAAGCAGAGACGTACGGGCCAAAAATTACAATGTTGGCGAACTAGTTCTACGCCTGCCGGATAAGAAAAAGGACAAACTCAAGCCCAAGTGGGAAGGTCCATTCATAATCGACCAAGTCCTGACTGGTGGGGCATACCGCCTGCGAGATGCGTCGATCAACCGACTCGAGCCGAACCCGTGGAACGCCGCTCGTCTCCGAAGATTCTATGCCTAGCGCCGGACTCTGTGTTCATCTCCTTCCTCTGTCCATTCTTTTTTGAATTTTTCTGTCTTACATTTCTCTCCTTCCCATTTTTTCTTTTATAGCCCTTAAAGGCTCATCTAGTGACGCGCCACTCGCGCTCATTAAACCTGGGGGCTTCTTTAACAGAAGCTTATTTATACGGGCTTCACGCCCAACACATGCGTCAAACTTCCGCATGTACCTTTTTCTTCACCATTATATGCATCGATATGACTTAAGTTTTGGCCAAGCTGGGTTGCCTGGCTCCTGTGCTTACCCCTACATTCCCGATTGTTCGGCTAGACGGTAAAGGGAGCACCTCTGCGATTGCTACTGCCGGGTCAGTCGGATGTGTACCTCAGACTGGGTGAAGCCGAAAGCTAGCGTTCTTAAGGGAATATTCGGTTGGTGAAATAGAAGATGATATTTTTACTCATTTTATGCGCCCCCAGATGCGTTTTTCTGCGTCTCTTCACGCAGTCCAGACATGCACCTTAGGGCATGCCTCCCAGCGAAAGGAACCCTTAACGGAACTATTCTCTCTGGAAGATGTTTCTTACTAACCATGTAATATAACATAACTAGTTGGGCACTTGTCTGATAAAGCACTGATGACCCCTACGCCTGGTCTCCATGCATACCCCGGTTCTTATATAACCCTAGGGTATTCGGACACACTCCGGACCGTCAGGTCCCGAGGTTGAAGCGAAAAGGTCAGCAACGACAAACGATCTACAATCCGGCTAGAAGGCATTACACATGTCAATTCAAAATTACACAGTCATTCTGACTGATTGTATTCCTCTTCTATACCATCTAACAGGCTGCTAATTTACAGTCCTGCTGGGAATACTTCGCGGCCAACTCTATTTGGCCGTATACTAAGCTTACAGGGATCTCCTTCCCGTCAGGCCCCACTGGTCCGACCTCGGCCATGTGGTTTGGGTCAGACATCGTAAAACGGGTCTTCACCATGGCCCAGGCCTCCCTAGCGCCTTGTCGGCAGGCCGATATCTTCCACAACCGGAAGCGCCGCCGAGCTCCCTTCAGCTTCTCCACAAGCTCTCCAAGGCCCTCGGGCATGGAGTGGGCAGGCCATAAGGCTTGGGCAATACCTCGCATCGCCTGCCGAATTCGCTCGTGCAGTTGCAAGAGTTCGGGAAGAAGGTCACCCGTAGAACCGGGCATCTCCTCTGCAGGACGACCTGTGAGCATACCTACAGACATTACTCGGTTAGTCGACTTCCTCGCCGAAACTTTTTTTTCAAAGTCCGTTCAAGCACTTACTAAATATGCTGCGTCAAAGCCGCTGATTCTCCTTCATGGAGTCCGACAGCTGGCCACGAACATCTTTAAGTTCGACATCAAGCTTGGTGTTGGCATCCTGAAGATCATTCTTCTCCCGCCTCACCTTTGTCAACATACTCTCACCGGCCTTTAGCCGGCGTAAGAGTTGTTGCTTGTCCGGATCGACTCCGGTGCCATCTGCAATATGATCTGTCAGATTTGCACCCACACCGCACAATACTAATCTTTCGAAGTGTATCTTACCTGAGGGGGTCTCCTTGGGCTCCCCTGTTGCGGCTAGTGCGGCCTCTAGTTGGGCCTTGCACTTTTCCAGCTCCTGGGACAGTACGGTATTCTTCTCTGTAAGAACCTACATATTAAATGATCCTTAAATCAGTTGCTCTAACTGCTTCAAGTCTCGGGGGCTACTGGCATATATATATATATATATATATATATATATATATATATATATATATACATACATATATATATATATATTTTACCAAAATTTTCTTACCCGTATGTCTTTTACATACTGCTCCATGGCTCTGGCTAAACCATTTTGAGCGGCACGGAGGTACACATCTCCCGAATTAAAGGCTTCTAAAGCCTCTTGGGAGAAACAAGCATCGCGTAGAACTGTCCGGCGACGCCTGTGGTTCATGGCACTCTCCACTTCAGAATTTGTGGCAGACAGCCTGTCCTCATCCTCTGTCGGAGGAGCGTCCGGTGCACGCCTTGTGCTCGCCTCTGCTTCCTGGCCAGACGATGGAGCCTGGCTGGTGGAGGCGCGATTGGCAACCTCTCCGGATGTAGTCCGGTGAGGTCTCTTCATTCTGAAGATAGCACGAATGTTAATATGCCCTGACAGAATAACTCCAGGGAAACAGAGGGTGCGCTATACCTTTGCGCTGGCATCTCAGTCTGGACTACATTCCTTTTTGCCCCATGGGGCCCTGCGGCCCATCGTTGGCTAGCCGCCGCAGGTTCGGCCTCCTGCCTCGGAAATCTCCCCTGCAAAACACGGTTGTCGTCAAAAACACAGGAATACGTGAGAGTGGAATCTCTTTTAAGGGAACGGGACTCTGGTTTCCGTCACCTGGGAAGCCGGGATTAACCCTGGGTAATCCGCCGTAATGGCTACCAAGGTATTGTCCTTACTTAGCTGATGGAACACCCCGTCAATAAGCTCCACCGATATGTCCGGATCCTCTTTGGAGTCCGGATTGAGGGACCGTTCTGGGTCCTCGGGCTGTGGAGGACGGCTGTTTATATCCTTTACCTCCTGTCGCAGTTCCTGCATTGAAGTCGTTAGACTACCTATCTAACCGTGGGAGTATAAAACAAACGGGCAAGCGCAATTGTTCACTTACCCAACTTGGAGGATCGTACATACTGAATCCGGCATGTGGGTTGACGCGGAGGAATTCCTCCTTTTCTCCCTTGTACAAAGAGGATAAGATCTTTACTAAGGCGGCGGCTGAGGCCGGCCCCTTACGACCACAACGGGTGGCGTCATCCTCCCCGTTGAAATCCCACACGGGGTGGCCTCTATATTGAAGCGGATGCACCCCCCACATAATGCATGCGGCCATGACACCAATCATGGTTAGTCCGGAATGAGCCAACAGTCTTATCCGGCTCATCAGGTAAAGGATGTCTCTGTCGCTTTCTCTCTGAGAGCTCCGTGGACGCCAACTCAGGCGTTTCTTCAATGGGGCATTGTTGAACTCAGGGAGACCGACCCGGATAGGGTCCGGTAGCGGGACGTCATCTATGTAAAACCATTCCGAAGGCCAGTCCTTCGACGCCTTCTTCAGGGTTCCGGGTAGGTATCCGGTCCCGGCGATGCGCCATACTTCGGCTCCGCCCACTTGGTAGATAGACCCCTCTTGAGAATGGGGCACCAGACAGAATAACCTCTTCCACAGCTCGAAATGAGCCTCGACGCCTAAAAATAGCTCGCAAAGGGTGACGAAACCCGTGATATGTAATACGGAGGCGGGCGTGAGATTGTGCAACTGGAGACCGTAAAACTCCAGAAGCCCGCGGAGAAATGGATGAATTGGAAATCCCAGTCCCCTTATTAGATAGCGGACGAGGCACACCCGTTCTCCTTTAGAAGGATTGGGGGTGCTCTCCGCTTGTTTTCCGCCATTGTAGGTGGCGAAACCGACTCAGACCGGGACCATGTATGCCGGGGGAGAAATCCCTTGGCCTGAAGCGACACTAACTCGCTATGTGGGATGGTGCAACTCTCCCAATCCCCGGGTTTGGGACCGGAGAGGCGAGGGGAGGAGCTGGGACGGCTGGACATGTTGGAATGGACCTTTGCTGGAAGCGCTCTGATGATAACTCGCGGAGAGGAGAAGATGTGGTTTGAACCTGAATCCCCATCCCGTTAAATAGGCGGCTCATTTATATGGCTAGGGGTGTGGATGTAAAAACACCCCGGCTTTTCGCATTCGTTTGACACGTGGAAGAAGGCCATTATTGTGCGTGGAAGCTAAGGAGCATTACATTACAAAAATCGGACATTATTCCTACAAGTACACAGGATTGGGAGAAGAACCCGCCTTGCAATGCCGAAGACAATCTGCGTGCCGTACTTATCGTCATTGAAGCCTGGTTCGGGGGCTACCGAGGGAGTCCTGGATTAGGGAGTGTTCGGGTAGCCGGACTATACCTTCAGCCGGACTCCTGGACTATGAAGATACAATATTGAAGACTTCGTCCTGTGTCCGGATGGGACTTTCCTTGGCGTGGAAGGCAAGCTTGGAAATGCGGATATTCAAGATCTCCTACTGTTGTAACCGACTCTATGTAACCCTAACCCTATCCGGTGTCTATATAAACCGGAGGGTTGTAGTCCGTAGGCAATAAACTCCATATACAGCAATCATACCATAGGCTAGCTTATAGGGTTTAGCCTCCTTGATCTCGTGGTAAATCTACTCTTGTACTACCCATATCATCAATATTAATCAAGCAGGGCGTAGGGTTTTACCTCCATCAAGAGGGCCCGAACCTGGGTAAAACATCGTGTTCCCTGCCTCCTGTTACCATCCAGCCTAGACGCACAGTTCGGGACCCCCTACCCGAGATCCGCCGGTTTTGACACCGACAGTGATGCTCTTCTAAGAGCCATTCTGAACCGGCATATTGAGGTGCTTCATCATTGCAATTTGGCGACACCGTGCAAGCTTCTCATTTACATGTGCCACATACATCTTCTTCTGGATGTCAGTCTGGAGACAAAAGGTCTTCTTCACCTTGGCAGTGAGCTTGGCCACCCAAGAGGGCTTGGCCCCTGGCTCCATCTCAAAGTCCTCATCGTCAGAAGTGGCATAGACATCCTCAGGAGCATTGGCAGGGAAGCGGGGCTCGGAGTGCTTCTTCTTCTTAAGAAGCTTGACCTCATGAACAGTGAGATTTTCTGGAGAAGTGAGGAGCTCTCTAGGACGACGAATAGCCCACACAGAGTTCAGAAAGCACATGAAAAATGGAGCGTAGATTGGGACCTTACGGTAGATGACCATGTTGTACATTTCATGCCACAGCCAATTGGACACATCAAACATTGCACCAGTCCCCACCATGGTCTTCATAGCAACCATCAAGTCAACCAAATAGCCATGAATCTCATCTTGGTTTCCCACCTTGGGCAAGAGCACATTATGGAACACTCGGTGCATGATGTCATAGACCTTCTCCAAATCCTTGGATTCTCCAGTAATCCCACGGCCCCGAATGTATAGAGGGGCAAGCTTCTCCTTAGGCATGGACTCAGGATGGTCATGAGGACGAATGCCACCCCTTCCTTCCAGACCGGTATCATCATACCCCAATAGCATTGTAGAAAGCCCTCCAGGGAACTTGAAAGAGCTCATCACAACACATGAAAGTGAGAGTGCCTGTGTCATCTTCTCCAAAGTGGACCGTGGCATAGAACTGATGGATGAGTTGAACATCAAAGTCACAGTTGACTGACATGAGCTTGACAAGATCAAATTCCTCGCAGAGAGCCAAAGCCTCACCAAAATACTCCAAGTTGCTCCTCCAATGGTCAAGATCGATGGTCCACTGCTTGGCATACCTATTCTTGTTGTGCTCAAAGAGTTCATGTACAATTCGTACTTGCATCTCATTTCGGAACTGAACGGTGGTCCAACGAGGAGCAATGGGAACCTCATAAGGATTCTCGAGCGGTAGGCTTCTCAATCCTTGGCTTTCTAGCAATGCAACGGCAGTACCACATGTTGCTTTGCAACGTTAGACTTTTCACGGCGAGTGGGCTTGGTGGGAATCACAACCTCTTCTTCGTCATCAGACACAACCGGACACAAGGTCCGTCGTGCCCTCTTCTTGGTCTTGCGAGGAGCAGAGCGAGAACTAGAGCCACCTAAACACACGCACAAGGAGAACACAAGAGACCCAGCAAAGATGAGAGGATTGCACACACAAAGAAGAAAAGATATATTGCACAAACTTAGAAAATGAAACAGGGCTACATGGTGCAGATATCCCGGTTGAACCTGTTCTCCTACCGGTAGTACCACTCCAGCGGTTGTACCGCCCATAGAGGCGGTAGAACCACTGGACAGTGGTACTATGGGTAGAGACTAGATTGAACCGCGAAATATGAATCATACTAGCCATATTCTACATTCAAAGACGTGCAATCTAAGAAGGAGGCAAAAAGTGATCTCTTCCACCCAATAGTTTAATCAATAAATGCGGAATGTCAAGTAATGCCCTCGAACAAAGGGAACAAAACCTAGAACGAAGAACGAAGGACAAAGGGGCATTACCGTCATCCATGGGAAGAGATCGGGAAGGAGGAGGCCTCCTTGGAGAGGATCCACGGAGACCCCATGGATCCGAAGCGCGAGAAGCACTCCGGGGCAGAGGCAATGGCGGTCGGCGGCTAGGGCACAAGATGGGAAGGGCTGGGGAAGGAAGAAAAGAAACCCCCACCAGCCCCGAGGGGTATATATAGACCCAACGCCGCGCGGCGGTTGTACCGCTCAAGGGAGCGGTTGTACCGCTGCCTGGTACGAGCCAGTGATTACGGGCGGTACTTCCGTCGCCAAGAGGCAGCGGTAGTACCGCCGTAACCAACCGGTAGAACTGGCCAGATGGGCACCCCAGTGGTTGAGCGGTGGAACCGCTCAGCCACCGCTGGGAGACCGCCTGGAGAGCACCAGTGGTTGAACCGCACGTGACCCCGGTTGTACCGCCCGGACACCATCACCAAAGCCAAGGACAAGAGTGTGGAATGAGACTAGATGGCTTGAGGAAGGGAAGGCTTGGGATAGAGAAGGAACGGGGAAAAAGGTGGGTCTCCAAGAAAAAAAGAGAACCACACTTGGAAACCCCAACACCTAGCTCCTAAGAAAACAAACTAAGGCACGAACAAGAAGAACTAACACAAGGCACAACATGAACAAGGGGGTCGGAGGCCATAGCCCCCTATGTATGAGTTAATTGGTATGGCACCGTGAAGAATTATCCTTGGGCCCATGACCAAGACTCGTCCTTGAAGCACAAGTACCATCACAAATGGCTAATGTGGAAGAGTTGTTCAATTTATGCATAATGGGGGGAGGGATAGTTCATAGAGAGAACAACACTCCCTCTATGTCCATGTCTGCATCTAAATAAGATAACAAGTTGAGTATGGTGGGGTGTGCAAGGGTTCAAGTAGCATTGCTCGAATCAATGATATTTAGCTCATGCCTTAACTCGCGAAATCTTGCTTCATCCAATGGCTTTGTGAAAATATCTGCAAGGTTATCATGAGTGTTGACATAGTTGAGCTCGATCTCCCCTCGCCTAATCTGATCCCGGATGAAGTGATACCGAATCTCGATATGCTTCGTCTTGAAGTGTTGCATCGGGTTGAGAGAAATCTTGATGGCACTTTCATTGTCACACCAAAGAGGCACTTTGTCACAAATGACACCGTAATCCTTTAAAGTTTGCCTCATCCATAAGAGTTGTGCACAACAACTACCAGCTGCCACATACTCCGCTTCGGTGGATGAGAGAGACACACAACTTTGCTTTTTGGAAGACCAACTTACCAATGAGCAACCAAGGAATTGGCACCCTCCGGAAGTGGACTTCCTATCCACTTTGTCTCCCGCCCAATCGGAATCCGAATACCCTACAAGCTTGAAGTTTGCTCCTCTTGGGTACCATAAGCCAAAGTTTGGGGTATGAGCCAAATATCGAAAGATTCATTTGACCGCCACATAGTGACTTCCCTTAGGTGCGGCTTGAAACCGTGCACAAATTCGCACACTCAACATGATATCCGGTCTAGATGCACAAAGGTAAAGCAACGAGCCTATCATGGAACGATATACCTTTTGATCCACCACTTCACCATTGGGATCTATGTCAAGTTGGCACTTGGTGGGCATTGGAGTGGAACCCGGCTTGACATCACTTAGCTTGAATCTCTTGAGAATGTCTTGAGTGTATTTGGCTTGGTTGACGAAGGTTCCTTCTCTTCTTTGCTTCACTTCAAACCCTAGAAAGAACTTCAACTCTCCCATGGAAGACATCTTGAACTTTTAGGTCATGAGAGCGGCAAATTCCTCATTGAAAGCTTTGTTAGGGGAACCAAAGATAATATAATCAACATATAATTGGCACAAAAACAACTCCCCTTAGACCTTCTTAGTAAAAAGAGTGGGGTCGATTAGCCCAACTTCAAAACCACGGTCTTGTAACAACTCAGTAAGGTGGTCATGCCACGCACGTGGGGCTTGTTTAAGGCCATAGAGTGCCTTATCGAGTTGATACACATGATCAGGAAAGTAGGGATCCTCGAACCCAGGGGGTTGCATGACATAAACCAATTCATTAATAGGACCATTAAGAAAAGCACTCTTCACATCCATTTGTTGTAACTTAAAGTTATGATAAGAAGCATATGCAATCAACATGCCAATGGATTCAACACGAGCAACGGGAGCAAAGGTTTCACCGTAGTCGATACCCTCGACTTGGGAGTAGCCTTGTGCTACCAAACGAGCCTTGTTGCGAATGATCATCCCATGGGCATCTTGCTTGTTCTTAAATATCCACTTGGTTCCAGTGACATTGTGGTTCTCGGTCGGTCTTGGCACCAATCTCCACACTTTGTTGCGCTCGAAGTTGTTGAGTTCTTCATGCATGGCCTTGAGCCAATCCGGATCTTCGAGCGCCTCATAGACCTTGTGGGGTTCGACACAAGAGACAAATGCGTGATGCTCACAATAGTTTGCTAATTGTCTACGAGTGCTTAACCCCTTTCTTAAGCTTCCAAGCACATTCGTCATGAGATGATCCTTGGTGGAGAGCTTGGAAGCAACCTTGGCGGCACGACGCTCCAACTCCTCCTCGGGGTGAGACAAGGAGTGGTCACTTGATCATCTTGAGCGTCGTCTTGAGCTTGTTCTTGTTCTTGAACTTGCTCGGAGGAGAGAACTTGACCTCGGGCATCACTTGGTGTGTCAACACCGTCTTGAGCATGATCTTGCCCTTGGTCTTGTTCTTGAGGATGAGGGCCTTCATGTTGTTCTTCGGAAGCGTGTGGGCCTTGGGTTGGTGATGGCTCCACTTGAGTGGAGCATTGTCCTTCTCCTTCGGCCACAAGGGGTTCCTCAATGGTTAGGATAAAGCCAACACCCATTCTTCTTATGGCTTGAGGAGGAATTTCATCACCTACATCACAAGTACCACTTTGCTCCACTTGGGAGCCGTTATTCTCATCAAACTCCACATTACACGTCTCCTCAATAAGTCCCGTGGATTTGTTGAGGACACGGTAAGCATGAGAGTTTGTAGCATAACCAACAAATATGCCCTCATAAGCTCTAGCTTCAAATTTAGACAACCGAACACCTTTCTTGGGAATGAAACACTTACACCCGAACACCCGAAAGTACTTGAGGTTGGGCTTGTTACCGGTGAGTAACTCATATGGAGTCTTGTTCAAGCCCTTGAGGAGGTAGAGCCGATTGGATGCATGACACGCGGTGTTGATGGCTTCGGCCCAAAAGTTGTATGGAGACTTGAACTCCGCCATCATGGTCCTTGCCGCATCCATCAACGTCCGGTTCTTCCTCTCCGCAACACCGTTTTGTTGAGTGGTGTAAGGTGCGGAATATTGATGCTTGATCCCCTCATCACTATGAAACTCATCCAAGGTGTAGTTCTTGAACTCGGTGCCGTTGTCACTTCTTATTGTCAAGATCTTTGCAATGTGTTGACGTTGTGCTTCATTTGCAAAGTCAATGACGGTTTGTTGGGTCTCGCTCTTCCTCTTGAAGAAATACACCCAAGTGTATCTTGAGTAGTCATCCATGATCACCAAGCAATACTTCCTACCCCCAAGACTATCGAAGGATGGAGGCCCAAAGAGATCCAAGTGAAGGAGCTCCAAAGGCCTCTTTGAGTAAATGATAGTCGTGGGAGGGTGAGCCTTCTCATGTAGCTTTCCTTCGATACAAGCACTGCAAGCACAATCTTTAGCAAAACTAACATTTGGTTAGTCCACGAACATGGTCCCCCTTGAGAAGACTTTGCAAAGATCTCATATTGACATGGGCTAGACGGTGATGCCAAAGCCACCCCACATCAACTTTAGCCATTAGGCATGTCGTGGTCTTAGTGGGTCGCTCCGAAAAGTTAATCACATATAGACCGTTCTCGACATGCCCAACAATGGCTACTTTAAGAGTATTGCTCCACAAGAGGGCCATGATATCGATATCAAAGAAAGTGGCAAAGCCATGATTGCAAGTTGACGAACGGAAAGTAAATTGTATGCAATGGACTCAACAAGCATGACCTTCTCGATCGTGAGATCATGAGATATGACTACCTTGCCAAGTCCCAATACCTTAGAAGATGAGGCGTCACCCCACTCGACATTGGTGGGCATAGATGGAATCTTGTGCACGTCCACCACCAAGTCCTTGCTTCCGGTCATATGATTTGTAGCTCCGCTATCGAGCAACCATGATCCCCCACTGGAAGCAAACACCTAAAAGAGATCAATGCTTGGTTTTAGGTACCCATTTTGTAATGGGTCCTTTGATGTTAGTAACAAGGGTCTTTGGAACCCAAATAGACCATTCAATGTACTCATGAGGAGAACCAACGAATTTGGCATAGACATGCCCATCACTAGCACGACATAACATATAAGCTCTGTTGGAAAAGGCAGTGCCTAGGCGGCGCTTAGGCACGCCTAGGCGCTAGGCAATGGCTAAACGCCTCGCCTAGGGCATAAATGGAGGTCTAGGCAAGGCAATCAAGGAATTGCCTACCCAAGCACGAAATAATGCCACATGCTGCACTGATATGCCAAACGAGTTATATTCCAATGGAAGTAGATGGCAATTAACTTATTTATATACCCTAAACTAATATCAACACCCATATAATAATCATAAATACACTATGAGTAAAAACTATATTACCGCCTAGGCCGCGCCTAGGGCGCTTAGGCATCGCCTAGGCACTAGGCGAAGGCCAGCCGCCTCGCTTACGCCTACCGCTTTTTCCAACCTTGCATATAAGATGGATTAAAGTCGTCGGCTTTGATGGGAGAAGTGGCATTGCCCTTTTTGACACTGCCACCCTTCGCATTGTTCTTATTCTCCTTGGAAGCACTCTCTCCCTCCTTCACAAAGGTTTGCATGAGAGGAGGAGGTCGTTTGGTCTTGTCATTCTTCTTCTTGTTCTTGGACTTGGGCACGTATCCAACCCCTTCCTTGGCCACAACTCCCTTTTGATTGATCAAGAGGTCGTTGAGATTCTTCTTGCCTTGTATGCAAGTCACAAGACCTCTCTCAAGTTGCACCTTTAGCTTAGTGTTCTCCTCAACAAGATGCACATGCTCACAACACGGGTTAGTAGCATTTGCATTATCAATTAACATGACACGAGGAAAAGTGGCTTTTTCCTTGGTTAGCTTTACTTGAAGTTGATCATGAGACTCTTTGAGGCTAGCATGAGCACCCTTCAAGACCTTGTGAGCCTTGTCAAGTAGATCAAACTCCTCTTTGAGTCTAGCAAGATCAACCTCAAGTTCGGCCTTCTCGGAGTTTAGCACATGAGAAACAATGATAGCATGATCATAATCTTTCTTTAACTTAGCATGATCAATGTTGTGTGACTCCTCAAGAGCCAAACGAAGACCACGCTCTTCCTCAAGAGCATTGGAAAGATCCGAAATCTCATCGGCATAGTCACGACTATGCCCTTCCATCTTAGTGATGGTATCTTCGTGAGCCTCGATCATGTCATTGGCTTCACCAAGTTGTTCCAAGAGAGCAACAAAGTGCTTCTTGGATTTACCCTTAAGTTTGCCCATAAAGGCCTCAAACTCATTCGCCTCCACATTAGCTCCCTCATGTTCATCAATGCTATCCGTTGAAGAAGGATGATTAATGATGGTAGTTTTGATGTTGGGGGTTACCTTGTTGGTGGCTTTAGCCATGAGGCACTTGGCGGTTATGCTCTCATTGGGTGAGTCGAAGAGAGACACCCATGGAGTCGTCGCAATGGCAACTGAGGCCATGGCAGCCGACTCACCATCTTCATCGCCGTCATCATCCTCATTGTACTCTTCTTGTACCACCAAAGCCTTGGGAGGAGTCTTATTGGTGAAGTTGCTCTTGTTGGGGAACGCCTTGGCCTTGTCCTTTCGGATGAGCTTGCCACCATTGTCTTCCCTCTTCTCATACGGGCACTCCGCAACAAAATGACTCACATTGCCACAATTGTAGCAAGTCCTTACACGTTGCTTGCTCTTCGTGCCACTTGAGTTGTTTTTGTTAAAGTTTGGCCTTGAGTTTTTCTTGCTCCAAAATTGCCTTGAAGCGAGTGCCATGTGTTCATGATATGCATACCTTGTATCTTTGGGGTTGCTCTCCTCTTCTTCCTCTTCTTCTTCTTCAATGCAGAGCTTGGCCTTCAATGCAAGGTTGGGCTTCTTTGCCTTTTGAAAACGAAGCACCGCATTGTCGGCGGTCTTGTCCAAAATGTTCATGGCCACAAACTCATCCAACACTTCGCTTGAAGTCAAAGTGTGGAAGTCCGGCCTTTGACGAATGATGGAGGACATGGCCTTGTGGTAGGGCATCATTGCCTTGAGGAATTTGCGCTTGATCCAATTGTCATCTGTGTCCTTGCTCCCGTGATCTCAGAGTGAGACCGCGAGTTTGGTTACTCTCTGATAAATCTCACGAGGTTCTTCATCTTCTTTCATTGCAAACTCATCAGCCTCATCTTGCACCACTTCATAGTTGGAGCGTTGAATGCTTGCGCTTCCCCGGTAGAGAGAGACAACACAAAGCCAAGCGTCTTTGGCCAAAGTGAAGGGCCGAAGATGAGGTAGATTTTCGGGTGGAATTGCATCTTGAATGATGAAGAGAGCATTTTCATTGAATTGATTGTCCATGGCTTCTCGAGGAGTGAAGTTGCTTGGATCATGCGGATAGAAACCTTCTTCAATGATTCTCCAAAGATTAGTGTTCACATGATTTAAATGACGTTTAAAGTGGTAAACCCAAGAATCAAAGTCCTCATTTTTCACAACCTTAGGGGGAGGACTGGCATGATTCAAATGAGTGGAAGGAACCGGTCCACCATAAACAAGTGGTGGTTCCACATGAGCAAAGATGTCGGTGCCATTCTCCACTAGAAGAAGGAGCCTTTTCACTACTAGCTTCCCCCTTATCGGAGGTAGCATCCGTCACCTTGTCGGTGGGATTACCCACTTTCAACGGTGTGGTGGATAGTTTAAGCCCTTCAAGGAATTTAGTAAATATGATTTCAACCTCTGTCGTCATGGAGGTCTTCAATGTCTCCAAGGCCACACTGAACTCCTCACGAGAGACCGACGTTCCCCCATCGCCCGTAGACGAGATCAGATTCACACTGGAGTGTTCCTCCACACCGTCTACGGTATCAACCATACTCTTTGGACGGTAAAGTCCTTAATAAAGAGATGAGGCTCTGATACCAATTGAAAGGATCGATATAGTTGACTAGAGGGGGGTGAATAGGCAACTAACAATTTTTAGCTTTTCTTTACCAAATTAAACTTTGCATCAAAGTAGGTTGTCTAGATGTGCAACTAGGTGAGCAACCTATATGATGCAACACATACAAGCACACAAGCAAGCAAGGAAAGTAACACAAGTAAGCTTGCAAAAGTAAAGGGACGAGAAGACCAAGAGTGGAGCCGGTGAAGACAAGGATGTGTTACCGAAGTTCCTTCCTTTTGAAGGGAAGTACGTCTCCGTTGGAGCGGTGTGGAGGCACAATGCTCCCCAAGAAGCCACTAGGGCCACCGTATTCTCCTCACGCCGTCACACAATGCGAGATGTCGTGATTCCACTATTAGTGCCCTTGAAGGCGGCGACCAAACCTTTACAAACAAGGTTGGGGCTCTCTCCACAACTTAATTGGAGGCTCCCAACAAAACCACGAAGCTTCACCACAATGGAATATGGCTCCGAGGTGACCTCAGCCGTCTAGGGTGCTCAAAACACCCAAGAGTAACAAAATCCACACAAGAAAGTATGGGGGAGCAAATATCCTTTGGTGGAAGTGTAGATCTAGGTCCTTCAATCCCTAGCAAATCAACAAGTTTGAGTGGCTAGAGAGAGAGATCGGGCAAGAGAGCTTGAAATTTATTAATGGTGGAGTGAGAGAGGTCAAAGGTGAGAGTGGTAGGTGGGAGAAGCTCCCTTATATAGCAGCCCTAAATTCCAGCCGTTACTGCGTTTTTTGCACTGCAGCGGTACAACCGGTCCTCGTACCGGTACAACCGGGACTCATGGTGTATCTGCAAAACCCTACCAAGCGGTACAACCGGACCTACAGGCGGTAGCACCGGTTAAGAAAAGTAACCGGACTAACCGCCTCGCCACCGCACAACCACCACATCAAAACAGAAGCTTGACCGGTACTTGGGTGGTGCCTGGCCAGAACAACCGCATGGCCTTGAGCTCTTGGGCGGCTAAGTTTTGAGCGGAAGAACCGCTCGGACCACCGGTGGTGCCGGTCATCGAGGAACGACCGGACCAACCGGGACACTACCGCCCAAGAACCGCGTCAAAACAGAAGCTCGAGCAGTACTTGAGCGGTGCATGGTCGGAACCACCGCCCTAGCTTTTGCAGAGCATGGTGGCGGTACCACCGCCCGGAGGCAGCGGTACAACTGCTCGATTAAAGCTGATGAGCGTCAAGACCCAGCGGTACAACCGCTCCAGGGAGCGGTACAACCGCTGGCCAGAAATAGTGAGCAGGAATAGATAAGGGAAACTCTCTTTCTCACACACACACACCTGAGAAAGACAAAGGAGGGGTGAGAAGGTGTACGTGAAAATATTCCCCCATTTCTTTCTAATGAGGATTCCCTCTTGATAGTACGGGTTCCCTGTGACCAAAGAGGTAAAAGGCATAGGGGACTCCGTCTTCGATCTTTTCCTACAAGAGAGAATAGCTTCCCGATGTAGGCCTAAGCATCAAGACCCTGAAACATTTAGCACAAGATTAGACCAACAAAGGGTTGTCATCATCATCCACAACATAAAGTAGGGAAATGCCCTTTCACCGTTGTAACCATGGTCCTACTGCCTGCTGTAGTAGGCCTCCTAAGGTCGATATGATCCATGTGCCTTCTACAGGCCGTAGATTCAATAGGGCTTCTACGGGCCATATGATCGATTGGCCAAACATGGCTCATACTTTCGTGGACATTTAACGGACTGTAGTATGGCCGTAAATGGGCTATAACAGGAATCGTCTATTTATGGGTCGACCATAACGGGCCGTTAATAGGCCCATCTATACAACAGGCTTAATTCTATCTGCAGGCATAACGGGTCATTAATGGGCCATATTTGATGACGCTATGAAAATGGCCCAACGGATTAAAGGGCCACAGACGGGCCGACTTTAACCATGGACTAAATATGTCCCACAAGCGGAACAGGCCAGTAACGGACCTTGAGTAACCGAATGTGGGAAATGAGCCCAATAATAAATCGGCCCTTAGAAGGTCGAAAGATAACATGGGCTGAAATGGCCTAATGGAATAATGGGTCATTAATGGGTATAAAGCGATATACTGTTCATTATGGGCCAGTTTCACCACGAGCCCTTTATGGGCCAAGATTTACAAAGGGCCTCATATGGGCCGAAGGACGTCATGGGCCATACATGGGCCGGAAGTTACAACAGGCTGGAATCATATTGGACGGCCCATATGGCGCTACTGGGCCTAATTTGAATAGGCTATAATGGGCCGTGAGTTAGTGGGTTGTAAATGGGCTATATGCGAGCAGGCCGTTAAGAGGCCTTCCGTGGGCTGGGCCGCTACCTTTTGACTAATTCAAACAGGTCAGCCTTTTGACCTAAATGGGGCACTGTTGGGCCGAGCCACGTGTCGATGTATCATAGGCGCGTCCCCTCCATTCGCTGGATGACATCTGTCCTAGCACAGAGCTGACATGTGGACACTCCACCGAATGAGAATTTTACACATGGAAAATCCCCATTGGTTGGGGCTGTTAACGGATTATCGATTCCAAACTGGAACCCGATTGCTTAACGGCTACCCGTTACGATAGATGCCAAGTGTCGGTTACCCTTGATTAAAACACTTCCATGACGTGTGATTTATCGTCATGGAAGTGGACACTTCCGTGATGATAATTTTGGTATTGTCATGGAACACTTCTACGACAGCACAGGTATGACAATCTTGATTCTGTCATAAAATCATCATGGATGTACATGCATGATAGAAAACATGACCTACTGTGACAAACACGTACCATCACGGAATTGAATTTTTTTTGTAGTGATTAGGTTATGTCGTGTATGATGCCTAAATGTACACTATAGCAGGCAGGAGTGATTCATCATTGCACGCACAATTGAATTACAGGTTAAGGGCTAGTTCTATTCCGCCTTTTTGGAGCTTATTGTCAAAATAAGCCATAAAATATGTAAAGAACTCGTTTTTGAGTTATGGGCTTGGGCTTAAATTATTTTGCTTGGGGGTGCTTCGCATAGAAGCTCACTAAAAATTGAAGGGAAGGGGAATAGTGAAATGACTATGTTGTCTGCCTATATTACACTCAAAACTCCACTGCTCACGCCTGCGTCACACCTGACCCTCAATAAAAACAAACACACAAGCGTTCATTGCCTTGCCTGCCTGCATCTCCTCTCCCCTTTCCCTCTACCTCGATCCCCTGCCTGTAGTGCTAGGGTTCCTAAAGCGAGCCGGCACCACAGGTCCCATCTGGCCTGCTCCTTGACGATGCTTTGTCCAGCTGGGCTACATGGCCGGCGGGTAGGGCCTAATCTCCCCGGCTGCTCCTCCCTCTGGCGCCGCCCCTCACTCTCATGGTCTCCAGCAGCTGCTCCGCTATGGTTCGTCGAACACAATACTCCGGCGGTCGCCACACAACTATGGTCGATGCCCCACTCTGGCAGAAGGCACCTCGTTCCCCCTCCCCTCCTCCCAGGTCGTGGCCTTGAGGTGCTACTGAAGGATGAGCTAATACAACAAGGTGAGGATCTCCTCTGATTTTTTGCCAAATTTTCATTCGGAACCGCTATGCGATGAATTGCTATGAACTGTTCTTGCTGCTATATGATGCATTTATATGAGTTGCTCCTGTTGCTGCTATATGATAAATTGTTGTGAGTTACTGCTATTGTATGATGAATTTCTATGAGCTACTTCTGCTATATGATGAGTTGCTATGAGTTGCTCTTGCTTCTATATGATGAATTCCTATGAGGTGCTCCTACTCCTGCTATATGATGAATTGCTATGAGTTGTTGCTGGTATATGATGAATTGCTAGTTGCTTTTGTATGATGAGTTGCTATGAGGTGCTACTGCTATACGATGCTTTCAGGTGGTGCTGCTATATGATAATAACCAACCACTTGGACCATCGAATTTCAATAAATAATGGTCTGTCATTTAAATTTAGGCAATGCGTTCTTCATTTAAATTAGCCAATGGGCTCTCTATGTAAGATATTTACCAAAGTAGATTGTGCAAGTAGATGGTATCTTTGTATTTACATTTTGAACAAATATTGATGGTCTGTTTTCCTATCATATTAATTACTGCACTGGGTTCAATTTGTGATGTTTGCAAGTTTAATTAATTTTCATATGGGCAGCAAAATGACAAAATATAATGCAATCTAGGCTTTTCACTGAACATGCCACAGATAAGCTAAAAAAGTAGGCAATGAAAAGAACTGGTTGGCTTATTATCTGGAGCTTATATTCAAAGGGCTTATTTTCTTAGGATAACTCAAAATAACTGTCCCTAAGAACCCTGGCCAATAGCGCTGACGTACCAAATAACATGTCACGATGATTGCGATGGTGTGACCTCTGCCTCTCCTTTTTGTTGCGATGTTCCATAAAATTGCCACATACGTCTGTTACTTTTTAATTGCGGCACCCCATCTGCAAGTTGACATGGCTAATTTGAGATATCTCTACATGATAATACATTGCATATCCCTTGCGCATATTTAAACCACCAATTAACCATTGTGTGCGTAGCATAAACTAGCCATGACTCTGTGTATTGGGCTAGCAGACACTCTAAGGGAGCCTAATGTAGTGCACTGGAATTCCTACATGCCACCTATGATTTTGTAATGTACTACCTCTATTCCTAAATATATGTCTTTGTAGAGATTCCACTATATGGACCACATACAAATGTATATAGATGCATTTTAGAGTGTAGATTCACTCATTTTGCTCTGTATGTAGTCTAAAGTGGAATATCTAGAAAGATTTATATTTAGGAATGGAGGGAGTATCATGTATGACATCTACATCTCTAATTTAGCAGCTAGTTGTGGAAATCATTTTCTGCACAAAGGGATTACTGGCCAAAAATCCTAGCAAAGCACGATGGCAAGCACACAACAATATAAGAGAGAGATGCACTTACAAGATCATGGCAATGCCTCTGTCTAGGATCTTGGTTGGCCAAGTTATTAGATCCAGAAGAAACATCATCCTTATAGTTCTTGCCAGCTGCATAACATGTAACAACGGCCTGTTAGTATATTTGAAGTACATCGGGCAGATGATGCTGGATGGTTTTAAAGGTGACAAGTACCTAGGCTGCAGCGGGTGCTTGGCATCTTCCTAGACAGTAGGAATTAGGTTAGAACTGTCAAGGGTGATGACGTTGCGCTGGCTATCGTGGTCCGGTAAGGAGATCTAGAACCGTGGAGTAGGGTGTTTGTGGAGCGGCTCCAGTAGGGTGGACTACGGTGTGGGCAAAGCAGATCTGGGGTCATGGACGAGGGCGTCGGTGAAGTTGCTCTGGTGGTTGGGTTCAGGATGGTGTCGACGATGCGGATATACGGCCGTGGACGGGCGTCAGAAGCTGCTCTGGTAGGTTGGACGAGGGTGCGGTGAAGCAGATCCGAGTCCGTGGAATTAGGAGTTGGCAAAGTGGCCCGGTAGGGTTGAGAATGGTATAGGCAAGGCTACTCCGGTAGGGTTGAGGATGGTGTCGGCGAAGCGGCTTCAGTAGGGTTTGATGGGAATCGTTGCATGGAAAACAAAAAAAATTCTACACACACGCAATGATCTATCCATGGAGATGCATAGCAACGAGAGGGAGACTGTGTCTATGTACCCTCATAGACCATAAGCGGAAGCATTTCACAACGCGGTTGATGTAGTCGAACTTCTTCATGCTTCAACTGATCAAGTAGCGAACGCACGACACCTCCGCGTTCTGCACACGTTCAGCTCGGTGATGTCCCTCGCCTTCTTGATCTAGCAAGACATTGAAGTAGTAGATGAGTTCCGTCAGCACGACGGTGTGGTGAGGTGATGGTGAAGTGATCTCCGCAGGGCTTCGCCTAAGCACTACGAAAATATGACCGGGGTGTAAACGGTGGAGGGGGCGCCGCACACGGTTAGGCAACTGTCTGGGGTGTGCTAGGACACCCCCCACATATATATATATATAGGTGGGAGGGAGGGATGAGAAGCCATAGGAGGTGCCCAAGTAGGAGGAATCCTACTTGGAGCCCTCCCAAGCCGTGCGCCCCCTGCCATATATAATCGAGGCGGAGGAAAGAGGGGGAGAGGGAAGGAAGGGGGAGTCCTACTCCACACTTTCCTTTCCCTCCCCTCTTTCCTTCTCCTCCTCATAGGGCTGGCCACTATAGGGGCGCACCAGCCCCTTGTGGGCTGGTGTGTTCCCTCACTTGGCTCATAAGGCCCATATCTTTGCCGGGGGTGCCCGAAACTCCTTTCTGATGACCCAATAAGTACCCGGTACCCTCCGAAACACTTCCGATGTCCGAATACCATCATCCTATATATCAATCTTTACCTCTCGGACATTTCGAGGCTCCTCGTCATGTCTTTGATCTCATCTGGGAATCCAAACAACATTCGGTCACCAAATCACATAACTCATATAATACTATATCGCCATCGAACGTTAAGCGTGCGGACCCTATGGGTTCGAGAACTATGTAGACATGACCGAGACACCTCTCCGATCAATAACCAATAGAAGAACCTGGATGCCCATATTGGCTCCTACATATTCTACAAAAATCTTTATCGGTCAAACCATTATGACAACATACGTAATTCCCTTTGTCCATCGGTATGTTACTTGCCCGAGATTCGATCGTCTGTATCTTCATACCTAGTTCAATCTCATTACCGGCAAGTCTATTTACTCGTTCCATAATACATCACCTCATGACTAACTCCTTAGTCGTTTGCTTGCAAGCTTATGATGTGTATTACCGAGAGGGCCCGGAGATACCTCTCCGATGCTCGGAGTGACAAATCCTAATCTTGACCTATGCCAACTCAACAAACACCTTTGGAGATACCTATAGAGTATCTTTATAATCACCCAATTACGTTGTGATGTTTGATAGCACACAAGGCATTCCTCCGGTATCCGGGGGGTGCATAATCTCATAGTGGAAGGAATATGTATTTGACATGAAGAAAGCAATAGTAATAAAACTGAACAATCATTATGCTAAGCTAACAGATGGGTCTTGTCCATCACATCATTCTCCTAATGATGTGATCCCATTATCAAATGACAACTCATGTCCATGGTTACGAAACCTTAACCATCTTTGATAAACGAGCTAGTCTACTAGAGGCTCACTAGGGACACGGTGTTTTTTTATGTATTCACACATGTATTAAGGTTTCCGATCAATACAATTCTAGCATGAATAACAAAACCTTTATCATGAATAAGAAAATATAAAATAACAACTTTATTATTGCCTCTATGGCATATTTCCTTCGGTCTCACACTTGCACTAGAGTCAATAATCTAGTTCACATCGCCATGTGATTAACACCCATAGTTCACATCACCATGTGACCAACACCCACAGAGTTTACTAGAGTCAGTAATCTAGTTCGCATCGCCATGTGATTAACACCCAAAGGGTACTAAGGTGTGATCATGTTTTGCTTGTGAGAGATGTTTACTCAACGGGTCTGTCACATTCAGATCCGTATGTATTTTGCAAATTTCTATGTCTACAATGCTCTGCATGGAGCTACTCTAGCTAATTGCTCCCACTTTCGATACATATCTAGATTGAGACTTAGAGCCATCTAGATTTGTGTCAAAGCTTGCATCAATGTTACTCTTTACGATGAACTCTTTATCACCTCCATAACCGAGAAACATTTCCTTAGTCCTCTTTAAGGCACCTAAGGATAATTTTGACCATTGTCCAGTGGTCCACTCCTGGATCATCCTTGAACCCTCTTTCCCAGACAAGTGGCAAGACAAGCATTAGGTGTGGTACACAGCATGGCATATCGTATAGAACCTATGGCTGAGGAATAGGGAATGACTTTCATTCTCTCTCTATCTTCTGTCGTGGTCGGTCTTTGAGTCTTACTCAACTTCACACCTTGCAACACACACAAGAACCCTTTCTTTGACTGATCTATTTTGAACTTCTTCACAGTTTTGCCAAGGTATATACGTTGTGAAAGACCTATTAAGTGTCTCGATCTATATTCCTATAGATCTTGATGCCCAATATGTAAGTAGCTTCACAGAGGTCTTTCATTGAAAAATTCGTATTCAAGTATCCTTTATGCTATCCAGAAATTCTATATCATTTCCAATTAACTATGTCATCCACATATACTATCAAAAATGCTACAGAGCTCCCACTCACTTTCTTGTAAATACAGGCTTCACTGTAAGTCTGTATAAAACCATATGCTTTGATCACCTCATCAAAGCGTATATTCCAACTCCTAGATGCTTGCACTAGTCCATAGATGGATCGCTAGAGCTTGCACACTTTGTTAGCACCTTTAGGGTCGACAAAACCTTCTGGTTGCATCATATACAACTCTTCTTTAAAAAAATCCATTAAGGAATATAGTTTTGACGTCCATTTGCCAGATTTCATAAAAATGTGGCAATTGTTAACATGATTCGAACAGACTTAAGCATCGCTACGGGTGAGAAAGTTTCATCGTAGTCAACCCCTTGAACTTGTCAAAAACCTTTCGCGACAAGTCGAGCTTTGTAGATAGTGACATTACCATTAGCGTCAGTCTTCTTCTTGAAGATCCATTTATTTTCTATGGCTTGTCGATCACTGGACAAGTCCACCAAAGTCCATACTTTGTTACATGGATCCTATCTTAGATTTCATGGCCTCAAGCCATTTATCAGAATCTGGGCTCATCATAGCTTCTTCATAGTTCACAGGTTCGTTGTTGTCCAACAACATGACTTCCAGGACAGGATTGCCGTACCACTCTCGTGCGGATCGTGCTCTGGTCGTCCTACGAGGTTCAGTAGCAACTTGATCTGATGTTTCATGATCATCATCATCAGCTTCCACTATAGTTGGTGTAGGCATCACGGGAACAGATTTCTCTGATGTGCTACTTTCCAAATTGAGAGAAGGTATAATTACCTCATCAAGTTCTACTTTCCTCCCACTCACTTATTTCGAGAGAAACTCCTCTAGAAATGTTCCACTCTTGGCAACAAAGATCTTGCCTTCGGATCTGTGGTAGAAGGTGTACCCAATTGTCCCCATAGGGTATCCTATGAAGACCCACTTCTCCAATTTGGGTTTGAGCTTATTAGGCTGAAGCCTTTTGACATAAGTGTTGCAACCCCAAACTTTAAAAAATGACATCTTAGGTTTCTTGCCAAACCATAGTTCATACGGTGTCGTCTGAACAGTTTTAGACGGTACCCTATTTAACGTGAATGCGGTTGTCTTTAATGCATAACCCCAAAAAGATAGTGGTAAAACGCTAAGAAACATCATAGAACACACCATATCCAATAAAGTACGGTTAGGATATTCGGACACACCATTACGCTGTGCTGTTCTAGGTGGCGTGAGTTGTGAAACAATTCCACATCATTTTAAATGAAGTCCAAACTCATAACTCAAATATTCAAATGCGCGATCATATCGTAGAAACTTTATTTTCTTGTTATGATGATTCTCTACTTCACTCTGAAATTCTTTGAACTTTTCAAATGTTTCAGACTTATGTTTCATCAAGTAGATATATCCATAAAACTAAAATCATGTGTGAAGGTCAGAAAATAATGATACATGCCGCGTGCTTCAACACTCATCGGACTGCATACATCGGTATGTATTATTTCCAATAAGTCATTAGCTCGCTCCATTATTCTGGGGAACGGAGTTTTAGACATCTTGCCCATGAGGCATAGTTCGCAAGTATCAAGTGATTCCAAAAGTCCATCTGCATGGAGTTTCTTCACGCGCTTTACACCAATATGACCTAAACGGCAGTGTCACAAATATGTTGCACTATCATTATCAACTTTGCATCTTTTGGCATCAATATTATGAATATGTGTATCACCATGATTGAGATTCAATAAACCATTTACATTGGGTGTATGACCATAGAAGGTTTTATTCATGTAAACAGAACAACAATTATTCTCTGACTTAAATGAATAACCATGGTGCAATAAACATGATACAATCATATTCATGCTTAACGCAAACACCAAATAACATTTATTTAGGTTCAACACTAATCCCAAAGGTAGAGGGTGTCACTACTGCAGGTTGCTGCTAACGCGACACTACGATCAGAGACCCTTTGACGAAATTGTGTGCGATGCATTAATCGCAAACGGTGGTGTAAAAAACATCAAAATAGGTGCAAAATGTTTGTGATGACGGATGCATCAAAGATGGTTCAGATTTTAGTTGTGTGTGTGATGCAGGGCATACGGTTCAATTTAATTAACTGTTTGTGATGTGCCAGAACAAAAGAAACGGGCAGCTAGATGAAGGCGTGTGCGATATACAGCTTACGGTTCACTTGGATGAACTGTTTGTGATTAGGCAACACAACAGAAATGGTCAGCCAGATCTAGGTGTGTGCGATATACGACATACGGTTCACTCGGATGAACTGTTTTCGATTAGGCAACGCAACAAAAACGGTTCAACCAGATCAAGGTGTGTGCAATGGAGGGCATACAGTTCATTCCGATAAACTTTTTGTGTTGAGCCAAGAGAACAGAAACGTTTCACATAAACAAGATGATGTTTCACATAAGCAAGATGTGTGTAATACATGGCAAACATCCAATTACATAGGTGGATAGTACACACATGACATTTCCACACACCAAAGTAAACTATTACATGCATAATTAACTAGGATAAACGATCATCTAGTCATCATCTACTTCTTGTGCTAGGTTGATGTTCCTTCTATTCTAAATTTCCATTAATTGATAGCATTTTATGAACACGCCACCATTTCCCGCCATTTCCTCACTGGTTTCCCGCCATCTAGCGATATTGCGCATACACCTAGGCGACGCGTGACACACGGAGGCAACAAGCGTAGCCTGTAGCACATCCACCTTTTCCAAGCATGCCAACCCACCAAAGCGCTGCCTCTGCCATCAACCTCATCAACGAGGAAAACGAGCAGGCGCCACGGCCCGTCGAGGCTGAGGCGCTCCCCGGCAACGCGATGGATGATGTCGTGATGCGCGTCATCGCTAGGGTTGAGCAGACCCTTGGCACATGGCGCTTCAGCGCCACGGATCAAGATAGGCATGTCAGCGTGGAAAGGTTGTAGCTCGCCGCACAACATGATCGATGGCGCACCGCAGAGCAAGCTAGGCGTGTCCGCATCGATAGGCTGCGGCACACCGCACGGCGAGACCGTCGGAGCGCCACAGAGCGAGAGGCATGGCCGCACAGCAAGAGCGGATCCATCGGCGCTTGCCTGCTGTCGACAGGGCGTCGCAGATGGGTAAACGTCCCGTCAGTACCCCCATTCCTCGCCAGGAGTGGGCAGAGGCCCTCTGCGCCGTACTTGCACCAGAGGCCGGCTGCGCCATACTTGCACCGGACGCCCGCCGCGCCGTTCGCATGGGTCGCACCGTTCGCCATGTCTGCGGCCCACTCGATGTCAACGCACTGGTCGGTAGGATTAACCGCCTCCTTGGCCCAGGTGTCCACCTAGGCGCAGTAGAGAAACATGGTTGTCGCATCCTCGAGCTGGTGATCTCCAATGAAATAGCCAACTTGGAGCTCGAGATCGCGCTCTAGATGTACCGCGAGCGTGTCGACCGCTTGGATGAACGCCTGCACGAGTTCAGGCAGAGTGCACGAGTTCAGGCAGAGCCAAGAGCTACTGGTCATGGTCTTATGGACTTGCTTTATTTTGTTGAGTCGTTTCGATGTGGATAGCTATGTATTCACAGCAATCATAGTATTGCTCTATTTATTGCTCTATTTTCATGTGTGTACTCTATTTTCCGTTCTTACATGTTATGTTTCAATGTGTGTATATACTCTTTCCATTCTGTATATGTGGATGATAACAACTAGATTCAAATTAGTATACAAAAACAGATAGAACATGGAATTCATAATATATATATATATTGATTGTTCATTAGTTCATCACAGAATATATATATAATATCATCACATATACGTGATGATACTAAACTACTAGGTACAATGTATAAAATTGAAAACGAACAATACTAAAACTAATAATCCCTCCTGGGGCCAGTATTCTGGCAGCCCCTCGCCAACAGCTCCCTGGTGCGCGGCGTCTTCCTAGTGCGGAGGCAGTACTCTGCCTACTTCGCCTCGCAGCGCTTGATGTACCGATCTGCCTCTTGCTGGCGGACGACCGCGAAAAATCTTGCCATTCCGTTGGGCGCCCACCAGAGCTCCTCGTCGGTGGCACGCTGGAGCTTATCGGCCCACCTCCACGCAGCGATGAGGCGCCCAGCGCCTTTGACCTTCCTTGCAAAGTACCCGTCTTTGTACACCTCCTCTGCATGATGACGCGCCTGCCCCCAAAGCTCCATCGCCTCCTTTTTCCAGGCGGCATCATGGGCTTCACAAGCCGCCTAGTACTCGGCTTCCTCCTCCGCCATCTCCTTCTTGAATGCCACTTGCCTGGCTTTCTCAGCCGGTGGCAGCGACTTCCACAAACAAAGATTGTACTGGCCCCAAAACCAATCCAAAGTTGGGGGCTCTAGCGCAACCTCGTCCGGTGGCGCATAGGGGTCCTCATCGTTGCTATTCGAGTGAGCGTCCTCGGGGAGCAATGACTCCTCATCGGCCCGTGGGCAGACCAGCGGCACCATGGCAGAGATTTGAGGGAGAGAGGGAGAGAGAGAGCGGACGAGTGAGGGGAGGATGTAGATGAGAATGCAAGCGGGACGACGTGAGCAAGGTAGTATTTATTGGCGGCCAGAATCTAGATCGACAGGAATAGTACACACGCCGATCGCCAGAATTTACAAGTACTGTAGTCTAAATTACACACGATTCCCGCAGCAAAATCTGTGTGTGAACCCGTTATGGTTAGCCGTTGCATGTAGATGTAGTTCAAATTTGAAGTATGGTCATTAAATGGCTAGAAAATCACTTAAATGTCTTTGAAAGGTCAAATGACCCCTGGAATTTTCCAAATTTTCACATGACAGTTGTAGTAGTGCACGTTAAACATAGAAAAAAATTGAAGGCCGTAAGAGGAAGCTATCTCCCGTTCATCATCAAACATGCATTCTTCCCTCTCGGAACCACGAGCCTTCTAGTGAGTTGCTCCAATTTGTGAGGGGTGTGTGTCCAAACTTTCATCAAACAGGCCAATTTTTTACCACATCATCTTGGTGGCATGACATTACATCAAGCAAGGTTTCATGTTTTTCTGATCATTTTTTAATATTTTTGGAATTTAAATGCCATGCCACTCCATGCATGTGTCCATGTCGTGAGACCAATATGTTTGAAAATTCCTTCTAATTTATAGCACATGGAATTAACTCGCACACAAGTACACAAATATGATTTTTCAAACTGTTATGGTTAGCCGTTGCATGTAGATGTAGTTCAAATTTGAATTACGGTCATTAAATGGCTAGAAATCACTTAAATGTCTTTAAAAGGTCAAATGACCCCTGAAATTTTCCAACTTTTCACATGACAGTTGTATTAGTGCATGTTAAACGTAGAAAAAAATTGAAGGCCGTAAGAGGAAGTTATCTCCCGTTCATCATCAAACATGCATTGTTCCCTCTCGGAACCACGAGCCTTCAAGTGAGTTGCTCCGGTTTGTCAGGGGTGTGTGTCCAAACTTTCGTCAAACAGGCCAATTTTTTTACCACATCATCTTGGTGGCATGATAGTACATCAAGCAAGGTTTCATGTTTTTCTGATCATTTTTTATTTTTTGGAATTTAAATGCCATGGCACTCCATGCATGTGTCCATGCCGGGAGACCAATATGTTTGAAAATTCCTTCTAATTTACTGCACATTGAATTAACTCGCACACAACTACACAAATACAATTTTTCAAACCGGTATGGTTAGCTGTTGCATGTACATGTAGTTCAAATCTGAATTATAGTCATTAAATGGCTAGAAAATCACTTAAATGTCTTTAAAATCTCAAATGACCCCTGAAATTTTCCAAAATTTCACATGACAGTTGTATCAGTGCATGTTAAATGTAGAAAAAAAATTGAAGGCCATAAGGGGAAGCTATCACTCGTTCGTCGTCAAACATGCATTGTTCCCTCTCAGAAACACGAGCCTTCTAGTGAGTTGCTTTGGTTTGTGAGGGGTGTGTGTCCAAACTTTCATCAAACATGCCAATTTTTTTACCACATCATCTTGGTGGCATGACATTACATCAAGCAAGGTTTCATGTGTTTCTGATCTTTTTTTAATTTTTTGGAATTTAAATGCCATGGCATTCCATGCTTAATTGTGTCATAGCCGTTAGACCAATATATTTGAAAATTCCTTCTAGTTTACTGCACATGGAATTAAATCGCACACAAGTACACAAAATATGACTTTTCAAACGTTTATGGTTAGCTGTTGCATGTACATGTAGTTCAACTTTGACTTACGGTCATTAAATAGCTAGAAAATCACTTGAATGTCTTAAAAGGTCAAATGACCCCTGAAATTTTCCAAAATTTGACATGATAGTTGTATTAGTACTACAAATTTTCTCGTACATTTAAAACACCATCCATTGCCACTTTACTCCAAATTCGTCTTTCACAGCTAATAAAAAATATCCACAACATCACACACAATTTTTTGTAGGAACCGTTTGCGATGAAAATTTCTGGGTCTATTTAAGTCTTCATCTTTAAGCTTCGTTGGCTCGTCTGCTCCAGTGCTGGAAACCCCCGAATCCACGAATCCCAATCCCCATTCCTGCACCCCCTTCTTGCAAAGATGACGTAGTGGAAACGCTTCATGAAGGCCCGTACGTTGGTCGCGTCCTCCCTGTGCCCCGCCGCCTACGCCGAGAGTGCCACCGCATCCGCATTGAGCGTGGCCGCATCCACTGAGAGGGCATCTGTGGCAGCCGACGGGGCAGCTACAGCAGCCAAGACGGCTGCAGCTGCTACGGCGACGGTGGCTACAAACACCGAGAGCGTTTGAGCTACCGTCTGTGTCGCCGATGTCGCCCTGGCCCGGGTCGAGGCCATCCACACCAAGATCAAGGACGCACATGCCAAGATATTCCAGTCCACCTAGAAATCCAGCATGCAACCCATGTATGAAAAGGTGGCGGTGGCCATGGAGCACCTGCGTCCTCATGAGATCACCGAGCAGGAGCTCGAGATGTAGGAGGCGGCGGAGATCGAGGAGCGCCGGGAGGAGGAGTTGTGTGTGGCCGAGGTCGAGGTAGAGAAGAGTCTGTCCGTCGAGGAATCGACAGTCAAGTACCAACGCAAGCTCTGGCGCAGCCACTACTATGAGTACTATAACCTTGAGGACGGCGCTGAGGACGAGTACGAGGACGCGGTCGACTTCAGCAGGGGGGACGCGGAGTCCACCAACGGTGGCATTTCGCCAGGACAAGTCATCGACGTCTCATCTCACACCGGGATGCATAGGCCGGCGCGGTGGTGGATTTTTTCAAATTATGCATACTTAGGATTTGTTTTTATTGCTGGTCTTTTGTTAGAGCAATGTTTAGGTCAACTGGCTCTGTTTAATTACTAAAATTGCTCGATTCAGTAAGTGTGGTATGTGTGTTGTACGCTCTTTTGTGTGCCCAAATTAGCAAGCGATGTTAAATTATGCAATGACGTACCTCGGGAAATTTCCACCAAAATTTGAATTATCAAACTCATCCCATGCGCATAAAGTAGAAGAATCGTTTGCGTTGCACACAATCGTTCCAAGTGAATGGTGTCTGGCGGCACCACGCGCAAAGTTTCCCTCCACATTTGCAAATTTTTGGACTACCGCCAAAATATCTACCCCCGCCCCCTCCCCCTTCCCCACCCCCTTTTCTCCCTGACCACAAGTCACATTTCCCCTGTCTCCTCCTTCCTTCCTTCCTTCCTTCCTTCCTAAGTTATAGCCGCTTCCTCGCTCTCGCCATCTTGCATCCTACCGTCGGGGTCGCCATGGTCTTCTTCAATGACCTCTCCAGCAGTTGCTCCTCCGACGACGACTCCTTCACCACCTGGGTATGCCTCTCTTCTCTCTCTCGGGCTAATACTTGGAATGAAGGATTTTAACCCGGTGGTCGATTCGATTCATTTCTTCCTCTTATAACTCCCTAGGACCATCAGTTGCAACTAATGGAGCGGTGTGGCTAAAGATCTGTCTGCTCGTTGTCAGCATCAATCTCCATGCGTGAAGCTGGTTGTGTTTGAATTTGTGGATAGTGGGAGGGAGTTTCTGGCATGTGCAGAGAAGATTAGACCCTCTTTCATTGTTACAAATCATTTGTTAGATGTGATTCATACACTGTCATGGTCCCAACCCATTCATACCACACCTTCAACCAAACGCATCTTAAGACAGTGTCACAGTTTGTACCTAGTATCTAAAAATGTTGCCATCTCATCAGCGGTGCCATTAGAAAATTATTTGGCACCGCTTCAGCAGTTTGTGCAGCCAACTCTGGTCCACACATCCGAGCAGCCAAGCAGTAAAATACTAAATCTTTATGGCACGAAGGAACTGGGCATCGGAGCAACTAGGTGCTCCGGAGTCCGGGTCCCTGATTTTTTTTCCGCTGCCTCGGCTCGCCAGTGCAGGGCACCGGTGCGAGATGTAGCAATAGTTGTCTTTACACCGGTTTTGGCATACATAGTGGACGGCCTTAGTGCTATTAGTTCTCTGTTACTAAATTTGTGCATGTACACACCTATTAGTATCAATTTGTTGTCATCCAAGCACTGTCTCTATGTTGTTGCAGTTATATTTACCTTCCTCGTAAAATGTTCAATTTTTTTATAGTACATGAGTAATAACTTGTAGCGTTGTTGTAGTTATAGCTTCTGATGTTTCAGAATTTGGTTGTTGTCTCAGTAGCAATTAATTCATTTGCACATTGATCTTTTTGAGAAGATATGTCATAATTAACCTGTTTCTTCAGTTTTTCAAAATAAGTATTGGTGATTTTCTATGTTGCTATAAACTCATTTCCCCTACAATTGTTACTGATCTAGTTTAAAATATTATAGGATGAACGGAAGTGTTCTTACTTGGAGTGGATTGATCAAGAGTGGCCATAGTCTTTGAAGATGTGCCTAGCAAGCTCTAGAGCATGTATGAGGAAGAGAACAGAGGTAGACTTAGAGAAAGTGTTGGCAACGCTGAAGAATATTTCAAGATGCGGGATAAAAAGAGGAAGGTGGAGAATGATCTCAGATTTTTTAAATCAGGCTTTGTAAGATGGTGTTGCCGAAGGAGGAGGCACTTTCCCAGTTGGACAGTGCAGAACATGTTCTTACTGAACTGAAAGCAGAGGTGGATAAGACGTGCCTGGATGATCTAGATTAGGGAAATGTATATATTGTTCTAATATTGTCCTTATGAAGTTGAACTAGCTATATGTTGTATTGTGTTGTTTTCAGGTAGCTATCGTACTGTGATGTTAAAATATATTTATGTGCCTGATATGAAATTGGCAAACAACTATTCGATATGAAATGTGAATTTGCGTAATACTAGAATTATTAATTGTAAACTAATAAACCTGCTAAATGGGTCATGGAACTTTGCAAATGGTTCTAGCAGTAAAAGCGCTTGTGATGGATTGCCCAATGCCACACAGTTTTCTTCATCAAATCGTGTGTGATGTAGTTGACAAAAGCAAACGATTAACCAAGGCATAGCGTGTGTGATATTTACACCTTTCACACACGAGCCTATACATAAAACTGTGTGGGATATACATACGAATGAAAACATTTTCCCTGGATTAACTGTGTGGGATGTACATAAGAACGGAAACGTATTCCTTGGATTGACTGTGTGTGATATACATACGAACGGAAATGTTTTTCTGGTATTCACCGTGTGGGATGTACATACGAACGAAAACAATTGGGTTTCAATGCCTCGCCCAATCGCACACGAGCTCATTTTGCCCCAGCCAGTGTGCCAGGAGGGCCTATCCCCTATGCTTTTTGCGCCATGTGGGAAGGACCCCCCCCTATCGCCCACACTCACTTGGCGACGGTTCCAAAAGCCATCCCGGAAAGGGGTAAAAACCGTTTGTATAGCATCAACGCGTACCAGTGAGTGTGCGATGGTGATCGTATCAACCTTGGAATCACTTCCAAGACACATCGTCACCTCACACTTAACTAGTCTATGTTTATTCTGCAACTCCTGTTTCGAGTTACTAATCTTAGCAACCGAACCGGTATCTAATACCCAGGGGCTACTATGAATACTAGTAAGGTACATCAATAACATGTATATCAAATATATCATTGTTCACTTTGCCATCCTTCTTATCTGCCAAGTATTTGGGGCAGTTCCGCTTCCAGTGACCATTACCTTTGCAGTAGAAGCACTCATTTTCAGGCTTAGATCCAGCTTTGGGCTGCTTCATGGGAGCAGCAACTTGCTTGCCATTCTTCTTGAAGTTCCATTTCTTTCCCTTGCCCTTTTTCTTGAAACTAGTGGTCTTATTAACCATCAACACTTGATGCTCTTTCTTGATTTCTACCTCCACTGATTTCAGCATCACGAAGAGCTCGGGAATCGTTTTCATTATCCCTTGCATATTATAGTTCATCACGAAGTTCTAGTAGCTTGGTGATAGTGACTAGAGAAATCTATCAATCACTATCTTATCTGGAAGATTAACTCCCACTTGATTCAAGCGATTGTAGTGCCTAGACATTATGAGTACATGCTCATTGGCTGAGCTATTCTCCTCCACCTTGTAGGCAAGGTACTTGTCAGAGATCTCATACCTCTCGACACGGGCATGAATCTGAAATACCAATTTTCAGCTTCTTGGAACATCTCATATGCTCTGTGGCGTTCAAAACATTTTTGAAGTCCAGATTCTAAGTCGTCAAGCATGGCGCACTAAACTATCAAGTAGTCATCATATCGAGCTTTCAAAATGTTCATAACGTTTGCATCTGCTCCTGCAACAAGTTTCTCACCTAGTGGTGCATCAAGGACATAATTCTTCTGTGCAGCAATGAGGATAATCCTCATATCACGGACCCAGTCCGCATCATTGCTACTATCATCTTTCAGCTTAGTTTTCTCTAGGAACATATCAAAAAATAGGGAAGCTAAATCGTGAGCTATTGATGTACAACATAGATATGCAAAACTATTAAGACTAAGTTCATGATAAATTTAAGTTCAATTAATCAAATTACTTAAGAACTCCCACTTAAATAGACACCCCTCAAGTCATCTAAGTGATACGTGATCAAAATCAACTAACCCATGTCTGGTCATCACGTGACATGGGGTAGTCATCAATGGTGAACACCTCTATGTTGATCATATCTACTATATGATTCACGTTCGACCTTTTGGTCTCCGGTGTTCCGAGGCCATGTCTGTACATGCTAGGCTCGTCCAGTTTAACCCAAATATTCCACATGTGCAAAACTGTCTCGCATCCGTTGTATGTGAACGTAGAGTCTATCACACCCGATCATGACGTGGTGTCTCAACACGACGAACTATAGCAACGGTGCATACTCAGTGAGAACAATTTTACCTTGAAATTTAGTGAAGGGATCATCTTATAATGCTATTGTCGTACTAAGTAAAATAAGATGCATAAAATATAAAAATCACATGCAATCAAAATATGTCACATGATATGGCCATCATCATCTCGTGCTTTTGATCTCCATCTCTAAAGCATTGTCATGATCTCCATCGTCACCGGCTCAGCACCTTGATCTCCATCGTAGCGTCATGGTCGTCTCGCCAACTATTGCTTCTACAACCATCGCTAACGCATAGTGATAAAGTAAAGCAATTACATGGCGTTTGCATTTCATACAATAAGGAGACAACCATAAGGCTCCTGCCGATTGTCAGATATCTTACAAAACATGATCATCTCATACAATAATGTATATCACATCATGTCTTGACCATATCACATCACAACATGCCCTGCAAAAACAAGTTAGATGTCCTCTACTTTGTTGTAGCAAGTTTTAGGTGGCTGCTACGTGTTTCTAGCAAGAACCATTCTTACCTACGCATAAAACCAAAAACGGTGTTTCGTCAAGTTTGTTGTTTTAACCTTCTTCAAGGACCGGCCATAGTCAAATTCGATTCAACTAAAGTAGCAGAAACAGACACCCGCCAGCCCAGAAACATGTAAGGTTGGTCCGGGCCGCTTCATCCCACAATACCGGCGAATCAAAATAATATGTTGGTGGTAAGCAGCATGACTATCACTGCCCACAACTCTTTGTGTTCTACTCATGCATATCACCTACGCATAGACCTAGCTCATTGATACGTCTCCAAAGTATCTATAATTTTTAATTGCTCCATGCTATATTATCTACTGTTTTGGACATTATTGGGCTTTATTATGCACTTTTATATTATTTTTGGGACTAACCTATTAACCGGAGGCCCAGCCCAGAATTGCTGTTTTTTGCCTGTTTTAGGGTTTCGAAGAAAAGGAATATCAGACGGAGTCCAAATGGAATGAAACCTTCGGGAACGTGATTTTATCATCGAATACAACTCAGGAGACTTGGACCCAACGTCAAGGCATGTAACAGGAGGCCACGAGGTAGGGGGCACGCCCCCACCCTCGTGGGCCCCCTGTTGCTCCACCGACGTACTTCTTCCTCCTATATATATCCACGTACCCCCAAACGATCAGAACAGGAGCCAAAATCCTAATTCCACCACCGTAACTTTCTATATCCACGAGATCCCATCTTGGGGCCTGTTCCGAAGCTCCGCCGGAGGGGGCATCGATCACGGAGGGCTTCTTCATCAACACCATAGCCCCTCTGATGAAGTGTGAGTAGTTTACCTCAGACCTACAGGTCCATAGTTAGTAGCTAGATTGCGTCTTCTCTCTTTTTGGATCTCAATACAATGTTCTCCCCCTCTCTTGTGGAGATCTATTCGATGTAATCTTGTTTTTGCGGTGTGTTTGTTGAGACCGATGAATTGTGGGTTTATGATCAAGTCTATCTATGAATAATATTTGAATCTTCTCTGAATTATTTTATGTATAATTGGTTATCTTTGCAAGTCTCTTCAAATTATCAGTTTGGTTTGGCCTACTAGATTGATCTTTCTTGCAATGGGAGAAGTGCTTAGCTTTGGGTTCAATCTTGCGGTCTCCTTTCCCGGTGACAGTAAGGGCAGCAAGGCACGTATTGTATTGTTGCCATCAGGGATAACAAGATGGGGTTTTCTTCATATTGCATGAGTCTATCCCTCTACATCATGTCATCTTGCTTAAGGCGTTACTCTGTTTTAACTTAATACTCTAGATGCATGCTGGATAGCGGTCGATGAGTGGAGTAATAGTAGTAGATGCAGGCAGGAGTCGGTCTACTTGTCTCGGACGTGATGCCTACATACATGATCATACCTAGATATTCTCATAACTATTCTCAATTTTGTCAATTGCTCAACAGTAATTTGTTCACCCTCCGTAGAATACTTATGCTCTCGAGAGAAGCCACTAGTGAAACCTATGGCCCTGGGTCTATCTTTATCATATCAATCTCCTACTACTTAGTTATTTACTTTGCCTTTATTTTATTTTGCATCTTTATCATAAAAATACCAAAAATATTATCTTATCATATCTATCAGATATCACTCTCGTAAGTGGCCCTATAGGGATTCACAACCCCTATTTGCGTTGGTTGTGAGGATTTATTTGTTTTGTGCAGGTACGAGGGACTCGCGCGTAGCCTCCTACTAGATTGATACTTTGGTTCTCAAAAACTGAGGGAAATACTTACGCTACTTTGCTGCATCATCCCTTCCTCTTCGAGGAAAACCAACGCAGTGCTAAAAGAGGTAGCAAGAAGGATTTCTGGCGCCGTTGCCGGGGAGGTCTACGCAAAAGTCAACATACCAAGTACCCATCACATACCCTTATCTCCCGCATTACATTATTTGCCATTTGCCTCTCGTTTTCCTCTCCCCCACTTCACCCTTGCCGTTTTATTTTCCCTCTCTCTCTCTATCCTCCCTCTCTTTCTCTATTTGCCTCTTTTTGCCCGTTTCTTATTTGCTCGTATGGTTGGAATAGCTGTTTATTTATTACTAAACATAGAACCTAAGATCTATGGATCCTCATCCACTTGCTAATCTTCTTAAGAGATCCAATTATGATGAACCAATTGCTAGTGAGTTTTGTGCACTAGATTATCTTTATGAAGTTTTGCTTGAAATTCTTGAATCTGAAAAGTGTGATGAATTACTTTATGAAGCGATTCACGATAGATCTTTGAATAAAAAGCATGACTGCAATGATTTTACTATAAATTCTCTTGATGTCAATTGTGCTAATAATATGCAAAACCCTAAGCTTGGGGATGCTAGTTTTGCTATGTATACTACTTGTTGTAATGATCATGATTGGGGTGATTCTTCTTATGATATTGAAAATTTATTTAAGCCCCATGATGAATATGATATTGATAATAATGTTTGCAGTATTATTAAAAGTGGGTTTGGAAAGGACATGACTCCACTATTTTGGAAGAGTGTCAACTTTGCATGCATATGTATCGTGTTGAAAATATTTTGTGTGATAGCTATTTTGTTGAATTTGCTTATGATCCCTCATGCAATTATTATGAGATAAGAAAATATGGTGGTAGAAATTTTCATGTTACTAAATTACCTCTCGTTATGTTGAGATTGCTATTGTTTCTTTCCGCTTCCTTGCATATGCTAGTTTTTGCTTGCCATGACAATTTGTTTGCCTATAAAATGCCTATGCATAGGAAGTATGTTAGACTTAGATGTGTTTGTCACTTGTTTTATGATGCTCTCTTTGTGCTTCCATTCTTGTCTTCCATGTGAGCATCATTAAAATTATCAATGCCTAGCTTTAAGGATTTAAAGAAAAGCGCTTGTTGGGAGACAACCCAATATTTGTCCTTCCTGTTATTCAATAAATAAATTATCTAGCCTATGTTTTGGTTGTGTTTTTGTGTTTAATTAGTGTTTGTACCAAGTAGAACCGTTGGGAAGACTTGGGGAAAGTCTTGTCGAACTTGCTGTAAAAAACAGAAACTTTAGCGCTCACGAGAACTGCTGTCATTTTTATTTGGAAAGTGCTATTTAGTTAATTATTTTTGCAGATGATTAATAGATAAATTCCTCAAGTCCAGCAATTTATTTTAGAATTTTTGGGGTTCCAGATCTTGCGCTGGCTACAGATTACTGCAGACTGTTCTGTTTTTGACAGATTTTGTTTTTCGTGTGTTGTTTGCTTATTTTGATGAATCTATGGCTAGTAAAATACTTTATAAACCATAGAGAAGTTGGAATACAGTAAGTATAACACTCATATAAATAAATAATGAGTTCATTACAGTACCTTGAAGTGGTCTTTTGTTTTCTTTCGCTAACGGAGCTCACAAGTTTTTCTACTTTAAGTTTTGTGTTGTGAAGTTTTCAAGTTTTGGGTAAAGATTTGATGGATTATGGAACAAGGAGTGGCAAGAGCCTAAGCTTGGGGATTCCCATGGCACCCCCAAGATAATCTAAGGACACCTAAAAGCCAAAGCTTGGGGATGCCCCGGAAGGCATCCCCTCTTTCGTCTACTTCTATCGGTAAGTTTACTTGGAGCTATATTTTTATTCGCCACATGATATGTGTTTTGCTTGGAGCGCCTTGTATTATTTGAGTCTTTGCTTGTTAGTTTACCACAATCATCCTTGCTGTACACACATTTTGAGAGAGCCATACATGATTTGGAATTTGTTAGAATACTCTATGTGCTTCGCTTATATCTTTTGAGTTATATAATTTTGCTCTAGTGCTTCACTTATATCTTTTAGAGCACGGTGGTGGATTTGTTTTATAGAAACTATTGATCTATCATGCTTCACTTAGATTATTTTGAGAGTCCTAATAGCATGGTAATTTTCTTAAAATCCTAATATGCTTGGTATGCAAGATTAATAATAAAACTTTCTTATGAGTGTGTTGAATACTAAGAGAAGTTTGATGCTTTGATTGTTTTGAGACATGGATGTAATAATATCAAAGTCGTGCTAGTTGAGTAGTTGTGAAATTGATAAATACTTGTGTTGAGGTTTGCAAGTCCCGTAGCATGCACGTATGGTAAACGTTATGCAACAAATTTGAAACATGAGGTGTTATTTGATTGTCTTCCTTATGAGTGGCGGTCGGGGACGAGCGATGGTCTTTTCCTACCAATCTATCCCCCTAGGAGCATGCGCGTAGTACCGAGGTTTTTGATGACTTGTAGATTTTTGCAATAAGTATGTGAGTTCTTTATGACTAATGTTGAGTCCATGGATCATACGCACTCTCACCCTTCCATCCTTGCTAGCCTCTTCGGTACCGTACATTGCCCTTTCTCACATTGAGAGTTGGCGCAAACTTCGCCGGTGCATCCAAACCTCGTGATATGATACGCTCTTTCACACATAAACCTCCTTATATCTTCCTCAAAACAGCCACAATACCTACCTATTATGGCATTTCCATAGCCATTCCGAGATATATTGCCATGCAACTTTCCATCATTCCATTCATCATGACACATTCATCATTGTCATATTGCTTAGCATGGTCATGTAGTTGATGTAGTATTTGTGGCAAATCCACCGTTCATAATTCTTTCATACATGTCACTCTTGGTCCATTGCATATCCCGGTACACCGCCGGAGGCATTCATATAGAGTCATATTTGTTCTAGTATCGAGTTATAATCATTGAGTTGTAAATAAATAGAAGTGTGATGATCATCATTTTCTAGAGCATTGCCCCAAGTGAGGAATAAATAAAAAAAGAGAAAGGCCATAAAAAAGAGAATGCCCAAAAAAAAGAGAAAGGCCATAAAAAAAGAAAAGGCCAAAGAAAAAAAAGAAAAAAAAAGCGAGAAGGGACAATGTTACTATCCTTTGCCACACTTGTGCTTCAAAGTAGCACCATGATCTTCATAGTAGAGAGTCTCTCATGTTATCACTTTCATATACTAGTGGGAAATTTTCATTATAGAACTTGGCTTGTATATTCCAACAATGGGCCTCCTCAAGTGCCCTAGGTCTTCATGAGCAAGCAAGTTGGATGCACACCCAGTAGTTTCTTTTGTTGAGCTTTCATACATTTATAGCTCTAGTGCATCTGTTGCATGGCAATCCCTACTCCTTGCATTAACATCAATCGGTGGGCATCTCCATAGCCCATTGATTAGCCTCGTTTATGTGAGACTTCGTCCTTTTTGTCTTCTCCACATAACCCCCCTCATTATTTCCTATTCCACCTATAGTGCTATGTCCATGGCTCGCGCTCATATATTGCGTGAAAGTTTATAGGTTTGAGATTACTAAAGTATGAAACAATTGCTTGGCTTTTCATCGGGGTTGTGCATGATGATAGCATTCTTGTGTGACGAAAATGAAACATGACTAAACCATATGATTTTGTACGGATGAACTTTCTTTGGACATGTTATTTTGAGAAGACATAATTGCTTAGTTAGTATGCTTAAAGTATTATCATTTTTATGTCAATATGAACTTTTGTCTTGAATCTTTCGGATCTGAATATTCATACCACAATTAAGAATAATTACATTAAAATTATGCCAAGTAGCACTCCGCATCAAAAATTTTGTTTTTATCATTTACCTACTCGAGGACGAGCAGGAATTAAGCTTGGGATGCTTGATACGTCTCCAACGTATCTATAATTTTAGATTGCTCCATGCTATATTATCTACTGTTTTGGACATTATTGGGATTTATTATCCACTTTTATATAATTTTTGGGACTAACCTATTAACCGGAGGCCCAGCCCAGAATTGCAGTTTTTTGCCTGTTTTAGGGTTTCAAAGAAAAGGAACATCAAATGGAGTCCAAACGGAATGAAACCTTCGGGAACGTGATTTTCTCATCGAATACAACTCAGGAGACTTGGACCCTATGTCAAGGCATGTAACAGGAGGCCATGAGGTAGGGGCACGCCCTACCCTACCAGGCGCGCCCCCACCCTCGTGGGCCCCCTGTTGCTCCACCGACGTACTTCTTCCTCCTATATATATCCACGTACCCCCAAACGATCAGAACAGGAGCCAAAACCCTAATTCCACCGCCGTAACTTTCTGTATCCACGAGATCCCATCTTGGGGCCTGTTCTGGAGCTCCGCCAGAGGGGGCATCGATCACGGAGGGCTTCCTCATCAACACCATAGCCCCTCCGATGAAGTGTGAGTAGTTTACCTCAGACCTACGAGTCCATAGTTAGTAACTAGATGGCTTGTTCTCTCTTTTTGGATCTCAATACAATGTTCTCCCCCTCTCTTGTGGAGATCTATTTGATGTAATCTTCTTTTTGCGGTGTGTTTGTTGAGACCGATGAACTGTGGGTTTTTGATCAAGTCTATCTATGAATAATATTTGAATCTTCTCTGAATTCTTTTATGTATGATTGGTTATCTTTGCAAGTCTCTTTGAATTATTAGTTTGGTTTGGCCTACTAGATTGATCTTTCTTGCAATGGGAGAAGTGCTTAGCTTTGGGTTCAATCTTGCGGTGTCCTTTCCCGATGATAGTAAGGGCAGCAAGGCACGTATTGTATTGTTGCCATCGAGGATGACATGGGGTTTTCTTCATATTGCATGAGTCTATCCCCCTACATCATGCATGTCATCTTGCTTAAGGTGTTACTCTGTTTTAACTTAATACTCTAGATGCATGCTGGATAGCGGTCGATGAGTGGAGTAATAGTAGTAGATGCAGGCAGGAGTCGGTCTACTTGTCTCGGACGTGATGCCTATATACATGATCATACCTAGATATTCTCATAACTATGATCAATTCTGTCAATTGCTCAACAGTAATTTGTTCACCCTCCATAGAATACTTATGCTCTCGCGAGAAGCCACTAGTGAAACCTATGGCCCCGGGGTCTATCTTTATCATATCAATCTCCTACTACTTAGTTATTTACTTTGGCATTTACTTTGCCTTTATTTTATTTTGCATCTTTATCATAAAAATACCAAAAATATTATCTTATCATATCTATCAGATCTCACTCTCGTAAGTGGCCCTATAGGGATTGACAACCCCTATTTGCGTTGGTTGCGAGGATTTTTTTTTGTTTTGTGTAGGTACGAGGGACTCGCGCGTAGCCTCCTACTGGATTGATACCTTGGTTCTCAAAAACTAAGGGAAATATTTACGCTACTTTGCTGCATCATCCCTTCCTCTTCGGGGAAAACCAACACAGTGCTAAAAGAGGTAGCCCTCATGATGCCACTGATGGGAATCGTTGCATGGAAAACAAAAAAATTATACGCACACGCAATGATCTATCCATGGAGATGCAAAGCAACGAGAGGGAGAGTGTGTCTACGTACCCTCATAGACCGTAAGCGGAAGCGTTTAACGACGTGGTTGATGTAGTCAAACTTCTTCGTGCTTCAACCGATCAAGTACCGAACGCACGGCACCTCCGCGTTCTACACACGTTCAGCTCGGTGATGACCCTCACCTTCTTGATCTAGCAAGACGTCGAGGTATTAGATGATTTCCATCACCACGATGGTGTGGTGACGGTGATGGTGAAGTGATCTCCACAGGGCTTCGCCTAAGCACTACGAAAATATGACCAGGGTGTAAACAGTGGAGGGGGCACCGCGTGATACGTCTCCAACGTATCTATAATTTTTTATTGTTCCATGTTGTTATATTATCAATCTTGGATGTTTTATAATCATTTTATAGTCATTTTATATCATTTTTTGGTACTAACCTATTGACATAGTGCCAAGTGCTAGTTCCTATTTTTTCCGTGTTTTTTACATCGTAGAAAATCAATATCAGACAGAGTGCAAATGCCATGAAACGTTATGGAGATTTTTTATGGACCAGAAGGAACATGTTGGGCCCTGGTTGCACCTGGGGGAGTCACAAGGAGGGGACAACCCACCAGGGCGCGCCAGGAGGCCCAGGCGCGCCCTGGTCGGTTGTGCCCACCTCAGGTGCCCCCGGGTCCGCCTCTTTGCTCTATAAATACCCAAATATTCCCAAAACCCTAGGGGAGTCGACGAAATATTCATCCAGCCGCCGCAGAGTCTAGAACCACCAGATCCAATCTAGACACCATCTCGGATGGGGTTCACCACCTCCATTGGTGCCTCTCCGATGATGCATTAGTAGTTCTTTGTAGACCTTTGGGTCCATAGTTAGTAGCTAGATGGCTTCATCTCTCTCTCTCTTGACTCTCAATACAATGGTCTCTTGGAGATCCATATGATGCAACTCTTTTTGCGGTGTGTTTGTTGGGATCTGATGAACTTTGAGTTTATGATCAGTCATATCTTTTTATGTCCATGAAAGTTATTTTAGTTTCTTTGATCTCTTATATGCATGATCTCTTATAGCCTCGTATTTCTTCTCCGATATTTGGGTTTTCTTTGGCCAACTTGATCTATTTGTCTTGCAATGGAAAGAGGTGCCCGGTAGTGGGTTCGATCTTACGGTGCTTGATCCCAGTGACAGAAAGGGAACCGACACGTATGTATCGTTGCTACTAAGGATAAAAAGATGGGATCTATATCTACGCAATAGACAAACGGATCTTGTCTACATCATGTCATCGTTCTTATTGCATTACACCGTTTTTCCATGAACTTAATACACTAGATGCATGCTGGATAGCAGTCGATGTGTGGAGTAATAGTAGTAGATGCAGGAAAGGGTCGGTCTATTAATCTTGGATGTGATGCCTATGTAATGATCATTGTCTGGATATTGTCATAATTATTTGAGGTTCTATCAATTGCCCAACAGTAATTTGTTTACCCACCGTTTGCTATCTTTCTCGAGAGAAGCCACTAGTGAAACCTACGGGCCCCGGGTCTTCTTCCTCATATATTTGCTTGCGATCTACTTTTCCTTTGCATTTTTATTCAGATCTATTAAACCAAAAATACTTTGCTGCACTTTATCTTATTTGCGATCTATTATTTCAATCTACTACAATTTTCTGGCATCGTTACCCAAAAGGGATTGACAACCCCTTTAAAACGTTGGGTTGCGAGGTGTTGTTATTTGTGTGCGGGTGATGTTTACGTTGTGTTGCTTGGTTCTCCTACTAGTTCGATAACCTTGGTTTCTTCATTGAGGGAAATACCTAATGTTGTTGTGCTACATCATCCCTTCTTCTTTGGAGAAATACCAACTTAGTCCTAGCAGACAGGAACTTTTCTGGCGCTATAGTCAGAGAACAATCAAAAAGAATTTCTGGTGCCGTTGCCAGGGAGGATCTTCAACATATACCAGGTTCCTAATCACAAATCTCATCTCCTCGCAATTTACATTATTTTTCATTTGCCTCTCATTTTCCTCTCCCCCACTTCATAAAAATTTGCCATTTTTATTTGCCCTCTTTTCTGTTTGCCATTTTCTCGCCAGATCTCATGTTTTCTCGTGTTGCCATGTGTCTTCTATTTGCTTGCATCTTCGCTTGCTAAAACTCAATTGATATGGATCCTCATCCACTTGCTAATCTTTTCAAGAGATCCAATTGTGATGAACCCATTGCTAGTGAATTGAGTTCACTAGATTATCTTTGTGAAGTTTTGCTTGAGATTTGTGAATCTAAAAATTGTGATGAAGAAATTTATGAAGAGATTCATGATAGCTCCCTGAATGAAAAGCATGATTGCAATAATTTTGCTATAAATTCTATTAATGTCAATTGTGCTAATAGTATGCAAAACCCCAAGCATGGGGATGCTTGTTTTGTCATGTCCGCTACTTATTGCAATGATCATGATTGGGGTGATAATGTTTCTTATGATCTTGGAAATTTATTTAAGCCTCATGATGAATATGATTGCGATAATATTAAAAGTGGGTTTGGAGAGGTCATGACTTTATTTGATGATAATCCCACTATTTTGGAAGAGTGTCAACTTTGCATACATGTGGATCATAAAGAGAAAATCTTATATGATAGTTATATTATTGAATTCAATTACGATCCTACATATAATTATTATCAGATAAGAAAATATGGTTGTAGAAATTTTCATGTTATTAAATTTCCTCTCATTGTGTTGAGATTGTCAATGTTTTATTCCTCTCCTTTGCATATGCTAGATGTTTCTTGTCTTGATAATTTGGTTTACTATAAAATTCCTATGCATAGGAGGTATGTTAGACTTAAATGTGTTTGTCACATGTTTCATGATGCTCTCTTTGTGTTTCTATTATTATCTGTTATGTGAGCATCGTTGAAATATTGTGCCTAGCTAAGGGCGTAAAACTATAGCGCTTGTTGGGAGGCAACCCAATGAATAAAATTTATTTTTGCTTTTTGCTTCCTATTTTTGTGTGTTAGCACAATTATGATACTGTTATGATTTTGTTTTTTGTGTTTTAATTAGTGTTTGTGCCAAGTAAAGCCTTTAGGATCTTCTTGGGTGATAGTTGTTTGATCTTGCTGAAAAAACAAAAAGTTTTATGCTCTTGAAATTAATTTTAATTTTTTTACCAGAGAGCGATAAAATACCCATTCCACTTGCAGTAGATCAACATACAAATTTCTCAGGTCGTCCTAATTTTTCAGAATTTTTGGAGTTACAGAAGTATTCGAAATAGTCAGATTGCTACAGACTGTTCTGTTTTGACAGATTCTGTTTTCTTTGTGTTGTGTGCTTATTTTGATGGCTCTATGGTTTTCTTTGATGAGTTTTTGCCATAGGAAAGTTGGAATACAGTATATATAATACAAAAACAAAATATGAATTGGTTTGATACCGCACTTATAGTAGTGCTTTATTATTCTTATACTAGCAGATCTCACGAAGGTTTTGTTGAGTTTTGTGAAGTTTTCAAGTTTTGGGTTATCTTACGATGGATGAAGGAAGGATGGAAGAGACTAAGCTTGGGGATGCCCCGGCATTCCAAGCTATTATCCAAGAATGAGAAACCAACTAATCTTGGGGATTCCCCCGAGTGGCATCCCCGCTTTCTTCCAACAACTATCGGTATTTTACTCGAGGCTATATTTTTATTCATCACATGATATGTGTTTTGCTTGGAGCGTCTTGTATTGTATGAGTCTTTGCTTGTTTTATTTTGTGTTTTTAGTCATCAATCCTTGCTATACACACCTATTTGAGAGAGCCAAAATTATGTCATGACTTGTTAGAATTGCTCTCTATGCTTCACTTAAATCTTTTGTGAGCTAGGAGTTGCTCTAGTGCTTCACTTATATCTTTTTTAGCACGGTGTGCTTAGTATTTTTGAAGAAATGCTCTCTTGCTTCACTTAGATTTATTTGAGAGTTAGTAAAATTTTGAAAAAAATCTCTCTTGCTTCACTTAAATTATTTTGAGAGAAAGAAATATTATGCTCATGATCTTCACTTATATTTGTTTGAGCTTATGAAAAGCAACACATGAAAATTAGTCCCAAAGTGATAGATATCCAAGAAGGATAAAGAAAAAGAAAAATGTCATGAAGATCATTGGACAAAATAAACTTGATTCTTAGTAATAGTTTTGAGATATGATGATGTGATATGTGAGTTATGTTGATGAGTAATTATGCTCTAGTAGGAATATTGGTGTTAAGGTTTGTGATTCCCGAAGCATGCACATATAGTCTCTCGTTATGCTATGATGTTGGATCATGATTTATTTTTTATTGTCTTCCTTATGAGTGGCGGTCGGAGACGAGCAATGGTCTTTTCCTACCAATCTATCCCCCTAGGGGCATGCGTAGTAGTACTTTGCTTCGAGGTCTAATAAACTTTTGCAATAAGTATATGAGTTCTTTATGACTAATGTGAGTCCATGGATTATATGCACTCTTACCTTTTCGCAATTTGCTAGCCTCTACGGTACCGTGCATTGCCCTTTCTCACATTGAGACATGGTGCAAACTTCATAGGTGCATCCAAACCCCGTGATATGATACGCTCTATCACACATAAGCCTTATTATATCTTCCTCAAAACAGCCACCATACCTACCTATTATGGCTTTTCCATGGCCATTCTGAGATATATTGCCATGCAACTTCCACCACTTTCATTTGATGACTTGAGCATTCACTATTATATTGATGTGCATGATCATATAGCTGACATAGTAGTTGTGGCTTAGCCATCGTTCATCATTTTTCATACATGTTACACTAGATCATTGCACATCCTGGTACATGCCAGAGGCATTCATATAGAGTCATATTTTGTCATAGGTATCGAGTTGTAATTTTTATTTCTTTTGAGTTATAAGTAAATAGAAGTGTGATGATCATCATCATTCATTTTTAGAGCAGTGCCCCAGTGAGGAAAGGATGATGGAGACTATGATTCCCCCACAAGTCGGGATGAGACTCCGGACAATGAGAGAGAGAGAGAAATTAAAAAAGGGAGAAAAGAAAAAATAGAAAAATAAACAAAGAGAGAAGGGACATTGCTAGTATCCTTTACCACACTTGTGCTTCAAAGTAGCACTATGTTTTTCATATGGAGAGTCTCCTATATTGTCACTTTCATATACTAGTCAGAATTTTTCATTATAGATGCACACCCACTTAGTTTTCATACTGAGCTTTCATACACTTATAGCTCTTAGTGCATTCGTTGCATGGCAATCCCTACTCCTCACGTTGATATCGATTGATGGGCATCTCCATAGCCCGTTGGTTAGCCGCATCGATGTGAGACTTTATTACTTTTTTGTCTTCTCTATATTTACCCCTATCATCATACTCTATTCCACCCGTAGTGCTATTTCCATGGCTTACGCTCACGTATTGCGTAAGAGTTGAAAAAGCTGAAGCATGTTAAAAAGTATGAACCAATTGCTCGGCTTGTCATCGAGGTTGTGCATGATAAATACTTTGTGTTAAGAAGACAGATGATACGTCTCCAACGTATCTATAATTTATGAAGTATTCATGCTATTATATTATCAACCTTGGATCTTTTATATGCATTTATATGCTATTTTATATGGTTTTGGGACTAACCTATTAACCAAGAGCCCAGTGCCAGTTTCTATTTTTTCCTTGTCTTAGAGTATCGCAGAAAAGGAAAACCAAATGGATACAATTGACCTGAAACTTGACGGGGCTTATTTTTGGACCAGAAGAAGGCCATGGAGTAAAAGAGTTGGGCCAGAAGAGTCCCAGGCTGCCCACGAGGGTGGGAGCTGCGCCCACCCCCCTGGGCGCGCCCCCCTACCTCGTGGACAGCCCGGAGACCCCCTGACTTGTTCTCGACGCCAAAACCTCTTATATATACAGAAACCTCCAGAAATTAACCTAGATCGGAAGTTCCGCCGTCGCAAGCCTTTGTGGCCACGAGAAATCAATATAGGCCCTCTCTGGCACCCTGCCGAAGGGGGCCATCATCACCGGAGGGCATGGAGGAGGATCCTGGAGGGGCCATCATCGTCATGAAGGCCAAGGACCAGAGGGAGAACCTCTCCCCATCTAGGGGGAGGCCATGGAGGAGGAAGCACAAGGGGGAGAACCTCTCCTCCTCTCTCTCGATGGCACTGGAGTGCCATCAGGAGGGTAATCATCGTCGCGGTGATAATCTTCATCAACATCAACATCATCATCACCATCCTCATCTCTTTTACGCGGTCCACTCTCCCGCACCCTGCTGTAATCCCTACTTGAACATGGTTCTTTATACCACATATTATGATCCAATGATGTGTTGCCATCCTATGATGTTTTGAGTAGATATCCTTTGTCTTTGGGTTGATTGATGATCTAGATTGGTACGAGTTGTATGTTTTATTTTGGTGTTGTCCTATTCTTCCCTCCGTGTCACGCAAGCATGAGGGATTCCCGTTGTATGGTGTTGCAATACGTTCATGATTTGCTTATAGTGGGTTGCTTGAGTGACAGAAGCATAAACCTGAGTAAGGGGGTTGTTGTGTATGGGATAAAGGGGACTTGATGCTTTAATGCTATGGTTGGGTTTTACCTTAATGATCTTTAGTAGTTGCGGATGCTTGCTAGAGTTCCAATCATAAGTGCATATGATCCAAGAAGAGAAAGTATGTTAGCTTATGCCTCTCCCTCATATGAAATTGCAATGACGACTATCGGTCTTGTTAACAATTGCCTAGGACAATTTTGCACACCGACCCATCATTATTCCACACTCGCTATTTATAATATTTAGTAATATATTCTAACTTTATGATAACAGCACCTACTTTTATATTTTAGCTCTCCGATATCATGCAAAGTTATCCTCTTCATACCCACAATGTAGTTTTATTTCTCGTTTCTAGTTGGAAGCAAACGTTCGGTGTACGTAGAGTCGTATCAGTGGCAGATAGGGCTTGAGACAATATTGATCTTACCTTTAGCTCCTTGTGGGTTCGACACTCCATACTTATCACTTCCACCTTTGGGAATTGCTACGATGATTCCCTGCACTTGGGGATTATCAACAGAGCATGACAAGACTATCATTTTGTACGGATAACTTATTTTAGCATTGATATTTTGAAAGATATGGTTTCTTGTTGATATGCTTGAGTATCTAAATCATCATGTCGAAACTAGACTATTGCTTTGAATGACATAAAAGTCCAATTGTCCATGCTATAAAGAAAAGAATATGATATGACATGTTAAACAACACTCCACATTAAAAATTCTGTTTTTATCACTTGCCTACTCGAGGACGAGTATGAGTTAAGCTTGGGGATGCTGATACGTCTCCAACGTATGTATAATTTTTTATTGTTCCATGCTGTTATACTATCAATCTTGGATGTTTTATAATCATTTTATAGTCATTTTATATCATTTTTGGTACTAACCTATTAACATAGTGCCAAGTGCTAGTTCCTCTTTTTCGTGATTTTTACATTGCAGAAAATCAATATCAGACGGAGTCCAAATGCCATGAAACTTTATGGAGATTTTTTATGGACCAGAAGGAACATGTTGGGCCCTGGTTCACTACTGGAATCAGGATCTTTGCCCTCAGCTAGCTCTTTGCCGTCAGCTAGCTGATGGCAAAGAAGGTCTTTGCCATAAGGTAAATTGAAACTGATGGCAAAGACTAAGCTGACGGCAAAGATATCGTTTTCCGTCAGCTGTCTCTTTGTCGTCCGCTAGCCGGCGACATAGATGCATTGTCATCAACTCACTGACGGCAAAGAGGTAGGGTGGCCCACTAGCGACAGCCACCTAACGACCACTTTCTTTGTCGTCCGCTAGCTAACGGCAAAGAAAGTCCACAAACTAACGTCCATTAGTTGGGCTCTTTGCCATCTGCTAGCAGACATCAAAGAATCGTGCCCTAACTAAAAATCAAACATGCCCGCGCCCGACCCCTTGATCTCTCTCTGTTCCCTCTCTCCGCCCCGTGCCCGAGCCGCCGCCGCCCTACGCCACCCCAGTCGCCGGCCACCCCGCGCCACCCCCGCCGCCGCCCCGCGCTACCCCCGTCGTCGGCCGCCCCATCCCCGTGCTGTGCAGCCCCGGCGATCCCCTCTCCGTACCCGCTCAAGCCTCAAGGTACCCCCTCTCCCCCACTGGTAATATTCCTCCACATGCTCTTGTTCTCCTTTACATTAGGTGTTCACATGGAGGCAGAGAAACAAAATTGTTTCTTAATCTGCTGAGACATGAATTTCAAGCATCTCTAGTCCTTGTTAGAGACCCCTTATCATAATTCATACACATGTGATCTTCTAGATAGAATTGTTTGGTAGGAGTAGATATTGTTTTGCATTGTGTTTCGTTTCCTTCTAATTAAGGATCGAATAATTGACCTGGCGTACCTGGTTATGCCATCCTAATCTTCAAGCTCTGTTTGTAAGACAAGTGCACATTTCTAGATGATCAAATTGATTTGAGTATGTATTACATGTCACAAAAATATGCCACTGGACTGAATGCGTATTCGAAAGAGGGTCCACTGATATACTCTTTGGGAGATGTAGGTCATATTTCAATTGTCCAATTGATGATCTAGAAAGTATTGTACATGCCTAATGAAAAACCAGAAAAGAGGGAGTACTTGAAGTTGTCTAAATGCGCAATAGGAGCAAATGAGTGATGGCCGCTAAAGTTTCTTCAACGAAGAATTGCTGTAAATTTCTTACGTTTCACTCACTAGTTCTACACTAGCGTAAATAAACATGTAACCTTGAGGTAGCTCTGCCTCTCTGGGCGGCCCGGAACAGTTTTGGTATGATTCGGTTCAAGCTGTTTCCATCATATGTCCACAAGTGCATTGCTTTTTGAATGTGAAATGATAACTTCGTGTAGTTGATTATCTTCTGATCAAAACTTCTGCTGCTATAATGTTGTAAGGGTAGTAATTGGCCTCTTCTATTGCTTATCATTGATGGGGGAAGCCGCCACCGCAGGCTCCGCTCTGCCACACCGGAGTACGAGTTGGATGCTTTTGAGTTCTTCAATATCATACTTGGGACTTCCTCCAGGAGGCAGGTATATAAAAAGAGAGATGAAGAAAGCAATAGCAATAAAACTGAATGATCATTATGCTAAGCTAACGGATGGGTATTGTCCATCACATCATTCTCCTAATGATGTGATCCCGTTATCAAATGACAACTCATGTCCATGGTTAGGAAACCTTAACCATCTTTGATCAATGAGCTAGTCTAGTAGAGGCTCACTAGGGACATGGTGTTTGTTTATGTATTCACACATGTATTAAGGTTTCCGATCAATACACTTCTAGCATGAATAATAAACCTTTATCATGAATAAGGAAATATAAAATAACAACTTTATTATTGCCTCTAGGGCATATTTCCTTCAGGGTTGAGGACGGTGTCGGTGAAGAGTATCAGAGGCCGTTGACGGGGGCGTCAGTGAGGCGGCTCCGGGGGTGTGGACGAAGCGTCTCCGGTGGGGAGTACAAAGGAGCCGCTGCAGATGCGCTATGGTTGAGGAGAGTACCGGCGAAGCAGATCCGGTGTCGTGGACAAGGTCGGCACTAAATGGGTTGCGGTATAGTGGTGGATGAGAAGTCTAGTTGTTTCTAGGAGAGGTGGGAGGGGTAGATGCGGCCGCAGAAGCAGATCCGGCAAGGTGGACGACGCTGGCAGTGAATGGGCTCTGGTACACCGGTGGATGAGCAGTCTAGGGTTTCGAGAAGGGAGGGGTAGAAAGGCCTAGGAAGTACGGACGGCGTGATGTAAGATGCTCTTGTCCTATGGAGTAGTCGTTTTTGCGGGAGGGGGAGAGGAAACAGGGGTGTCGTGTGGTGGAGGAACCGGAAGTTACCAATGCAACCCTGGCCTATTATGTAAATGAGGGTCGTGTTATAACTATTGTTCTCCGTGCGCCAAGGACAAAAGGGGAATTTCGCATGCTAAAGACTAGGTGGCAGAAATTTTAGAAGGAGGCGGGAGATTTTAGTGCATGCGGGATCGTTCGTATCCAGTTTCAACTAATTTTGGACAGTGCTAACGGGAAGGTCATGCGAAACTGTGTACACGGGGCACATGTTAGCAGTTAATAACTGGTATGAAGTCCACCCTAGAGAAAAAGACAATAACTCGGGATGATGCACCGATAACTTGGACGTTCACATGGCGCGGCCAATTGTATGGGTGTAGAGGCGCGTTCACAAAAAAAGGATCAAACACTCAGCCTATGTATTTCTCATGTAAATATATAATTCAGTGACATTGATTATTTATTTTAAACACAATGCATTGACATGTTAATTTTAATTATATTTCACAATAACAAATTAATAATATAGATGCAGAAAAGAAATGGATATTGTAGTCTGCTACTTAAAAGTGTTGCCTCATATGATTACATGGCCTCCATTTCATAAATTGCGTACCCGTTGAATTCATATATGAATATTACATATATTACTTCATAATAGAACTTTAAATCATCCAAGAATAATGAATTTGAATGCAAAACTAACAATGGTGTATGTACATGATAACTATAGTGGTTGTTTGAAGAAACAACACTATAACTTTGGCATGCACAATTGAAAACGACTATTTGAAAAAAATGTGATGTGTGAGTGTCTAATATTTGTAGCATTGAATCGATATTATGTATCGCTGGCCACGATACGAAGTAGATATTGAAGCATATTTGCACTTATCCTAAGAATCAATACTATTTCATGGCAAGAAAGAGAACCAAATTTTTGCACAATCCCGCAAAGAGAAAGGAAATAATTTTAATTTCACAATATCATTGTCCACATCATTTTTTTCTTTTGCATATTGCACAATTCTATGAAAGTGTTTAGATGGGACGTGGCATCCTCATTAGGATTACTGGAAAATTGCTCTTTCATAAGAAGATTCGACAAAGCGACATTAATATCATAAGATTCTGCACTAGCGGCGGGAGAGCAATAGGAGTACTAATAAAATCATTATTTTTAGTATTAGAAAAATCACATAATTTAGTAATTTCTTGAGACATCATAACTACGGAAGCAAGATCACAAGCAAACAAAAGATCAACAAGAAAAATGCAAACAGAAAATATTTTTGTATTTTTGCAAAAAAAAATTAGAAGTGGGGGAGATGAAAACAAGAGGCAAATGCCAAATAAAGTACTTGCAAGGAGATGAGAGTTTATGCGTAGATACTTGATAGATGTTGATGATGTTTCCCCGGCAACGGCACCAGAAATTCTCCTTGATTGCTTGTATCTGCGTTGGTATTTACCCGAAGAGGAGAGGATGATGTAGCACAACAAAGGTAAGTATTTCTCTCAGTTTTGAAACCAAGGTTATCAATCCAGTAGGAGAACCAAGCAACACTATGTAAACAACACCTGCACACAAACAACAAAAACTTGCAACCCAACGCATAAGAGGGGTTGTCAATCCCTCAACGGTATTGAGATAGATTAAATTGTATAGTCTTTGGTAAATAGATCTAATTAAAACACAAAATAAAATAAATAAGGAAAAATCACAACAAGGTATTTTTAGTTTAATATGATAGGAAATAGACCAGGGGGGCATAGTTTTCACTAGAGGATTCTCTCAAGAAAATAGCATATTGGGTAAACAAATTACTGTTGGGCAATTGATAGAAATGCGAATAATCATGACGGTATCCAAGGCAATGATCATGTAAATAGTCATCACGTCCAAGATTAGTAGACCGACTCCTTCCTGCATCTACTACTATTACTCCACACATCGACCGCTATCCAGCATACATCTAGTGTATTAAGTTCATGAAAAAATGGAGTAATGCAATAAGAACGATGACATGATGTAGACAAGATAAACTCACATATGAATAAACCCCATCTTGTTACCCTTAATAGAAATGATGCATGTGTTTCATGTCTCTTTCTGTCAGTAAGATTGAGCACCGCAAGATCGAACCCATCACAAAGCACCTCTTCCCATGGCAAGAAAAATAAATCTAGTTGGCCAAACCAAACCAAAATTTCGGAGAAGAAATACGAGGCTATAACAATCATGCATATAAGAGTTTAGCAGAGACTAAAATAATATTCAAGGATAGAATTGATCATAAACTCACAATTCATCGGATCCCATCAAACACACCGCAAAAAAAAGTTACATCAAATAGATCTCCAAGAACATCTAGGAGAACATTGTATTAAGGATCAAAAGATAGAAGAAGTCGTCTAGCTACTAGCTACGGACCCATAGGTCTGTGGTAAACTACTCATGCATCATCGGAGGGGCAACAAGGATGATGAAGAACCCCTTTGTGATCGTTGCCCCCTCCGGCAGAGTGCCGGATAAGGCCTCTAGATTGGATCTCGTGGTTCTGGAACTTGTGGTGGCGGAGACTGTATTTCCTTGACTCCCCTAGGGTTTGGGGGATTTAGAGTATTTATAGGGGAAAAGGTAGGTCAAGAAGGTTCCTGTGGGCTCCACTACCCACCAGGGCGCGTTTGGGCCCCCTGGCGCGCCCTGGTGCCTAGTGGGACCCACGGGCCTCGTCTCATGTGCTCCTTTGGCTCCCAGAGTGTCTTCTGGATAGAAAAAATCTCCAAAAAGTTCCATGGCGTTTGGACTTCATTTGTATTGATATTATGCAAAGTAAAAAAATAAGCAAAAAACAACAACTTGCACTGGGCACTATGTCAATAGGTTAGTCCCAAAAATGGTATAAAGTTGCTAGTAAATGTATATAAAACATCCAAGATTGATAATATAACAGCATGGAACAATAAAAAATTATAGATATGTTGGAGATGTATCACTTCACCACATAAATAAATAACATGCCCAACAATATTATCAACCAAGAGATCTTTAACCATATCAACATTAGGTTCAACTTTAATTTGTTCGGAGGGTCTAGGTGCTCTAATATTACTTTTGTTTACCACGGTTGAAACCTTAGCATGCTCCTTTATCCAAACAATGAAAGGTGGTTTCTCAATGTAAGCAGTAGGCACAATTGGGTCATAATTATAGATGATAGTTTCATCTTTAACTATAACTGGCTCCTCAATATTTTCTTTAACAGGGGGGTGATATTTAAACCATTTCTCCTTAGGGAGATCAACATGAGTAGCAAAAGATTCACAAAAAGAAGCTACTATCTTAGAGTCAAGTGCATATTTAGTGCTAAACTTCTAAAAAGCATCTATATCCATAAAAGATTAGACACAATCAAACTTAAGTGTTATACCTGACTCATTACCTTTTCGAGTTCCCAATCTTCAGAGTTGCGTTAATTTTTTTCCAAAATATTCCATCTGAATTCAATAGCTTTCTTCATAAAAGAGCCAGTCGAAGAAGAATCAAGCATGTTTTGATTATCATAAGAAAGCTGAGCATAAAAATTATGTAAGATAATTTCTTTTGAGAGCTCATGATTGGGGCATGTATACATCATGTATTTAAGCATGCCCCAAGATTGAGTGATACTTTCTCCTTCACGAGGCCAAAAATTATATATATAATTCCGATCATGATGAACTAGATGCATAGGATAATTTTTTTGATGGAATTCCAATTTCAACTGGTTCCAGTCCCAAGCTCCAATATCATCACATAGCATATACCATGTCAATGACTTTCCCTTCAAAGATAAAGGTAAGACCTTATTCTTCACTTCATCTTCGGGTAAACCTGCAAGCTTAAATAGTCCACAACTTCATACACATAGATTAGGTGCATATCAGGATGTAGTGTTCCATCTCATGCATAAGGATTAGCAAGAAGTTTCTCTATCATACCTAAAGGAATTTCATAGTAAATATTTTTAGTAGGTGCAGCAGGTTGAGGAGAAACTCTTTGTGCTTCCAGTTGAGGTGAAGATACCCCGAACAAACCCATCAAAGGATGGTTTTCCGTAGTAACAAGTAACAGTAAATTTCAGCACATAATATAATTTTTTCCTTACCAAATTCCACTCACCAAAAGCACTTCACTCCCCAGCAACGGCGCCAAAAATAGCCTTGATGACCCACAAGTATAGGGGATCAATCATAGTCCTTTCGATAAGTAAGACTGTCGAACCCAACGAGGAGCAGAAGGAAATTACAAGCGGTTTTCAGCAAGGTATTTTCCGCATGCACTGAAATTGTAGGTAACAGATAGTTTGATAGCAAGGTAATGTGTAAGGAGAAAGTAATAGTAACATTAAAAAAGTGCAACAAGGTAGCCCAATCCTTTTTGTAGCAAAGGACAGGCCGAAATGGTCTCTTATAATAAGCAAAGCGTTCTTGAGGACACACGGGAATTTCATCTAGTCACTTTCATCATGTTTGTTTGATTCGTGTTTGCTACTTTGATAATTTGATATGTGGGTGGACTGGTGCTTGGGTGCTATTCTTACTTGAACAAACCTCCCACTTATGATTAACCCCGCTCGCAAGTATCCGAAACTATGAAAGAAAAATTAAGATAAAATCTAACGATAGCATTAAACATATGGATCCAAATCAGGCCCTAACGGAATAGCGCAAAGCCATGGCATCCTGAGGTGAATCATGTGCACATCCTTGTGCAGGCCATCAACCTCTTCCCTGAGTTTAGTGGTATATTCTTGGGTTCAATTGAGCTCACCTCTCATAGCCAGGAGATCAGCTACCTCGACCTCATCCAAACTTGGCTTCGAATGACCCATGCTGGCTAGAAGTCACAGAGGGGAATTAGTGTTGGGTATCGGCGATAACCTGCTCTAGGATTCCAGCCCTGCCGCCGTCTAGACCCACGCTGCCGAAACAATACCACCCATTGCTTGACCTAGGATTTGGCACCTAAGCAAGGTACTCGGGCAACCAGACAAGTGCTCATGAGCTGCCGACAAATGAGCCTACCGCCTCCAGTGCCGCCTGTAGTCGCCGCCAACACCACCTCTCCCTTCACTTTCAACACCCATGAACACCTCCACCACACTAAAAGGGGTGGGGGGAATCACCGCGTCTGTCGTGGTTCTAAGTCTGACAGTGATGTAGGGGGGTAAGTATGGAGAGCCTAGATCTTAGCTATGCAGGAGCTGTAAGCACACGAAGATGTATGAGTTCAGGCCCTTCTCGGAGGAAGTAAAATCCCTACGTCTCGGTGCCCGGAGGTAGTCGACTGGATTATATGTGTGAGAATGACAGGGGTGCCAACCCTTGATACTGAGGAGGGGGTGGCTTATATAGAGTTCGCCAGCCCTCTCCTGCCCTCAGTAATGCAGGGTTTAAGGTACATTAAGGTTGGGCGTTACTAGTAACGCCTCTAATAAAGTGCTATAATGACCATAAAGGCTACTTAATGACCGACCATTTGCCTGCGGAGTGACTTTAGATCTCCTGGCAGTCGAGTGGTTGGCTTCGTGGTCGAGTGATAGCTTCCTGGTCGAGTGTCTTGAACCCGTCGAATGGGTACCTTGAAGTCGATTGAAAGGTGACTTCTTCTATGGATGTCCTTGGGTAGGGCTCTTAGGACAGGTCTGTGCCCCTACCCTAGGTACATGGCTTCATCATTAGCCCCCGAATGGATCGAGGTTAGAGTGGGGAAAGAGTTGGGGACCTTTCCGACTAGTTCTTTATGCTACGTGAGTGCCTTGTTTTGGATCAACCGCCACGGATGATGTCATCAACCTCTTTCAGTCACCTTGTTCCGAATGACGATGTGAAAGGGATCTTCTGTCTGACAAATTGTTCTGCAACCCGCGGATTTCGCGGGATTTGAATTTCGGGAAGCGCGCGGGACGGGAGCGGCCGCAGTAATCGGACGTGATAAGGCGGAAGCTCCTCGATCCCCGTGCCACCTTTTTCGCCACGTACCGCACACGCGTCTGCTACGGGATTTGACGGGATAGCCTGGGCCTACCGGTCAGCCACTCGGAAGCGGCCTCTTATAAGCCACCGGCTCGGGGTTTCCAAACAGTGTGCTCTCTCCTTCCCTTCCCCCTTCGCAAAGTTCTCCGCCACCTCCGCTCTCACCCTAGCGCCACAGGCCCATTCGAGCTTTGCCCGCGACGATGGTGAAGGACAAGACGTCCGCTCTGGAGCGTGCGAAGAAGGCGGCGGCGCAGGGGAAAGGGAAGAAGTCCGCTCGGGGCGGATCTTCCTCAAGGACTTCTCTGCCCAGAGGCTGGATCCAGGGCGACTGGATGCCGACGGTGATTCGGCAGGAAGATCTCGATGATATTGTTGAGGGGGGAGTCATCCCTTATGAAGCTGCGCGTCTCCCAGGGAGAGAAGTCGAGCCCCAACCTCTTGATGGTGAGTGTGTGCTCCTCGCCACCCATATCGATCGCGGGTTTTCTCTGCCTCCTCATCCTTTTTTCTGGAGCTTTCTGAACTTCTTTGGAGCGTAGCTCCATCACTTCACTCCCAACTCTATCATGTATCTGGCTGCTTTCATTTCCTTGTGTGAGGGTTTCTTGGGTTGCCGCCCCCATTGGGGACTCTTTAAGCACATCTTCACTTGCCGTTCCCAATCGGTCAAAAAGGCCAAGTCGAGTGACGAAAGGACGCAGGTGATCTAGTTGTGCAGGGGTCTGGTGATCCAGACGAGGGGAAAAAGCTCTTTTCCATCCATCACTTTCCCTAAGTCGGTCCGTGGTTGGCAGGCGACCTGGTTTTACTGCAAAGACCAGGCGACTCCAGGACAGTCGACTGGGCTTCCCCCTTTCTCTCTGGAACGAGCTCAAAAACCTGCTTCTCTGAAAGTGACGCCGGAAGAAAAAGCCCAAGTCAAAGTGTTGGTTGGTCGAGTAGTTCAGCTTGTCCGCGACGGCGTGACTGGCATGGACTTGCTGGAGGTCTTCCTTCGGAGGCGCATCCAATCGCTCCAAGCTCGTGACCACCCGATGTGGATGTACTCGGGTCTCGAAGACACCACTCGGATCCACCCGGAGGAGGTCACTGATGAGATGCTAGAAGGATCGCTGTCGAGCATCACAGGGAACAAAGACAACCCCTGAGGGGCCAGGAGGGTTCCTCCACTCGACAATACATACGAAGTGGACCAGGTCTGACCTTATGCTCCTGACTGAGATCTTGTTTTCTTCATTGGTCTTCTTTGAATTGGTCGATTGACTTTGATCTTGTCTGTTGTTTTCCAAGCAACTACTGAGATGTACTCGACACCCAACGGGGCGCAGGAGTCGACTGAGGAAGGGGAGGCGAGCGGCGGTGAGAGTTGAGATGAACAAGCCGAGTGGGAATCCGATGGCGAAGGAGAGGGAGACGATGACATCGACTCCAGCGAAGAGGAGGAGGAAGAAGTTGAACCCCCCCCCCCCCCCCGCTCGGAGAGGCGATCCAAGCTTACACACGACCCGGCGCGGGAACGTGGTAAGTCGACTGCTCTTGTTGGACAGTCGTCGAAACACCCTCAGACCTCTTCTCCTCCGCCGGCCGAAAAGGCTCCCAAGCACCCACGCGCGACGCCGTCTAAGCCGCCTAAGGCTCTGCCCAAGATGAAGATGACCGTCCCCACCATTTCTGGGTAATAATAGAACTTGTTCTCCTTTGTCGACCGTGGATAGATCCTTGGTCGATTCATTGAGTCAACTGACTGATTTTCGAGATTTGCAGCGCTGCTACTTCTGAGCTCTCCGCCAAGGACGATGATCAAGAGATGGAGGATGCTGTTACCTCCAACCTTGGTACGATTACCGATGTTCTGCCTTGAGTCGACTGGATATTTATTGCAACCCTGGTCGATTGAATTTTTTCTTGTAGCTCCTCCTCATGTTATTAACCTTCCGGATGACGACGATGACGTGCCGCTTTGAGTGAGAAGGAACAGGCGAGCGTTGGCTGGCAAGACCCCCCAATCTGCTCCGGCATCTGAGGCCGTAGCTCGGGATGGTGGTGACACCACTCGGGCTTTTGTGACTTTCGCCGATCCTCTGACGAGCGTGCGGCCTTCGACGTCGACCGCAAATCCTCCTTTGCTTTTTGCCGCGTACCCCGCCCCTGAGGACCAAGCGAGTGCCGCGAAAGAGGCTATACGTCAGGCGGGGATCATGATGGAAAAAGTGAAAGTGGCTCGGGAGGCCAGCCAAGCAGCCTATGACGCAAGTTTGGCTCTTCAGAGCAACGTCCAGGTCAGTCGACTCAACACTTGGTCTGTTACGATATGCTATTAGAAGAATCTCTTTTCCGAAGATCTTTACATCTATACACCCACTGGGTGTGTCTGCCAATTCTTGGACGAGTGGGGGCACGCTGAGTGCACTGTAACGCCCTCGATGCGGCTATATCTCCCACGTGTCGAGGCACGACTTAGAGGCATAACCGCATTGAAAGCAATGTCGCAAGTTAGGAAATCATCACACATCCCATGTACATAAATAATATAAAGGGCAGGTACATAGTTGGCTTACACTCGCCACGTCACATCAAGGTACATAAATAACATCCATCATACAGAACACTCATGGCCCGACTACGGCACCAAAATAGAAAAGAACCCAACATGCGACAAGGCCCTGAATCGAACCCCAACAGGGCACCACTACTGATCGTCAGGAAAAGACACAAAGTAACGCTGAGAATCCTCATCATACTCCCACTTGAGCTCAAGCGCGCCATCTGGAGCCGTATCCTCTGTACCTACATCTGGTGTAATAGTAATCTGTGAGCCACAGGGACTCATCAATCTCGCACCCTCGCGATCAAGACTATTTAAGCTTAATAGGTAGGAATGGGGTAATGAAAGTGGAGCTGCAGCAAGCGACTAGCATATATGGTGGCTAACTTATTCGCAAAAGAGAGCGACAAGAGGAGGCAAAGCACGAGCGAGAAACTAGAGAGCAACGTGCGCAAGCATAACTCCAACACCATGTCCACTTCCCGGACTCCGCCGAGATTAGAAAGAGGCTTCACGATCTTGGAAAAGTTTTCAATGAATCTTCGGCAGTAACTTGCGAGACCGAGGAAGCTACGGAGTTGCTTCACGTTCTGAGGAGGTTCCCAATTAACAATTGCAGACACCTTCTCAGGATTCATGGAAATGCCCTTGGCAGAGATGATATGGCCAAGATAAAGAACCTCATCGAGCCAAAATTCACACTTGGAGAACTTGGCGTAGAACTGATGTTCCTTGAGCTTGTCAAGAACCAAACGCAACTGAGCTGCACATATCTCATTCTCAGAGCACACCGGATGAGCAAGACGTCGGGTAGGCCAGCCCAGAGTTGCCCCTGGTAGCCCCGGACATCGCTCGGTTGGACCAACACTCAGAGGAGCACTGGCCCGGGGGGTTAAATAAGATGACCCTCGGGCTCCGGAAACCCAAGGGAAAAAGAGGCTAGGTGGCAAATGGTAAAGCCAATGTTGGGCATTGCTGGAAAAGCTTTAATCAAGGCGAACTATCAAGGGGTTCCCATTATAGCCCAACCGCGTAAGGGACGCAACAATCCGGAAACATAACACCGACATGACGGAAACTAGGGCGGCAAGAGTGGAACAAAACACTAGGCGAGAGGCCGAGCCTTCCACCCTTTACCAAGTATATAGATGCATTAAGATAACATGGCAATATAATGATATCCCAACAAGTAAATAAATGTCCCAACAAGGAACGGCTCCAATCTTCACCTGCAACTAACAATGCTATAAGAGGGGCTGAGCAAAGCGGTAACATAGCCAATCAACGGTTTGCTAGGACAATGGTGGGTTAGAGGTTCAACATGGCAATTGGGAGGCTGACAAGCAAGTGGTAGGCATCGTAGCATTGGCATAGCAAAAGAGCGAGCAAACTAGCATAGCAAAGATAGTAGTGATTTCGAGGGTATGATCATCTTGCCTGCACAGTTGTCAGAGTTGACTGGATCCTCAAAAGCAAACTCAACGGGCTCCTCGTTAGCGAACTCGTCTCCCGGCTCTACCCAAACAACACAAACAAGCAACAAGGATACAATCAACCACGTGCAAGGACAAACAATAAGATGCAAAGATGGTATGCTATGCGGGATGCGACGCGGGATGCAAAATGCAAGACGTGACAGGAAATGCATGAACCTGGCCTCAACTTGGAAAACCAAGTGTGCCACTGGATAGAGGGGATGAAATCACTTGAAAACGATATAAAGATCATTGGAATCGGAGCTACGGTTTGGAAATGGCAAGGGTTTTACGAAATGAACCGGTCTGCGATTTACAGCAAGTAGGCACCTAAACGCAACGAAATGAACATGCTACAGCCACCAAACATGACAACAAAATACATGGAAGGGATGCCCACAAGATGCTTATCAAAACACTAGCACTGAGCCACGGCCAAATTCATCCATTATGAGGTTCAAACAAGCATGGCAAAAACGCAAATGCATAACAGATTTCAGACAGTGAAATTAACACTAGTCTGAAATTTCAGATCACGAAGCTCTCTTCGGAGCAGCAAAACAACATGATACATGACCTGATTATGAAAAGTAAGAACATGGCATGGAGCTACTCAACAAGCTTATCAAAAGTCTCAAAATGACCTGGGGCCAAAAGGGATCACAAAATATACTAACAAGCACACGAACATAGCTCACGCGCAATCAGTTTTCAGACTTAGTGAAAACTGAGACATGCTGAAATTTAACTCACGAAGGCATGTAAACGAGCTCGATGCAGTCACTACGATGGAAGTCATAGCCAGGCAAGCATATAACCATAAAGAAGGCACAAAATGCTAGCTAGAAATGGCAAGAACAATGGCATAGCATGCACGGGTCACTAACAATAGCATCGGCAAAATCGCAAACAAGTTGACGATCTGCCCAGATTTACCACACAGAAAAAGTAGAGCTCGATTGACTCAAGCTAGAGCACTCCACATATGCAAACAAAGACATGGATGGATAGAGCATAACATGATTAACAAAACTCCCTTACTGATCATCCTCAAAAGAGGCACGGATCACTAGGAAACAAGCTGAACATATGGCATCATGAACTAAAATATCCCAGACTTAGTGAAATCCACTAAGTCCCTGAAAACAGATCTACCAAGTGCCCCACTTTGCAAGCTTGCACAAGTCACCACACACATCCTAAAAATGCATGGGTGGCACCTCTGGAAAGAAGATAAAATGCTTAACAATTCATCCCAAAGGCTCACAGGCATATCATGCACACAATAATCATGGCAAAAATGACAAAAGTCTATGATGAACTAACGGATCTGCAACTTAACTCATGAAGCCTCCTTCTAACAGCATTTCGGGCATCAAGATGAACTCAAATGCAAATGATGCAATGGAATGAAATGATGTACATGTCGAGACGAACATTTTGACATACTATATGTCCAAAACGGAGCCACGGATGCAAAGATATCATCAGTCAAAGTTAGCACAAAATCAGGGGGAGAGGGAAGAAAGTCAACCCTCCGTTTTAGATCTCAGATCTAGGGTTGGCACGGATTTCGAAGCACGTCGGAGCACTGTTCACACCGGCGTCGGATGAAGCTCGCCGGAGAGAGGGGTCGTCGCCGGACTTCGTGACGCTCGCCGGCGCGGAAGGACGGCGGTGGAGGGCGGCGAGGTGGTCCGGGGCGGCGCGGCGAGGAGGCCCGGGGGAGATGGCGACGGGCGGCCGGCAGGGCGGCGGGGAGGCAGCCTGCGGCGGCGGAGGGGCGGCCCGCGGCGGCGCCGGTCGCCGGACGTGGGAGAGGCGGCGGCGCTGTGGAGGCGCGGGGCACGGGGCGCTCGGGCCCGCGGGGGCCGGCGATGGGCCTCCCGGGCCGGATGGCGGCGGCGGCGGACGCGGCCACATGGCGCGACGCGTGTGGCTGCGGGGCGGCAGCGCGGTGCAGGTCGGACACGTCCGGCCGGGTCGGACAATGTCCGGCCGGCGCGAGGAAGGGGGAGACTAGGGTTTCGGGGAGGAGGAGATCCGAATTTGGAGGGGGATGTATATATAGGCATAAGTGGAGCTAGGAGAGTCCAAATGAGGTGTGGTTTTCGGCCACGCGATCGTGATCGAACGCTCTAGGACATGGAGCAGGGTTTGGTGGGTTTTGGGCCAAAATGGAGGGGTGTTGGGCTGCAACACACATGAGGCCTTTTCGGTCCCTCGGTTAACCGTTGGAGTATGAAACGAAGTCCAAATGGTACGAAACTTGATAGACGGTCTACCGGTAGTAAACCAAGGCCGCATGGAAAGTCTCGCTCCAATCCGGAAATGTTTAATCCCCACACATGAAAGAAAGCTAGAAATGGCCACCGGAGGGGAACGAAGTGCCGGAATGCAAAACGGACAACGGGGAAAATACTCGAATGCATGAGATGAACATGTATGCAAATGCAATGCACGTGATGACATGATATGAGATGCATGAAAAAGAAAACGACATACGGAGACAAAGACCCGAACCCGAGAAATAAATATAACTTAACGCCGGAAACGGCAAGAGTTGGAGTACAAATTGGGAAAGTAATATCTGGGGCGTTACAACACTCCACCACTATGAAAAGATCTCGTCCCGAGATCTAGGACTGAAAGAACTCCGGGTACTCAGAACGGAGGTGATCCTCGCGTTCCCAGGTAGCTTCACGGTCGGAATGGCGTGACCACTTGACTTTGAGAAATATGATTGACTTGTTGCGAGTCCTGCGTTAAGTCTCTTCAAGGATTGCAACTGGGTGCTCACGATAGGAGAGATCTTCTTGGAGCTCAATGTCCTCGAAGTTGACGGCGCGTTCAGGCGTCTTGAAGCACTTTCGGAGATGGGAGACATGGAACACATCATGAACATTTGCAAAGTTTGACGGAAGCTCGAGTTGATAGGCGAGGTCGCCTCTCTTGCTGACAATCTTGAACGGTTTGACGTATCTAGGGGCAAGCTTCCCTTTGATACCGAAGCGACGAGTCCCTTTCATAGGAGAGACGCAGAGGTAAACATGATCTCCGATCTCGAAAGCCAAATCACGGTGCTTACTATCATAGTAGCTCTTCTGGCGGGATTGGGCTGCTTTGAGGTTATCACGAATGACCTTGCACATTTCTTCTGCCTCTGTGATTAAGTCATTACCTAGCAGCTGACGTTCACCAGTTTCAGACCAGTTGAGAGGGGTACGGCATTTCCTACCATACAGAATTTCAAATGGGGCCTTGCCCGAACTTGCTTGAAAACTGTTGTTGTATGAGAATTCAGCATAAGGAAGACAATCCTCCCACTTCATGCCGAAGGAGATAACACAAGCCCTGAGCATATCTTCAAGAATCTGGTTGACACGCTCGACTTGACCGCTTGTTTGAGGATGGAAAGCAGTGCTGAAGCGGAAGTTGGTGCCCATGGCCTTCTAAAAAATCCCAAAACTTGGAGGTAAAGATGCTGCCACGGTTTGAAGATATCACTTGAGGAATACCGTGCAGAGAGAAAATTCGAGAGGTATAGAGTTCCGCCAATTGAGCTGCAGCGATTGCCTCTTTGATAGGCAGAAAGTGAGCCACTTTGGTGAGCTTGTCGATGACAACGAATATAGCATCATTGCCACGCTTGGACTTTGGAAACCCAGTCACGAAGTCCATTTCAATGTGGTCAAACTTCCATTCTGGAATGGCAAGAGGTTGGAGGAGACCTGCTGGCCTTTGGTGTTCTGCCTTCACTCTTCTGCAGACATCACATTCATTCACGAATTGAGCGATCTCGCGCTTCATTCGAGTCCACCAATAAGTTTGCTTGAGATCCTGATACATCTTCGTGCTCCCAGGGTGGATGGAGAGGAGAGAGTTGTGAGCCTCGTTCATGATCACTTTACGAAGTTCACCTTTGGGCACAACCATTCTATCCTCGAAGAAGAGAGTGTCCTTGTCATCAAGGCGGTAGCACTTGTACTTGGACTGACTCTTTGCGATACCAATCTTCACCTTTTTCACCATAGCATCAAGAAGCTGGGCTTGGCGAATCTGGTCTTCCAAGGTAGGAGAGACTTGAAGGTTGGCGAGGAAACCTTGAGGAACAACTTGCAGATTAAGTTTGCGGAAAGCTTCACAAAGCTCAGGTTGATAAGGCTTCAGAATCAGACTGTTGCAATATGCTTTCCTGCTCAAAGCGTCAGCAATCACATTGGCCTTGCCTGGAGTATAATCGATACTCGGATTGTACTCTTGAATCATTTCGACCCATCGAGTTTGCCTGAGGTTGAGATTAGGCTGGGTGAAGATGTACTTGAGACTCTTGTGATCAGTGAAAATATCGACTTTTCTTCCCAACAGAAGATGTCTCCAAGTCAACAAAGCATGCACGACTGTCGCCAACTCGAGATCATGAGTGGGGTAGTTCTTCTCATTAGGCTTCAACTGGCGAGAGGTATAAGCAACAACTTTCTTCTCTTGCATCAAAACTGCGCCAAGACCTTGGAGAGAGGCATCACAAAAGACCTCGTACGGCTTGGTTTCATCAGGCAGAGTCAGAACTGGAGCAGTGATCAACTTCTCTTTCAAAGTGTTGAAAGCAATATCACACTCCGGAGACCAAACGTACTTGACGTGCTTCTGAAGAAGATTAGAAAGAGGCTTCGCGATCTTGGAAAAGTTTTCAACGAATCTTCGGCAGTAACTTGCGAGACCGAGGAAGCTACGGAGTTGCTTCACGTTCTGAGGAGGTTCCCAATTAACAATTGCAGACACCTTCTCAGGATTCACGGAAATGCCCTTGGCAGAGATGATATGGCCAAGATAAAGAACCTCATCGAGCCAAAATTCACACTTGGAGAACTTGGCGTAGAACTGATGTTCCTTGAGCTTGTCAAGAACCAAACGCAACTGAGCTGCACATATCTTGTTCTCAGGGCACACCGGATGAGCAAGACATCGGGTAGGCCAGCCCAGAGTTGCCCCTGGTAGCCCCGGACATCGCTCGGTTGGACCAACACTCAGAGGAGCACTGGCCCGGGGGGTTAAATAAGATGACCCTCGGGCTCCGGAAACCCAAGGGAAAAAGAGGCTAGGTGGCAAATGGTAAAGCCAATGTTGGGCATTGCTGGAAAAGCTTTAATCAAGGCGAACTATCAAGGGGTTCCCATTATAGCCCAACCGCGTAAGGGACGCAACAATCCGGGAACATAACACCGATATGACGGAAACTAGGGTGGCAAGAGTGGAACAAAACACTAGGCGAGAGGCCGAGCCTTCCACCCTTTACCAAGTATATAGATGCATTAAGATAACATGGCAATATAATGATATCCCAACAAGTAAATAAATGTCCCAACAAGGAACGGCTCCAATCTTCACCTGCAACTAACAATGCTATAAGAGGGGCTGAGCAAAGCGGTAACATAGCCAATCAACGGTTTGCTAGGACAATGGTGGGTTAGAGGTTCAACATGGCAATTGGGAGGCTGACAAGAAAGTGGTAGGCATCGTAGCATTGGCATAGCAAAAGAGCGAGCAAACTAGCATAGCAAAGATAGTAGTGATTTCGAGGGTATGATCATCTTGCCTGCATAGTTGTCAGAGTTGACTGGATCCTCAAAAGCAAACTCAACGGGCTCCTCGTTAGCAAACTCGTCTCCCGGCTCTACCCAAACAACACAAACAAGCAACAAGGATACAATCAACCACGTGCAAGGACAAACAATAAGATGCAAAGATGGTATGCTATGCGAGATGCGACGCGGGATGCAAAATGCAAGACGTGACAGGAAATGCATGAACCTGGCCTCAACTTGGAAAACCAAGTGAGCCACTGGATAGAGGGGATGAAATCACTTGAAAACAATATAAAGATCATTGGAATCGGAGCTACGGTTTGGAAATGGCAAGCGTTTTACGAAATGAACCGGTCTGCGATTTACAGCAAGTAGGCACGTAAACGCAACGAAATGAACATGCTACAGCCACCAAACATGACAACAAAATACATGGAAGGGATGCCCACAAGATGCTTATCAAAACACTAGCACTGAGCCACAGCCAAATTCATCCATTATGAGGTTCAAACAAGCATGGCAAAAACGCAAATGCATAACAGATTTCAGACTTAGTGAAATTAACACTAGTCTGAAATTTCAGATCACGAAGCTCTCTTCGGAGCAGCAAAACAACATGATACATGACCTGATTATGAAAAGTAAGAACATGGCATGGAGCTACTCAACAAGCTTATCAAAAGTCCCAAAATGACCTGGGGCCAAAAGGGATCACAAAATATACTAACAAGCACACGAACATAGCTCACGCGCAATCAGTTTTCAGACTTAGTGAAAACTGAGACATGCTGAAATTTAACTCACGAAGGCATGTAAACGAGCTCGATGCAGTCACTACGATGCAAGTCATAGCCAGGAAAGCATATAACCATAAAGAAGGCACAAAATGCTAGCTAGAAATGGCAAGAACAATGGCATAGCATGCACGGGTCACTAACAATAGCATCGGCAAAATCGCAAACAAGTTGACGATCTGCCCAGATTTACCACGAAGCAAAAGTAGAGCTCGATTGACTCAAGCTAGAGCACTCCACATATGCAAACAAAGACATGGATGGATAGAGCATAACATGATTAACAAAACTCCCTTACTGATCATCCTCAAAAGAGGCATGGATCACTAGGAAACAAGCTGAACATATGGCATCATGAACTAAAATATCCCAGACTTAGTGAAATCCACTAAGTCCCTGAAAACAGATCTACCAAGTGCCTCACTTTGCAAGCTTGCACAAATCACCACACACATCCTAAAAATGTATGGGTGGCACCTATGGAAAGAAGACAAAATGCTTAACAATTCATCCCAAAGGCTCACAGGCATATCATGCACACAATAATCATGGCAAAAATGACAAAAGTCTATGATGAACTAACGGATCTGCAACTTAACTCACGAAGCCTCCTTCTAACAGCATTTCGGGCATCAAGATGAACTCAAATGCAAATGATGCAATGGAATGAAATGATGTACATGTCGAGACGAACATTTTGACATACTATATGTCCAAAACGAAGCCACGGATGCAAAGATATCATCAGTCAAAGTTAGCACAAAATCAGGGGGAGAGGGAAGAAAGTCAACCCTCCGTTTTAGATCTCAAATCTAGGGTTTGGCACGGATTTCGAAGCACGTCGGAGCACTATTCACGCCGGCATCGGATGAAGCTCGCCGGAGAGAGGGGTCGTCGCCGGACTTCGCGACGCTCGCCGGCGCGGAAGGACGGCGGTTGAGGGCGGCGAGGTGGTCCGGGGCGGCGTGGCGAGGAGGCCCGGGGGAGATGGCGACGGGCGGCCGGCCGGGCGGCGGGGAGGCAGCCCACGGCGGCGGAGGGGCGGCCCGCAGCGGCGCCGGTCGCCGGACGTGGGAGAGGCGGCGGCGTTGAGGAGGCGCAGGGCGCGGGGTGCTCGGGCCCGCGGGGGCCGGCGATGGGCCACCCGGGCCGGATGGCAGCGGCGGCGGACGCAGCCACATGGCGCGACGCGTGTGGCTATGGGGCGGCGGCGCGGTGCAGGTCGAACACGTCCGGCCGGGTCGGACAATGTCCGGCCGGCGCGAGGAAGGGGGAGACTAGGGTTTCGGGGAGGAGGAGATCCGAATTTGGAGGGGGATGTATATATAGGCATAAGTGGAGCTAGGAGAGTCCAATTGAGGTGTGGTTTTCGGCCACGCGATCATGATCGAACGCTCTAGGACATGGAGCAGGGTTTGGTGGGTTTTGGGCCAAAATGGAGGGGTGTTGGGCTGCAACACACACGAGGCCTTTTCGGTCCCTCGGTTAACCGTTGGAGTATCAAACGAAGTCCAAATGGTACGAAACTTGACAGGCGGTCTACCGGTAGTAAACCAAGGCCGCATGGCAAGTCTCGGTCCAATCCGGAAATGTTTAATCCCCACACACGAAAGAAAGCTAGAAATGGCCACCGGAGGGGAACGAAGTGCCGGAATGCAAAACGGACAACGGGGAAAATGCTCGAATGCATGAGATGAACATGTATGCAAATGCAATGCACGTGATGACATGATATGAGATGCATGAAAAAGAAAACGACACACGGAGACAAAGACCCGAACCCGAGAAATAAATATAACTTAACGCCGGAAACGGCAAGAGTTGGAGTACAAATTGGGAAAGTAATATCTGGGGCGTTACATGCACCCTCTGGGTGTAGTCCCCGAGACTACGGTGGACTGCTGGCAGTCGACTGTAGTCTTTACATTGTGTTCCTGTAGTTGTACTTCTTCACTCGGTCTGGTCAGGCCGTGCCAAATGGAACCGTATACGGTCGACTGCTGGCAGTCGATTTTTTTTAAAAAACAGTGGGGGCACGCTGAGTGCACCCACTGGGTGTAGTCCCCGAGACTACTGTCGAATGTTTTTTGGTTCGGCTGTAGTCTTAGAAACGCCATCATTGTCTCTTAGTTACTCGGAAGCAACTTATCCTGGACGTCTGTCGACTGATTTTTGTTTTGTAGAAATCCTGCGAACTTGTAGCTCGCTATACTGAGTTGGAGAATAAGCAGATCCAGCTCAACCTTGACTTGAAGCTTGCTCAAGAGAACTGGAATAAGGCGCAAGAAGAAGCAAAAGGTATGGCTGGTGAGGTTCTCCATTCTTGACGAGTGACTTTTCTTTCTTGTCCATTCTTGATGTTGATTTCACTCGACGTACTGCAGATAAACTGGAAGAAGCTCTGAAGAAGAAGGATCAAGATCCTGCAGAGGCACAGAAGGAGGCCTTGAACAAAGTGAAGCTTCCTGAAGAAAAGCTGGCTTCCGTCGGAAACTTGAACAAGAGAACTCCAGACTGAAGGCCGCTCTCGACGCAGCTAATCAGGAGGTCAGTCGTCTGAAGAACGACAAGATTGCTCTGAATGACAAGGCAAGCGAGTTGGTGGGGAAGAAGAACGATCTTGAAGCTTATCTCGGGGGACTCACCAAGAAGTTGTTCGTCATGCTTGAGGGTAATTACCTTCATTTGACTGGCTTGCAGTAACCGAACTCGAGTAAAGCCACTGTCTTATTCTTGAATCGTGTTTGCATAATTCTATCAGAACTTTGAAGAGGAGACCAGTCGAGTGGAGCCAGGCTTGGACCCTGCTAACTCTCTTGTGAAGGACGAGGCTGCAATGAACGTGCTCCGTCTGGAGTCTCGTATTGCCAGCGTGGTTGACTATCTGGCTCGGCTGAAGGTTGCGGTGTCGCGGATCGACACGTCTCTCTGGCCCAGGGCGGCGCTTTCAAATGATCTCGAGTCTCTGATGACTCGACTGAACGACGTTCCTGGTCGAGTGACGGATTGGAAGAAATCCTCCGCAAGGTGTGGTGCCGATGTCGCTTTGTCCCTCGTCCGCGTCCACTACAAGGAGGTGCGAGAGGAGAAGCTGGCCACCATCCAAGTTGCCAACACCAGGAAGCTTAACTTTCAAGACTTCATGGAAACTTTCATTGCTACTGCCACCCGTATTGCAGACGGGATCGACTTGGACGAGTTCGTTGCCCCTTCCAGTCCTCCGCCGGAGGAGTAAAAAACTTTTATGCTTCACTTTAAATTTGCCTCGGAATGCCGAGTGGATTCTGTAACCGTTAAACTCTGTCGTGCCGAGGGCTCGAGTACTTTGATCTGAGGTCTTGGACCTTTGGGTTTTATCCGAACTTGATTTATCGTTGAATATATTCGGGAATTATCTGTCGAGTGGAACTTGGTCTTCACTCGAAATAACTTCGTATTTGTGGTGCACCTCCGAAGGAAAAGGTAACAGTCGATTCGCATCTTGCCGTCCTTGTGGATTGGGACGTGTTCCGAACTTAGGCGAGCACTGGGCTGCAGCTAAGCCCCCGAGTGGGAGGTTTGCTCTCCACTCGGTAGGATTTTTGAACACTTAGGCGAGCACTGAGCTGCAGCTAAGCCTCCGAGTGGGAGGTTTGGTCTCCACTCGGTAGGATTTTTATATACTTAGGCGAGTACTTGGACTGCAGCTAAGCCCCCGAGTGGGAGGTTTGCTCTCCACTCGGTAGGATTTTTATATACTTAGGCGCGTGCTTGGACTGCATCTAAGCCCCCGAGTGGGAGGTTTGCTCTCCACTCGGTAGGATTTTTATATACTTAGGCGAGTACTGGGACTGCAGCTAAGCCCCCGAGTGGGAGGTTTGCTCTCCATTCGGTAGGATTTTTATATACTTAGGGGAGCACTGGGCTGCAGCTAAGCCCCCGAGTGGGAGGTTTGCTCTCCACTCGGTAGGATTTTTATATACTTAGGCGAGTACTTGGACTGCAGCTAAGCCCCCGAGTGGGAGGTTTGCTCTCCACTCGGTAGGATTTTTGAACACTTAGGCGAGCACTGAGCTGCAGCTAAGCCTCCGAGTGGGAGGTTTGCTCTCCACTCGGTAGGATTTTTATATACTTAGGCGAGTACTTGGACTGCAGCTAAGCCCCCGAGTGGGAGGTTTGCCCTCCACTCGGTAGGATTTTTATATACTTAGGCGAGCACTGGGCTGCAGCTAAGCCTCCGAGTGGGAGGTTTGCTCTCCACTCGGTAGGATTTTTATATACTTAGGTGAGTACTTGGACTGCAGCTAAGCCCCCGAGTGAGAGGTTTGCTCTCCACTCAGTAGGATTTTTATATACTTAGGCGAGCACTGGGCTGCAGCTAAGCCCCCGAGTGGGAGTCTGGCTCACCACTCGGTAGGATTTTCAAACACTTAGGCGAGCACTGGGCTGCAGCTAAGCCCCCGAGTGGGAGTCTGGCTCACCACTCGGTAGGATTTCCAAATACATAGGCAAGCACTGGCTACAGCTAAGCCCCCGAGTGGGAGTCTGGCTCACCACTCGGTAGGATTTTTTGCAAACTTAGGCAAAACGGATTCGCAGCTAAGCTACCCACTGGGGGATTTCGTACTCAAACAAAAGTGACAGCAATTACAGGAAGAACTGGGACACTCTTGTCTTTGACAAAAATAAACTACAGAAGTTTTTCTTATTATATCTCATCCGAGTGAGAATTCAAGTGTAAAATGGGCAGAGTAGTTCCGCTTTCCAAGCTCGTGGCTCATCGATCCGGCGATCAACATTGTAGAGATGATATGCTCCATTGTGGAGGACTCTGGTGACGATGAAGGGGCCTTCCCAAGTAGGAGCAAGTTTGTGTGATTTCTGTTGATCCACTCGGAGGACCAAATCTCCTTCTTGGAAGGCTCGGCTCTTCACATTTCTGGCATGGAATCGACGCAAGTCTTGCTGATAGATGGTCAATCTGATCATAGCCATTTCCCTCTCCTCCTCTAGGAGGTCGACTGCGTCTTGCCGGGCTTGCTCTGCTTCGTCTTCGTTATAAAGCTCGACTCTGGGGGGATTGTGAAGTAGATCACTCGGTAGGACGGCTTCGGCTCCATAAACCAGAAAGAATGGCATTCTTCCAGTCGACCGGTTCGGGGTGGTCCTCAATCCCCACAAAACTGACGGAAGCTCGTCGACCCAAGCACCTACTGCGTGCTTGAGATCACGCATCAGTCGAGGCTTTAGTCCTTTGAGAATCAGACCATTTGCTCTTTCAGCTTCTCCATTCGACTGGGGATGCGCGACCGACGCGTAGTCGACTCATGTGCCTTGAGAGGCGCAAAAAGCTCTGAACTTGTCAGAATCGAAGTTTGACCCATTGTCAGTGATGATGCTATGCGGGACTCCATATCTGAATATCAACCCTCTGATGAAACTGATAGCAGTGCTAGCATCAAGATTTTTGATAGGCTTGGCTTCAATCCATTTGGTGAACTTGTTGACTGCCACAAGCACATGTGTGAATCCGCTCCTGCCTGTTCTCAGTGGACCAACCATGTCCAGTCCCCAAACAGCGAAGGGCCAGACGAGTGGAATGGTCCTCAGAGCTGATGCTGGCTTGTGCGACATGTTGGAGTAGAACTGGCAGCCTTCACACTTGCCGACTATCTCTTTCGCCATTTCTTTTGCCCTGGGTCAGTAAAAACCCGCTCGGTATGCTTTGGACACAATGGTCCGAGAGGACACATGGTGACCACAGGTCCTCGAGTGGATATCATCAAGGATAATCTGACCTTCTTCTGGCGTTATGCACTTCTGACCGATTCCAGTTGCGCTTTCTCTATACAACTGTCCTTTTATGACTGTGAAAGCTTTAAATCGATGGATGATCTGTCGAGCCTCTTCTTCCTCCTCTGGAAGTTCTTTCCTCAAGATATACGCGATGTATGGTATTGTCCAGTCAGGAGTCATTGCCAAGACCTCCATGACTAGGTCGGCCACAGCAGGAATTTCGACTTTAGTCGGATCTGTGGCACTTTTCGGTTGCGGGGCTTCTTCTGTAAAAGGATCTTCCTGGACTGACGGCGAGCGGATGTGCTCCAAAAACACATTGCTGGGAATGGCTTCTCTCTTGGAGCCTATCTTTGCCAGATCATCAGCTGCTTGATTTTTCAGTCGGGGATGTGATGAAGCTCTAACCCCTCGAATTTCTTTTCTAGCTTTCTTACTGCATTGCAGTAGCCAGTCATTGCTGGGCTTCTGACGTCCCACTCCTTCATCACCTGATTAACCACCAAATCTGAGTCACCATAGACAATGAGGCGCCGGACGCCAAGCGAAATGGCCATGCGCAACCCATAGAAGAGTGCTTCATATTCTGCTTCATTATTGGAGGAATCAAAGTGAATCTGGAGAACATATCTGAGCTTATCTCCTTGGGGGGAGACCAATACTACCCCAGCACCGGAACCATTCAGCATCTTAGATCCATCGAAGAACATGGTATAGTGCACCGAGTGAACTTGAGTCGGAAGCTGCTGTTCAATCCACTCGGCGACGAAATCTGCAATTGCTTGGGACTTGATAGCCTTCTTTGCTTCAAACTTGATATCTAGGGGAAGGAGTTCAATTGCCCACTTCGCCACTCGACCAGTTGCATCTCTGTTGTGCAAAATCTCTGACAGTGGAGCGCCACTGACGACTGTAATGGAATGGTCAGAGAAGTAGTGTGCAACCTTCTTCGTGGTCATGTAAATCCCATATACAAGCTTCTAGTAATGGGGATATCTTTGCTTCGAAGGAGTCAAAACCTCAGACACATAATATACTGGGCGCTGAACTCTGAAGGCCTTTCCTTCTTCTTCCCGCTCGACCGTAAGTACTGTACTGACAACTTGTCCTGTGGCCGCAATGTAAAGCAGCAGAGGCTCTTTACTGATTGGGGCAGCAAGCACCGGCTGGGTGGAGAGCAGAGCTTTGAGCTCTTCAAATGCTGCATCAGCTTCTGGAGTCCACTCGAACTTGTCAGACTTCTTCATTAGTCGGTAAAGGGGCAACGCCTTTTCACCGAGACGAGAAATGAATCGACTTAGAGCGGCCAAGCAACCTGTAAGCTTCTGGACATCGTGCACACGCACAGGGCGCTTCATCCGGAGTATGGTGCCAACTTTCTAGGGATTGGCGTCGATCCCTCATTCTGAAACGAGAAAACCGAGTAACTTTCCACCTGGAACTCCGAATGTGCACTTTGATGGATTGAGCTTGATATCATATCCCCTGAGGTTAGCAAAGGTTTCGGCAAGGTCAGTCAGCAGGTTGGAACCTTTCCGTGACTTAACCACAATATCATCCATGTATGCTTCTACGTTCCGACTGATCTGAGTGAGCAAACACTTCTGAATCATCCTCATGAACGTGGCTCCAGCATTCTTGAGGCCGAAGGGCATGGTGACATAACAGAAGCACCCGAATGGGGTGATGAAGGCCGTTTTGATCTCGTCGGGTCCATACAGACGGATCTGATGGTACCCTGAATAAGCGTCTAGAAAAGACAAACGCTCACACCCCGCGGTCGAGTCGACTATCTGGTCGATGCGGGGGAGAGGGAAATGATCTTTCGGGCAGGCCCAATTGATATGTTTAAAGTCAATGCACATGCAAAGTGACTTGTCCTTCTTGGGGACCATGACAACATTGGCGAGCCACTCGGAGTGGTAAATCTCTCGGATGAACTCCGCTCCTAAGAGTCGAGCCACCTCCTCGCCAATAGCTTTCCTCTTCTGGACGGCGGACCGTCAAAGATGTTCTTTCACAGGCTTGAACTTCGGGTCGACTCATAGATGGTGCTCAGCCAGCCCCCTGGGAACTCCAGGCATGTCAGAAGGCTTCCATGCGAAGATGTCCCAGTTCTCACGGAGGAACTGGATGAGCGCTTCTTCCTATTTGGAGTCGAGCGTCGTTGAGATGTGAGTCGGAGCAGCATTGGGGTCGGTCGGGTGAATGTGAACTGGCTTAGTTTCACCGGACGACTGAAAAGCTGATTCTGAAGCTGGCTTCTTGGCTCACAGCAATTCACTCGGATCAGCAGTCTTCTGGTACTCTTGCAGCTCGACTACTGACATCTGAGCATCAGCGATCTTTGATCCTTTCTGAAAACACTCCTCTGCTTTCTTCCGATTGCCTGTAACGGTGATCACACCTCTGGGGCCGGGCATCTTCAACTTGAGATACACATAGCACGGTCGAGCCATGAAGCGTGCATAAGTTGGCCGGCCCAGAATAGCATGATAAGCACTTTGGAAATCCACAACCTCAAATGTCAACTTTTCCTTGCGGTAATTCTTTGAATCACCGAAAACCACATCAAGAGCAATCTGGCCGAGTGACTCGGCTTTCTTTCCAGGAATGACTCCATGGAAACTCATGTTGCTGGCACTGAGCCTGGACATCGGAATGCCCATCCCTTTCAACGTTTCTGCATACAGTATATTCAGGCTGCTGCCACCATCCATCAGGACTTTGGTCAGTCGAGTGCCTTCGACAACTGGATCGACCACCAAAGCTTGCCTCCCAGGGGTGGCAATGTGCGCAAGGTGATCGGACTGGTCGAACGTGATGGCAGTCTGAGACCACTTCAGGTAGCTGGGTGTTGTCGGGGTAACCATATACACTTCACGGTTAATGACTTTCAGTTGACTTTTGCTTTCGACATCAGCAAAAATCATCAAGGTGGAATTGACTTGGGGGTACCCGTCGTCACTATCTTCCTTATCCTCAACCTTGTCCGGCTCTTTTTCCTTGTCTTTGGACTGCTTGCCCTGGAACTGCTGGATCAGGAGCCGACACTGTCGAGTGGTATGCTTTGGGTAAATGAGTTTACCCTCCTCGTCTTTCTTGGTGTGAATGTGACACGGCAGATCCAAAACAGCATTTCCGTCTTGATCTTTTACTTTCTTGGGGTTCCAGGGCCCCTTGGGTTTTCCCTTGAATTTCCCCTAGGTTACGGCCAGGGCCTCCCCAGGAGCGGCTGGTTCGGCCTTCCGTTTCTGTTTCCGGCTGGAATTGCCTCCGGTTTCCTGGGCGGCTTTCTGCTTGCCACTTCGGAGTCGATCTTCATCTTCACCGTTAGCGTATTTTGTGGCAATTTCCATCATCCGATTCAGAGACATTTCTCCGGTCCGACCAAACTTTAGGTTCAACTCTCTATTCTTGACGCCTTCTTTAAAGGCACAAACTGCTTGGTGATCTGGTACATTCTCGACTGTGTGATGCAAAGTGATCCACCTCTGGATGTAATCCCTCAGAGTTTCACTCGGTTTCTGCATGCAAGACCGCAATTCTGTAAGGCCTGCCGGTCGCTTGCATGTTCCTTCAAAGGTCGTGACAAACACTCGAGAGAGATCCTCCCAAGTGTAGATGTTGCTGGGTGCTAACTGATTCAGCCACGCTCTGGCTGAGCCCTCTAACAAGAGAGGCAAATGCTTCATAGCCACCTCATCATTGCCGCCGCCAATCTGGACAGCCACCCGGTAGTCTTCGAGCCAAGTGTCAGGCTTAGACTCGTCGGTGAACTTGCTGACTCCAGTCGCCAACCGGAAGTTGGGAGGAATCACTGCGGCCCTGATGGCTCGACTGAAACATTCTGGCCCTAAAACATGTACCCTGCTGCTGGTAGGAGCATCTCTATCATGTCCTTCTCTGTGAGCTCTGTTCCTGTCGACCAAACCTTGAACGAGGATGGATCTCGCGTCAAAGCCTGGTTCCCTGGGGTCAACTGGGATCCTCCGCCCAACACTATGAGGGCGTCTGTCATCCTGCTGTCGAGGCGCATACGACCCACTCCTCGGGGGAGGGGTTGGCACTCGACGTTGATCATCACGATCGAATCGATGATCATACTACTCGTTTCTTCTGTACTGATCTGGTCGGTCTCCACGTCCCTCACGCCTCGGGGGCGATCTTGGGCTGTGAGCCGACTGCACTGTATCCGCTGCAACGGATCGCCTGTGGATCCTATTCCGCGACTGAGAGACAGCGGAATTCTGGTTTCCCGCTGCCCAGAGCAACGCTCTAATTTGCAACAAGCCTCTGCCGGCTTCTGACTAGGAGGGCTGAATTGATTCTGCTATTCGGGCCGCGGCTGCCAAATTCTGAACGAGAGTTCGATATACCTGCGTAGGCGGGAAGAGCTGACGTCGACTGGACTCAGGAGCCCACTAACGCGCTTGCTTGTCGAGTGCTCGCTGGAGATTCTCCAGTCGAGTGCGATCGGCCAAGTTAGCCAAGCGCGTGTCCTCCAAGGCTTGGGCCTCGAGGGTTTCTCCAACGATAGGAGTGTGGAGTGCATCCATGTTCCAGTGGCGAAGCTCCTCTCGCTGCAGCGACGTGAGAGGTTCAGGGAGATATTCTTCGTGGGGATGCGACGGGTCGCCCCCACCTGCCCCTCCGTTGGTACGAGTAAAACCGGGAGGGCTGCGTGTCCCATCAATTGCCAGGACCTCCGCCACAGGATCACTGCTGTCGCACTCGGATGCGGTCTCTGCGGAGCCAGTCGACAAGTCGAACAGGCCGTAGAGAGATTCGTCGGGCTCGATTGCTGTGACTTGTGGGGTGGCCGATTGGCGAGCCACCGCATGCCTCACCCACCTCTGAAGTCTCGATCGACCAGAGCGCTTGCGCCGGCGAGAGACGAGGCGGGGAGATGACACGGGAGCCGACCGATACTGGGTCGACGGCTGCAGCAGTAGGACGCCGCGAACAGATGCACGAAAGTGCGTCGCCCCGCAGACGGGGAGCACGTCGATGTCGAGCGGAGCCTCTTGAAGCCAGGCGGAGTCGTCGGCGAAGAACGTGAGTGCGCCGAGACGGATCTCGCGGCCCTCCACCAAAACTCCGCATGAAACCATGATCAAGGAGATCGGAAAAATTGCAACTCCTACAATTCAAGCGCTAAGATTCCGGCCCCACGGTGGGCGCCAACTTTCGTGGTTCTAAGTCTAACAGTGATGTAGGGGGGTAAGTATGGAGAGGCTAGATCTTAGCTATGCAGGAGCTGTAAGCACACGAAGATGTATGAGTTCAGGCCCTTCTCGGAGGAAGTAAAAGCCCTACGTCTCGGTGCCCGGAGGCGGTCGACTGGATTATATGTGTGAGAATGACAGGGGTGCGAACCCTTGATACTGAGGAGGGGGTGGCTTATATAGAGTTCGCCAGCCCTCTCCTGCCCTCAGTAATGCAGGGTTTAAGGTACATTAAGGTTGGGCGTTACTGGTAACACCTCTAATAAAGTGCTATAATGACCATAAAGGCTACTTAATGACCGACCGTTTGCCTGCGAAGTGACTTTAGATCTCCTGGCAGTCGAGTGGTTGGCTTCGTGGTCGAGTGATAGCTTCCTGGTCGAGTGTCTTGAACCCGTCGAATGGGTATCTTGAAGTCGATTGAAAGGTGACTTCTTCTATGGATGTCCTTGGGTAGGGCTCTTAGGACAGGTCCGTGCCCCTACCCTAGGTACATGGCTACATCAGCGTTCACGTGGATCAGTCGCGCCGTCGAGGAAAAACTGTGCTCGTGATACCAATTGTCATGACCCGGGCTCGGATCAGAGAGGGAGTTGGTGAGAATTAGGGTTCACGAGATCGAGAAGAAGGGGAAAGTAGCTCTCTAAGGCCAACTCTAAGCGATCCCATAAAATTCTATAGAGAAGTAAAATTTTGGGTTTACTCCTCTATGCCGCACCTAGCCAAACTCCTAAAATCTAAGGGAGTATATTGCTCCAAGCCGCCTAAATATACTCTGCGCTTGCGTGACTGAGTAAAAGTTGTGCGGCTCTTTCTCACACCCTCACGGCTGCGTCCTTCCTGCCGCTGTCGTCCCCAAGTGCTGCCGTAGCCACCGATGATCGGCCTCGTCGCTGGAATGGATAGCCTAGACCCTTCTACCACCCCACTAGACACTGTTGCTGCCAGAAACCGCCCTCGTGCCACTGCCCACGCTAAAAAAGAGGTTGGGGTGAAAAATCTTCACCGGCCACAAATGTGTTGGAAATATGCCCTATAGGCAATAATGAAATGGTTATTATTATATTTCCGTGTTCATGATAATTTTCTATTGTTCATGCTATAATTGTGTTATCCGGAAATCGTAATACATGTGTGAATACATAGACCACAACATGTCCCTAGTGAGCCTCTAGTTGACTAGCTCGTTGATCAATAGATGGTTACGGTTTCCTGACCATGGACATTGGATGTTATTGATAACGGGATCACATCATTAGGAGAATGATGTGATGGACAAGACCCAATCCTAAGCATAGCACAAGATCGTGTAGTTCGTCTGCTAAAGCTTTTCTAATGTCAAGTATCTTTTCCTTGGACCATGAGATTGTGAAACCCTCGGATACCATAGGAATGCTTTGGGTGTACCAAATGTCACAATGTAACTGGGTGGCTATAAAGGTCCACTACATGTATCTCCGAAAGTGTCTGTTGGGTTGGCACGAATCGAGACTGGGATTTGTCACTCCGTATGACGAAGAGGTATCTCTAGGCCCACTCGGTAATGCATCATCATAATGAGCTCAATGTGACTAAGGAGTTGGTCATGGGATCATGCGTTACGGAACGAGTAAAGATACTTGTCGGTAACAAGATTGAAAGAGGTATGGGGATACCGACGATCGAATCTCGGGCAAGTAACATACCGATAGACAAAGGGAATTGTATACGGGATTGATTGAATCCCCGACATCGTGGTTCATCCGATGGGCTCATCATGGAACATGTGGGAGCCAACATGGGTTTCTATATCCCGCTATTGGTTATTGGCCGGAGAGATGTCTCGGTCATGTCTGCATGGTTCCTGAACCCCTAGGGTCTACACACTTAAGGTTCGGTGATGCTAGAGTTGTTATGGGAAATAGTATGTGGTTACCGAAGGTTGTTTGGAGTCCCAGATGATATCTCAGATGTCACGATGAGTTTCGGAATGGTCCAGAGATAAAGATTTATATATGGGAAGTCCTTATTCGGTCGCCCGAAGTGTTCGGGGGTTTATCAGTATTGTATCAGGACCACCGAAGGGGTTTTGGGGGTCCACCGGGAGGGTCCACCTGCCCCGGAGGGCCCTGTGGGCTGAATATGGAGGCGAACCATCCCCTAAGTGGGCTGGGCACCAAAACCCCCTGGCCTGGCGCAGCCCCTCCCTTCTCCTACACCTTCTCCTCCTCCGCAGTGCTTGGCGAAGCCCTGCAAGAGAACCACGAGCTCCATCACCACCACACCGTTGTGCTATCAGAGTTCTCCCTCAACTTATCCTCTCCACTTGCTGGATCAAGAAGGAGGAGACGTTTCCGGGCTGTACGTGTGTTGAACGCGGAGGCGCCGCTGTTCGGCGCTTAGATCGAAATCGACCGCGATCTGAATCGATGCGTGTACGACTCCACCAACCGCGTTCTTGTAACGCTTCTGCTCAGCGATCTTCAAGGGTATGAAGATGTTCTCCCTCTCTCTCATTGCTAGTATCTCCTAGATTGATCTTAGTGACACGTAGGATTTTTTTTTGAATTATTGCTACGTTCCCCAACAGTGGCATCATGAGCTAGGTCTATGCGTAGACTCTATGCACGAGTAGAACACAAAGCAGTTGTGGGTGATGATTTGTTCAATTTGCTTACCGTTACTAGTCTTATCTTGATCTGGCGGCATTGTGGGATGAAGCGGCCCGGACTGACCTTAGACGTACGCTTACGTGATACTGGTTCCACTGACTAACATGCACTTGATGCATAAGGTGGCTGGCTGGTGTCTGTCTCTCCCACTTTAGTTGAATCAGATTCGATGAAAAGGGTCCTTATGAAGGGTAAATAGCAATTGGCATATCACCGTTGTGGTTTTGCGTAGGTAAGAAACGTTCTTGCTAGAAACCCATAGAAGCCACGTAAAACATGCAACAACAATTACAGGACGTCTAACTTGTTTTTGCAGGGTATGCTATGTGATGTGATATGGCCAAAAGGATGTGATGTATGAGATTGATCATGTTCCTGTAATGGGAATCACGACTTGCATGTCGATGAGTATGACAACCGGCAAGAGCCATAGGAGTTGTCTTAATTTATTTATGACATGTGTGTCAATGAAAATGCCATGTAATTACTTTACTTTATTGCTAACCGTTAGCCATAGTAGTAGAAGTAATAGTTGACGAGTGTCAGTGTCAAAACCGGCGAATCTCGGGTAGGGGGTCCCGAACTGTGTGTCTAAGGCGGATGGTAACAGGAGGCAGGGGACACGATGTTTTACCCAGGTTCGGGCCCTCTTGATGGAGGTAAAACCCTACGTCCTGCTTGATTATTCTTGATAATATGAGTAGTACAAGAGTAGATCTACCACAAGATCGGAGAGGCTAAACCCTAAAAGCTAGCCTATGGTATGATTGTATGTTGTCCTACAGACTAAACCCTTCTAGTTTATATAGACACCGGAGGGGGCTAGGGTTACACAAGGTCGGTTACAAAGGAGGAGATATGCATATCCGTATTGCCTAGCTTGCCTTCCACGCCAAGTAGAGTCTCATCCGGACACGGGACGAAGTCTTCAATCTCGTATCTTCATAGTCCAACAGTCTGGCCAAAGGAGATAGTCCGACTATCCGGAGACCCCCTAATCCAAGACTCCCTTAGTAGCCCCTGAACCAGGCTTCAGTGACGATGAGTCCGGCGCGCAGTGTTGTCTTCGGCATTGCAAGGTGGGTTCCTCCTCCGCGTACACCACAGAAGAGTTTGAATACAAGGATAGTGTCCGACCCTGCAAAATAAGTTCCACATACCACCGTAGAGAGAATAATATTTCCACAAATCTAATCTGCTGACATGTTTTGGCAGCATGACATCACGCCATGGCCCGATAATTATTCAAACCATTTTTCTATAACCAGCCCCGCACATAACGCGAGGCGGTTTCTTGACACGTCTTCTCAAAGCAGAGATCGTGTTCCCCTTATTACGGGATTCTCATCAATACAAACATGGGTAACCCAACCGTGCATGTTGGTATGACTCCTAGATCTTAGGTAAGTCTTGAACGGCCACGAGGAGGACGCCTAATATTCATCCCCTTTATAAAGGGACAAGGCTTTTTCTTTTTTCCCTCTCGTGCTCAATCGAATCCTTCCCCCGCCTCGAGTTCTAACACCCAAAGCCCAGGTCAGGTGCTTCGGACCTTCAATCATGTCCGAATCCAGCCTTCAAGGCCAGTGGATGCCTTCCTTCGTCATGGAGGAGGACATCAAGAAGTTGAGGGAAGCCAGATACCTGACCACCGAAATTTCGCATAGGCTGCCCGCCCGAGGGCAGGTCGTCCCTACTCCCGAACCCAATGAGAGCGTCGTGTTTGTCTCCCACTTCCTCCGAGGACTAGGCCTTGCTCTGGATCCCTTTGTTAGGGGTCTTATGTTCTATTACGGGCTGGATTTTCACGATCTGACCCCGGATTCCCTTCTTCACATCTTGTCATTTATTGTCGTTTGTGAGGCATTCCTCCGCATTACCCCTCACTTCGGCCTGTGGCTCAAGACCTTTGATTTGAAGCCGAAGATGGTCGAGGGGCAGTACGCAGCATGCGGAGGTGCTCTAATAAGCAAAATTGCTGACGCTCCATGGCCAAAGGGTTCCTATCCAGAGGTGTCCAGATTGTGGCAACAGGAGTGGTTTTACGTCATAGCTCCCCGAAGTGCCAAGTGGGTAGCTGCCCCCACCTTTCGCTCGGGCCCTCCACCACAACTGATGTCATGGATCAGAAGGGGGCTGAGCTGGGGTCCAGCCAAGGACGTGCCAATACTGCAGAGCCGTATCCGAGATCTCTTCGAGGGAGATTTCAGTCTGGTTATGGTAATGCAAGTTATGCTGGTTCGTCGAGTCCAGCCTTGCAAACGCCGGCCCCTCCGCATGTGGGAATTCAACCCGGAAGGACCGCGCACTATTCATAATTTCCTCGACATGATGCACAAGGAGATGTACAAATCGTTCTTTGGACCCCAAATAGAGTGTCCGAACACTATCGAGGACGTGGGCCTGAGCTGTAACCGCCCCGCTGCCCAAGTAAGTAATCCCATGGCTGAACACACTATCCTTTTATTTATCATGAGATCATTCTGAAGAATCGCTCTTTGACCAGGACTGGATAACAAAGGCGAAGATGATCCGGTATTCGGACCCCCTTCCTCAAGGCTTGGACAATCCGGTGCTGGAAAAGATGCTCGAGCCAGCACCTTGTCTGGTGCCCTCAAAGGAAGATGAAGGGGGAATAAAGAGGGAAAAATCGTGCCTCCCTCGCTACCTATTCCAATCGAGGGAATGAGCGCCTCCGCGAGGGAGGATAACCAAGGGGAAGAATCTGCCATTCTCTCTCCCCGGGGAAGGAAGAGGACTACCTTTGAAGATCCAAAAACCAAGGTTTCAGAACAGGAGAAGAAATCTCCGCCAGAGGGTCCTGCCTCGGAGGGTATTCTTGCCGCACAATATCCGCGCGGGGATCAGCCCTCTACCAAGCTGTAAGTAATCAAAAAGTACTTAATAGTGAAGATATCCTACCTTACTTCTGAGGAAAATAACCGAAGCATTTATCTTGCAGTTCGGATCTTAGCCCTTCTCAGCAGAGCTCGTCTTCAGGGGATCTTCTTCCAGAGATGATGGAGAGCGAAATGCCTCCCCCTGCTACACTACCTCACGAGGCAGGCTACCCCGAGGTGTCGTCACGGAGGGTTTCTCCTGATCCGGCAAGGCCAGAAGGTAATCCTATGGCCACCCGAAGTCCCCAGTATCCGGCTCTTGAAGAGAGCAATCAAAAGAGTCCGGCACCGTCTGGTATGCGGTCGGACGTACTAAGGGATCTGCTAGAGCGAGCAACTATCTCAGAAGGGCACCGTGCATTGATGGGTACGGTGATTGAAAGGATTTCATCTGCCGAAAGCGGGTTGCATGAAGCCTTTATGAGTCTACTAACGGGTTTTGAGGTACGTGAAATGATGTACATTTTTGACAGTACCGCACATTTTTAGGTGTACCCTGTGTAGATAGCAGCCCCTGAGGCTCTGGTTGTCGTCGAAAACGGCGGCAAACAGGAGTCCCAAGTAATAACCAGACCACCTGTATGCGTAGGTGGTTGAAGCTCCGGTGGCTAGCCGGACTGACGGGTTTGCCGAATGTAACGCCCCATATGTAACTTTCCCAATTTGTACTCCCACTCTTGCCGTTTCCGGCATTAAGTTATATTTATTCCTCAGGTTCGGGTCTTTGTCTCTGTGTGTTGTTTTCTTTTTCGTGCATCTCATATCATGTCATCACGTGCATTGCATTTTCATACATGTTCATCTCATGCATTCGAGCATTTTCCCCGTTGTCCGTTTTGCATTCCGGCGCTTCGTTCTCCTCCGGTGGCCATTTCTAGCTTTCTTTCGTGTGTGGGGTTAAACATTTCCGGATTGGACCGAGACTTGCCATGCGGCCTTGGTTTACAACCGGTAGACCGCCTGTCAAGTTTCGGGTCATTTGGACTTCGTTTGATACTCCAACGGTTAACCGAGGGACCGAGAAGGCCTCATGTGTGTTGCAGCCCAACACCCCTCCAATTTGGCCCAAAACCCACCAAACTCTGCTCCATCATCTCGGTCGTTCGATCACTATCGTGTGGGCGAAAACCGCACCTCATTTGGACTCTCCTAGCTCCACTTATGCCTATAAACACCCCCATTCGGATCTCTTCTTCTCCCCCCCCCCCCCCTCCAAACCCTAAAAAAAAGAGATCCCGGATCCGGCGCGCCGGACACGTCCGGGCCGCACCGGACACAATCGCCGCCGCCGCCCGTAGCCAGTGGCATGCCGCCACGTGGCCGCCGCCGTCCCACTCCGCCGCCAGGCCCGCTCGGCCCGCGCCTGGCCCCCGAGCCCATCGCTGCACCCCGCCGCCAGGGAGTTTCCGCCGCCCGAGCCGAGAGCCCCTACCGCCTTCTTCCCAGCACCGGTGGCCGGCGCCACCGCGAGCCGCCCCGCCGCCGTCAACTCCGGAGCTCGCCGCCGGCCGCCCAAGCTCCGCCCGGCCGCGCCGCGCCTCGGGAGCCGCGCCGCCATCCCCGGCCGTCTCCGCCGCCCTCCTCCACGCCCCGGCCACGTCCCTTGCCGGCCGACCTCCTCCTCTCCGGCTCCGGCGCCGGCGATCCTCGGATTTCGCGCCCTGCTACAGTACCGCGCGGGCTGGATCTGGATCTGGGTTGACCCCCTCTCCCCCGAAACCCTAACTCCCAGATTTTTTATGCATACTTTGACGCATCATATCTTTGCACCCGTGGCTCCGTTTTGGACATATGATATATCAAAATCTTCGTCTCGACGAGTACATCATTTCATTCCATTGCATCATTTGCATTTGAGGTCATCTTGGTGCCCAAAATTCTATTAGAAGGAGGCATCATGAGTTAAATTGCAGATCCATTAGCTCTACATTGACTTTTCTCATTTTTGCCATGATTATTGTGTGCATGATATGCCTGTGCCCCTTTGGGATGAATTGTTAAGCTTTTTGTCTTCTTTCCAGAGGTGCCTCCCTTGCATTTTTAGGATGTGTTCGTTGTCTTGTGCAAGCTTGCAAAGTAGGGTACCTGAGTTTGCTGATTTCAGGGACTTAGTGAAAATCACTAAGTCTGGGATGTTTTAGTTCATGATGCTATATGTCCAGCTTGTTTCCTAGTGATCCGTGCCTCTTTTGAGGATGATCAGTAAGAGTGATTTGTTATGCTTGTTGTGCTTAATCCATCCATGTCTTTACTTGTTAAGTTGGAGCACCCTAGGTTGACTCAATGGAGCTCAACTTTTGCATAATTGTTAATTTGGGCAGATCGTGAACTCTTTTGCGATTTTGCCGGAGGTATTGCTAGTGATCCATGCATGCTATGCCATTGTTCTTGCCATGCCTAGCTAGAATTTTGTGCCTTCTTAATGGATATATGCTTGCCTTGCCATGACTTTCACCGTAGTGAGAGCATCAAGCTCGTTTACATGCCTCCGTGAGTTATAGTTTCAGCATGTCTCAGTTTTCACTAAGTCTGAAAACTGATTGTGTTTCATCGATGTTCGTGTGCTTGTTAGAGTATATTGCGAACCCTTTTAGCGCCAGGTCATTTTGGGTGTTTTGTTAAGCTTGTTGAGTAGGTCCATGCCATGCTCTTACTTGCCATGTTCAGGTTATGCTTCATGTTGTTTTTCTGCTCCGAAGAGAGCATCGTGGTCTGAAATTTCAGACTAGCGTTAATTTCGCAAAGTCTGAAATCTGTTTTGCTTATTCAGTTTTGCCATGCTTGTTTGAACCCCTTAATGGATGAATTTGCCTATGCCTCAGTCCTGGTGATTTGTTAAGCTTCTTGTGTACATCCCTGCCATGCAATTTTTTTTCATGTTTGGTGGCTATAGCATGTTCATTTCGTTGCATTTAGGAGCCTACTTGCTGTAAATCGCAGATCGGTTCATTTAGTAAAACGCTTGCCATTTCCAAACCGTAGCTCCGATTCCTTTGATCTTTATATCGTTTTCAGGGGATTTCTTCCCCTATATCCAGTGGCACACTTGGTTTTCCATGTTGAGGCCAGGTTCATGCATTTCCTGTCACATCTTGCATTTTGCATCCCGCATCGCATCCCGCATAGCATACCATCTTTGCATTTTATTGGTTGCCCTTGCACGTGGTTGATTGTATCCTTGTTGCTTGTTTGTGTTGTTGGGTAGAGCCGGGAGACGAGTTCGCTAACGAGGAGCCCGTTGAGTTTGCTTTTGAGGATCCAGTCAACTCTGACAACTGTGCAGGCAAGATGATCATACCCTCGAAATCACTACTATCTTTGCTATGCTAGTTTGCTCGCTCTTTTGCTTTGCCATTGCTACGATGCCTACCACTTGCTTGCCAGCCTCCTAATTGCCATGTTTGAGCCTCTAACCCACCTTTGTCCTAGCAAACCATTGATTGGCTATGTTACCGCTTTGCTCAAGCCCCTTCTTATAGCGTTGCTAGATGCAGGTGAAGATTGGAGCCGTTCCTTGTTGGAACCATTACTTACTTGTTGGGATATCATTATATTGCTATGTTATCTTAATGCATCTATATACTTGGTAAAGGGTGGAAGGCTCGGCCTCTCGCCTAGTGTTTTGTTCCACTCTTGCCACCCTAGGCTCCGTCATATCGGTGTTATGTTCCTGAATTGTTGTGTCCCTCACGCGGTTGGGCTATAATGGAAACCCCTTGATAGTTCGCCTTGATTAAAGCTTTTCCAGCAATGCCCAACATTGGTTTTACCATTTGCCACCTAGCCTCTTTTTCCCTTGGGTTTCCGGAGCCCGAGGGTCATCTTTATTTTAGCCCCCACGGGCCAGTGCTCCTCTGAGTGTTGGTCCCACCGAGCGATGTCCGGGGCTACCAGAGGCAACTCTGGGCTGGCCTACCCGACGTCTTACTCATCCGGTGTGCCCTGAGAACGAGATATGTGCAGCTCCTATCGGGATTTGTCGGCACATCTGGGTGGTGTTGCTGGACTAGTTTTGACCTGTCGAATCATCTTGTTGTACCGAGATACCGAGTCTGATCGGTGTGTCTTGGGTGGAGGTCTATTCCTTCGTTGACCATGAGAGCTTGTTATGGGCTAAGTTGGGACCCCCCTGCAGGGATTGATCTTTCGAAAGCTGTGCCCGCGGTTATGGGCAGATGGGAATTTGTTAATGTCCGGTTGTAGATAACTTGAACCGTAATTAATTAAAATGAATCAACTGAGTGTGTTGCCGTGATGGCCTCTTCTCGGTGGAGTCCGGGAAGTGGACACGGTGTTGGAGTTATGTTTGCGCAGGCTGCTCTCTAGTTCCTCGATCGCGCGTTGCTCTCTCTTCTCGCTCTCTTTTGCGAATAAGTTAGCCACCATACATGCTAGTCGCTTGCTGCAGCTCCACTTATACATTACCCCTTTCCTACCTATTAAGCTTAAATAGTCTTGATCGCGAGGGTGCGAGATTGCTGAGTCCATGTGGCTCACAGATTACTATTACACCAGATGCAGGGACAGATGATACCTCTCTAGATGGCGCGCTCGAGCTGAAGTGGGAGTACGACGAGGACTCTCAGCGTTACTATGTGTCTTTTCCTGATGATTAGTAGGGATGCCTATTCGGGGTAGATTCAGGGCCTTGTCGCTTGTTGGGGGTCTTTTCTATTTTGGCGCCGTAGTCGGGCCATGAGTGATTGTATGATGGATGTTATTTATGTACTTTGATGTGACGTGGCGAGTGTAAGCCAACTATGCTATTATTCCCCTTTATGTTATATATGTACTTGGGATGTGTGATGATTTCCTGACTTGTGACAATGCTTTCAATGTGGCGATGCCTCTAAGTCGTGCCTCGACACGTGGGAGATATAGCCGCATCGAGGGCGTTACAAGTTGGTAATCAGAGCCTTCCCCGGCCTTAGGATCCCCATTGCTTGATCGTTTTTAGCAGCCGAGTTGTGTCTAGAAAAATGTTTTGAGTCCTTAGGAATTATATATCAGAGAGCCTAGGAATTCTTTTTACTTCCCAGTCTCCTCATCGCTCTGGTAAGGCATCCTGACGTAGAGTTTTGACTCTTCTCTTCTCAAATTTCACAAAAAAAAATTTAGGATCACGCGAGTATCTTGGTTTTGTTCCGATGGCTTATGATGAGAATACTGTCTTGGTGCCTCCTGTCAGGGGTTTAGTGGAAGTGTCCCGGGGAGTTGAGCTCTGAGGTGTTGTCATCATAATTCTATCGTTGCAATTCTAGTATACTTGAGATATGTGCGCGACATCGAAAATCTCCTTTATGCAGTTCGTTGGTGAGATAACCTCGACGCCACCCAGTACTGGGGCGGGAGTTCGGGAGTATCGCCATAACTTGTATAACGGATGCTTTTCAAAGGTTGACATAGATGGTTTCCGAAGGTTTCTTGGTTATGTGTTGAAGGATGGATGTAGCTGGATGTAGGATTTGCTAGCTTGGGTGAGATATTATGCTTCCCCTGTATCCCCAACACCTGATTGCATAACCGGAAAGTTTCGGGAGTTTCATAGGTGGGAATTCAAGTAGCTCTTAGGATATCTTTCCAACAGATGTATGATATGAAATTGGGGTTCGACGTCTAGTGGTTCGCCTGTTCACAGTCGATTTTACAGTGGCCTCATTGTGTCTTAAAGAGTCCTTGGCTATGCTGACTCGAGGACGCTTCGTATGTCATGTGCACTGCCTTGTACATGATGGTGCTGTACGGTCGAGCCCGTGTAGGTCCTACCACGAAAACTTCGGACGAAATTTCTATCATATATTTGTTCCGGCTTATTCCGCAAGCCAACCCTTGGTTTTATTTCGAGTTGTGGTATTCGTTCTGCTTCAACGTCATATGTTGATTCCATCCCTCGTTGATGTACCTCTTCTACCTGATTCTTCGTGGCTTCGCAATTTAGGAATATGTGACCACTTCAAGAGAAGTGCATTCGTTCATTTTGTTCGGATGTGAAGACTTTATGTTGCAATTTTTCATTCCGTTGGTTTCAGCTTCATTTATCTGCCTATGTGCTAACGGTGGTCAACCTCTTCAGGATGGCTCCCGCTAAGAGCACCAGTCAGAACCAGAATCAAGATCTGCCACCACCTCCGCCTCCTCCGGAAGCATGGCAAGCTGTGATGGCCGCTACTAATGCAAATACACAGCTGATCATGCAAATCATCCAAGAGCGGAATCAAAGCAGTCAAGGGAATCAAGGCAACAACCAGAACCATTTTGCAACTCTGAACCAGTTCCTCGCAAATGGTCCAAAGATGTTCAGCAACTGCGTTGAGGCTACCGATGCTGATGATTGGTTAGTCGATCTGGGCAAGCATTTTGAATGCAGCAACGTCAGACCTGAAGATTTCGTCAAGTACGCTTCTTTCCAGCTCAAGGATCAGGCCGCAGAGTGGTTTCAGCAGTACCGGGATTCCAGAGGTGGACATTTGATCACTTGGGATGATTTCCATCGTGATTTCTGAGCTCATCACATCCCTCAAAGTGTGACTGAAAGCAAACGTGAAGAATTCCGCAATCTGAAGCAAGGCTCTTTGTCTGTCTATGACTACAACAAGTTGTTCCAGAAGCTCACCCGTTTTGCCAAGCAGGATGTTCCTGATGAGAAGAGCATGATCTATCAGTTCAGGGGTGGTCTTCGTGAAGAAATTCAGCTCGCTCTTGTCCTCTTCGAGCCGCTGAGATACGATGAGTTCTACAACATGGCACTGAAGCAAGAGGCTGCTCAGTTAAGGTGTGATGCTTCCAGGAAGCGAGTCAAAGACACTACGCCTTCTTCCTGTACTCATGTGGCCAAGCAGCAGAAGTATTGGCTTCCTCCTCCTCCGTTCCATCAGCCGTATCAGCAGAAGAGCAAAGGTGGCAGTGGTTCATCCCACCCACCCAACCCAGGCTTTCAGAACAAGACTTTGTCTCAAGCTCCAAGATCGAGTGCTCCGTACCACCGTCCGCTCTCAGAGGTCACGTGCAACAAGTGCCAACAGAAGGGTCACTACGCCAACAAGTGTTTCAACCAGAGGCGTCTTCCTCCTCCTCCTCCTGTAAGATCGGCAAGTACAGCTGTGGTCAAGCATAACCCCAAGTCCGCCAAGGTCAACTTGCTGAATGCATCTCAGGCAGAGGACTCACCAGATGTGATCATGGGTAATCTTCCTGTCAATGACATTCCCGCAAGAGTACTTTTTGACACTGGCACATCTTTATCATTTTTATTGAAGCCTTTTGCATCCATGCATGAGGTGCATACTATTGATTTGCCTAAGCCGATAGCGGTCTCGTCTCCGGGTTTGCTCATGAACACCAAAATGATGGCTCCAGATGTTACTATCACATTGGGCGACTACAAGTTCCTTTCTTCCCCAATGGTTCTTGGCAATTCTGATATCGATCTTATTCTTGGGATGGACTGGCTCTCTAAACACAAGGCTCACCTCGATTGTGCAGCCAGGCAGATTCAACTGACTCATTCGTCTGAAGATGTCATCGTCTTTGCTGCTCGGGATAATACCATCCGGTTGTTCTCTCTCAATGAGAACGGTGAATTGGATGCTATTTCGCAGATTCCGGTTGTTTGTGAGTATCAAGACGTCTTCCCAGAAGAACTCCCAAGCATGCCTCCAAACCGGCCGGTTGAATTTGTTATTGAACTTGAGCCCGGTACGGAACCTGTGTGCAAACGTCCTTACAAGCTCGGCCCCGAAGAGTTGAAGGAGTTGAAGAAACAACTCGATGTGCAAGAAAGAATGGGTCTCATTCGGCCTAGTACTTCTCCGTGGGGTTGTGGTGTTCTTTTTGTGAAGAAGAAGGATGGAACGGACCGACTTTGTGTTGATTATCGTCCATTGAACAAGAAGACCATCAAGAACAAATATCCACTTCCCAACATTAATGAGCTGTTTGAACAACTCAAGGGTGCCCAAGTATTCTCCAAGCTTGACCTCCGTATGGGTTATCATCAAATTCGCATTCGTGGGCAAGATATTCCCAAGACGGCGTTCAGAAAGAGCTATGGGTCATATGAATACACTGTCATGTCTTTTGGCCTCGCCAACGCTCCTCCGACGTTCTCTCGCATGATGAACTTCATCTTCAACCCCTACACCAATGACTTCATTTTGGTCTATCTCGACGACATTCTGGTTTTCTCGAAGAACAAGGAAGATCATGCCAAGCACTTGCGCTTGGTTCTTGACAAGCTCAGGGAACATCAGTTCTACGCCAAGTTCTCCAAGTGTGAATTTTGGCTCGATGAGGTTCTTTATCTTGGTCATATCATCTCTGCCAAGGGCATTTTCATGGATCCTGAGAAGGTGTCTGCAATTGTTAATTGGGAACCTCCTCAGAACGTGAAGCAACTCCGTAGCTTCCTCGGTCTTGCAAGCTACTGCCGAAGATTCGTTGAAAACTTTTCCAAGATAGCGAAGCCTCTCTCAAATCTTCTTCAGAAGCACGTCAAGTACGTTTGGTCTCCGGAGTGTGATATTGCTTTCAATGCTTTGAAAGAGAAATTGATCACTGCTCCAGTTCTGACTCCGCCTTATGAAACCAAGCCGTACGAGGTCTTTTGTGATGCCTCTCTCCAAGGTCTAGGTGTTGTACTGATGCAAGAGAAGAAAGTTGTTGCTTATACCTCTCGCCAGTTGAAGCCTAATGAGAAGAACTACCCCACTCATGATCTCGAGTTGGCGGCAGTTGTGCACGCTTTGTTGACTTGGAGACATCTTCTCTTGGGAAGAAAAGTGGACATCTTCACTGATCACAAGAGTCTCAAGTACATCTTCACTCAGCCTAATCTGAACCTCAGGCAGACTCGATGGGTCGAAATGATTCAAGAGTACAATCCGAGTATCGAGTATACTCCAGGCAAGGCTAATGTGATTGCTGACGCTTTGAGCAGAAAAGCATATTGCAACAGTCTGATTCTCAAGCCTTATCAACCCAAGCTTTGTGAAGCTTTCCGCAAACTTAATCTGCAAGTTGTTCCTCAAGGTTTCCTTGCCAACCTTCAAATTTCTCCTACCTTGGAAGACCAGATTCGCCAAGCCCAGCTTCTTGATGCTATGGTGAAAAAGGTGAAGATTGGTATTGCAAAGAGTCAGTCCAAGTACAAGTGCTACCAACTTGATGACAAGGACACTCTCTTCTTCGAGGATCGAATTGTTGTGCCCAAAGGTGAACTTCGTAAAGTGATCATGAACGAGGCTCACAACTCTCTTCTCTCCATCCACCCTGGGAGCACGAAGATGTATCAAGATCTGAAGCAAACTTATTGGTGGACTCGAATGAAGCGCGAAATCGCTCAATTCGTGAATGAATGTGATGTCTACAGAAGAGTGAAGGCAAAACACCAAAGGCCAGCAGGTCTCCTCCAACCTCTTGCCATTCCAGAATGGAAGTTTGACCACATTAAAATGGACTTCGTGACTGGGTTTCCAAAGTCCAAGCGTGGCAATGATGCCATATTCGTTGTCATCGACAAGCTCACCAAAGTGGCTCACTTTTTGCCTATCAAAGAGTCGATCACTGCAGCTCAATTGGCGGAACTCTATACCTCTCGAATTTTCTCTCTGCACGGTATTCCTCAAGTGATATCTTCAGACCGTGGCAGTATCTTTACCTCCAAGTTTTGGGATTCTTTTCAGAAGTCCATGGGCACCAACATTCGCTTCAGCACTGCTTTCCATCCTCAAACAAGCGGTCAAGTCGAGCGTGTCAACCAGATTCTTGAAGATATGCTTAGGGCTTGTGTTATCTCCTTCGGCATGAAGTGGGAGGATTGTCTTCCTTATGCTGAATTCTCGTACAACAACAGTTTCCAAGCAAGTTCAGGCAAGGCCCCATTTGAAATTCTGTATGGTAGGAAGTGCCGTACACCTCTCAACTGGTCTGAAACCGGTGAACATCAGCTGCTGGGTAATGACCTAATCACAAAGGCAGAAGAAATGTGCAAGGTCATTCGTGATAACCTCAAAGCAGCCCAATCCCGCCAGAAGAGCTACTATGATAGTAAGCACCGTGATTTGGCTTTCGAGATCGGAGATCATGTTTACCTCCGCATCTCTCCTATGAAAGGGACTCGTCACTTCGGTATCAAAGGGAAGCTTGCCCCTAGATACGTCGGACCTTTCAAGATTGTCAGCCAGAGAGGCGACCTCGCCTATCAACTCGAGCTTCCTTCAAACTTTGCCAATGTTCATGATGTGTTCCATGTCTCCCAACTCCGAAAGTGCTTCAAGACGCCTGAACGCACGGTCAACTTCGAGGACATTGAGCTCCAAGAAGATCTCTCCTATCATGAGCAACCAGTTGCAATCCTTGAAGAGACTGAACGCAGAACTCGCAACAAGTCAATCAAATTTCTCAAAGTCAAGTGGTCACACCATTCCGACCGTGAAGCTACCTGGGAACGCGAGGATCACCTCCGTTTTGAGTACCCGGAGTTCTTTCAGTCCTAGATCTCGGGACGAGATCTTTTCGTAGTGGTGGAGTGTTGTAACGCCCCATATGTAACTTTCCCAATTTGTACTCCAACTCTTGCCGTTTCCGGCATTAAGTTATATTTATTCCTTGGGTTCGGGTCTTTGTCTCCGTGTGTTGTTTTCTTTTTCGTGCATCTCATATCATGTCATCACGTGCATTGCATTTGCATACATGTTCATCTCATGCATTCGAGCATTTTCCCCGTTGTCCATTTTGCATTCCGGCGCTTCGTTCTCCTCCGGTGGCCATTTCTAGCTTTCTTTCGTGTGTGGGGTTAAACATTTCCGGATTGTACCGAGACTTGCCATGCGGCCTTGGTTTACTACCGGTAGACCGCCTGTCAAGTTTCGGGTCATTTGGACTTCGTTTGATACTCCAACGGTTAACCGAGGGACCGAGAAGGCCTCATGTGTGTTGCAGCCCAACACCCCTCCAATTTGGCTCAAAACCCACCAAACTCTGCTCCATCGTCTCGGTCGTTCGATCACGATCGTGTGGGCGAAAACCGCACCTCATTTGGACTCTCCTAGCTCCACTTATGCCTATAAATACCCCCATTCGGATTTCTTCTTCTCCCCCCCCCCCCGTCCAAACCCTAAAAAAAAGATCCCGGATCCGGCGCGCCGGACACGTCCGGGCCGCACCGGACACAATCGCCGCCGCCGCCACATGGCCGCCGCCGTCCCACTCCGCCGCCAGGCCTGCTCGGCCCGCGCCTGGCCCCCGAGCCCATCGCTGCACCCCGCCGCCAGGGAGTTTCCGCCGCCCGAGCCGAGAGCCCCCGCCGCCTTCTTCCACGGCGCCGGTGGCTGGCGCCACCGCGAGCTGCCCCGCCGCCGTCAACTCCGGAGCTCGCCGCCGGCCGCCCAAGCTCCGCCCGGCCGCGCCGCGCCTCGGGAGCCGCGCCGCCATCCCCGGCCGTCTCCGCCGCCCTCCTCCACGCCCTGGCCACGTCCCTCGCCGGCCGACCTCCTCCTCTCCGGCTCCGGCGCCGGCGATCCTCGGATTTCGCGCCCTGCTACAGTACCGCGCGGGCTGGATCTAGATCTGGGTTGACCCCCTCTCCCCCGAAACCCTAACTCCCAGATTTTTTATGCATTCTTTGACGCATCATATCTTTGCACCCGTGGCTCCGTTTTGGACATATGATATATCAAAATCTTCGTCTCGATGAGTACATCATTTCATTCCATTGCATCATTTGCATTTGAGGTCATCTTGGTGCCCAAAATGCTGTTAGAAGGAGGCATCATGAGTTAAATTGCAGATCCGTTAGCTCTACATTGACTTTTCTCATTTTTGCCATGATTATTGTGTGCATGATATGCCTGTGTCCCTTTGGGATGAATTGTTAAGCTTTTTGTCTTCTTTCCAGAGGTGCCTCCCTTGCATTTTTAGGATGTATGTGTTGTCTTGTGCAAGCTTGCAAAGTAGGGTACCTGAGTTTGCTGATTTCAGGGACTGTGAAAATCACTAAGTCTGGGATGTTTTAGTTCATGATGCTATATGTCCAGCTTGTTTCCTAGTGATCCGTGCCACTTTTGAGGATGATCAGTAAGAGTGATTTGTTATGCTTGTTGTGCTTAATCCATCCATGTCTTTACTTGTTATGTTGGAGCACCCTAGGTTGACTCAATCGAGCTCAACTTTTGCATAGTTGTTAATTTGGGCAGATCATGAACTCTTTTGCGATTTTGCCGGAGCTATTGCTAGTGATCCATGCATGCTATGCCATTGTTCTTGCCATGCCTAGCTAGCATTTTGTGCCTTCTTAATGTATATATGCTTGCCTTGCCATGACTTGCACCGTAGTGAGAGCATCGAGCTCGTTTACATGCCTCCGTGAGTTATAGTTTCAGCATGTCTCAGTTTTCACGAAGTCTGAAAACTGATTGTGTTTCATCGATGTTCGTGTGCTTGTTAGAGTATGTTGTGAACCCTTTTGGCCCCAGGTCATTTTGTGTGTTTTGTTAAGCTTGTTGAGTAGCTCCATGCCATGCTCTTACTTGCCATGTTCAGGTTATGCTTCATGTTTTTTTGCTGCTCCGAAGAGAGCATCGTGGTCTGAAATTTCAGACTAGCGTTAATTTCGCAAAGTCTGAAATCTGTTTTGCTTATTCAGTTTTGCCATGCTTGTTTGAACCCCTTAATGGATGAATTTGCCTATGCCTCAGTCCTGGTGATTTGTTAAGCTTCTTGTGTACATCCCTGCCATGCAATTTGTTTTCTTGTTTGGTGGCTGTAGCATGTTCATTTCGTTGCATTTAGGAGCCTACTTGCTGTAAATCGCAGATCGGTTCGTTTAGTAAAACGCTTGCCATTTCCAAACCGTAGCTCCGATTCCTTTGATCTTTATATCGTTTTCAGGGGATTTCTTCCCCTCTATTCAGTGGCACACTTGGTTTTCCAAGTTGAGGCCAGGTTCATGCATTTCATGTCACGTCTTGCATTTTGCATCCCGCATCGCATCCCGCATAGCATACCATCTTTGCATTTTATTGGTTGCCCTTGCACATCGTTGATTGTATCCTTGTTGCTTGTTTGTGTTGTTGGGTAGAGCCGGGAGACGAGTTCGCTAACGAGGAGCCCGTTGAGTTTGCTTTTGAGGATCCAGTCAACTCTGACAACTGTGCAGGCAAGATGATCATACCCTCGAAATCACTACTATCTTTGCTATGCTAGTTTGCTCACTCTTTTGCTTTGCCATTGCTACGATGCCTACCACTTGCTTGTTGGCCTCCCAATTGCCATGTTTGAGCCTCTAACCCACCTTTGTCCTAGCAAACCGTTGATTGGCTATGTTACCGCTTTGCTCAAGCCCCTTCTTATAGCGTTGCTAGATGCAGGTGAAGATTGGAGCCGTTCCTTGTTGGAACCTTTACTTACTTGTTGGGATATCATTATATTGCTATGTTATCTTAATGCATCTATATACTTGGTAAAGGGTGGAAGGCTCGGCCTCTCGCCTAGTGTTTTGTTCCACTCTTGCCGCCCTAGTCTCCGTCATATCGGTGTTATGTTCCCGGATTGTTGCGTCCCTCACGCGGTTGGGCTATAATGGGAACCCCTTGATAGTTCGCCTTGATTAAAGCTTTTCCAGCAATGCCCAACATTGGTTTTACCATTTGCCACCTAGCCTCTTTTTCCCTTGGGTTTCCGGAGCCCGAGGGTCATCTTTATTTTAGCCCCCACGGGCCAGTGCTCCTCTGAGTGTTGGTCCCACCGAGCGATGTCCGGGGCTACCAGGGGCAACTCTGGGCTGGCCTACCCGACGTCTTGCTCATCCGGTGTGCCCTGAGAACGAGATATGTGCAGCTCCTATCGGGATTTGTCGGCACATCTGGGTGGTGTTGCTGGACTAGTTTTGACCTGTCGAATCATCTTGTTGTACCGAGATACCGAGTCTGATCGGTGTGTCTTGGGTGGAGGTCTATTCCTTCGTTGACCGTGAGAGCTTGTTATGGGCTAAGTTGGGACCCCCTGCAGGGATTGATCTTTCGAAAGCCGTGCCCGCGGTTATGGGCAGATGGGAAATTGTTAATGTCCGGTTGTAGATAACTTGAACCGTAATTAATTAAAATGAATCAACTGAGTGTGTTGCCGTGATGGCCTCTTCTCGGCGGAGTCCGGGAAGTGGACACGGCGTTGGAGTTTTGTTTGCGCAGGCTGCTCTCTAGTTCCTCGATCGCGCGTTGCTCTCTCTTCTCGCTCTCTTTTGCGAATAAGTTAGCCACCATACATGCTAGTCGCTTGCTGCAGCTCCACTTATACATTACCCCTTTCCTACCTATTAAGCTTAAATAGTCTTGATCGCGAGGGTGCGAGATTGCTGAGTCCCTGTGGCTCACAGATTACTATTACACCAGATGCAGGGATAGATGATACCTCTCCGGATGGCGCGCTCGAGCTGAAGTGGGAGTACGACGAGGACTCTCAGCGTTACTATGTGTCTTTTCCTGATGATCAGTAGGGATGCCTATTCGGGGTTGATTCAGGGCCTTGTCGCTTGTTGGGGGTCTTTTCTATTTTGGCGCCGTAGTCGGGCCATGAGTGATTGTATGATGGATGTTATTTATGTACTTTGATGTGACGTGGCGAGTGTAAGTCAACTATGCTATTATTCCCCTTTATGTTATATATGTACTTGGGATGTGTGATGATTTCCCGACTTGCGACAATGCTTTCAATGCGGCTATGCCTCTAAGTCGTGCCTCGACACGTGGGAGATATAGCCGCATCGAGGGCGTTACACCGAACTAAAGCGGCAACTAGATGTGGCAGATGCCGACATCGTGCTTGTTAACAAGCGGCTTGGCGAGGCACAGGGTAGGTGATTTTTCTGGTGAATGTCACATAGTAAGAGCAGCATGATGCCAGTATCTTTAATATGTTGTGACTGCAGATGGAGCTGCCACCATGGAGATCCTTCGGGCGGAGCTTGCCCGAGCCAAGGATCAAGCAAGGAGTAGTAATGTGGCCGCTTTAAAGGCGGCCAAAGAGTTAAGGGCCGAAGAGGCCGCACATTGCGGGAGCAAAGAAAAAATTGCCAAGAAGGCCGTGGAGTTAAAAGATGCTGTTGACCGTTACCGGCTTCTTGAAGAAGAAAACTAGGTGAAGGCGATGGACCTGGAGAAGGCCCGGGTGGCTGCCAAGGAAGCCCGCTCCAAAATTAGAGCGACGAAGGAGGAGCTGAATCAAGCTGCGGATATCGTTTCTGGGAAGCCGTTCTTGCTACGGACTAAGTTCGGAGATCCGAAATATGCTCCTCTGGACCAGCTATGGAGTTCTGCGGATGAATACATGGATTTGGCTACAAGTGCTGCAGATGCGACCGAGTACCTCAAGGATCATAAAGGTCCTGAAGTGGAGAAGTTGTTCTGGTCACAGTTTCACGCTCCAGTCCGTCCGTTGTTGTTGAATGAGCGATTGACCGGTTGGGCCGAGCTCCATAGATTATCCGGACTGGCCATGAGGTCCGTTGTGGATCATTTGTGGCCAGGAGGGCCAAGGCCAAATAGCTACTTTAGCTTAGTGCAACAATTCCTTGGCGCTGTGCCACGCATCGATGCTATAAAGAGGTCGGCGTGCATAGAAGGCTCGCGGATGGCCCTTGCCCGTGTCAAAACATACTGGGCGAAGATAGATGCCACCACTGGCACAGGGTTCAGCCATAGGCCGGGTGGCTGCCTAGCACTACTTTGAAGAAGTTCTCGAAGGTGCTCATTCAATAGAGGCTCGGTGCTCGAAGAATATTATGTTTGAGCGACATGTATTCCCATTGTAAAAACAATGTTTTATTGAGTTTATCAAGGCTGTATTTATACTTTTGCCTGAAAGTACTATGATGCCTCATATGCGGTCGTTTATGTATATATGTATATAACCTGAAAGATGGTAGTCGTCGGCCTCAGCCCCCACGCATATAATGCGGGGGTGTTCGCAGAAGACGCATGTTCACACTTGATCCAACGTCTTGGTCCATTAAGGAGGTGATAGCGCAGCGAACTAGGCAATCGAACTATAATGCTTTAACACTTTCACTTAGCCAGAGGAGTTTGACAGTGGGGCTACTATATAGCCCCTGGTGGCTCCGCACTCATCTGAATTCGGGGTGCGTACATGCCTGGCCGGGAAACGGCCCTTCGTTAAGGCAGAGGAATCCCGAAGATTCCGCTAGGTCATCGAGTGGTTGACTAGTCTCACGCTATATCATGACAGTCAGTTTTCAGCTTTCTCTACTGAGGTGCTCGTCCGGATGAACCAGAGCACAATCGCAGCAGTTCTCCTGGTGCCGCCTTAGCCGATAGAGCGGAACGTAAGGCAGCAAAACACAGGAGCCGGGCAAACCCAACATTTGACCAAAGACATGATTCGGAGCTGATGCATATAAGGCCAAACTCGCGACGCCGAACACTCCCTAAGGTATTCGGTCTTTATGGTGGAAACCAGGCTTAAGCAGTGCCCTTTATAATAAGCCCCTGGTGTCCAGGTACGTGCAATATTCTGACGTAGCCACATGCCAATACGTCAGCATCCTTCTCAATTGTACTGAGAATCCGAGGGATGTGTATCAACAAGAGACAGTAAAAAAGGTTTACGCAGGGTCTTAATCTAAAAAGAATCCTTGGAACGGGTCCCTGCTACACGTCTGCGCCTGTGTCTCCGTTGTGCCATATCCTGGACGGGTGTAGCACGATGGTCATCTGTAAAAGAGAGGAACTTAGTTGAAAAGTTGTCATGCAAAAAGGTAGGTTATACTAGAGAAACCATGTGCAGTTCAAGATGAGTCAAGTTGAGCCTAATTGCCACGTGTTTGCGCGCGTTGAGCCCCTTGTGTTGTAATAGGGGTATAGCCATCAAACCTGTATCAAGTACATATAGCTGCGCCGGACTCGTCTAATCGCGTCCGTGGTCTTAACAACCTGGCAGATGCATTAGTTGGTGAGGCCGTTTAGTGTGCGGCTGCCAAGGCAGCCGCACGGTCTTCCGCGTGCAAGGAGCGCTCAATATTTCCATTTACTGTAATGATGCCACGTGGACCGGGCATCTTAAGCATGAGAGAAGTGTAATGCGGTATTGCGTTAAAGCGAGCGAAAGCTTCGGTCCGAGTAGTGCTTGATAGCCACTTTGGAACGGAGCGATGTGGAAGGTTAACTTTTCGCTGTGGAAGTTATCGGGAAAGCCGAATATAACCTCTAGTAACGGGGCGCCCATGCAATGGGCTTCTGGGCCTGGCGTTACTCCTTTAAAGGTAGTATTACTATGGCTAATTTTTGCTGGGTGTATCCCCATGTTGCGGACTGTGTCCTGATATATCAGGTTTATACTGCTGCCACCCTCCATCAGGACTCGTGTGAAGTGGTATCCGTCAATTATTGGGTCTAATACCAAGGCAGCCCATCATGCACGCTAGGTACTTGCCGAGTAATCCCGATGGTCAAAGGTGGTCGGCAGAACTTCGTGGTGATAGGCCCTGAGGCATGTGTCTCTACGAGTGCCACTTTGTTTCTCCCCTTTGTCACGTGTAACACATTTACTGTTTTGACTTCTGGTGGGAATTTCTTTTGTTCCCCAGTGCTTTGCTTGCAAGGCTGGGCCTCGTCTTCGCTTGGTGTATCCTGCCCCTCATGTTCGGCGTTGAGCTTGCCGGACTGCTTGAAGACCCAACATTGTCTATTGGTATGGTTTGTAGGTTTATCGGGGGTGCTATGGATCTGACATATTTGGTCCAGAATCTTGTTTAGGCTGGACAGTTCGTCTCTGTTGCCTTTGGGGGCGGCTTTTGCTGACCTGGCCAAGAGCTTTCGAATCCGGCGTTTACCGCCATGCTCTTCGGGTTGTCTTCTTTATTCTGGCGCTTGTTTTTGCTGCGTCGTGATTTCCCATTTCCGTCCCTGACTTCGGATGTACTTGGGTCGCTGGTGCTGCATCGGGCTAACCAGATGTCCTCGCCCGCGCAAAAGCGGGTCATGAGGCTTGTTAATGCTGCCATTGTTCTCGGCTTTTCTTGGCCATTCGTCTCGAACGCTATGCTTGAAAGCTGCTAAGGCTTCTGCGTCCGGATAGTCGACTATTTTGTTCTTTTTAGTGAGGAACCTGTTCCAAAGCTTTCGGGCTGACTCTCCGGGCTGTTTAGTTATATGACTCAAATTGTCTACATCCGGTGGCCGGACATAAGTCCCTTGAAAATTTACCCAAAAAGCGTCTTCGAGCTCTTCCCAGCTTACAATGGAGTTTTCGGGGAGGCTTTTAAGCCAGTGCCGAGCTAGCCCTTTGAGCTTGAGGGGTAAGTACTTGATGGCGTGGAGATCGTCTCCTCGAGCCATGTGGATATGGAGGATGTAGTCCTCCATCTAGACCCCAGAGTATGTCGTTCCATCGTACGCCTCTATGTTTACGGGTTTGAATCCCTCTGGAAATTCATGGTCCAGCACCTCATCAGTGAAACATAGGGGGTGTGCGGCACCCCTGTATTTGGGTGTACCGTGGTGTTCGGATGTTTGTTGTGTTGCATTGCATGCTGGAGCGCGCTTGCATGGCCCGTATATGGATCTGGTTGCGCCGTCCTTTTGATGCGAGCCCTCGCGTGGATCGCATACTGGCTTATGTGCGGCGTCGTTTGCCGCTCTATGTTGGCCACAAGGCTCTGTTGGAAAAGGCAGTGCCTAGGCGGCGCTTAGGCACGCCTAGGCGCTAGGCAATGGCTAAACGCCTCGCCTAGGGCATAAATGGAGGTCTAGGCAAGGCAATCAAGGAATTGCCTACCCAAGCACGAAATAATGCCACATACTGCACTGATATGCCAAACGAGTTATATTCCAATGGAAGTAGATGGCAATTAACTTATTTATATACCCTAAACTAATATCAACACCCATATAATAATCATAAATACACTATGAGTAAAAACTATATTACCGCCTAGGCCGCGCCTAGGGCGCTTAGGCATCGCCTAGGCACTAGGCGAAGGCCAACCGCCTCGCTTACGCCTACCGCTTTTTCCAACCTTGCCACAAGGTCATCTATCCGACCAGATGGACGTTTTGTTTTTCAATTGCGGGGGATCTAAGGCCTCCTCATCGAATTCAGGTAGCAACTTTCGCTTCGGGTAGCTCTTGGTGTGGCGATTACCACTGTACTTCGCTGCGGTGTTGAGTACTTCACTCCATCTGATTCTGAGTGTGTCTTATGCAGCCCTGAGCCTTTGCTTCTGCTTTTTTAGACTCCTCACAGTGGCAACTAGCCATTGATGGGCATTCTGTTGCTCCGGGTGCCTCTCCGGTGTGATGTCATCCGGACTGTTATCTTCGACGGGGTCGGGTTGTTCGGTTTGATTCTCCGTGTTGCCCTGGTCGGGTGATGGTTCACCCTGCTCTATCGCTGGGTCTATATGATCATTGTTTCTGTCGAGGCGGGATTTTGAGCGGCGCTTACGCCGCCGCTTTGACTGCTTCTCGAGGGAACGGCCCTTCGCTGCGTCCTTCTGTTCCTCGTCATCGTTTTCTTTCGGTGTGTCCACCATGTATACATCATATGATGAAGTGGTCGTCCAGTGCCCTGTGGGCAGTGGTTCATGTTCGTCTCCTGCATCGTCGTCCATATCGTCGATGTCTTCGGAGTCGATGATGGAGATCATGGTGTCATGCCAGTGATGATGATGGAGATCATGGTGTCATGCCGGTGATGATGGTGTTCATGCCGCGCCTCGAAGATGGAGATCAAATGCGCAAGATGATATTGGCCATATCATGTCACTTTATGATTTGCATGTGATGTTTTTCATGTTTACATCTTATTTGCTTAGAACAACGGTAGCATAAATAAGATGATCCCTCACTAAAATTTCAAGAAAGTGTTCCCCCTAACTGTGCACCGTTGCGAAGGCTCGTTGTTTCGAAGCACCACGTGATGATCGGGTGTGATAGATTCTAACGTTCGAATACACCGGGTGTAAGCCAGATTTACACATGCAAAACACTTAGGTTGACTTGACGAGCCTAGCGTGTACAGACATGGCCTCGGAACACGAGAGACCGAAAGGTCGAACATGTGTCGTATAGTAGATACGATCAACATGGAGATGTTCACCGTTGATGACTAGTCCGTCTCACGTGATGATCGGACACGGCCTAGTCGATTCGGATCATGTATCACTTAGATGACTAGAGGGATATCTATCTAAGTGGGAGTTCATTGAATAATTTGATTAGATGAACTTAATTATCATGAACATAGTCTAAATTGTCTTTGCAAATTATGTTGTGGATTAATAGCTCGCGCTTTAGCTCTTTGTTTTAATACGTTCCTAGAGAAAGACTAAGTTGAAAGATATTATAAGCAATTGTGCAGACTAGGGCCATAGTCTGAGGATTGTCCTCACTGCTACACAGAAGGCTTCTGTCCTTGATGCACCTCTTGGTGTGCCAACCCCTCTAGCATCATCTATGGATGTTGTGAACATCTGGTAGACACGTTCTGATGACTACCTGATAGTTTAGTGCGCCATGCTTTACGGCTCGGAGTCAGGGCTCCAAAAGCGTTTTGAACGCCATAGAACATATGAGATGTTTGAAGAGCTGAAATTGGTATTTCAGGCTCATGCCCGTGTTGAGAGGTTGAGACCTCTGACAAGACCTTTGCCTACAAGATGGAGGAGAATAGCTCAGCCAGTGAGCATGTGCTCAGAATGTCTGGGTACTTCAATCACTTGAATCAAGTGGGAGTAAATCTTCCATATAAGAGAGTGACTGACAAAAGTTCTCCAGTCGCTATCACCAAGCTACTAGAGTTTCGTGATGAACTATAACATGCAAGGGAAGATAATCCCAAAGCTGTTCGTCGTGCTTAAGGCCGTAAAGGTAAAAATCAAGAAGGAGCATCCAGTGTTGATGGTTAACAAGAGCACTGGTTTCAAAAAAGGTCAAGGGCAAGAAGGGAAACTTCTTGAATGGCAAGCCAGTTGCCGCTCCAGTGGAGAAACCCAAGAACCCAAACCCAAGACAAAGTACTTCTATTAGGGGAACGGTCACTGGTAGCGGAACTGCCTCAAATACTTGGTAGATAAGAAGGTTGTCAACTTCAACAAAGTTATATTTGATATATGTGTGTTATTGATGTGTACCTTACTAGTACTCCTAGTAGCACCTGGGTATTAGATACCAGTTCAGTTGCTAATATTGGTAACTTGAAACAAAAGCTACGGAATTAATGGAGACTAGCTAAGGGCGAGGTGACGATGTGTGTTGGAAGTGTTTCCAAGGTTGATGTGATCACCATCGCACGCTCCCTCTACCTTTGGGATTAGTGTTGAACCTAGATAAATGTTGTTTGCATTGGTGTCTGCGTTGAGCATGAACATGATTAGATCATGTTTATTGCAATATGGTTATTCATTTAAGTCAGAGAATAATGGTTATTCTGTGTACATGAATAATACCTTCTATGGTCATGCACCCAATGTGAATGGTTTATTGAATCCCGGTCGTAGTTATACACATGTTCATAACATAGATGCCAAAAGATGTAGAGTTGATAATGATAGTACCACTTTCATGTGGCACTACTGCTTAGGTCATATTGGAGTGAAGAGCATGAAAGAACCTCCATGCTAATGGACTTTTGAAGTCTCTTGATTATGAATCATTTGACACGTGTGAACCATGCCTCATGGGCAAAATGACCAAGACTCCATTCTCCGGAACAATGGAGCGAGCAACCAACTTATCGAAAATCATGCATACTGATGTGTGCGGTCCAATGAGCGTTGAGGCTCGTGGTGGCTATCGTTATGTTCTCACCCTCACTGATGACTGATACGTCTCCAACGTATCTATAATTTTTTATTGTTCCATGCTATTATATTATCAACCTTGGATGTTTTATATGCATTTATATGCTATTTTATATGATTTTTGGGACTAACCTATTAACCTAGAGCCCAGTGCCAGTTTATGTTTTTCCCTTGTTTCAGTGTTTCGCGGAAAAGGAAAATCAAACGGATTCCAATTGACCTGAAACTTCACGGAACTTACTTTTAGAAGGAAAGCAACCCGGGAAACTTGGAGTACACGTAAGGGAAGCAACGGGGAAGCCATGAGGCAGGGGGCGCGCCCACCCCCCCCCCCCCCCCCTGGGCGCGCCCTCCACCCTCGTGGGCCCCTCGTGGCTCCCCTGACGTACTTCTTCCGCCTATATATCTCCATATACCCTAAAACGATCGAGGAGCACAATAGATCGGGAGTTCCACCTCCAGAAGCCTCCGTAGCCACCGAAAGCCAATCTAGACCTGTTCTGGCACCCTGTCGGAGGGGGAATCCCTCTCCGATGGCTATCTTCATCATCCCGGCACTCTCCATGACGAGGAGGGGGTAGTCCACCCTCGGGGCTGAGGGTATGTACCAGTAGCTATGTGTTTGATCTCTCTCTCTCTCTCGTGTTCTTGAGGTGATACGATCTTGATGTATCGCGAGCTTTGCTATTATATTTGGATCCTATGATGTTTCTTCCCCCCTCTACTCTCTTGTAATGGATTGAGTTTTCCCTTTGAAGTTATATTATCGGATTGAGTCTTTAAAGATTTGAGAACACTTGATGTATGTCTTGTCGTGCGTATCTGTGGTGACAATGGGATATCACATGATTCACTTTGATGTATGTTTTGGTGATCAACTTGCGAGTTCCGCCCATGAACCCATGCATAGGGGTTGGCACACATTTTCGTCGTGATTCTCCGGTAGAAACTTTGGGGCACTCTTTGAGGTTCTATGTGTTGGTTGAATAGATGAATCTAAGATTGTGTGATGCATATCGTATAATCATACCCACGGTTACTTGAGGTGACATTGGAGTATCTAGGTGACATTAGGGTTTTGGTTGATTTGTGTCTTAAGGTGTTATTCTAGTACGAACTCTAGGGCTGTTTGTGACACCTATAGGAATAGCCCAATGGATTGATTGGAAAGAATAACTTTGAGGTGGTTTCGTACCCTACCATAATCTCTTCGTTTGTTCTCCAATATTAGTGACTTTGGAGTGACTCTTTGTTGCATGTTGAGGGATAGTTATGTGATCCAATTATGTTATTATTGTTGAGGGAACTTGCACTAGCGAAAGTATGAACCCTAGGCCTTGTTTCAACGCATTGCAATACCGTTTACGCTCACTTTTACCATTAGTTACCTTGCTGTTTTTATAATTTCAGATTATAAAAACTATTATCTACTATCCATATTGCACTTGTATCACCATCTCTTTGCCAAACTAGTGCACCTATACAATTTACCATTGTATTGGGTGTGTTGGGGACACAAGAGACTCTTTGTTATTTGGCTGCAGGGTTGCTTGAGAGAGACCATCTTAATCCTACGCCTTCTACGGATTGATAAACCTTAGGTCATCCACTTGAGGGAAATTTGCTACTATCCTACAAACCTCTGCACTTGGAGGCCCAACAATGTCTACAAGAAGAAGGTTGTGTAGTAGACATCAAGCTCTTTTCTGGCGCTGTTGCCGGGGAGGTGAGTGCTTGAAGGTATATCTTTAGATCTTGCAATCGAGTCTTTTAGTTTCTTGTTTTATCACTAGTTTAGTTTATAAAAGAAAATTAGAACAAAATATGGAATTGAGTTTGCCTCATATGCTTCATCTTTTTAATATCTTTCTTGAGTATGATGGAAAAGAAAATTGTGCCAAAGTGTTAGAATAAGAATGCATTAAAATGTTTAGCACTAAATATTTGAATGATGAGCATGATTGCAATGTTGTTAGTATGAATTCCTTGAATATCCATGATGCTAATGATATGCAAAGCCACAAGCTTGGGGAAGCTATGTTTGATGAAGATGATATTTTTTGTCCCCCAAGTTTTGCTGAGAAAATTTATTATGATGAAAGCATGCCTCCTATTTATGATGATTATATTGATGAAAGTGGATTTGGAGAGGTCATGACTTTATTTTGTGATGAATCCACTATTTTGGAAGAGGTTCCAATTGATTATCAGAACAAAGTTGCTATCTATGATGATTATTGTGATGACTTGTATGCTATAAAGAATAATGATATCCATGAAACTTTTCATCATGATTTTAGTTTTAAATTGGATTATGCCTCGCATGATAATTATTTTGTTGAGTTTGCTCCCACTATTATCCATCAGAAGAATTTTGCTTGTGTGGAGAATAATAAAATTTATATGCTTGTAGATCATGAAAAGAATGCTTTATGTGATAGTTATATTGTTGAATTCATTCATTATGCTACTGAAAATTATTATGAGGGAGGAATATATGCTTGTAGGAATTGCAATAATATCAAGTTTCCTCTCTATGTGCTTAAAGTTTTAAAGTTATGCTTGTTTTACCTTCCTATGCTAGTTGATTATTGTTCCCATAAGTTGTTTGCTCACAAAATTCCTATGCATAGGAAGTGTGTTAGACTTAAATGTGCTAGTCATATTCTCCATGCTCTCTTTATGTTTCAATTCTTATCCTTTATGTGAGCATCATTGAAATCATCATGCCTAGCTAGGGGCGTTAAACGATAGCGCTTGTTGGGAGGCAACCCAATTTTATTTTTGTTCCTTGCTTTTTTCTCCTGTTTAGTAATAAATAATTCATCTAGCCTCTGTTTAGATGTGGTTTTATGCTTTTAATTAGTGTTTGTGCCAAGTAGAACCGTTGGGAAGGCTTGGGGAAAGTATTTGCGATCATGCTGTAAAAAACAGAAACTTTAGCACTCACGAGAATTGCTGCCAGATTTTATTGGAGAGTGCTATTGAGTTAATTATTTTTGAAGATGATTAATAGACAAATTACTCAGGTCCACCAATTTATTTGAGAATTTTATGAGTTCCAGAAGTATACGTTTGATCCAGATTACTACAGACGGTTCTGTTTTTGACAGATTCTGTTTTTCGTGTGTGGTTTTGCTTATTTTGATGAATCTATTGCTAGTAAAATAGTTTATAAACCATAGAGAAGTTGGAATACAGTAGGTTTAACACCATTGTAAATCAATAATTAGTTCATTACAGTACCTCGAAGTGGTGTTTTGTTTTCTTTCGCTAACAGAGCTTACGAGTTTTCTGTTAAGTTTTGTGTTGTGAAGTTTTCAAGTTTTGGGTAAAGATTCGATGGATTATGGAACAAGGAGTGGCAAGAGCCTAAGCTTGGGTATTCCCAAGGCACCCCAAGGGAATATTCAAGGACAATCAAGAGCCTAAGCTTGGGGATGCCCCAGAAGGCATCCCCTCTTTCGTCTTCGTTCATCGGTAACTTTACTTGGAGCTATATTTTTATTCACCACATGATATGTGTTTTGCTTGGAGCGTCATTTTATTTCATTTTGTTTTGCTTTATGTTTGAATAAAATACCAAGATATGAAATTATTAAATGTTAGAGAGTCTTCATATAGTTGCATAATTATTCGACTACTCATTGATCTTCACTTATATCTTTCGGAGTAGTTTGTTGTTGCTCTAGTGCTTCACTTATATCTTTTCACAGCACGGTGGTGGTTTTATTTTATAAGAATTAATGAACTCTCATGCTTCACTTATATCATTTTGAGAGTCTTTAAAACAGCATGGTAGTTTGCTTTTGGTTATGAAACTAGTCCTAATATGATGGGCATCCAAGATGGATATAATAAGACCTTTCATATAAAGTGCATTGAATACTATGAGAAGTTTGATACTTGATGATTGTTTTGAGATATGAAGATGGTGATATTAGAATCATGCTAGATGAGTAGTTGTGAATTTGAGAAATACTTGTGTTGAAGTTTGTGATTCCCGTAGCATGCATGCACGTATGGTGAACCGTTATGTGATGAAGTCGGAGCATGATTTATTTATTGATTGTCTTCCTTACGACTGGCGAACAGGGATGAGCGATGGTCTTTTCCTACCAATCTATCCCCCTAGGAGCATGCACGTAATACTTTATTTTGATAACTAATAAATTTTTGCAATAAGTATGTGAGTTCTTTATGACTAATGTTGAGTCCATGGATTATACACACTCTCACCCTTCCACCATTGCTAGCCTCTCTAGTACCGCGCAACTTTCGCCGGTACCTTAAACCCACCATATACCTTCCTCAAAACAGCCACCATACCTACCTATTATGGCATTTCCATAGCCATTCCGAGATATATTTCCATGCAACTTTCCACCGTTCCGTTATTATGACATGCTCCATCATTGTCATATTGCTTTGCATGATCATGTAGTTGACATTGTATTTGTGGCAAAGCCACCGTTCATAATTCTTTCATACATGTCACTCATGCATCATTGCACATCCCGATACACCGCCGGAGGCATTCATATAGATTCATATCTTGTTATAAGTATCGAGTTGTAATTCTTGAGTTGTAAGTAAATAAAAGTGTGATGATCATCATTATTAGAGCATTGTCCCAGTGAGGAAAGGATGATGGAGACTATGATTCCCCCACAAGTCGGGGTGAGACTCCGGACAAAAAAAGAGGCCAAAGAAGCCCAAATAAAAAAAGAGGCCATAAAAAAGAGAAAAGGCCCAAAAAAATAAAAAAAAATGAGAGAGAAGGGGCAATTCTACTATCCTTTTACCGCACTTGTGCTTCAAAGTAGCACCATGATCTTCATGATAGAGAGTCTCCTATGTTGTCACTTTCATATACTAGTGGGAATCTTTCATTATAGAACTTGGCTTGTATATTCCAATGATGGGCTTCCTCAAAATGCCCTAGGTCTTCGTGAGCAAGCGACTTGGATGCACACCCACTAGTTTCTTTTGTTGAGCTTTCATATACTTATAGCTCTAGTGCATCCATTGCATGGCAATCCCTACTCACTCACATTGATATATATTGATGGGCATCTCCATAGCCCGTTGATACGCCTAGTTGATGTGAGACTATCTTCTCCTTTTTTATCTTCTCCACAACCACCATTCTATTCCACCTATAGTGCTATGTTCATGGCTCACGCTCATGTATTGCGTGAAGATTGAAAAGGTTTGAGAACATCAAAAGTATGAAACAATTGCTTGGCTTGTCATCGTGGTTGTGCATGATTTGAATACATTGTGTGGTGAAGATGGAGCATAGCCAGACTATATGATTTTGTAGGGATAGCTTTCTTTGGCCATGTTATTTTGAGAAGACATGATTGCTTTGTTAGTATGCTTGAAGTATTATTGTTTTTATGTCAATATTAAACTTTTGTCTTGAATCTTATGGATCTGAATATTCTTGCCACAATAAAGAGGACTACATGGATAAATATGTTAGGTAGCATTCCACATCAAAAATTCTGTTTTTATCATTTACCTACTCGAGGACGAGCAGGAATTAAGCTTGGGGATGCTGATACGTCTCCAACGTATCTATAATTTTTGATTGTTACATGCTATTATATTATCAACCTTGGATGTTTTATATGCATTTATATGTTATTTTATATGATTTTGGGGACTAACCTATTAACCTAGAGCCTAGTGCCAGTTTCTATTTTTCCCTTGTTTCAGTGTTTCACAGAAAAGGAAAATCAAACGGAGTCCAATTGACCTGAAACTTCACGGAACTTATTTTTAGAAGGAAAGCAACCCGGGAGACTTGGAGTCCACGTAAGGGAAGCAACAGGAAGCCACGAGGCAGGGGACGCGCCCTCCACCCTCGTGGGCCCCTTGTGGCTCCCCTGACGTACTTCTTCCGCCTATATACCTCCATATACCCTAAACGATCGGGGAGCACAATAGATCGGGAGTTCCGCCGCCAGAAGCCTCCATAGCCACCAAAAGCCAATCTAGACCCGTTTTGGCACCCTACCGGAGGGGGAATCCCTCTCCGGTGGCTATCTTCGTCATCCTGGCGCTCTCCATGACGAGGAGGGAGTAGTCCACCCTCGGGGTTGAGGGTATGTACCAGTAGCTATGTGTTTGATCTCTCTCTCTCTCTCTCTCGTGTTCTTGAGGTGATACGATCTTGATGTATCACGAGCTTTCCTATTATATTTGGATCCTATGATGTTTCTTCCCCCCCCCCTCTACTCTCTTGTAATGGATTGAGTTTTCCCTTTGAAGTTATCTTATCGGATTGAGTCTTTAAATATTTGAGAACACGTGATGTATGTCTTGCCATGCGTATCTGTGGTGACAATGGGATATCACGTGATTCACTTGATGTATGTTTTGGTGATCAACTTGCGGGTTCCGCCCATGAACATATGCATAGGGGTTGGCACACGTTTTCATCGTGATTCTTCGGTAGAAACTTTGGGGCACTCTTTGAGGTTCTATGTGTTGGTTTTATAGATGAATCTGAGATTGTGTGATGCATATCGTATAATCATACCCACGGTTACTTGAGGTGACATTGGAGTATCTAGGTGACATTAGGGTTTTGGTTGATTTGTGTCTTAAGGTGTTATTCTAGTACGAACTCTAGGGCTGTTTGTGACACCTATAGGAATAGCCCAACGGATTGATTGGAAAGAATAACTTTGAGGTGGTTTCGTACCCTGCCATAATCTCTTCGTTTGTTCTCCGCTATTAGTGACTTTGGAGTGACTCTTTGTTGCATGTTGAGGGATAGTTATGTGATCCAATTATGTTATTATTGTTGAGGGAACTTGCACTAGCGAAAGTATGAACCCTAGGCCTTGTTTCAACGCATTGCAATACCGTTTACGCTCCCTTTTACCATTAGTTACCTTGCTGTTTTTATAATTTCAGATTACAAAAACTATTATCTACTATCCATATTGCACTTGTATCACCATCTCTTCGCCGAACTAGTGCACCTATACAATTTACAATTGTATTGGGTGTGTTGGGGACACAAGAGACTCTTTGTTATTTGGTTGCAGGTTTGCTTGAGAGAGACCATCTTCATCCTACGCCTCCTGCGGATTGATAAACCTTAGGTCATCCACTTGAGGGAAATTTACTATTGTCCTACAAACCTCTGCACTTGGAGGCCCAACAACGTCTACAAGAAGAAGGTTGTGTAGTAGACATCAATGACTTGAGTAGATATGGGTATATTTACTTAATGAAGCATAAGTATGAAATGTTTGAAAAGTTCAAGCAATTTCAAAGTGAAGTTGAGAATCATTGTAACAAGAAGATCAAGTTCCTTCGATCTGATCAAAGGGAAAGTATCTGAGTTATGAGTTTGGCAATCACTAAATACAAGGTGGAATCGTTTCACAGTTGACGCCGCCTGGAACGCCATAGCATGATGGTGTGTCCGAATGTCGTAATCGAACCTTATTGGATATGGTGTATGATGTCTCTTACCAATCTACCGCTATTTTTGGGGGTTATGCATTAAAGACAATTACATCCACTTTAAATATGGCACCATCTAAGTCCGTGGAGACGACACCGTATGAACTATGGTTTGGCAAGAAACCTTACTTTGTTGTTTTTTCTTAAGGTTTGGGGCTACGATGCTTATGTCGATAGGCTTCGGTCGGAAAAGCTCGAACCCAAAGCGGAAAATTGTATCTTCATAGAATACCCAAACAAGACGATTGGGTATACCTTCTATCTCAGATTTGAGGGCAGAGTGTTTGTCGCTAAGAATAGGTCCTTTCTCGAGAAAGAGTTTCTCTCGAAAGAATTGAGTGGGAGGAAGATAGAACCAGTTGAGGAGAAAGCTGTTTCAGTGGCACTTACGTCAGTTGAGGAGAAAGCTAATGATGATGATCATGAAGCTTCAGATCATACTATCAAACATCGTAGGTCGACAAGGGTGTGTAAAACTTCTAAGTGGTAACCCTGTCTTAAAGGTCATGTTGTTGGACAACGATGAACCTATGAGCTATGAAGAAGCGATGGTGGGCCTGGATTCCAACAAATGGCTGGTAGCCATGAAATCCGAGATAGGATCCATGTATGAGAACAAAGTATGGACTTTGGTGGACTTTCCCAATGAACGGCAAGCCATTGAGAATAAATGGATCTTTAAGAAGAAGACATATGCTGATGGTAATGTCACCATTTATGAAGCTCGACTTGTCTCAAAGAAGTTTCTGGCAAGTTCAAGGAGTTGACTGTGATGAGGCTTTCTCAATCATAGCAATGCTAAAGTCTATTAGAATTATGTTAGCAGTTGCTGCATTTTCGTTTATGAAATCTGGCAGATGGATGTCAAAACAAAGTTTCCTTGATGGTTTCCGTGAGGAAAGGCTGTATGTGATACAACTAGAAGGTTTTGTCGATCCTGAGGATGCTAAAAGGTATGCAAACTCCTGCGATCCTTCTATGGACTGGAGCAAGCATCTCGGAGTTGGAACATACGCTTTGATGAGGTGATCAAAGCATTTGGGTTTATACAAAGTTTGCAAGAAACTTGTATTTGCAAGAAAATGAATGGGAGCACTACAACATTTCTGATAGGTATATATGGATGACATATTGTTGATCGGAAATGATGTAGAATTTCTAGAAAGCATGAAGGGTTGTTTGAATGGAGTTTTTCAAAGGAAGACCTGTGTAAAACTACTTACATGTTGGGTATCAAGATCTATAGAGATAGATCAAGACGCCTGATAAGACTTTCACAAGAGCACATACCTTGACATGATCTTGAAGGAGTTCGAGATGGATCAATCAAAGAAGGAGTTCTTGCCTGAGTTGTAAGGTGTGAATTTAAGACTTGAAGCTCGGCCATGGCAGAAGAAAGAGAATGGACGAAAGTCGTCCCCTATGCCTTAGCCATAGGCTCTATATGATATGCCATGTTGTGTACCGCGATGTGCCTTGCCGCGTGTCTGGCAAGGGGGTACAAGAGTGATCCAGGAGTGGATCATTGGACATCGGTCAAAATTGTCCTTAGGAATAAGGAAATGTTTCTTGGTTATGGAGGTGATAAAGAGCTCGGCATAAAGGGTACGTTGATGCAAGCTTTAACACCTATCCGGATGACTCTGAGTAGCAAACCGGATACGTATAGTGGAGGAACCATTTGGAATAGCTCCAAGTGGAGCATAGTAGCAACATCTACAATATGAAATCGAGATTTTCGAAGAACACACGGATCTGAATGTTGCAGACCCGTTGACTGACACTTCTCTCGTAAGCATAACATGATCAAACCCTAGAACTCATTGAGTGTTAATCACATGGCAATGTGAACTAGATTATTGACTCTAGTAAACTCTTTGGGTGTTAGTCACATGGCGATGTGAACTATGAGTGTTAATCACATGGCGATGTGAACTAGATTATTGACTCTAGTGCAAGTGGGAGACTGTTGGAAATATGCCCTAGAGGAAATAATAAAATGGTTATTATTATATTTCCTTGTTCATGATAATTGTATATTGTTCATGCTATAATTGTGTTATCCGGAAATCGTAATACATGTGTGAATACATAGACCACAACATGTCCCTAGTGAGCCTCTAGTTAACTAGCTCATTGATCAATAGATGGTTACGGTTTCCTGACCATGGACACTGGATGTTATTGATAATGGGATCACATCATTAGGAGAATGATGTGATGGACAAGACTCAATCCTAAGCATAGCACAAGATCATGTAGTTCGTCTACTAAAGCTTTTCTAATGTCAAGTATCTTTTCCTTAGACCATGAGATTGTGAAACCCTCGGATACCATAGGAATGCTTTGGGTGTACCAAACATCACAACGTAACTGGGTGGCTATAAAGGTGCACTACAGGTATCTCTAAAAGTGTCTGTTGGGTTGGCACGAATCGAGTCATGCATTACGGAACGAGTAAAGAGACTTGCCGGTAACAAGATTGAACGAGGTATGGGGATACCGACGATCGAATCTCGGGCAAGTAACATACTGATAGACAAAGGGAATTGTATACGGGATTGATTGAATCTCCGACATCGTGGTTCATCCGATGAGATCATCGTGGAACATGTGGGAGCCAATATGGGTATCCAGATCACGCTATTGGTTATTGGCCAGAGAGATGTCTCGGTCATGTCTGCATGGTTCCCGAACTCGTAGGGTCTACACACTTAAGGTCCGGTGATGCTAGAGTTGTTATGGGAAATAGTATGTGGTTACCGAAGGTTGTTCAGAGTCCCGGATGAGATCCCGGACGTCACGAGGAGTTCCGGAATGGTCCAGAGATAAATATTTATATATGGGAAGTCTTTATTCGGTCGCCGGAAGTGTTCGGGGGTTTATCGATATTGTACTGGGACCACCGAAGGGGTTCCGGGGGTCCACCGGGAGGGTCCACCTGCCCCGGAGGGCCCTATTGGCTGAATATGGAGGGGAACCATCCCCTAAGTGGGTTGGGCGCCAAAACCCCCTGGCCTGGCGCAGCCCCTCCCTTCTCCACACCTCCTCCTCCTCCGTAGCGCTTGGCGAAGCCCTGCCAGAGAACCACGAGCTCCATCACCACCACGCTGTCGTGATGTCGGAGTTCTCCCTCAACTTCTCCTCTCCCCTTGCTGGATTAAGAAGGAGGAGACGTTCCCGGGATGTACGTGTGTTGAACACGGAGGCGCCGTTGTTCGGTGCTTAGATCGGAATCGACCGCGATCTGAATCGCTGCGTGTACGACTCCACCAACCGCGTTCATGTAACGATTCCGCTTAGCAATCTTCAAGGGTATGAAGATGCACTCCCTCTCTCTCGTTGCTAGTATCTCCTAGATTGATCTTGGTGACACGTAGGAACTTTTTTGAATTATTGCTACATTCCCCAACAAAATGGTCTAGCGCCTCATGCAGCATCTCCAGCCACCCCTATGGCCACTGCTCCGGCGCGTCCAGCCGCCGCAACCGGCAAGAAGGGTCGCAGCCTCCAAGTGTTGGAGGAAATGCCAACAAGGTAAAAACATATTTTACACTTTGGCCAACGAATTTGATGGTGAGTGTTGGTGGCCGATGATGATGGAGTTTGTTGGTTTTGTTGTCGTAGTGTGGAGATGAACACGGCTGAATTCTTGGCGTCTTTGGAATCTTCGGCTAAGATGGGGCTAGATGATCTCAATTGTGATTCAATTTGGGATCATTCGGAGGTGGCTGAAGAGGAGATGGAAGAAGAGGAGGTGGCTGAAGAGGAGATGGAAGAAGAGGAGGTGGCCGAAGCAGCACAAGGTCATCAACGTCACGAACTTACAACTACAATCAAGTTGAAGATGTTGCTCTATGCTATGCTTGGATGAAAATTTCCATGGATGCAATGATTGGAACGATCAAACCAAGGCTATGTTTTGGAGAGAATTGCGGAGTACTACAAGAACTCTGTGGAGGTGTAATCAAGCCGTGCGCAAGGATCTCTTGGGAATCATCGAGGCACCATTCACAACCAATGCAACCGATAGTCTGGTTGCATCAATCAAGTGAATGATGCACCACCGAGTGGTGCGCAAGCATATCTGTAACGCCTCGAGACCGATGTGCCAGGTGTCCTCCTGTTATTCGCTGTTGTTGTCATGTCATTTGCTTGCGTGTTGCATCTTATCATGTCATCATCCGCATTGCATCATCATGTTTTCAAAACTTGCATCCGTCCCGGTCTCCTCGTTCTTTCCGTTGCCCGTTCTGAGCCCAGACACACTTGCACGCGCCCGCGGCATGTCCGAAATAGTATTTTATAAGTGGCCGGAAAATGTTCTCGGAATGGGATGAGAGTTGGCGTGCGGTCTTGTCATAGTATAGGTAGGCTGCCTGCCAAATTTCATCGCATTCGGAGTACGTTTGACGCCCCAACGGATAAATATAGCGGCAATAGTAGCCGGTCTAACGACGAACCTTTTCGGCCTCCGGAAACAGTCGCCGGGCCTCCCTCTCTTTTCTTCTCTCAGTTCGAGACCGTCTACACAGCCCACTACCTACCGCCAGGTCCAACATAACCTCTCTCGTCAGCCCGCGGCCCTCCTCGCGCGCGCGTCCAAAAATTGTCCCGGACCCGACCCGAGCAGTCGTCACTGTTGTGTCCGGATCATCCCCAAATGTCTACAAAACGTCTCCGTTTTTCTCTTTGGGCTACCTAACCTATTTTTCCCGTCCGTCCGATTAAGATCGGAGGGACCTAATGCCCCTATCCAAAAATCCACTTACTACATATAGACCAATCCCCTAGGCAGCAACCCTAAAATCTAGGGACAATGTCCCATCCTCCCCCCTTGCCGCCGCCGCACTCAAATAACATCGGGATCCTCCCCGATCCCCTTCTCCTCGGCCCCAGACCAACAAGATTCCAGCCGAGCCTTCCCCTCGATCCCTTGCTCATGTCCGAGGCCACCTCCTCTTGATCTCCACGCCGGGACTCCACCGGGGCTTTAGCCATGCATGTGCCCTCCTCCACGAACTGCCCCGCCGGACCCTTTCTGCAGCTGAGCCCCCTCCCTCGCGCGCCTCCTCCCGCTTGTCACCTCACCGCCTCTCCGCACGCACGCCTTCCTCCGGCGTCGACCGCGCTGCCGCTGGCGCGCCAAAGCAGCCTCACGCCAGGTCGTCCCACTCCTTGCCATGTCCCTCCTTTCTCTTTTCTCTGCTCCCTCTAGATGCCCCTCACCACTCCATCTCTTCATCTTGCAGGAACCCATGGCGCCATCCCCATGGAGTCGCGACCACCGCCACCGGACATCTCTGACGCCGTCCAAGTCCTCCTCACCGTTGGATCCAGCCTCCCACACATCTCCCGGATCCACCCGTTCCCCGGCATCCCCGGTTTCTGCTTCGCAAGGAGAACGACGCATCGTCCCAGCCCCCTGCATCAAACTGCTACTCAATATCGAGTCAACGCCCGCGTTGACCTGCCCGCCTGGGCCACCGCAGCCTTCCAAGGCCCAAGCCAGATTTGGCGTGCCCAACCTCCTCCACCGACCGGCCCATGGGCCCATGTGAGCAGCGTCCAGCCACTGTCCCTGTGCACTTTTGGGACGGCCAGATTCGGCCCGTAGTGTTTTTTCGTTGCTGCGATTTTAGCTTTATCCAGGAAACAACAGTTTTGTAGAAAACCCCTTGCACAACATGCATATAATAACTCACAATTCGTGCATCGGATTAAAATAAGTTATATATCAAACATGACTAGAATTTCATCTAGTTTCATATTGTGCCATTTTCATTCATGTTTAACATGTTTAAAATGTTGTTTGATTAATTTTTGCTCTATGTCATGTTAAAATGCTTTAATTCATAACTAAATAATCGTAGCTCCAAATTTAATAAACTTTATATGTAAATGGGGTAGAATTTTGCCTAGTTTAACATGGTGGCTTTACTTTGCATGTTTAATAACTCTAAAATTGTGTTTAGGGTAGATCAGCACCAAATCTAAAATATGCATATGGGGATTTACCGGAATTTGTTGTTCGTTGTTTCCAGCCTCATTTAACCTTGACTAGTTTAGTTTACATTTGCTTCACCCTTTTTCCATGTTTAACAACATTTAATATTGATGTGTACCTAAACGAGAGAGAACTAAATAATTGTTGTGGTGTTTCGTCAATATGCAACTCATTGCATAGTGAGCTCCACTTAATTTGTAGAATTTCTTGTGCACTTTGCCATGCCATGCTTCCTTAAACCGGACATGCATCATAATTGTTTGTGCATCATACCATGTCTATGTGTTAGTTGTTTACTATGTTGTTTGCTTCTTTCCGGGTTGCCTTTCTCGTGAGCTTCGGTTCCGTTCTGGAGTTGTGAGGATACGTTGGCTACGTCTGTTTGTCTTCTTCATGGACTCGTTCTTCTTCCTTGCGGGATCTCAGGCAAGATGATCATACCCTCGAAATCACATCTATCTTTGCTTTGCTAGATGCTCGTTATTTTGCTATGCCTATGCTGCGATACCTACCACTTGCTTATCATGCCACCTATATTGTTGAACCAAGCCTCTAACCCACCTTGTCCTAGCAAACCGTTGTTTGGCTATGTTACCGCTTTGCTCAGCCCCTCTTATAGCGTTGTTAGTTGCAGGTGAAGATTGAAGTTTGTTCCTTGTTGGAACATGGAGATGTTGTTCCTTGTTGGAACATGTTTACTTGTTGGGATATCACAATATATCTTATTTAATTAATGCATCTATATACTTGGTAAAGGGTGGAAGTGTTGGAAATATGCCCTAGAGGCAATAATAAATTGGTTATTATTATATATTTCCTTGTTCATGATAATCGTTTATTATCCATGCTAGAATTGTATTGATAGGAAACTCAGATACATGTGTGGATACATAGACAACAGCATGTCCCTAGTAAGCCTCTAGTTGACTAGCTCATTGATCAATAGATGGTTATAGTTTCCTGACCATGGACATTGGATGTCATTGATAACAGGATCACATCATTAGGAGAATGATGTGATGGACAAGACCCAATCCTAAGCCTAGCACAAGATCGTGTAGTTCGTTTGCTAAAGCTTTTCTAATGTCAAGTATCATTTCCTTAGACCATGAGATTGTGCAACTCCCGGATACGGTAGGAATACTTTGGGTGTGCCAAACGTCACAACGTAACTGGGTGACTATAAAGGTGCACTACGGGTATCTCCAAAAGTGTCTGTTGGGTCGGCACGAATTGAGACTGGGATTTGTCACTCCGTGTGACGGACAGGTATCTCTGGGCCCACTCGGTAGGACATCATCATAATGTGCACAATGTGACCAAGGAGTTGATCATGGGATGATGTGTTACGGAATGAGTAAAGAGACTTGCCGGTAACGAGATTGAACAAGGTATCAGGATACCGATGATCGAATCTCGGGCAAGTATCGTACCGCTAGACAAAGGGAATTGTATACGGGATTGATCGAATCCTCGACATCGTGGTTCATCCGATGAGATCATCATGGAACATGTGGGAACCAACATGGGTATCCAGATCCCGCTATTGGTTATTGACCGGAGTCATCTCAGTCATGTCTGCATGTCTCGCGAACCCATAGGGTCTACACACTTAAGGTTCGGTGACGCTAGGGTTATAGAGATATTAGTATGCGGTAACCCGAATGTTGTTCGGGGTCCCGGATGAGATCCCGGACGTCACGAGGAGTTCCGGAATGGTCCGGAGGTAAAGAATTATATATAGGAAGTGCTATTTCGGCCATCGGGACAAGTTTCGGGGTCATCGGTATTGTATCGGGACCACCGGAAGGGTCCCGGGGGTCCACCAGGTGGGGCCACCTGCCCTGGGGGGCCACATGGGCTGTAGGGGTGTGCGCCTTGGCCTATATGGGCCAAGGGCACCAGCCCCAAGAGGCCCATGCGCCAAGAGATAAGGAAAGGAAGAGTCCTGAAGGGGGAAGGCACCTCCTAGGTGCCTTGGGGAGGATGGACTCCTCCCTGGCCGCACCCTTCCTTGGAGGAAGGGCCAAGGCGGCGCCCCCCCCCCCTCTCCCTTGGCCCTATATATATAGTGGGGGGAAGGGAGGGCAGCCGCACCTAAGCCCTGGCGCCTCCCTCTCCCTCCCGTGACACATCTCCCTCCTCCCGCGGCGCTTGGCGAAGCCCTATTGGAATCCCGCTACTTCCACCACCACGCCGTCGTGCTATTGGATCTCCATCAACCTCTCCTTCCCCCTTGCTGGATCAAGAAGGAGGAGACGTCGCTGCTCCGTACGTGTGTTGAACGCGGAGGTGCCGTCCGTTCGGCGCTAGGATCTTCGGTGATTTGGATCACGACGAATACGACTCCATCAACCCCGTTCACTTGAACGCTTCCGCTTAGCGATCTACAAGGGTATGTAGATGCACTCTCCTTCCCCTCGTTGCTGGTTTCTCCATAGATAGATCTTGGTGACACGTAGGAAATTTTTGAATTTCTGCTACATTCCCCAACAGGAAGGCTCGGCCTTATGCCTGGTGTTTTGTTCCACTCTTGCCGCCCTAGTTTCCGTCATATCGGTGTTATGTTCCCGGATTTTGCGTTCCTTACGCGGTTGGGTAATAATGGGAACCCCTTGACAGTTCGCCTTGAATAAAACTCCTCCAGCAAGGCCCAACATTGGTTTTACCATTCGCCACCTAGCCTTTTCTTTCCCTTGGGTTCTGCAGACGCAAGGGTCATCTTTATTTAAACCCCCGGGCCAGTGCTCCTCTGAGTGTTGGTCCAAACTGAGCGATGTCCGGAGCTACCAGGGGCAACTCTGGGCTGGCCCACCCGACGTTTGGCTCATCCGGTGTGCCCTGAGAATGAGATATGTGCAGCTCCTATCGGGATTTGTCCGCACATCTGGGTGGCTTTGCTGGTTTTGTTTTACCATTGTCGAAATGTCTTGTAACCGGGATTCCAAGTCTGACCGGGTCTTCCCGCTAGAAGGAATATCCTTCGTTGACCGTGAGAGCTTGTGATGGGCTAAGTTGGGACACCCCTGCAGGGATTTGAACTTTCGAAAGCCGTGCCCGCAGTTATGGGCAGATGGGAATTTGTTAACATCCGGTTGTAGAAAACCTGAAGTTGACCTTAATTAAAATGAATCAACTGCGTGTGTAACCGTGATGGTCTCTTTCCGGCGGAGTCCGGGAAGTGAACACGGTGTTGGAGTTATGCTTGACGTAGGTTGTTTAGGATCACTTCTTGATCATACTTTCTCGACCGTGCATTGCCTTCTCTTCTCGCTCTCTTTTGCGTATGTTAGCCACCATATATGCTAGTCGCTTGCTGCAGCTCCACCTCTTAACTTTACCTTACCCATAAGCTTAAATAGTCTTGATCGCGAGGGTGCAAGATTGCTGAGTCCCCGTGGCTCACAGATACTTCCAAAACCAGTTTGCAGGTGGCGATGAGTCCATGCAGATGACGGAACCAAGCTCAGGAGGAGCTCGATGAAGATCTTGTCCTTTGTGTCGTTTCGTTCTAGTTGATCAGTAGTGGAGCCCAGTTGGGGTCGATCGGGGACCTTGTCGCATTTGGGGTTCTTCTTTTATTTTGGGTTCCGTAGTCAGACCTTGATTGTATTTGGATGTTGTAATGCTTTATTCATGTAATTGTGTGAAGTGGCGATTGTCAGCCAACTATGTATCTCTTTCCCTTATGTATTACATGGGTTGTGTGAAGATTACCTCACTTGCGACATTGCTTTCAATGCGGTAATGCCTCTAAGTTGTGCTTCGACACGTGGGAGATATAGCCGCATCGAGGGCGTTACAAGTTGGTATCAGAGCCTTCCCCGACCTTAGGAGCCCCATTGCTTGATTGTTTTGGCAGCCGAGTTGTGTCTAGAAAAATGTTTTGAGTCATCTAGGAATTATATATCGGAGAGTTTAGGAATTCTTTTTACTTCCCAGTCCCCTCATCGCTCTGGTAAGGCATCCTGACATAGAGTTTTGACTCTTCTCTTCTCAAATTTCACTAAAAAAAATTAGGATCACGTGGGTATCTTGGAATCGTTCTGATGGTTTTGTGACGAGAACATTGTCTTGGTGCCTCCTGTCAGGGGTTTAGTGGAAGTGTCCCGGGGAGTTGAGCTCTGAGGTGTTGTCGTCATAATTTTATCGTTGCAGTTCTGGAATACCTGAGTTTAGTACGCCGACATCGAAAATCTCTTTTATGCAGTTCGTTGGTGAGATAACCTCGACGCCACCCAGTACTGGGGCGGGAGTTCGGGAGTATTGCCATAACTTGTATAACGGATGCTTTTCGAAGGTTGAGGTAGATGATTTCCGAAGGTTTCTTGGTTATGTGTTGAAGGATGGATACAGCTGGATGTAGGATTTGCTAGTTTGGGTGAGATATTATGCTTCCCCTGTATCCCCAACACCTGATTGCATAACCGGAAAATTTCGGGAGTTTCATAGGTGGGAATTCAAGTAGCTCTTAGGATATCTTTCCGACAAATGTATGATATGTAATTGGGGTTCGACGTCTAGTGGTCCGCCTATTCACGGTTGGTTTTACAGTGGTCTCGTTGTGTCTTAAAGAGTCCTTGGCTATGCCGACTCGGGGACGCTTCGTATGTCATGTGCACTGCCCTGTACATGATGGTTTTGTACGATCGAGCCCGTGTAGGCCCCACCACGAAAACTTCGGACGAAATCTCTATCATATGTTTGTTCTGGCTTATTTTGCAAGCCAGTCCTTTGTTTTGTTTTGAGTTGTGGTATTCGAGTTGCTTCAATGTCAAGTGTTGATTCCATACCTTCCCCAAATGGTGTTCTCATACTTCGATGTGAATACCAATCCTTCTTGATCATCGAGATTGTGCTGTCAATCCTTTTCAACCGGCGTGTTTCTCTTCAAGTGGATCCGATCACTTCAACATTCGCAAGATCTATTACTAGTTCTTCTCAACGGTGTTTGTTTCATCCATTCCAAATTGTCTTTGTTTTTCCCACCCTCCCTCCCTTTGTTTTTCTTCAAGGACTCAGTTATCTTAATCAAGTATCCATCTTATTGATGCGAGACCTCTTCATTCCTTTTCCGTCAATGTTTCTTATCTGGTGATTCTCATGAAGATTCTAACGGAGTCTCAAGTTTATCATTCTTTGTTCTTTTTCTTCTCCGGTGGATTTAATGCAAGCTTTCGGTGTTGATCATATCTTTTTCATTGCTCCACGTGCTTTCCATGTTGGAAGTCCTTACCGAAGACTCTCTTAATCTTTCACTTCTCGCTATTTAATTGTTCCGGAGTGCTGATGATATCTTAAAAGATTTGTGTCTCCATTATCAATCCGTCCAAGATATCTCGAGGTGTCATCTCATTCAAGCCGTTTAATTCAACCGGTGCTATCTCCTTTGCAAGTAATCGTTCAACGGTGTTTCTTTTCAGTGGGCCCTAACCCACAGGTCTTTTCCTAGGATCTTACCTGACTCTTCTTATTTTCCCAGAGCTACCATCAAATTCTTTTCGAAGTTTGACGTAAGAATGATTCTCATCAGTCAAGTGCCTTTCTCCAAGATCTTTCAAATCCTTTTCACCGTTGGCTCAACCTTTCCATTCTTCATTCCGGAGTATCTCAACAATTTGGTGGTGTCTCTCATCGTCATTCTCAGATATTGAAGACCGAAGGAGAGCTTTACCTCCATATCTTATCCGCTCTCTCAGAGATTCATGGTTCTAGCTACATGTCATCCTCTCATAATTGTTTTGAATGTGGCAATTCTTCTCACCTATCCGGAGCAATTCAAGAGTCTTCTCAGTTTGATTATCTGGAGTCCATCAAATTCAGGTTTATTCATTCTCAGCTTTCAGTTATCATTCTCCAATCTTACCGGTGCTTCGTTCAAGTGATCTCTAATCGGCTTGTGATCTCTTCGTTCTCATGTATCTAAATCCTCTCAAGCATCTTCGTTCATTTTATAATTCTTCCCAGCGATTTGTGCCTTTTTCCAATTCCTTTTTCAAATTCTTACCGGTGATTCATCCCTTTACTTCATTTGTTGTTCAATTATTACGGTGGTTCATTCAAGAGTTTTCTTCCTTCATGTATCATATCTATGCATTCGTGCTTTTCAAATCCTACCGGTCGTTCAAAGAAGACCTTCCCAAGTTGGCGATATATCTCTCTTAATAATTGCTACGAGAATAAGTAGTGTGCCAAATCCGTTGATTGCCATCAATTTAATTGGTGAAGCACAAGCATAACATAATTCTTATTCTTGTTCATTCAAGTGATTAAATCTTTATTCCGGAGGCCCTTCAAATTCTCGGTTTCAGTTGTTTTATCTTCTCTTTTGGCCCGGAGTTCCAAGCTCTAATTATCACGGAGATCCATCTAAATCATTGCAAGGGTTCACCTTGTGTTTTCAATTTCTCTTTCTTTTTATTCTTTTGTTACCGGAGTTTCTTCATGGAGGCTATACTTGATGGTTCATCAAGGATTTATATCCCCTCTCCAAGAGTTCATCAAGATTCTTTTCAGAGGAGCTCAAGCATTCTTCATCTTGTAATCCGGAGTGCAATTCTTTCTTCCGTATCATTGGAGGTGGTATTATGTCATTCTTGATATTTTGAATTCATGATTCACATGTTGTCATGAATGAGATATTTTAAATCCATCAATCTCGTCATTGGAATTGTCTTGGGTTATATTTCACCTAAAGCCTTCCCTAAGGATTGTGGCTATAATTGTGCTCATATATGATCCAGGTTCTTCATATATCCTTCCGGTGATAAGCTTCTCGTCTCCTTGTTCATGCCAATCCAATTTTTCTCCCGTGAGTGGCAGGGTTTTCACCTCATAATTTGAGATGTATTCCATAAGACCATATCAAACTTATCCTTTTCGTTGTTGGTTTTCCAACAACTCCGTTCGACCCTTTCCTAAGGATGCCTTCTCAAGCTCTTTTGACAGAAGTGGGCATTTTCTCCTCATTTCTCCTATTTCAATTATCTGTCTTCTATTCTTTTGTTCCGGAGGCAGTGTATTGTTGTTTTCATCAAGTATCCCCGCATCTTGTCAAATTCATGGTCAATTCCTTCCATTTACAGTCGGAATGCTGTCCAAATTATATCATTCTTAATCCTTCTCTATCTTGACTTAACCGGACTGTCTTCAATGTATGTCTTCCCTTCATCCTCAAGGTTTTCGCAATGCTCTTTGTTCCTCTCTTCTAATAGAGTGTTTTCCACTTTGTTCATCTCCGTTGTTTTATTCTTTTCAATTTGTTCAACCTCTCAAGGTTCGTGGTTTCACTCGTTTGTCAAAGGAGCAACTTAGTTTTACCTCTACTCTTTCTCTTCCGTTTTCCCTCCGGTGTCATTCTAGATCTCGGGACGAGATCCTCTCGTAGTGGTGGAGTGTTGTAACGCCCCGAGACCGATGTGCCAGGTGTCCTCCTGTTATTCGCTGTTGTTGTCATGTCATTTGCTTGCGTGTTGCATCTTATCATGTCATCATCCGCATTGCATCATCATGTTTTCAAAACTTGCATCCGTCCCGGTCTCCTTGTTCTTTCCGTTGCCCGTTCTGAGCCCAGACACACTTGCGCGCGCCCGCGGCATGTCCGAAATAGTATTTTATAAGTGGCTGGAAAATGTTCTCGAAATGGGATGAGAGTTGGCGTGCGGTCTTTTCATAGTATAGGTAGGCTGCCTGCCAAATTTCATCGCATTCGGAGTCCGTTTGACGCCCCAACAGATAAATATAGCGGCAATAGTAGCCGGTCTAACGTCGGACGTTTTCGGCCTCCGGAAACAGTCGTCGGGCCTCCCTCTCTTTTCTTCTCTCAGTTCGAGACCGTCTACACGGCCCACTACCTACCGCCAGGTCCAACCTAACCTCTCTCGTCAGCCCGCGGCCCTCCTCGCGCGCGCGTCCAAAAATTGTCCCGGACCCGACCCGAGCAGTCGTCACCGTTGTGTCCGGATCATCCCCAAACGTCTACAAAACGTATCCGTTTTTCTCTTTGGGCTACCTAACCTATTTTTCCCGTCCGTCCGATTAAGATCGGAGGGACCTAATGCCCCTATCCAAAAATCCACTTACTACATATAGACCAATCCCCTAGGCAGCAACCCTAAAATCTAGGGACAATGTCCCATCCTCCCCCCTTGCCGCCGCCGCACTCAAATAACATCGGGATCCTCCCCGATCCCCTTCTCCTCGGTCCCAGACCAACAAGATTCCAGCTGAGCCTTCCCCTCGATCCCTTGCTCATGTCCGAGGCCACCTCCTCTTGATCTCCATGCCGGGACTCCACCGGGGCTTTAGCCGTGCATGTGCCCTCCTCCACGAACTGCCCCGCCGGACCCTTTCTGCAGCCGAGCCCCCTCCCTCGCGTGCCTCCTCCCGCTCGTCACCTCACCGCCTCTCCGCACGCACGCCTCCCTCCGGCGTCGACCACGCTGCCGCTGGCGCGCCAGAGCAGCCTCACGCCAGGTCGTCCCACTCCTTGCCATGTCCCTCCTTTCTCTTTTCTCTGCTCCCTCTAGATGCCCCTCACCTCTCCATCTCTTCATCTTGCAGGAACCCATGGCACCATCCCCATGGAGTCGCGACCACCGCCACCGGACATCTCTGACGCCGTCCAAGTCCTCCTCACCGTTGGATCCAGCCTCCCACACATCTCCCGGATCCACCCGTTCCCCGGCATCCCCGGTTTCTGCCTCGCAAGGAGAACGACGCATCGTCCCAGCCCCCTGCATCAAACTGCTGCTCAAGATCGAGTCAACGCCCGCGTTGACCTGCCCGCTTGGGCCACCGCAGCCTCCCAAGGCCCAAGCCAGATTTGGCCTGCCCAACCTCCTCCACCGACCGGCCCATGGGCCCATGTGAGCAGCGTCCAGCCACTGTCCCTGTGCACTTTTGGGCCGGCCAGATTCGGCCCGTAGTGTTTTTTTTTCGTTGCTGCGATTTTAGCTTTATCCAGGAAACGACAGTTTTGCAGAAAACCCCTTGCACAACATGCATATAATAACTCACAATTCGTGCATCGGATTAAAATAAGTTATATATGAAACATGACTAGAATTTCATCTAGTTTCATATTGTGCCATTTTCATTCATGTTTAACATGTTTAAAATGTTGTTTGATTAATTTTTGCTCTATGTCATGTTAAAATGCTTTAATTCATAACTAAATAACCGTAGCTCCAAATTTAATAAACTTTATATGTAAATGGGGTAGAATTTTGCCTAGTTTAACATGGTGGCTTTACTTTGCATGTTTAATAACTCTAAAATTGTGTTTAGGGCAGATCAGCACCAAATCTAAAATATGCATATGGGGATTTACCGGAATTTGTTGTTCGTTGTTTCCAGCCTCATTTAACCTTGACTAGTTTAGTTTACATTTGCTTCACCCTTTTTCCATGTTTAACAACATTTAATATTGATGGGTACCTAAACGAGAGAGAAATAAATAATTGTTGTGGTGTTTCGTCAATATGCAACTCGTTGCATAGTGAGCTCCACTTAATTTGTAGAATTGCTTGTGCACTTTGCCATGCCATGCTTCCTTAAACCGGACATGCATCATAATTGTTTGTGCATCATGCCATGTCTATGTGTTGGTTGTTTACTATGTTGTTTGCTTCTTTCCGGGTTGCCTTTCTCGTGAGCTTCGGTTCCGTTCCGGAGTTGTGAGGATACGTTGGCTACGTCCGTTTGTCTTCTTCATGGACTCGTTCTTCTTCCTTGCGAGATCTCAGGCAAGATGATCATTCCCTCGAAATCACTTCTATCTTTGCTTTGCTAGATGCTCGTTATTTTGCTATGCCTATGCTGCGATACCTACCACTTGCTTATCATGCCACCCATATTGTTGAACCAAGCCTCTAACCCACCTTGTCCTAGCAAACCGTTGTTTGGCTATGTTATTGCTTTGCTCAGCCCCTCTTATAGCGTTGTTAGTTGCAGGTGAAGATTGAAGTTTGTTCCTTGTTGGAACATGGAGATGTTGTTCCTTGTTGGAACATGTTTACTTGTTGGGATATCACAATATATCTTATTTAATTAATGCATCTATATACTTGGTAAAGGGTGGAAGGCTCGGCCTTATGCCTGGTGTTTTGTTCCACTCTTGCCGCCCTAGTTTCCGTCATATCGGTGTTATGTTCCCGAATTTTACGTTCCTTGCGCGGTTGGGTAATAATGGGAACCCCTTGACAGTTCGCCTTGAATAAAACTCCTCCAGCAAGGCCCAACATTGGTTTTACCATTCGCCACCTAGCCTTTTCTTTCCCTTGGGTTCTGCAGACTCAAGGGTCATCTTTATTTAAACCCCCGGGCCAGTGCTCCTCTGAGTGTTGGTCCAAACTGAGCGATGTCCGGAGCTACCAGGGGCAACTCTGGGCTGGCCCACCCGACGTCTGGCTCATCCGGTGTGCCCTGAGAACAAGATATGTGCAGCTCCTATCGGGATTTGTCGGCACATCTGGGTGGCTTTGCTGGTTTTGTTTTACCATTGTCGAAATGTCTTGTAACCGGGATTCCGAGTCTGACCGGGTCTTCTCGCTAGAAGGGATATCCTTCGTTGACCGTGAGAGCTTGTGATGGGCTAAGTTGGGACACCCCTGCAGGGATTTGAACTTTCAAAAGCCGTGCCCGCGGTTATGGGCAGATGGGAATTTGTTAATGTCCGGTTGTAGAAAACCTGAAGTTGACCTTAATTAAAATGAATCAACTGCGTGTGTAACCGTGATGGTCTCTTTCCGGCGGAGTCCGGGAAGTGAACACGGTGTTGGAGTTATGCTTGACGTAGGTTGTTTAGGATCACTTCTTGATCATACTTTCTCGACCGTGCATTGCCTTCTCTTCTCGCTCTATTTTGCGTATGTTAGCCACCATATATGCTAGTCGCTTGCTGCAGCTCCACCTCTTACCTTTACCTTACCCATAAGCTTAAATAGTCTTGATCGCGAGGGTGCCGGCTCACAGATACTTCCAAAACCAGTTTGCAGGTGCCGATGAGTCCGTGCAGATGACAGAACCAAGCTCAGGAGGAGCTCGATGAAGATCTTGTCCTTTGTGTCGTTTCGTTCTAGTTGATCAGTAGTGGAGCCCAGTTGGGGTCGATCGGGGATCTTGTCGCATTTGGGGTTCTTCTTTTATTTTGGGTTCCGTAGTCGGACCTTGATTGTATTTGGATGTTGTAATGCTTTATTCATGTAATTGTGTGAAGTGGCGATTGTCAGCCAACTATGTATCTCTTTCCCTTATGTATTACATGGGTTGTGTGAAGATTACCTCACTTGCGACATTGCTTTCAATGCGGTTATGCCTCTAAGTCGTGCTTCGACACGTGGGAGATATAGCCGCATCGAGGGCGTTACAATATCCATTGAGGAGGACCAGGTGGATGAAGAGGCCAACAATAGACCGAAAGGGGACAAAATTGCAAAAGAGAGAAAGAAGAGAAATGCACACGGTGGCACATACAAAGAAGAACTTGTGGCCATGATCGAGGCCAAGAAGGTGTTAGCAGTCGAATGCAGGGAAGAGAAGATGGTGAGGTGGAATGAGCTCGAGATGTTGGAGGATGAGAAATCAAAGGTCAAGTTGGAGGCCGAAGAGAGAAAGTTGAAGGCGGAGAAGCGTAGACTTGCACTTGAGGAGGAGATGCTTTGTGATGCCAAGAAAGCCGGAGATCGTGCTATCATGTTTATGAATCCAATCACAATGAATGAAACCGCAAGAAAGTATTGGGAGCTCACTCGTGGGGAGATCTTGGCCCAAACAGAAGGCTTTCTTCAGAACGGTGGTGGTGGTGGTGGTGGTGGTGGCGGCGGCAGCAGTGGCGATATCTTTGGCGATGACATTCTTTGAGTTCATGAATGTCATTGGTTGGCTCAATCCACAACATACACATGCTATGTTTGTGGTGATTTTTTATCAAACATTGTGTTTGAAGTGTACCTTTGGGATGAACTATGCATGTTTTAATTTGAAAATCACGATGATAAAAGTATATGTTGGTTAACGATTATGTTATGCATGTTTTAATTTAAATATTTTATAATATATATTGTGAAGTGTTTGAAGTTTATGTGGCTAGCACACAAAACATATGTAAATCTTTTTTTAATCCACTAAGTTTAGGGGATCGGTTAGGTGCGGCCACCTATAGAGTAAAAATTTACTTCACTATCTTTACTCGGCCGTATGCTTCTCTATTTTTAAGGAGGGTCGGCTAGAGTTGCTCTAATCTATGTATTATCAATGTGATATATGTTTGTTTGGCTCAAAGCTCATAGAAGATTCGATAGCCGCCGGTAATGGTAGAAAGTGAATAGCACGACAAGTGAAAAGATACAGTAAAAGTAAATAATGGTTTACGAGCCGCCAGATCTCGCAGAGAGCTTCAATCCTGGATGTCCTTTGTCTGAATCTTAACCTGCAGGTGTTACGCCTGACACTTCCCAAACCTACGTATCCATACGACTATACCAAGTCACGACCGAGTCGCCAAGCGGAAACCAAGCGCCCCCACCATTCTGGACGAGGTCTCTGATATTCACGCTCACGGAACAAGAACAAATAAGAAACTTCAGATCAATGACAACAATGAATGACATTACTGTTAAGAATTTCAACAAAATGTTAATTAAGGTTAATCCCCACTCTTCCCTTTTGGCAATCGAACTGCTGTTGCTACTGGAGGGTTGTCTTCACCAACAGTCGCGTCCCCAGGAGACACCCTTTCACATGCTATATATGTAACCAATCTGACGAAATAAAGATACACTTGAATTATGTGCTTTGTCTAGTTGTCTCTCATTTTACACTCAACTCATGTTTCGCCAGAAAGAAGCAAAATCAGGAGAATTCAAGGAGAGAATCACTCGAGCGCTCAAACGGCGGTACCTAGGTACTGAAACAGGGAAGCTGCATCGCAAATAAAGTCCTCATTGCCTTCAAGTTCCACAGCAGCAAAGTCATCACAAACCTCGCAACCAGTACTCCGAATGACAAACTGCAGGCATGTGCATCTACTCCATGGAGCCGGCCAAGTTTCAGTGGCATGAATCAGGAAGATTTGAGGCAAATTTTGAGTCTTGGCCAATCATCAGAGAATCAGGATAAATCAAGGACAAAAATCAATACGAGACCTGATAAGTGCCTAGGTAATGAAACAGGGAAGATGCACAGCCCACCGCATCCTAAGAACTCTTCAAGGTCAAACCAACATCTGCATATATATATAGATTGAAGAGAACAAGCTCAGAAGCAGTAAGCCCACAGTGATGAAGTTGCCCTAAACTTCGGAACACAGATACCACAAGCTAACAAGTTAAGACAAACGCAAGTCATGAGCAACACAGGGCCAGTCAAGTTTCAGTGCCAAGAACTAACACTCCGTTCTGTGGAGGGTTCCCCCCTTGTCAGTCAGTCAGTCCCTCCACCTGTGGCCACAGGTAGGGCTGCAGCAGATGAAGTACAGCGTCAGGCCAAGCTCTCCCTTCGTCGGGGCCTGCACATCAAGGAAGCGACATAAATCGAAATGTACATCAACAGAAAAGGATGCAGGAAAACAACACATGATCATGGTTTGGTATTACTAAAATCTACCTGTACAGATGGTACTTGTAACCCTTAGCAACAACTACAGAGACAAACAACAGGGAGGTGAGCAACGCTCATTTACAGACCTGGAAATAAGCAGCTTCTGGATAGCCACAGTTGTAGCATTTAACACTTCTGGTGCGTGGCAGAGACGCGTCAGCAGCTGCGTCTTTTAGGGTGTCTTTAGGTTCATCAGCAGATTTCCGAAGAACCCTTTTGTACACACAAGTATCAGTAGCAATCTCCTGTCAGTGGTTTCAGCATATGTCAATTATTAGTCAATCTATGAGAAAACTCATGATAAAATATTATAAGATGTTAAAAGGATCAAACATTTACAAATTCAGCGTAACTGAAAAGAATACAAACAACAACAAAAAACTCATCCATCACCACACAAAAGAAAACATCTTGTGCACGTAATTGACAGTCACCTCAGTTTTGTTCTTGTAAGGAGCAACTCTTTAAGTGTTATTTGTTTCGTCAATCTTTATTTTAAAAAAAGCAAATTTCTCCCTTGAGTTTGAGATTTGAAAGGATATTACAAGAAAACAATTGCTTAATTATAGCATTGATTTCAGAGTTTGTATATTTTGCTTTTTATTTAATTCAAAAATTAGCCACTTTGATTTGCATGCTCGACTCCCATTTAAGGAAAAAGAATTTCACATTCTTCCCGAAAGGAAGGGGAGATTAGGAAAGTCATGTTGATTGCTGCTTTCTCCAGACCACCGGGAAAAGGGACCAGGGATATTCAGCAGGAAATATATCGAAGAGTTAGGTCAATTTTGTACCGAATGTGTTTTTTAGTATACCAAATTAATATAGCTATCCTTCATATGGCACAGCAATCTGGTTTTGCTTCACGGCCGTATCTCCCCTGAAAAGATAGGAAATCTTTCTTTTCAGAGGCTAATATCAAGATATGTTGTTGTGGAAACATTATTGGCAAGATAAAATTGAGTAAGCCGATATGGGAGACGCGATCCCCTTGTCCTTTCTCCACTCCCCCACACAAAGGCGGCTAGGGTTTCTCTCTCTTTCTACGGTAAGGCCGCCATTTCCTTCCATCTCTGGCAGCCATCTAGGCGTGAGACAGAAGGGAACTCGGTTCTCCCAGGGGCGGAGCCAAGATTCAAACATGAGGGGTGCAAAGAAGAAATTATAATACACTAAGGCATAATTCCTTCATCCTTAAGGCACAACAAAACTAAGAAAGGGCACATGTAACCAGCCAACGGGAGACATACAGCGTGTATGACGATGGGATCCACATGCTGATGACAACTCGGCCTTGAGGCCTCTGTTCAGGTCACCATGGGGCATCACCCTATATAGGTTATCCAATCAGTAAATTAATCTCTTCTCATGTATGCATTATACATGGCCAACAAAATTAATCCATGTGGTACGGCACAATTAATCATTGTTGGGAACTAATTAACCATACTAGATGAACTAAATTCATCAAAAGATGGCACTGGATACTAGTGTTAAGATGTGGATATAGATTACCAAGACACAACAGGAAGAATAGAGACGGAAGGGCCTGGGGTTAGCACCGTGGCATGACAGCGCCGCAGAATCGTCCATGGACCAATGAGATCAGAAAACCAAAGATCAATCGATCTATGATGCTCAGCGGCTCTAGGTCATGGTAGAGTAAACGGAAAAACCAAAAGACATGCATACAGCTCAGGTCAAAAGCTTTTTTGGTTGGGCTTCAATTAATCCTTCAGCTTTTTATGGCAGTGGATCTGCCAGGGAGACATGTGAGTGCATCCTAAGAGAGGAAGGAGATTTAATTGAATCGACACTTACCAAACTGGGTGGGGTTGCGGTCAGTAAAAGGAAATAGAGAATCGTGGGAAGATCCTTCGGTAGGTGGGGCCCTGGGGGGACGAACGATGTACAAACTCCCATTAAATAGTAGAGATTCACAGTCTAAATCCAAGTTTGGGGATTGAATCGCGCATCTGGTCATGTGAAATCGCGAGCCAATCCAGATTCTAAGCGACTCAGTTTTCTTTCAATCTCAGCCATCCATCTATTCTCTATAGTAGATTATTATCATGCAGCAGTTGTATTAATACCCTAATTCATTTCCATTGGTGCTGGTCGTCTGCTTGTGCTTGTCTCCCAATCTGTCTCTCTAGCAGCTTCGCCGGCTTGTAGGGCTGCAGGCCGCCGGCAGCACGTACGCCAACCTCGACCTGCTAGGCTCCCATGCATGGTCGTCCACAGCAGACTCTCCCTTAACACGAGTGAAGCAACAGCCATCAAACATTGAGGGGCATCCTTGATTCGTTACACAGGTTAGCTACTAGTACGAACAGTACTAGATTAAGTATGTACTAGATTAAATAATTAGATAGCTTGGTACCTAACTCTTCTAAATCTTATATTTGTATAACGGCAAAGTCAGCCACTGTCCTACCAAAAGTAGTAAACCTAAAAGGACGAATGCTCGTGAAAATCGGACTGGCCCTGACTGGGACCATGGAAATGAAATTGATCATGAGAAGAAGACAATTAGATGCAAATATTGCCTTATTATTAAATGGGGTGCTTACAGACTGAAGCATCACTTGGCAAGGACTAGGTTTAATGTTGAGCATTGTGAAAAAGTACCTGATGATGTTCGAAAAAAGTTCTTCAAAATTTTAGGGAATCCAAGCATAAAAAAATGATGCAAAGAAGAGGAAGTTCAACTTAGAAATGGAGGAAACAGATGCATAAAAGAGAATACTCCAGCTGACAACATTGAAGATGAGGCTGTGACAAATCGTTTCGCTAACAAGCGCAATGCTCAAACAACAGTGAGTCAGTATCTCTACTATTTAAAAAGAACGTAAGGTTCCCATTTCACCTTTCTTCCCACCACCCCTTCGTCCAACCTTCCATGTATATTAAAATCAATCACCTTAATTTACTTACCTTCTGAACCAATTCCACTTTAATTTACTTATCAAACTTCTAATCAAAATATAAGGTAATTCAGGGTTTTGATGAACATTTATTTACACAATCGCATTATTATTGACAGGTAAATCACAAGGTAACGTACTACAATATTTATATCCCGTTGCAATGCACGGGCATTGTTCTAGTATTACATAAAAAGAAGAGAGAGAAGAGGTTTGCACCCAAATTTGACGGGTTCTCTATAACAATTTTATCTCATTTTAATGTTGTCAAGGATTCAGAATGACAAAGATGATTGAAATATACAGTAAAGGTTTTAAACCTCCATCATATCACAAAGTGAGGGTAAAATTTCTCAAGCCGGACGTTAAGAGAACAAAGAATTTGCTTTCTTAATTCAAAGAACAATAATGTCTGGTGGCTGGACAGATAGAAAAGTGAATGGCCCAAAAAGTATGGTCTTTCTCTCCTGTCAATACTTCTGACATTTCTAAGACAGCTGACAAAGTGTTTGAAATGTTAGATGATATTGTTGGGGAAGTAGAAAAAGATAAAGTTTGTTTAAGTTGTAACAAACAATGCAGCTAACTATAACGCAGCTGGTAAGTCGTTGATGGAAAAGAGAAAAAAAAATGGACTCCATGTGCAGCTCATTGTATTGATTTAATTCCTGAGGATTTCACAAAGAAGATCAAGACGCATCAGAAAACAATTAAAAAGGGCCAAAAAATCACTTCCTATATTTATTCTAGAACAATGGTGCCAGATCCCAGTAGCAATCCTACCTAATTGGAGTAAATCGAGAGATCTCACAGTGGAATCAAGCATTTATAAGGCCAAATCAAGAGGGCCATTGATTTCATAGCATAATTATATCTGTAGATGTTCTTGCCATCATGGCAGAAATGGGGAATAACCTCATAAACGCAACCTAGCCACAGCCAAGATTATATAGGCAGGGTTTTAACCTTCAGGTAAGTGGCATAAACAGAATTAATGACAACTGGATGGCAAACAGTAAAGGGAGGATCTCGGTCGTCAAGCGACCCTACTAGGAGGCCCAGGTGGATTTTGTAGCGGAGAGGGAGTGAGCCAAATGGCGCCAATTCGATGCCAATATGGTGACATTCGAGGAGATGAAAAACGCCATATTGAGCCTTGCCCCCCTTGAGAAAGCCGTCCCCGACCTCGACGGCCGCACGGGGCACAAATGGGATGAACACCTATAGTGTGAAAATGTCGCTAATCGACTTTTCTCCACCTATGCAAGACCTTTGTAACGAATGTTAACTCAATTTAGAGTTCAATCCCTCAAACTGAGTGTGGGGCAATGAGTTGATGCAACCAAAAAAACAGAAAAGAAAAGAAAAAGACATGGAGGCCGCAATATGACAGACTCGGAGTTGGCGCTTTGCCTCGGCAGCCTCCATAATATTATGGAGCACGCTCCATACGTGCTATGGAGGCTGCCAATACGGCGACTCTGCTAGAGTTGTTCTACCAGAACAAACCAACAAATCACAAACTTATTAATAACGTGCCACCAAACCTTAATCCGCAGCCACCATCAGTCACCGGATCACTAAACCTTGACTAAACCCACGAGTTCAACCTAACATAGCATTCCAGATCAGCACCGCAAACCCCGATCCCAACCGAATCTAGGGTTTCGTGAACAACCAAATCCAAACACAAGACGATTCATCGTCTGAGAAGGAACAAGGCAACCACCTGGTGCTGGCAATTCGAGCAAGCGTAGAGGAGGGTGTGCATCTCCTTGTCCTCCTGCGGGTACAGCATGTTGTCGCTGCAGGAAAAGAGACGCAACAAAAATACATTTTGAGATTAATATAAACGACCATTAATTAGATTCTTGGATCCCCGGGAGGAAACATCGGAGACGAATGCCAAGGATGGATCTGTCTGCTCACCATTTGCTGCAGAACTTGAGGGCGCTCATGGCGACGGTGCTCTTGTTTCCTCGCCTCTCTCTGCCTCTCTCGCCCGCTGCTGTCCCCTTCTCGGCTTCGCCCTCTCGGGTTCTTCGGTTTCGGCTGCGGGGGGGAGAGGCTTATGACGGGCGGGGTCCACGGGCCGTGGGCCCATTGTATCAGACTGAGCACCGAGGGGGAATGGGTAAGCCCATGTGAGATCCGGAGCGTACACGTGTCGCGTGGCGGATGAGACCACACGAGGCCACCTACCGCGCCGCCGCATCGGATCCCAGCACCCCCTCCTCCTCCCCACCCCGCTCATCTGCTTGGCTCCAAACCCTAGCTCCGATTCCCACAAACCAAGAGGTTTTCCAAAATTCGTACGAAATTTCCTACCAAATCACTCGCCGGTGCTTCCCAAGGTACAAATTCAACTAATTTTTCCCCATTTTTCCGGCATCTTTGGTGAATTTTCTTCATGTGAGTGTGGCCGCCGTGGCAGGGTGGTGATGCCATGATGCACATGCTGGTGGCCTCGGATGGAGGCGGAGGGGAGATGCACCCGTACGCCGCCGTGCCGGCGGAGCAGGAGCTGGAGCTCCACCGCGACAACGCCGCCGACGACAGCCTCGACGGCCACGTCCGGTACGTGCGTGCCCAAGTGCTTCCGCTATCACTTGCTTGCTCGACGTTGGGGATGCTGTTGACCGGCGAAATGGTCTTGCCTCTGGGCGGTGTTCCAGTTTGATGCTGACGAAACAAACAGTTACAGTCCAATTGTTCAAGTTCAGTTGTTTTTGCTTCTCGTGTTGCAGAAGTGGCTTCAGTTCAGCTCTATGTTTGCACTTATCATCATTCTGACAACTTTTTGCTATTTGATTAGGTGCCTGCGATGCGGTATATCGGGTAATGCGACACCCCATATGCGACGTGGCCCTGATGGCCCGAGAACTCTTTGCAACGCTTGTGGCATCGCTTACAGGAAGGTGAAACCGCAATCTTATGTCCTGAGTCAATCATCCTATAACCGTTTTCTTGTGTTGTGTATTCTGTGAATCTTTTCGCAACGTGAGCCTAACTCCTAAGAGATATTGTAGTAGCCAGGCAAAGAGCTAGCATATGGTTAGCCAAGTCCAATTTTCCGAAACCGTGTTATTGTTGCTGTTTTTATACCAAGTTTAATGCTACGTAAGAACTACCCTTCCCCTTGAATGCTGAAATTTAAACTTCTGGGAATTATGTTAAAATCAGTGGCTACAAGGAACGATTGTTGCCTGTAAGGATGTAACAGTTCCATGTGTCTAGTTGTTTGGCTTCCTGCTACCCTTGGGCAATTTTAACTCGTTTCCAAAAAGGAATTCCTGGTCCAGTGTTTAGTGTATTATGTTCGAACACCTTATGGCGCTTCATACCAGTAAAAAGAAGAAGCAGATTTGCTGTCAGTCTTGAAATTTAACATGTTGGCCCTAGCATGCTGATATCTTTGCCATTTTCATCCTGTTTTGTGTGCAGATAAAGTTCTGGTACAATTAAATGTATTCCTTTTACTGAAGTTATGTATGATTACTTCTCCAGGGTAAAATGAGAAGAATGATAGAAGCTGAACCACCTATAGATGAGGCTTCACTTGCTAAGCTTGTTCCTGAGGTGGATGTGGAATTTGAGAGCGAGGAAAAAGCATATGAATTCTACAATAAATATGCTGGGCATGTTGGCTTTAGTGTTCGAAAAAGCACGTCACATAAATCTTCTGAAAATATTACCAAAGTAAGGACTTTTGTATGCTCAAGAGAGGGTTACAACAGGGATAAAAAATCGTTGGAGGCAAAGAAACCAAGGTTGGATACAAGAATTGGCTGTCCAGCACGGCTGATTATTAAAGTCACACCAGAGTGTAAATACAGGGTCACTGATTTTAAAGCAGAGCACAATCATCAGTTGGCCCCTCCTTCGACGATGCATATGTTAAGGTCACAAAGGATATTGACAGAACTTCAGTCTGGGGAAGCAGAACTGTCAGATGATTCCGTAGTGACACCAACCACAAAAGCAACTGGTGATCTTGTTGTGAGACAAGTTGGTTTCCTTCGAAGTATTTCTCTCCTCCCAGCAGATTACAAGAATTATCTTCGGTCAAAGCGCACGAAGGCAATGCAACCTGGTGATGGTGGAGCCATATTAAAATATTTGCAGACTATGCAAATGGATAACTCCTCGTTCTTTTATACCATGCAGATTGATGAGGATGACAAACTAACCAACTTCTTTTGGGCAGACCCAAAATCTAGAGAGGACTTCACCTACTTCAATGATGTACTATGTGTAGACACAACTTACAAGATAAATGGATATGGCAGGCCATTGGCATTATTCCTTGGTGTGAATCATCACAGACAAACAATTATCTTTGGTGCAGCTATGCTTTATGATGAATCATTTGAGTCATATAAGTGGCTGTTTGAGAGTTTTAAGATAGCAATGCATGGAAAAGAACCAGCGGTAGCTTTAATAGATCAATCGATTCAGTTGAGTAGTGCAATGGCAGCTGCCTGGCCAAATACTGCTCAACGAGTTTGTGCTTGGCATATATATCAGAATTCTGTTAAGCACCTGAATCAAGTTTTCCAAGGTTCAAAGACATTTGCAAAGGATTTTAGCAAATGTGTCTTTGGCTATGAGGAAGAGGAAGAATTCGTGTTTGCTTGGAGAAGTATGCTAGAAAAGTATGATCTTAGACATAATGAGTGGCTGTCTAAACTGTTTGACGAAAGGGAAAGATGGGCATTGGCATATGATAGGCATATATTTTGTGCTGACATAATAAGTTCCCTTCAAGCTGAGAGTTTTAGTAGCATTTTGAAGAAATTCTTGAGCCCTCAACTGGATCTGCTATCCTTCTTCAAACACTATGAAAGAGCAGTAGATGAGCATCGCTACGCTGAGCTCCAAGCTGACTTCCAAGCTAGTCAAAGTTATCCAAGAATACCCCCAGCCAAGATGTTAAAGCAAACTTCCCATACGTACACACCAGTGGTGTTTGAGATCTTTCGTAAAGAGTTTGAACTGTTTATGGACTCTGTGTTATTCACTTGTGGAGAGGCCGGAACAACTTCTGACTACAAAGTTGCTCCTTCTGAAAAGCCCAAGGAACACTTTGTTAGATTCAACTCAAGTGATAACTCTTGTATGTGTACTTGTAAGAAGTTTGAGTTTATGGGTATTCCATGTTGTCACATGTTGAAGGTGCTCGATTACAGAAATATCAAGGAGTTGCCTCAAATATATCTGTTGAAGCGATGGAGAAGGACTGCCAAGTCTACAGATGAAGACAGCCAAGGCCATGCAGCAAACGATAACAGGTCATCATTAAATGTCTCTGTACCTTCTGCAAATCACCATGGGCTCCAAAGCATCAATGCAAGGATTCAAGTAATTAACTCTCAACTCGCACATTCTTATGTGGAAAATGAATTTCATTTATTCATTGTCGCTGATATAAGTTCTTGATCAAATGCAGGACACATCGCTTTCCAATATGCATGAGAACCCATTTCATAGAAGCTCCTAATGAAGGTATAACAACATGATTTAATATTCTTCATGTAGTAAAATGCATCTGCGGTGCTTCAACTTGCATGATGCGCTCACTTTAGTCTCCTACTCTGAAAATGTACAATTGACTCCTGCGCTTGCTAAAGGGATTCACCGGAGGTCCAAATTGTGTTGGGCTAGTGTTGACTGCATACTCCCTCCCTTTTGGTTTAGAGGGCTCAAATCTGAAATCTCATCAACCAAGGTGGATGGTTTGAGTGGAGGAATGTATCTTGTACTTTACAAAATTACTCAAGCTTTAATCTACATTAACTACGGTGCATGCGTCTGTGACCACTAAATGAGTAGAAATGGTTACATGCATTGGTTGGTTTCTTTTTATTCTTGCATGCATCAGATTAATGCGCCTCGGAATGTAAAAAAGTGATGGAGAGAAATGAAAGTTGGACTAAGAAAACGGAAAACCAAGAAAATGAGATAGGCCCAATAAACCGGAAAGGAGGGAGTATGTGACATGTAGACAGTAACCACATGGCATCCTAGTTGGCAGTGGCTGCATGCGAGCAGCTTTGTATGGCCACAATTGGCACCGCCGTTTCTAGCTTCACGATAGCTGTCCAACCAAACAGCACCAGCAAACCTCTATCCAAACACTAGTTTTTGGAAACATTCGGAAGCTTCCCAAATCAGGATAGTGCATAGTTTCGAGCCAAGCCACATACTCACGCATCACAGAACTCATTCATGGTTAGAGAAACTAAAGGAGAACCATGAAACCATGCAAAGCCACGGACATCATCTCACATAGAAAACCTCAAATAAATCTGTCTCTGAACCGATGGGGGGAGGAGAAATCAGAGTCAATAAACACCATCATCCACACATACATGTCCTTCAGTGAAGAATCTCTGCATATTCAGGACAAGAGGAGGAGCATGACCCGATGGCTGAGCCTTTATGGTGGCACCTTCTATGCTTCTCACAGTTTAGATGCTGCAGCTCGGCGTTGTGGCCCATGTGCTTACCAGGAGACAAGTCGTCATCTGATCCCATCAAGGAGACATCAAGGGAAGGAGGTGCCACTGCAATGTACAGGGAAGGCACTGAGGATGGCCCTGTGGCCATATATGTGTGGAAAAGCCGCTGGAAGAGGAGGGGCCGCTTGGCCCTATGAAGCGTCTGCAAGATGACGCAGCCTAGATGAGATGGCTGGCTGATGGAGGGAGGTCACAGTCGGCGGGTGTGGAGATAGGGGTGTGCCAAAGGACCCGTGCTCTAGCGATGGGGCAACATGGCCTTGCCAGCGTTGGGCTTGAGGCCGTGAGGATACTCAGGATAGAGAGAACAAGGAGTGTGGCATGTGGGCTTATGCTGACTAGGATACCACGTGGATAAATTCGTTTGACCATGTAAGGGGTCGGGGATAGCTCGACATGATTTGGACCGTGAATGAACCTCTTTGGCAAGTTTTAATGAGCTAAATGTGCATTTTGATTTTTGAGAGTTGCAGCACCAACGTGAGCTAACCGTGTGAGTTAAGGGATCGCTGATCTGATGCACGTTATTTGTTTCTCTAAGCTGCTCAAGATGGACTATGATAAGCCAAGTCTTGATCTCTTGTTCATTTTGTCCACTTCATTGTAATGGAAAATGAGTCATAAATGAGCTCATGACGAAATGTATTTCCTAAATAAAATATTGCTGCCTGGCGTAATTTTCCTTTTCGCTTTTTCGTTGCCGAATGCGATTCTCATTCTACTCTTTTGAGTACCTCGGTCGAGGTACGATTTTAGAAGTAGCTTGTGGTGACACCTGAGAGCACCATAGCTCTTTTTGGTCAAACAGTTTGACTTGAAACCTAGATATATCCCCATACGTTCGGCATGCCTCCGATACTGTTGTCCAGTACATTGATTCGCTTGCTCCATTTATCATGCAGGTCGCTTCACCGCACTGATGATGATTCCATGTGTGCCTTGCCAGATGTTATAATATTGACAGTTGAAGCAGTGAGAATATGACAGTGGGGAGCTCCCCTTCTCTGAATAAGTTTCTCAACTTGTAAATTATGCGGCTGTAGGAAATGTTCAGCTTTTGAGCCGCCCATCCTTAGCTTAGTCTAGATTCTGATACTGCAGTGGAAATAATTCAGAAATTTTGTGGGTCGTGTAAACATGATGTGACCATCCTAGCCCGTTTATCCCAAGCAAAAATGATGGTTCAGCCAGCCCAATCAACTTGTCAATCTAGCAGCTCAAGCTTACTGCATGCTACATGAACAGGGACTGTTTTTGTGCTTCTGCGGCTGAAACTTGTGCAGACAGCCTAGCCTGACCGCTCATGATCTATGAAGGGCTTCAGTGTGATGCAGATCTGGTGGGGTACCACCCGCAGGTGAGCTGGGCATCTCGTGCATCGATGAAACTTCGGAAGCAAGGCAAACCAGCTTTGGCGGTGGATCTATCTCAGCCGGATGGAGGGAGCTGCCGTTGACTCTCCAGTGGACATCGATGATCAGGCCCTGGTATGCCATCCTGTCCAGAACTGCATAATGCAAGCAATAAGACACTATCGTCTTGAGACGCATTATCTGGGGTCGTTGGTTCCAAGTGCATAATTGCATTGTATTGTGTTGGAGAATGGTGCTAGCATGTGTTTCTTGGGATGCTGAAGCAGATTTCCTGCTCTTGTTTTCTTCCATTTTTTGCTTTCTTCCGAATTAGGGCCCCTGGCCCGTCAAAAGAAAAGGATTAGGGCCTTGGTACCTTCAAAATAAGTTTAGGTTCTCCGATGTTTTTTACCCTTTTAAATATGATTGTTACTCTGTCCCGGATATGTCTAGTCAAATTTTGAAAACATTAACCACCTTTGTTTTTAAAAACCATGCAGGAGAACTGCATGTATAATTGTATATAGATAGACAAAAGAAAAAAAATACATCAGTACACAACACACAGTATGTTTCTTAAAATTTGTAGGGTTTTGTATTATCTTCCTGTGCTGACTAGACCAGCACGTGTGCGGGACTACTAGTCCCTCTCGGCACGGATCCGTATATACCAGTGCCTGCAGTGCCGCTGCGACCGGGACGCCGCAACCAACTGATAAAATACCATGTCTGGCAGCGCGAGCGACGATCGACTGGTCTGGTGGTGCTGCGACGACGTTGTTGGTGTCGGCCCTGTTGTCTTTCGTTGGCCAGACGTATGAGCAGCAATCCACGGGGACAGGACGGCCTATGGCTGCAGACGGCGCAATCTATCTCGGGGAAGCGGGACACCCACTCAGCCTTGCTTCCTGCCTAATTTTTCTCCTGCTTTCCTTCGATCTGCTCTCTAGCAGCGCCTTCGATTTCGCGCTGCAATGGAGGCAAAATCTAAGAGCATCTTCAACGGCCGAAACAAAAACCAGATTCATTTTTTGTTCTTTTGAGCAAAAAAAAAAACAGCTTCAACAACAGACCAAAATCTGCACGAGGACCAAAAAGTGTTGGTCTATAGCCTAAAATTTGGTAGAATTGATAAATATACCAATCCACTAAAGGCAGACCAAAAATAAAAAACATTACGGCGGGAACCCGAATCGCCTCCTGACACCGCCAGCCGTCGGAATGCCATGGAAGGCATCCTAACGTGACCATTGGCGCAGCCCATAACCGTCACTCCCGTGCTTCCTACCGCCGTGGCAAGAAGTCAAACCCGTCCGCCGCCTAGGGCTTGCATCGCTGCCAACCGTCATTGGGGACGCCGAAGAAGAGCCACAGGACCCGCCATCGTCTGAATTTCCTATTTGAAATGTTCGAAATGTGAGGCATTGTGAGCCATCGTCTGAATTTCCTATTTGAAATGTTTGAAATGTGAGGCATTTTGAGATATTGCATTGAATGGCCGGCACCCCACCGGATTTCCACGGACATTTGTCAACGTATATTTGGTGATTGCCAATGGAGATGCCCTAAGAGCAACTCTAGCGGAGTCGCCATACTGACCCGATCATCATATGGCGATTCTGACAAAAGAAAAACACTCTAGTAGATTCACCGTACATGTTAGAATCGTCATAATTTATGAAATGTACTCTGTTTTATGTTAATGGAGCGTGCTTCATACACGTGTGGAGGCTATCAATATAGTGATTCTGCACGACAAACATTATGGAGTGGGATTGGGAGACTGCGCGTAGCTAGAGACGTGAAAACAATGAGACGTATGCCATCTCGAGCACATGCTCTACTGTTGTCTGAATAACTCCATGCATTCGGTATAGATTGTTTGTTTGAAAAATCTAGATATCAAAAAGAACTTTTAGCATAGTACCAATTATGTTTAATTAGGTACCGACTATGTTTTTATATGTTCCTTCGAGTTATATTAGGGTTTGTGACCCGCTCAGAAAGACGAGACGGCAACGGCTCCCTAAAGATGAAATAAGATTCTCTCTGCCTAGCCCCGGACCCGGTGGTGCGTCAATAGCATCGTCAAGTGAGTGTGTGGGTACAAAGCTTGACTTTGACCAAACTTTATATGCACACTAAAAAGAAACGGAGGAAGTACAAGTCACGTACACACCGACCCGGCAAAACTGAAAAGATGGCAAAACGCTATTCTTTACACAAAGGAACACCAGCCAAAAAGTAAAAATACAATCAAGACCAAAGAATCCTCTAAGCTTGACACCAATGTCCACCCCCTGCCTCTAGCACCACCACAACAGGCGCCAAAGGAAGAAAAATGATGGATCGCCTTCACCCCCGAGCTCGATGCACCTCCATCGTTGATATGCAGCTTTGCAGACCTCTAAGATGGTTCACCAAAGGCGAACCATTACCGTTCAACGAATTAGATCGGGGCAACGCCGCGGACACGCCATCGAACTCCAAATCCGGCACCCCCACGGGACTAAGACATCGGAGCAGAAACCATACCTATCATCCACGAACCACAAACTCACCACACTACCCACCATCTTCCAGATGCCGCCGATGCAGACAACAATCTGCATCCGCTCCTGAACTACCTCCCAAGCTCGGCGGAGCCCGAGGACACATGTCCACAACAAGGATGTCGTCGCTGCCACGCCATTCTTGCTCAAACAGACTGATTTCCAAATCCATCCCAACCATAGGACTGATCGCCTCGTCGGAGTAGGATCTGAAGGAACTTTACTCAGCATTGCCATCGCTGCCGCCAAAGCCAAAACAATGAACAACCTAAAAACATAAACTATGAGAGTAAAAAATGATCCACGCGCGTGGATCCGGCGACCCCCACACCACCGATGATCGAGGTCGGCGGCGGAGGGGAGCCGCCGGAGGGCGATGATGGGGGAGACTCCTGGCAGCGACGAGATCGCCTTTTCTCTCTTCGAGGGGAAGAAAAGAGAGCGAGCAGGTGTCTCCGTGAACCTGGGGACGGAGCATAGAAAGACTATATAGTACTCCCTCCGTCCGGAAATACTTGTCGGAGAAATGGATAAAAATGGCCGTACTCTAAGCGTTCTACAACAATTTTGTTTGATATATACCTTACATCAATTTTGGTAATATTTAATTTGATGAGGTATGGGTAGAATAGGGCAAGGAAAGTTTTTGACTTGGTTGAGGCCTCCTTTGGTTCATAGGGTAGGAAAATTGTAGGAATAGGAAAGTCGTAGGAAATGAGATGACATGTATCTCAAATTCTATGAGTAGGAATAAGGAAAGAGACGACCTTTGATTCACATCATATGATTTTTTTGTTGGAGAACGTTGCAGAAAACAAAAAAAAATTCCTACTCGTTTCACCAAGATCATCTAGGAGTTCATCTAGCAACGAGTCACGAGATGCATCTACATACCTTTGTAGATCGCGTGCGGAAGCGTTCAACGAACGGGGATGATGTAGTCGTGCACAACGTGATCCAAATCACCGATGACCAACGCCGAACGGACGGCACCTCCGCGTTCAACACACGTACGGGACGGGAGACGTCTCCTCCTTCTTGATCCAGCAAGGGGGAAGGAGAGGTTGACGAAGATCCAGCAACACGACGGCGTGGTGGTGGATGCAGGGCGTCGCAGTGGCAGGGCTTCGCCTATACTACGAGGAAGAGAGACGTAACGGGGAGAGAGGGAGGCGCCAGGGGCTGGTGTGTCAAGTCCCTCCTCTCCCCCACTATATATAGGGGTGCCATGGGGGGGGCGCCGGCCCTAGTAGATGGAATCTACTAGGGGGGGCGGCGGCCTAGGGTGGGGCTTGCTCCCCAAGGCAAGGGGGGGCGCCCCCTCTAGGGTTTCCCCTTAGCCCTAGCCGCATGGGCCCCCTAGGGGCTGGCGCCCCAGCCCATTATGGGCTGGGTTCCCTCCTATTTCAGCCCATGGGGCCCTCCGGGATAGGTGGCCCCACCCGGTGGACCCCCGGGACCCTTCCGGTGGTCCCGGTACAATACCGGGTACCCCGAAACTTGTCCCGATGGCCGAAACTGCACATCCTATATATAATTCTTTACCTCCGGACCATTCCGGAACTCCTCGTGACGTCCTGGATATCATCCGGGACCCCGAACAACATTCGGGTTACTGCATATACTTATCTTCACAACCCTAGCGTCACCGAACCTTAAGTGTGTAGACCCTACGGGTTCGGGAGACAAGCAGACATGACCGAGACGACTCTCCGGTCAATAACCAACAGCGGGATCTGGATACCCATGTTGGCTCCCACATGCTCCACGATGATCTCATCGGATGAACCACGATGTCGAGGATTCAATCAACCCCGTATGCAATTCCCTTTGTCAATCGATATATTACTTGCCCGAGATTCGATCGTCGGTATCCCAATGAAGGAAATATGCCCTAGAGGCAATAATAAAGTTATTATTTATTTCCTTATATCATGATAAATGTTTATTATTCATGCTAGAATTGTATTAACCGGAAACATAATACATGTGTGAATACATAGACCAACAAAGTGTCACTAGTATGCCTCTAGTTGACTAGCTCGTTAATCAAAGATGGTTATGTTTCCTAACCATGAACAAAGAGTTGTTATTTGATTAACGAGGTCACATCATTAGTAGAATGATCTGATTGACATGACCCATTCCATTAGCTTAGCACCCGATCGTTTAGTATGTTGCTATTGCTTTCTTCATGACTTATACATGTTCCTATAACTATGAGATTATGCAACTCCCGTTTACCGGAGGAACACTTTGGGTACTACCAAACGTCACAACGTAACTGGGTGATTATAAAGGAGTACTACAGGTGTCTCCAATGGTAGATGTTGGGTTGGCGTATTTCGAGATTAGGGTTTGTCACTCCAATTGTCGGAGAGGTATCTCTGGGCCCTCTCGGTAATGCACATCACATAAGCCTTGCAAGCACTGCAACTAATATGTTAGTTGTGAGATGATGTATTACGGAACGAGTAAAGAGACTTGCCGGTAACGAGATTGAACTAGGTATTGGATACCGACGATCGAATCTCGGGCAAGTAACATACCGATGACAAAGGGAACAACGTATGTTGTTATGCGGTCTGACCGATAAAGATCTTCGTAGAATATGTAGGAGCCAATATGGGCATCCAGGTCCCGCTATTGGTTATTGTCCGAAGACGTGTCTCGGTCATGTCTACATTGTTCTCGAACCGTAGGGTCCGCACGCTTAACGTTACGATGACAGTTATTATGAGTTTATGCATTTTGATGTACCGAAGGTTGTTCGGAGTCCCGGATGAGATCACGGACATGACGAGGAGTCTCGAAATGGTCGAGACGTAAAGATTGATATATTGGAAGCCTATGTTTGGACATAGGAAGTGTTCCGGGTGAAATCGGGATTTTACCGGAATACCGGGAGGGTTACCGGAACCCCCCCGGGAGACTAATGGGCCTATTGGGCCTTAGTGGAAAAAGAGAAAAGGGACAAGCCCATAGCTGGCCGGCGCCCCCCCCCCCTTTCCCCAAGTCCTAGTAGGACTAGGAGAAGGGGCCGGCCCCCCCTCTTTCTTCTTTCCCCCCGGGAGTCCTAGTTGGAATAGGATTGGAGGGAGGAGTCCTACTCCCGGTGGGAGTAGGACTCCCCTGCGCCTCCTCTCCCTGGCCGGCCGGCTCCCCCTCCTCCAACCTTTATATACGGGGGCAGGGGGCACCCCAAGACACACAAGTTGATCCTTGAGATCGTTCCTTAGCCGTGTGCGGTGCCCCCTGCCACCAAATTCCACCTCGATCATACCGTTACAGTGCTTAGGCGAAGCCCTGCGTCGGTAGTACATCAAGATCGTCATCACGCCGTCGTGCTGACGGAACTCTTCCTCGACGCTTTGCTGGATCGGAGCCCGAGGAACGTCATCGAGCTGAACGTGTGCTAAGAACTCGGAGGTGCCGGAGTAACGGTGCTTGGATCGGTCGGATCGGGAAGAAGACGTACGACTACCTCCCCTATGTTGTGTGATCGCTTCCACAGTCGGTCTGCGTTGGTACGTAGACAACACTCTCACCTCTCGTTGCTATGCATCACCATGATCTTGCGTGTGCGTAGGAAAATTTTCGAAATTACTACGTTCCCCAACAGTGGTATCAGAGCCTAGGTTTTATGGTTTGATGTTATTTGCACGAGTAGAACACAAGTGAGTTGTGGGCGATACAAGTCATACTGCCTACCAGCATGTCATACTTTGGTTCGGCGGTATTGTTGGGTGAGACGATCCGGACCAACCTTACGCGTACTCTTACGCGAGACCGGTTCCCTCGACGTGCTTTGCACATAGATGGCTTGCGGAAGACTGTCTCTCCAACTTTAGTTGAACCAAGTGTGACTACGCCCGGTCCTTGAGAAGGTTAAAACGGAGTCTATTTGACGAACTATCGTTGTGGTTTTGATGCGTAGGTGAGATGAGTTCTTACTTAAGCCCGTAGCAGCCACGTAAAACTTGCAACAACAAAGTAGAGGACGTCTAACTTGTTTTTGCAGGGTATGTTGTGATGTGATATGGTCAAGGCATGATGCTAATTTTATTGTATGAGATGATCATGTTTTGTAACCGAGTTATCGGCAACTGGCAGGAGCCATATGGTTGTCGCTTTATTGTATGCAATGCAATCGCGATGTAATGCTTTACTTGATTACTAAACGGTAGTGATAGTCGTGGAAGCATAAGATTGGCGAGACGACAACGATGCTACGATGGAGATCAAGGTGTCGCGCCGGTGACGATGGTGATCATGACGGTGCTTCGGAGATGGAGATCACAAGCACAAGATGATGATGGCCATATCATATCACTTATATTGATTGCATGTGATGTTTATCCTTTTATGCATCTTATCTTGCTTTGATTGACGGTAGCATTATAAGATGATCTCTCACTAAATTATCAAGAAGTGTTCTCCCCGAGTATGCACCGTTGCCAAAGTTCGTCGTGCCCAGACACCACGTGATGATCGGGTGTGATAAGCTCTACGTCCAAATACAACGGGTGCAAAACAGTTGCACACGCAGAATACTCGGGTTATACTTGACGAGCCAAGCATATACAGATATGGCCTCGGAACACGGAGACCGAAAGGTCGAGCGTGAATCATATAGTAGATATGATCAACATAACGATGTTCACCATTGAAAACTACTCCATCTCACGTGATGATCGGTTATGGTTTAGTTGATTTGGATCACGTGATCACTTAGAGGATTAGAGGGATGTCTATCTAAGTGGGAGTTCCTAAGTAATTTGATTAACTGAACTTAAACTTATCATGAACTTAGTACCTGATAGTATCTTGCTTGTTTATGTTGATTGTAGATAGATGGCTCTTGCTATTGTTCCGTTGAATTTTAATGCGTTCCTTGAGAAAGCAAAGTTGAAAGATGATGGTAGCAATTACACGGACTGGGTCCGTAACCTGAGGATTATCCTCATTGCTGCACAGAAGAATTACGTCCTGGAAGCACCGCTAGGTGACAGGCCTGCTGCTGGAGCAACGCCAGATGTTATGAACGTCTGGCAGAGCAAAGCTGATGACTACTCGATAGTTCAGTGTGCCATGCTTTACGGCTTAGAATCGGGACTTCAACGACGTTTTGAACGTCATGGTGCATATGAGATGTTCCAGGAGTTGAAGTTAATATTTCAAGCAAATGCCCGAATTGAGAGATATGAAGTCTCCAATAAGTTCTATAGCTGCAAGATGGAGGAGAACAGTTCTGTCAGTGAGCATATACTCAAAATGTCTGGGTATAATAATCGCTTGATTCAGATGGGAGTTAATCTTCCAGATGACTGCGTCATTGACAGAATTCTCCAATCACTGCCACCAAGCTACAAGAGCTTCGTGATGAACTACAATATGCAAGGGATGAACAAGACTATTCTCGAGCTCTTCGCAATGCTGAAAGCTGCGGAGGTAGAAATCAAGAAGGAGCATCAAGTGTTGATGGTTAACAAAACCACTAGTTTCAAGAAAAAGGGCAAAGGGAAGAAGAAGGGAAACTTCAAGAAGAACAGCAAGCAAGTTGCTGCTCAGGAGAAGAAACCCAAGTCTGGACCTAAGCCTGAAACTGAGTGTTTCTACTGCAAGCAGACTGGTCACTGGAAGCGGAACTGCCCCAAGTATTTGGCGGATAAGAAGGATGGCAAAGTGAGCAAAGGTATATGTGATATACATGTTATTGATGTGTACCTTACTAGAGCTCGCAGTAGCACCTGGGTATTTGATACTGGTTCTGTTGCTAATATTTGCAACTCGAAACAGGGACTACGGAATAAGCGGACGCTAGCAAAGGACGAGGTGACGATGCGTGTGGGAAACGGTTCCAAAGTCGATGTGATCGCGGTCGGCACGCTACCTCTACATCTACCTTCGGGATTAATATTAGACCTGAATAATTGTTATTTGGTGCCAGCGTTGAGCATGAACATTATATCTGGATCTTGTTTGATGCGAGACGGTTATTCATTTAAATCAGAGAATAATGGTTGTTCTATTTATATGAATAATATCTTTTATGGTCATGCACCCTTAAAGAGTGGTCTATTCTTATTGAATCTCGATGATAGTAATACACATATTCATAATGTAGAAGCCAAAAGATGCAAAGTTAATAATGATAGTGCAACTTATTTGTGGCACTGCCGTTTGGGTCATATCGGTGTAAAGCGCATGAAGAAACTCCATACTGATGGGCTTTTGGAACCACTTGATTATGAATCACTTGGTACTTGCGAACCGTGCCTCATAGGCAAGATGACTAAAACACCGTTCTCCGGTACTATGGAGAGAGCAACAGATTTATTGGAAATCATACATACCGATGTATGTGGTCCAATGAATATTGAGGCTCGTGGCGGATATCGTTATTTTCTCACCTTCACAGATGATTTAAGCAGATATGGGTATATCTACTTAATGAAACATAAGTCTGAAACATTTGAAAAGTTTAAAGAATTTCAGAGTGAGGTTGAAAATCATCGTAACAAGAAAATAAAGTTTCTGCGATCTGATCGTGGAGGAGAATATTTGAGTTACGAGTTTGGTGTACATTTGAAAAATTGTGGAATAGTTTCACAACTCACGCCACCCGGAACACCACAGCGTAATGGTGTGTCCGAACGTCGTAATCGTACTTTACTAGATATGGTGTGATCTATGATGTCTCTTACTGATTTACCGCTATCGTTTTGGGGTTATGCTTTAGAGACGGCCGCATTCACGTTAAATAGGGCACCATCAAAATCCGTTGAGACGACACCTTATGAACTGTGGTTTGGCAAGAAACCAAAGTTGTCGTTTCTTAAAGTTTGGGGCTGCGATGCTTATGTGAAAAAGCTTCAACCTGATAAGCTCGAACCCAAATCGGAGAAATGTGTCTTCATAGGATATCCAAAGGAAACTATTGGATACACCTTCTATCACAGATCCGAAGGCAAGACTTTTGTTGCTAAATTCGGAAACTTTCTAGAGAAGGAGTTTCTCTCGAAAGAAGTGAGTGGGAGGAAAGTAGAACTTGACGAGGTAACTGTACCTGCTCCCTTATTGGAAAATAGTACATCATAGAAAACTGTTTCTGCGACACCTATACCAATCAGTGAGGAAGCTAATGATGATGATCATGAAACTTCAGGACAAGATACTACTGAACCACGTAGATCAACCAGAGAGAGATCCGCACCAGAGTGGTACGGTAATCCAGTTCTGGAAGTCATGCTACTAGATCATGATGAACCTACGAACTATGAAGAAGCGATGGTGAGCCCAGATTCCGCAAAGTGGCTTGATGCCATGAAATCTGAGATGGGATCCATGTATGAAAACAAAGTATGGACTTTGGTTGACTTGCCCGATGATTGGCAAGCAATTGAGAATAAATGGATCTTCAAGAAAAAGACTGACGCTGACGGTAATGTTACTGTCTATAAAGCTCGACTTGTCGCGAAAGGTTTTCGACAAGTTCAAGGGGTTGACTACGATGAGACCTTCTCACCCGTAGCGATGCTTAAGTCCGTCAGAATCATGTTAGCAATTGCCGCATTTTATGATTATGAAATATGGCAGATGGATGTCAAAACTGCATTCCTGAATGGATTTCTGGAAGAAGAGTTGTATATGATACAACCAGAAGGTTTTGTCGATCCAAAAGGAGCTAACAAAGTATGCAAACTCCAGCGATCCATTTATGGACTGGTGCAAGCATCTCGGAGTTGGAATAAACGCTTTGATAGTGTGATCAAAGCATTTGGCTTTATACAGACTTTTGGAGAAGCCTGTATTTACAAGAAAGTGAGTGGGAGCTCTGTAGCATTTCTGATATTATATGTGGATGACATATTGCTGATTGGAAATGATATAGAATTTCTGGATAGCATAAAGGGATACTTGAATAAAAGTTTTTCGATGAAAGACCTCGGGGAAGCTGCTTACATATTAGGCATAAAGATCTATAGAGATAGATCAAAACGCTTAATTGGACTTTCACAGAGCACATACCTTGACAAGATTTTGAAGAAGTTCAAAATGGATCAAGCAAAGAAAGGGTTCTTGCCTGTGTTGCAAGGTGTGAAGTTGAGTCAGACTCAATGCCCGACCACTGCAGAAGATAGAGAGAAAATGAAAGATGTTCCCTATGCTTCAGCCATAGGCTCTATCATGTATGCAATGCTGTGTACCAGACCTGATGTATGCCTTGCTATAAGTTTAGCAGGGAGGTACCAAAGTAATCCAGGAATGGATCACTAGACAGCGGTCAAGAATATCCTGAAATACCTGAAAAGGACTAAGGATATGTTTCTCGTATATGGAGGTGACAAAGAGCTCACCGTAAGAGGTTACGTTGATGCAAGCTTTGACACTGATCCGGACGATTCTAAATCGCAAACCGGATACGTGTTTACTTTAAACGGTGGAGCTGTCAGTTGGTGCAGTTCTAAACAAAGCGTCGTAGCGGGATCTACATGTGAAGCGGAGTACATAGCTGCTTCGGAAGCAGCAAACGAAGGAGTCTGGATGAAGGAGTTCATATCCGATCTAGGTGTCATACCTAGTGCATCGGGTCCAATGAAAATCTTCTGTGACAATACTGGTGCAATTGCCTTGGCAAAGGAATCCAGATTTCACAAAAGAACCAAACACATTAAGAGACGCTTCAACTCCATCCGGGATTTAGTCCAGGTGGGAGACATAGAGATTTGCAAGATACATACGGATCTGAATGTTGCAGACCCGTTGACTAAGCCTCTTCCACGAGCAAAACATGATCGGCACCAAGGCTCCATGGGTGTTAGAATCATTACTGTGTAATCTAGATTATTGACTCTAGTGCAAGTGGGAGACTGAAGGAAATATGCCCTAGAGGCAATAATAAAGTTATTATTTATTTCCTTATATCATGATAAATGTTTATTATTCATGCTAGAATTGTATTAACCGGAAACATAATACATGTGTGAATACATAGACCAACAAAGTGTCACTAGTATGCCTCTACTTGACTAGCTCGTTAATCAAAGATGGTTATGTTTCCTAACCATGAACAAAGAGTTGTTATTTGATTAACAAGGTCACATCATTAGTAGAATGATCTGATTGACATGACCCATTCCATTAGCTTAGCACCCGATCGTTTAGTATGTTGCTATTACTTTCTTCATGACTTATACATGTTCCTATAACTATGAGATTATGCAACTCCCGTTTACCGGAGGAACACTTTGGGTACTACCAAACGTCACAACGTAACTGGGTGATTATAAAGGAGTACTACAGGTGTCTCCAATGGTAGATGTTGGGTTGGCGTATTTCGAGATTAGGGTTTGTCACTCCGATTGTCGGAGAGGTATCTCTGGGCCCTCTCGGTAATGCACATCACATAAGCCTTGCAAGCACTGCAACTAATATGTTAGTTGTGAGATGATGTATTACAGAACGAGTAAAGAGACTTGCCGGTAACGAGATTGAACTAGGTATTGGATACCGACGATCGAATCTCGGGCAAGTAACATACCGATGACAAAGGGAACAACGTATGTTGTTATGCGGTCTGACCGATAAAGATCTTCGTAGAATATGTAGGAGCCAATATGGGCATCCAGGTCCCGCTATTGGTTATTGTCCGGAGACGTGTCTCGGTCATGTCTACATTGTTCTCGAACCGTAGGGTCCGCACGCTTAACGTTACGATGACAGTTATTATGAGTTTATGCATTTTGATGTACCGAAGGTTGTTCGGAGTCCCGGATGAGATCACGGACATGACGAGGAGTCTCGAAATGGTCGAGACATAAAGATTGATATATTGGAAGCCTATGTTTGGACATAGGAAGTGTTCCGGGTGAAATCGGGATTTTACCGGAATACCGGGAGGGTTACCGGAACCCCCCCCCCCCGGGAGACTAATGGGCCTATTGGGCCTTAGTGGAAAAAGAGAAAAGGGACAAGCCCATAGCTGGCCGGCGCCCCCCCCTTTCCCCAAGTCCTAGTAGGACTAGGAGAAGGGGCCGGCCCCCCCTCTTTCTCCTTTCCCCCCGGGAGTCCTAGTTGGAATAGGATTGGAGGGAGGAGTCCTACTCCCGGTGGGAGTAGGACTCCCCTGCGCCTCCTCTCCCTGGCCGGCCGGCTCCCCCTCCTCCAACCTTTATATACGGGGGCAGGGGGCACCCCAAGACACACAAGTTGATCCTTGAGATCGTTCCTTAGCCGTGTGCGGTGCCCCCTGCCACCAAATTCCACCTCGATCATACCGTTACAGTGCTTAGGCGAAGCCCTGCGTCGGTAGTACATCAAGATCGTCATCACGCCGTCGTGCTGACGGAACTCTTCCTCGACGCTTTGCTGGATCGGAGCCCGAGGAACGTCATCGAGCTGAACGTGTGCTAAGAACTCGGAGGTGCCGGAGTAACGGTGCTTGGATCGGTCGGATCGGGAAGAAGACGTACGACTACCTCCCCTACGTTGTGTGATCGCTTCCGCAGTCGGTCTGCGTTGGTACGTAGACAACACTCTCACCTCTCGTTGCTATGCATCACCATGATCTTGCGTGTGCGTAGGAAAATTTTCGAAATTACTACGTTCCCCAACACCCAATACCTCGTTCAATCTCGTTACCGGCAAGTCACTTTACTCGTACCGTAATGCATGATCCCGTGACCAGACACTTGGTCACTTTGAGCTCATTATGATGATGCATTACCGAGTGGGCCCAGTGATACCTCTCCGTCATACGGAGTGACAAATCCCAGTCTTGATCCGTGTCAACCCAACAGACACTTTCGGAGATACCCGTAGTATACCTTTATAGTCACCCAGTTACGTTGTGACGTTTGGTACACCCAAAGCACTCCTACGGTATCCGGGAGTTACACGATCTCATGGTCTAAGGAAAAGACACTTGACATTGCAAAACTCTAGCAAACGAACTATACGATCTTTATGCTATGTTTAGGATTGGGTCTTGTCCATCACATCATTCTCCTAATGATGTGATCTCGTTATCAATGACATCTTATGTCCATAGCCAGGAAACCATGACTATCTGTTGATTAACGAGCTAGTCAACTAGAGGCTTACTAGGGACATGTTGGTGTCTGTTATTCACACATGTATTACGATTTCCGGATAACACAATTATAGCATGAATAAAGACAATTACCATGAACAAGGAAATATAATAATAATGCTTTTATTATTGCCTCTAGGGCATATTTCCAACAGTCTCCCACTTGCACTAGAGTCAATAATCTAGTTACATTGTGATGAATCGAACACCCATGGAATTCTGGTGTTGATCATGTTTTGCCCTAGGGAGAGGTTTAGTCAACGGATCTGCTACATTCAGGTCCGTATGTACTTTACAAATATCTATGTCTCCATCCTGAACATTTTCACGAATGGAGTTGAAGCGACGCTTGATATGCCTTGTCTTCTTGTGAAACCTGGGCTCCTTGGCAAGTGCAATAGCTCTAGTGTTGTCACAGAAGAGCTTGATCGGCCCCGACGCATTGGGTATGACTCCGAGGTCGGTGATGAACTCCTTCACCCAGATTGCTTCATGTGCTGCCTCCGAGGCTGCCATGTACTCCGCTTCACATGTAGATCCCGCCACGACGCTCTGCTTGCAACTGCACCAGCTTACTGCCCCACCATTCAAAATATACACGTATCCGGTTTGTGACTTTGAGTCATCCAGATCTGTGTCGAAGCTAGCGTCGACGTAACCCTTTACGACGAGCTCTTCGTCACCTCCATAAACGAGAAACATCTCCTTAGTCCTTTTCAGGTACTTCAGGATATTCTTGACCACTGTCCAGTGTTCCTTGCCGGGATTACTTTGGTACCTTCCTACCAAACTTACGGCAAGGTTTACATCAGGTCTGGTACACAGCATGGCATACATAATAGAACCTATGGCTGAGGCATAGGGGATGACACTCATCTCTTCTATTTCTTCTGCCGTGGTCGGACTTTGAGCCGAGCTCAATTTCATACCTTGTAACACAGGCAAGAACCCCTTCTTAGATTGATCCATATTGAACTTCTTCAATATCTTATCAAGGTATGTGCTTTGTGAAAGACCTATGAGGCGTCTCGATCTATCTCTATAGATCTTGATGCCTAATATATAAGCAGCTTCTCCAAGGTCCTTCATTGAAAAACTCTTATTCAAGTAGGCCTTGATGCTGTCCAAAAGTTCTATATCATTTCCCATCAAAAGTATGTCATCTACATATAATATGAGAAATGCTACAGAGCTCCCACTCACTTTCTTGTAAACACAAGCTTCTCCATAAGTCTGCGTAAACCCAAACGCTTTGATCATCTCATCAAAGCGAATGTTCCAACTCCGAGATGCTTGCACCAGCCCATAAATCGAGCGTTGGAGCTTGCACACTTTGTCAGCATTCTTAGGATCGACAAAACCTTCCGGCTGCATCATATACAATTCTTCCTTAAGGAAACCATTAAGGAATGCCGTTTTGACGTCCATTTGCCATATTTCATAATCGTAAAACGCGGCAATTGCTAACATGATTCGGACGGACTTCAGCTTCGCTACCGGTGAGAAAGTCTCATCGTAGTCAACCCCTTGAACTTGTCGATAACCTTTAGCGACAAGCCGAGCTTTATAGATGGTCACATTACCATCCGCGTCTGTCTTCTTCTTAAAGATCCATTTATTCTCTATGGCTCGTCGTTCAATGGGCAAGTCAGTCAAAGTCCATACTTCGTTTTCATACATGGATCCTATCTCGGATTTCATGGCTTCTAGCCATTTGTCGGAATCCGGGCCCGCCATCGCTTCTTCATAGTTCGAAGGTTCACCGTTGTCTAACAACATGATTTCCAAGACAGGGTTGCCGTACCACTCTGGTGCGGAACGTGTCCTTGTGGACCTTCGAATTTCAGTAGTAACTTGATCAGAAGTTTCATGATCATCATCATTAACTTCCTCTCCAGTCGGTGTAGGCACCTCAGGAACATTTTCTTGAGTTGCGCCATTTTCCGGTTCAAGAGGTAATACTTCATCAAGTTCTATTTTCCTCCCACTTACTTCTTTCGAGAGAAACTCTTTCTCTAGAAAGGATCCATTCTTGGCAACAAAGATCTTGCCTTCGGATCTGAGGTAGAAGGTATACCCAATAGTTTCTTTTGGGTATCCTATGAAGACGCATTTTTCCGACTTGGGTTCGAGCTTTTCAGGTTGAAGTTTCTTGACATAAGCATCACATCCCCAAACTTTCAGAAACGACAACTTAGGTTTCTTTCCAAACCATAATTCAAACGGTGTCGTCTCAACAGATTTTGACGGAGCCCTATTTAAAGTGAATGCAGCAGTCTCTAAAGCATAGCCCCAAAAAGATAGTGGTAAATCAGCAAGAGACATCATAGACCGCACCATATCTAATAGAGTGCGATTACGACGTTCGGACACACCGTTACGCTGAGGTGTTCCAGGCGGCGTGAGCTGTGAAACTATTCCACATTTTCTTAGGTGTGTGCCAAATTCGTGACTCAAGTATTCTCCTCCATGATCTGATCGTAGAAACTTGATTTTCCTGTCACGTTGATTCTCAACCTCACTCTGAAATTCCTTGAACTTTTCAAAGGTTTCAGACTTGTGTTTCATTAAGTAAATATATCCATATCTACTCAAATCATCAGTGAGAGTGAGAACATAACGATAGCCGCCGCGAGCCTCAACACTCATTGGACCGCACACATCAGTATGTATGATTTCCAATAAGTTGGTTGCTCGCTCCATTGTTCCTGAGAACGGAGTCTTGGTCATTTTACCCATAAGGCATGGTTCGCACGTGTCAAATGATTCATAATCAAGAGACTCTAAAAGTCCATCTGCATGGAGCTTCTTCATGCGTTTGACACCTATGTGACCAAGGCGGCAGTGCCACAAGTATGTGGGACTATCATTATCAACCTTACATCTTTTGGTACTCACACTATGAACATGTGTAGCATTACGTTCGAGATTCATAAAGAATAAACCATTCACCATAGGAGCATGACCATAAAACATATCTCTCATATAAATAGAACAACCATTATTCTCGGATTTAAATGAGTAGCCATCTCGAATTAAACGAGATCCCGATACAATGTTCATGCTCAAAGCTGGTACTAAATAACAATTATTGAGGTTTAAAACTAATCCCATAGGTAAATGAAGAGGCAGCGTGCCGACGGCGATCACATCGACTTTGGAACCATTCCCGACGCGCATCGTCACCTCGTCCTTTGCCAGTCTTCGCCTATTCCGTAGTTCCTGCTGTGAGTTACAAATGTGAGCAACTGCACCGGTATCAAATACCCAAGAGCTACTACGATTACTGGTAAGGTACACATCAATTACATGTATATCACATATACCTTTTGTTTTGCCGGCCTTCTTGTCTGCTAAGTACTTGGGGCAATTCCGCTTCCAGTGACCGCTTCCCTTGCAATAAAAACACTCAGTCTCGGGCTTGGGTCCATTCTTTGGCTTCTTCCCGGTAGCTTGCTTGCCGGGCGCGGCAACCTCCTTGCCATCCTTCTTGAAGGCTTTCTTACCCTTGCCCTTCTTGAACTTAGTGGTTTTATTGACCATCAACACTTGATGTTCCTTCTTGACTTCTACCTCTGCTGATTTCAGCATAGCAAATACTTCAGGAATGGTCTTTTCCATCCCCTGCATATTGAAGTTCATCACAAAGCTCTTGTAGCTCGGTGGAAGCGACTGGAGGATTCTGTCAATGACCGCATCATCCGGGAGATTAACTCCCAGCTGAGTCAAGCGGTTATGTAATCCAGACATCGTGAGTATGTGCTCACTGACAGAACTGTTTTCCTCCATCTTACAGCTGAAGAACTTGTCAGAGACCTCATATCTCTCGACCCGGGCATGAGCTTGGAAAACCATTTTCAGCTCTTCGAACATCTCATATGCTCCATGTCTCTCAAAACGCTTTTGGAGCCCCGGTTCTAAACTATAAAGCATGCCGCACTGAACGAGGGAGTAGTCATCGGTACGTGCCTGCCAAGCGTTCATAACGTCTTGTTCAGCAGGGAGGACAGGTGCGTCACCCAGCGGTGCTTGTAGGACATAATCTTTCTTGGCAGCTATGAGGATGATCCTCGGGTTCCGGACCCAGTCCGTATAGTTGCTGCCATCGTCTTTCAGCTTGGTTTTCTCAAGGAACGCGTTGAAGTTGAGGACTACGTGGGCCATTTGATCTACAAGACATATTGTAAAATATTTTAGACTAATGTTCATGATAATAAAGTTCATCCAATCAAATTATAATGAACTCCCACTTAGATTAGACATCCCTCTAGTCATCTAAGTATTACATGATCCTAGTTAACTAGGCCGTGTCCGATCATCACGTGAGACGGACTAGTCAACATCGGTGAACATCTTCATGTTGATCGCATCTTCTATACGACTCATGCTCGACCTTTCGGTCTTCTGTGTTCCGAGGCCATGTCTATGCACATGCTAGGCTCGTCAAGTTAACCCTAAGTGTTTTGCATGTGTAAAACTGTCTTACACCCATTGTATGTGAACGTAAGAATCTATCACACCCGATCATCACGTGGTGCTTCGAAACGACGAACTTTAGCAACGGTGCACAGTTAGGGGAGAACACTTCTTGAAATTGTTATGAGGGATCATCTTATTTACTACCGCCGTTCTAAGTAAACAAGATGGAAAACATGATAAACATCACATGTAATCAAATAATAAACGTGACATGATATGGCCATTATCACATAGCTCCTTTGATCTCCATCTTGGGGCTCCATGATCGTCTTGTCACCGGCTTGACACCATGATCTCCATCATCGTGTCTCCATGAAGTTGCTCGCCAATTATTACTTCTACTACTATGGCTAACGCGTTTAGCAATGAAGCAAAGTAATTTACATGGCGTTTCTCAATGACACGCAGGTCATATAAAAGAATAAAGACAACTCCTATGGCTCCTGCCGGTTGTCATACTCATCGACATGCAAGTCGTGATTCCTATTACAATAGTATGAACATCTCATACATCACATATAGATCATTCATCATTCATCACAACTTTGGCCATATCATATCACAATCACTTGCTGCAAAAACAAGTTAGACGTCCTCTAATTGCTGTTGCAAGTTTTACGTGGCTGAATTAGGGTTCTAGCAAGAACGTTTTCTTACCTACGTGAAAGCCACAACGTGATTTGTCAACTTCTATTTACCCTTCATAAGGACCCTCTTCATCGAATCCGCTCCAACTAAAGTAGGAGAGACAGACACCCGCCAGCCACCTTATGCAACTAGTGCATGTTAGTCGGTGGAACCGGTCTCACGTAAGCGTACGTGTAAGGTTGGTCCGGGCCGCTTCATCCTACAATACCGCTGAAGCAAGAAAAGACTAGTAGCGGCAAGAAAGTTGACAAATCCACGCCCACAACAAATTGTGTTCTGCTCGCGCAAGAAGAACTACGCATAGACCTAGCTCATGATGCCACTGTTGGAGAACGTTGCAGAAAACAAAAAAAAATTCCTACTCATTTCACCAAGATCATCTAGGAGTTCATCTAGCAACGAGTCACGAGATGCATCTACATAACTTTGTAGATCGCGTGCGGAAGCGTTCAACGAACGGGGATGATGTAGTCGTGCACAACGTGATCCAAATCACCGATGACCAGCGCCGAACGGACGGCACCTCCGCGTTCAACACACGTACGGGACGGGAGACGTCTCCTCCTTCTTGATCCAGCAAGGGGGAAGGAGAGGTTGACGAAGATCCAGCAACACGACGGCGTGGTGGTGGATGCAGGGCGTCGCAGTGGCAGGGCTTCGCCTATACTACGAGGAAGAGAGACGTAACGGGGAGAGAGGGAGGCGCCAGGGGCTGGTGTGTCAAGTCCCTCCTCTCCCCCACTATATATAGGGGTGCCATGGGGGGGCGCCGGCCCTAGTAGATGGAATCTACTAGGGGGGCGGCGGCCTAGGGTGGGGCTTGCTCCCCAAGGCAAGGGGGGGCGCCCCCTCTAGGGTTTCCCCTTAGCCCTAGCCGCATGGGCCCCCTAGGGGCTGGCGCCCCAGCCCACTATGGGCTGGGTTCCCTCCTATTTCAGCCCATGGGGCCCTCCGGGATAGGTGGCCCCACCCGGTGGACCCCCGGGACCCTTCCGGTGGTCCCGGTACAATACCGGGTACCCCGAAACTTGTCCCGATGGCCGAAACTGCACATCCTATATATAATTCTTTACCTCCGGACCATTCCGGAACTCCTCGTGACGTCCTGGATCTCATCCGGGACCCCGAACAACATTCGGGTTACTGCATATACTTATCTTCACAACCCTAGCGTCACCGAACCTTAAGTGTGTAGACCCTACGAGTTCGGGAGACAAGCAGACATGACCGAGACGACTCTCCGGTCAATAACCAACAGCGGGATCTGGATACCCATGTTGGCTCCCACATGCTCCACGATGATCTCATCGGATGAACCACGATGTCGAGGATTCAATCAACCCCGTATGCAATTCCCTTTGTCAATCGATATATTACTTGCCCGAGATTCGATCGTCGGTATCCCAATACCTCGTTCAATCTCGTTACCGGCAAGTCACTTTACTCGTACCGTAATGCATGATCCCGTGACCAGACACTTGGTCACTTTGAGCTCATTATGATGATGCATTACCGAGTGGGCCCAGTGATACCTCTCCGTCATACGGAGTGACAAATCCCAGTCTTGATCCGTGTCAACCCAACAGACACTTTCGGAGATACCCGTAATATACCTTTATAGTCACCCAGTTACGTTGTGACGTTTGGTACACCCAAAGCACTCCTACGGTATCCGGGAGTTACACGATCTCATGGTCTAAGGAAAAGACACTTGACATTGCAAAACTCTAGCAAACGAACTATACGATCTTTATGCTATGTTTAGGATTGGGTCTTGTCCATCACATCATTCTCCTAATGATGTGATCTCGTTATCAATGACATCTTATGTCCATAGCCAGGAAACCATAACTATCTGTTGATTAACGAGCTAGTCAACTAGAGGCTTACTAGGGACATGTTGGTGTCTGTTATTCACACATGTATTACGATTTCCGGATAACACAATTATAGCATGAATAAAGACAATTACCATGAACAAGGAAATATAATAATAATGCTTTTATTATTGCCTCTAGGGCATATTTCCAACATTTTTTTCATTGAGTCTAGGCTAATATTTATTTTCCTATGAAATATGAAGGATAAGAATAATTTCTTCATAGGAATAGGATTCCATTCCTACAAACTAAAGGACTCTTAAGGAATATTTTTATAGAAATCCTACTCTATGAAATTCCTACAAGATTCGTGAGGCTTGAGATTTTGATAAGATTGATTTCATTTGATTGATTTAATGCAAGAAGTGATTTTGAGAAAGTATCCACTTGATTTAGATTATTCTAAGTTAATATATTTATATTTGTTTTTATTTTGGTTGGGGTTATCAGAAAAAAAACTATTGAGGAAACAAAGGGGGAAAGGGAACGTGGGAGGAAAAATCAGGATAGGAGGTGGAGGCGACGAAATCAACTCAGTAGAGAATTTAATTTTTTTGCGGGCAAAACTCAGTAGAGATTACACCGATGATTTCGCAACTTGGACATGCATGTGGTTTTTTTTTTTGCAGGGGTTGTGGTTTAATTATCCATGTACTAGTTCTCTCGGGGCATGTACAATGGTTCTATCTTAAGAGTGACACGTAGAATAAATGATGAGGTGGAGGAAAAAAATCATAAGAGAAGGCTTGTCTTATCTTATTTAAAAGAAGATAAGAGATGATCTCTTAGCACAATTTGTTTCACCATATTGTTAGCAACAATTAATTATTGAAGATAAGACTAAGAGATGACTCATTGTAGACATGTTTTTTGTCATCTTTAATTTAAATACAAAACTTAAGATAAAACTATTGCATACTGTGTGTTGCAGGGCAAAGATAGTCCACGTCGCCACGTCGGATATGGTCTTGCTGAGTCTATACCTTTGCAAAAGACACCTTCGACTATTGCGGTCTCACTGGATAGTCCTCGTGCTAGCCGGCAGGATGATCGACCTAGGTACTTCCACCGCGGTCCGGCTTCGGAGAGAAAGGGAGGAAAGGAGCCTAAACCGGATTCAGAGCGCCAGAATCGGATTCCAACCCTTGGATAAATTGCCACCGATCGGCCCTTCCAAGTGCTTGTGCTCGGCGGCCGGGGAGCAAGGGAGTCCGAGGATAGGTTGAACTAGAACTTAGAACTCTAGAAGGCCCGTACTGCTGGTTCCTCCGTCTGGTCTGCAGGGTAGAAGACGAAGCTCGATCGGCCAGCCAGATGGGGTCCATCCTGTGCTGCCTGCGCGGCCCCGACGACGACGACGAGGCGCCGGGTTGCTGCGCCTGCCTGCCATGGCCAGCCAGAGCGTACACACGGGTTGCGCCGGTTCCTCCCGAGGCCTCCACCGGCTCAGGCCAGGAGGATCCATTGAACACCTTCCGCCCCCCTCCTAGGCCTTTGCCTTACGATGATCCTCGGTTCAGGCATCCCACGGAGAAATCTATTCTGCGCGGAGAGAGAAGCAATGCTGACACCGGATCGACTTGCCATGGTGATGAGAAGGCTGATGGACCGTCCATGGAAGCTCATCCGGGCAGGAGGAAACCCGGGGGAACTCAAGTCTGCGTTGATTGTGACGAGGATGACTGCCCGATATGCCTCGAAGAGTATGACTACGAGAATCCGAAGATCCTGCTGCAATGCAACCATGATTTCCATCTTGGTTGCATCTACGCGTGGATGGAGAGAAGCCAGTCTTGCCCGGTCTGTGCCGTGGTAATGATGTTCAAAGAGGACCAGTGACCAACTGACCATGCTGGCTGCAAGCCTAGACACTTGCTCAAGACCCACGATAATCGTTTAGTTGTGTATATATACATGGCGTCGATGAAAATGAAATCATGTCACTGGCCTTTGGCCAACCGCGGGGTAAAATTTGGTGGCAAATTATACTAGCAGAGTAATGACGTTGTTGTAATCTTTTTTTCCTTTTTTGAACTCTTGTTTCTATTCCTTCATTGATGGATGAGGCAAAACTTTTGCATCTGTTGCCAAATAAAATGATGTCGCTCGATTGTTTGCTGAAACTTCGGTGCTAAGATTCGGCTTTTTTTACGAGGAGTGGACAATTTATGCTTCTCGTTTCTCCATGAATTTGCTGATCTCCTTGATTTGACATGCTCAAGTATGATACTCTGGAAACTTCATGAAAAAAAGTACTTCCATCGGGTTCTGCTTCCCTATGACAGAGACTCATTAGAGTTATAGGTTTATTCTCTTGTTGGAAACCTATTTGTTTTCAGGAAAAACATATCGTGGTCCATTAAATCAACAACTATTTATTCCCTCCGTTTCAAAATAGGTGTCTTCAATTTCATACAACTCTAAGATGGAGGGAGTAGAATTTAGTCCAGTAAGAGCATCTCTAGCAAACATGTGTATTAAACAAAAAGTTTCAATTGTAAGTAATTATTTTTTAACTAAACTGAAACTGCACTTTTTAGAAATTGATTGATATTTCAAAAAAGAAAACTCAATCGGCTGAATAGCAATACAATAAACAAAAAGGTTCATTAGAAATGACTCCACACATGTTCGCTCTGACAAAAACCTTGGCGTTGCAATTGGGCAATAAAACTTGAGCTTACAGAGACAATAGTGACTGGAGACCCTAGCCGCCAGCGAGTTAGGTTATTTGCTCCCCTATTTGCTCCACGTTGTTCATGCCAGTTGGCCTTGCCTCTAGTAGTATTTTCGGCCTCAGGGGGTAGAGAAACCTAGATAATTTTTTTGGAGTGAAGTATGCATTTCTTTTTCCAACTGCGGATTTGTCATTCCTCTTGTTCACATGGCACAATCTCATTGGTGTAGGCGAGTTGCACGATATAAAAGTCTCATGACTCTGATCATGTTCAGTGTAGCCGTTGTGACGGACCCGGCAGGTATCAAAGATCTTGTGATGTTCACTGCAAAAAAAAAAAAAGATCTTATAGTTCGAAGATTTGATTTCTCATGAAGTTAGAGCAACTATAGCAGACTCTGCATCCCGCCAGCCCGCAAAATATGTTTGCAATTTGCGCAAAATGATCTTTGCGGGCCGGCGCGGACGGCCACAGATGCAGACTCCTCAAACGGACCCGTGAAAAAGTATATTTGTGAAATATGTTTTTTTACGAATCGGCTTTGCGGGGTCTGCTCTTTGCGCCGCTGCATCCCGCATCTCATCGGCCCGCAAATATCAAGTCCAACATAATACAACAATCGAAAACAAAACTAAATTATTCAAATTAAACATAATACGTTAATCATCCACATTACAAATAATTATTCAAATCACCGTAGCAAACTTAAATAATGCAATACAAAACTTGTCATGAATACAAATACAAATGGATACAAAAATTAGTCACTGTTCAGCCCTTTGCCAACGGTGCTCAATGAGATCCTCCTGAAGTTAAAAGTCTGTGTTTGCATTTTCAATCTCCTTGTATGTCTGAAGAAAAGCTCTAATGCGGTTAGGGTCTCTAGCTGGTTTGATACGGCTACCTGCATTGTTGTAGAAGAATTCCAAGTTCATTCATCTCTTATCTTTAAGAATCATATTGTGCAGGATAACACAGCATGTCATGATATTTTTTAAGGTTTTCTTATCCAAAAACGAGCAGGACCACGAACAATGGCAAACCTAGATTGCAAAACACCGAATGCTCTTTCAATGTCTTTTCAGGCTGCCTCTTGCACCCTTGCAAATTCACATTGTTTGTTAGTTTTGGGTTCTTTGATGATTTTGACAAATGTGCACCAAGGAGGGTACATACCATCTGCAAGATAGTGCCCATTTGTGTATTCATGTCCATTGATAGTGTAGTTGCAAGTAGGAGCATCATCACTAACAAGTCTAGCAAACAAATGAGACCGTTGCAACACATTGATATCATTGAGAGTACCTGGCATACCAAAAAAGCAATGCCAAATCCATAAATCATCGGATGATACGGCCTCTACCACAATTGTTGCATCACGACACTTGCCACAATACATTCTTTGCCATGCCTTGGGACAATTTTTCCAAGTCCAATGCATACAATCAATACTACCTAGCATGTTAGGCCAACCTCTCCTCTCATATGCAATCACCCGGATAGCCGCGGAAATTTTTTTATATGCACTAAATCCCTTTAAGCCAGCAGCATTTCTTCTTTGAGTAAAATACCGGCAATTTGCCTCGCAAGCTTGAACAATTTTGACAAAGAGGGATCGGCGCATTCGGTACCTTCTCCGAAAGAGGTGCGGTGGATATGTAGGATTCTCCGCGAAGTAGTCTTGCATCAACATCTCGTTCCCAAGATGACCATTCCGAGGAATGCAAAGACGCCCGACGGTCGATCCTCGCCTTCTCTTCCTGTTCTCGCCTTCATGCTCCTTCACGGCAAGTGCCATGACTAATGTCTGCTGCCGAAAGTTCGCAAGCATGGTCTCAACATCCGAGTCATCCGAATCGGACGAACCGGAGAGCAAGAACTTCTCGCACGGGCTCAACTCCATCTACATGCATACCGGCGAGTCAATCAACTATACTGCTCGCTCGCAAAAATCATAAAAATAAGCACTAACCGGTGGCGGATGCGGCGGGTGATCCCGGGCGGCGACGAGGAGGCGGGCTCGACAGTGGTCGATCCTCGGCGGGGGCAGCGACGAGGGCGGCTCTTCTCGCCGGATCCCGGGGGGGTCGGTGCAGCGTCTCGGCGCGGGAGGGTGTCGGGCGGCCCCGCGGCGCGATTCCGCCCGCAGATTTGGTCGGAATCGCCGGCAGCGGACGGGCGGAAGCAAGTGCGGTCGGCGATGGAAGGAGGGGGAGGCGCGCGGGCTGAAATGTCCTTCCCGCCAACTGCTTCTATGTGATGCAGGTCACCGCAGCCGCGAGGGGGAAACCCGCGTATTCCCGGGTTGGGGTCGGGATTTTGCCGCGCCCCCAAAAAAATTTTGCAGGCCGGGGCGGGATGCGGGGTCTGATCGGACAGGTTTTTCGTCCCTACCCGCATTTTGACGGTTATTTTGCGAATCGAGACCGGATGCAAGGTCTACTAGAGTTGCTTTTAGCGGCGGAAGAGACCTTACGGTGTTTTGTTCCTCGGACCCCGCCTGAGAAAGTAAAAAAAAAGTTGTACTATTCAGTTTTCAGAATCAATTGAAACTTCAGGAAATCGTAACTGACGGAAGTGTAGACGAGCCCTCTGCTTAGTTCTTAATTCTAATGGGTCAAAGGCGTAAAAAGTGGTAACTTTGTTGTGCCAGCAGCCCCACTTCTATACTACTCCATTATCGCTGCATCATTGGTTACTTAACTTCATGAGCATGGACCGAACTGACAAGTGTGAGAATCACTTTTCTCTGGAAGACTTGTGCATGGTTGAAGCTAAGTATAATTCGGAACTTAATCACTATTATGCTTTTAAGATGGGGAATCTTAGCTGATACGCACGTACAACCTCGAAATTTTCCGAAGCTATCATGCCACGAGAAGCTCCCAGCTGACAGCTGCCGCGAGAAGGCCACGCATCAGTGACACCGTGACAGACAGCTAGCAAATCCTCAGACGGACGCACGAATATCAAAGCTCGGGTTAGGCAGATAATAAGAACTTGGAACCATGATCAATCAAATTTCGAGTTGGACAGCTTCAGTTGTTGAAAATAAAATAAGGGTTTGTCTAGGAAACATTTAGATGTGCCCTAATTATTGCATATCTAAGTGAGTTAATCAAAGTAGAAAGAAAAGAAAAAAATTACAAAAAATGATTGCACGAATCTTAGCGTAAAATCAATGACATAGCATTTAGATGTGCAATACTTAGATTACATCTAGATGTGTTTTACCAAAACTGATAAAGTAAACGAGTTCATGCAAAACTACTCCCTCCGACCCATAATATAAAAACGTTTTTGACATTAGTGCCTCGGACGGAGGGAGTAGTTTTCACTTTTGAAGTTCCAGGCAAGTCTCTTCTAGATTTTTTTTTGATGCACTTCTGCTTCGATAGACCTCCTTAAACACATTAATGATTAAGATTATCCCATATCCCTTTATAATAAAGGACACGATAATTATTTTAAAAATACATCACCGTCGAGTTTTTTTTTAGTAATTATCATGCACGAATACTGTGCAAAACTGGGCCGGCCCATCAGGTGAGAGGTCACTTCCCATTTGAGCACGCGCGAGGTAAAAATGCTGGAAAAATTAAGAAAACTAGCACGAGGGGTCGAACTCATAACCTCATTCTCCAGTTCAGGAAGCTAGCAACTAGACTACGCCACCGCTGATGTAAATTTAAATCACGAAATTTACTATTATTTGCTCCCTGTAGTACTTTGTACTACTCAAATTTTCAAGGGTTCTCTGTGTGTGTGTATTTAATGGGACATTTATATCTATGCCTTTAACTCGAAGCCATTATTTTGTTTTGTCTTTAATTTTTAGGTATGCTTAATTTTGCCCTTCCGCCGTTAGTTTCACTTATATAAATGATCTTCGATGCCGTTACCGTCCGGTCAAAGGGCTTTGACCGTCCTATAAAATAGCAAAAAAATCAAAAAAAAGTTGAAACTTTCTGGGATCAAAGATACTCATATCTGCAAAGTGTTTACAAATTTGCATGCCATTCGGACACACTGAGAGCTCGTGGCAAAGGAAAATATAAATTTTGTACATGTGAACAGTAAATTCAAAAAAAGAAAAAAATAAAAATATATGAAATTCTGTGCGACTGAAGATACTCAGGTGCGTAAAATGTGTGCATATTTTTGTTGTGTTTGGACATCGTAGGAGCTCGTGGAGAAGAAAAACAAAATTTAGCTCAAAACAATTTTGAAAAAATGCACTATTTTGTTTTTTTCTATAGAGCGCCTCATATGCCATTTGATCACCAAAACTTGCAAGCACCTTGTGCACTCAAGCCTCTCTGAAGTCAAAAATATTCATTTTTTAATTTTGTTGCTATTTTTTTGAATTTACTGTTCATATGCATAAATTATTTTTTCCCTTTGCCACGTGCTTCCGGAGTGTCCAACCAACACGAAAAATTGCACGCACCTTACGGACATGACTATCTTCGATCCCACAAAATTTCAGATTTTTTTTTGCTTTTTTTTCTGGATAGTCAATGTCCTTTAACCAGACGGTAACGACGCAAAAGGGCATTTCTATAAGTGACACTAATGGTAGAGGGACAAAACTGAGCATATCTGAAAATTAGGGACAAAGCTGAGTAATGAGTTTGAATCAGGGACACAACTAAAGTTGGCCCATATTTAATTTGTGTGGAGGAACGTAGTAAGTACCACGTGGATGCATGTGCAAATCTCAAATCGATTTGTGCAAGCTATACTTGTACACGTGGGTGCGCGCATGTGACTTCTGCTGACTTCTTCGTGATAGATTCATGTAGTCTAGTGTATGTGTATGTGTCTCCAAACAGCCATTGTATCATGTATGTATGTTTCCATTTTTTATATTTTTGTTCCCAAATTATAAAAATGATTGCTTTTTAAAAAAGTTGATAATTTTTTTAAAAAAAGTATGTAGTATACAATTTGTCTTTAACATAAATTATTGGAAACTTGCACATATATCCATGTGTTGTAACGGTAGAGATTTTGTTTTAAGAAGCAACAGGAGAGATAATTGATATATGCACCAAAAACGGTCTGCACAGCAGTGGGACGACAGAGGGAGGAGTTGTGGTCTTCTCGCGGGTCATATTTGGCCTGCGAGATCTTTGATGGAAATATGGCCTAGAGGCAATAATAAAATGGTTATTATTATATTTCCTTATTTATGATAATTGTCTATTGTTCATGCTATAATTGTATTAACCGGAAACCGTAATACATGTGTAAATACATAGATCGTAATATGTCCCTAGTAAGCCTTTAGTTAACTAGCTCGTTGATCAATAGATGGTCATGGTTTCCTGACCATGGACATTGGATATCGTTGATAACGGGATCACATGATTAGGAGAATGATGTGATGGACAAGACCCAATCCTAAGCATAGTGCAAGATCGAGTAGTTCGTTTGCTAAAGGCTTTTCTAATGTCAAGTATCATTTCCTTAGACCATGAGATTGTGCAACTCCCAGATACCGTAGGAATACTTTGGATGTACCAAACGTCACAACGTAACTGGGTGGCTATAAAAATGCACTACAAGTATCTCCGAAAGTGTCTGTTGGGTTGGCACGAATCGAGACTGAGATTTGTCACTCCGTATGACGAAGAGGTATCTCGGGACCCACTCGGTAATGCATCATCACAACGAGCTCAATGTGACTAAGGAGTTGCTCATGGGATCATGCGTTACGGAACAAATAAAGAGACTTGCCTGAAGGAAATATGCCCTAGAGGCAATAATAAAGTTATTATTTATTTCCTTATTTCATGATAAATGTTTATTATTCATGCTAGAATTGTATTAACCGAAAACATAATACATGTGTGAATACATAGACAAACAAAGTGTCACTAGTATGCCTCTACTTGACTAGCTCGTTGATCAAAGATGGTTATGTTTCCTAACCATAGACATGAGTTGTCATTTGATACATGGTATCACATCATTAGGAGAATGATGTGACTGACTTGACCCATTCCGTTAGCTTAGCACAATGATTGTTTAGTTTGTTGCTACTGCTTTCTTCATGACTTATACATGTTCTTATGACTACGAGATTATGCAACTCCCGAGTACCGGAGGAACACTTTGTGTGCAACCAAACGTCACAACGTAACTGGGTGATTATAAAGGTCCTCTACAGGTGTCTCCGAAGGTACTTGTTGAGTTGGCGTATTTCGAGATTAGGATTTGTCACTCCGATTGTCGGAGAGGTATCTCTGGGCCCACTCGGTAATGCACATCACTATAAGCCTTGCAAGCATTGTAACTAATGAGTTAGTTGCGGAATGATGTATTACGGAATGAGTAAAGGGACTTGCCGGTAACGAGATTGAACTAGGTATTGAGATACCGACGATCGAATCTCGGGCAAGTAACATACCGGTGACAAAGGGAACAACGTATGTTGTTATGCGGTTTGACCGATAAAGATCTTCGTAGAATATGTGGGAGCCAATATGAACATCTAGGTTCCGCTATTAGTTATTGACCGGAGATGTGTCTCGGTCATGTCTACATAGTTCTCGAACCCGTAGGGTCCGCACGCTTAAAGTTCGGTGATGATCGGTATTATGAGTTTTTGTGTTTTGATGTACCGAAGGTAGTTCGGAGTCCCGAATATGATCACAGACATGACGAGGAGTCTCGAAATGGTCGATACATAAAGATTGATATATTGGACGACTATGTTCGGACATCAGAAAGGTTCCGGAAGGTTTCGGACATATACCGGAGTACCGAGGGTTATCGGACCCCCCTCCTCGGGGGGGCTTAATGGGCCTACATGGGCCTTTGTGGGAATAGAGGGCAGTCAGGGGAGTGTGGGGCGCGCCCCCCAAGGCCCAAACCGAATTGGTTTAGGGCAAGGGGGGCCGGCCCCCTCTTTCCTTCTCCTCCTCTCCCTTTCCTTCCCTCTCCTACTCCTACTAGGAAAAGGAGGAGTCCTACTCCTATCCCTTGGCGCGCCTCTTCCTGGCCGGTCGCCTCCTCCCCCTTGCTCCTTTATATACGGGGGCAGGGGCACCCCATAGACACAACAATTGATCATTGATCTCTTAGCCGTGTGAGGTGCCCCCCTCCACCATAATCCACCTTGATCATATCGTAGCAATGCTTAGGCGAAGCCCTGCATCGGTAGCATCATCATCACCGTCACCACGCAGTTGTGCTGACAAAACTCTCCTGTGAAGCTTTGCTGGATCGGAGCTCGCGGGACGTCATCGAGTTGAACGTGTGCAAAACTCGGAGGTGCCGTGCGTTCGGTACTTTGATCGGTCGGATCTTGAAGACGTACGACTACATCAACCACGTTGTGCTAATGCTTCCGCATTCGGTCTACGAGGGTACGTAGACACACTCTCCCCTCTCGTTTCTATGCATGACCATGATCCTGTGTGTGCATAGGATTTTTTTTGAAATTACTACGTTCCCCAGCAGTGGCATCCGAGCCAGGTTTATGCGTAGATGTTATATGCACGAGTAGAACACAAGTGAGTTGTGGGCGATACAAGTCATACTGCTTAACAGCATGTCATATTTTGGTTCGGCGGTATTGTTGGATGAAGCGGCCCGGACTGACATTACGCGTACGCTTACGCGAGACTGGTTCTACCGACGTACTTTGCACACAGGTGGCTGGCGGGTGTCAGTTTCTCCAACTTTAGTTGAACCGAGTATGGCTACGCCCGGTCCTTGAGATGGTTAAAACAACACTAACTTGACGAACTATCATTGTGGTTTTGATGCGTATGTAAGAACGGTTCTTGCTCAGCCCGTAGCAGCCACGTAAAACTTGCAACAACAAAGTAGAGGACGTCTAACTTGTTTTTGTAGGGCTTGTTGTGATGTGATATGGTCAAGACGTGATGAGATATAAGTTTTTATATGAGATGATCATGTTTTGTTAAAGTTATCGGCAACTGGCAGAAGCCTTATGGTTGTATCTTTATTGCATAAGATGCAAGTGCCATGTAATTGCTTTACTTTATCGCTATGCGATAGCAATAGTTGCAAAAGCAATAGCTGGTGAGATGACCATGTGACGACACGTTGATAAAAGATCAAAATGACGGAGATCATGGTGTCATGTCAGTAACAATGGAGATCATGACAGTACTTTGGAGATGGAGATCAAAAGCACAAGATGATGATGGCCATATCATGTCACATATTTGGATTGCATGTGATGTTTATCTTTTATACATCTTATTTTTGCTTAGTTCAGCGGTAGCATTATAAGATGATCTCTCAATAAATTTCAAGGTAAAAGTGTTCTCCCTGAGTATGCACCGTTGCCAAAGTTCGTCGTGCCGAGACACCATGCGATGATCGGGTGATATAAGCTCAACGTTCATCTACAACGGGTGTAAGACAGTTTTGCACACGTAGAATACTCGGGTTAAACTTGACGAGCCTAGCATATGCAGATATGGCCTCGGAACACTGGAGACTGAAAGGTCGAGCGTGACTCATATAGTAGATATGATCAACATAGTGATGTTCACCATTGAAAACTACTCCATCTCACGTGATGATCGGACATGGTTTAGTTGATTTGGATCACGTGATCATTTAGATGACTAGAGGGATGTCTATCTAAGTGGGAGTTCTTAAGTAATATGATTAATTGAACTTAAATTTATCATGAATCTAGTCCTGATAGTATTTGCATATCTATGTTGTAGATCAATAGCTTGCGATGTAGCTCCCCATTTATTTTTGATATGTTCTGATACGTCTCCAACGTATCTATAATTTTTGATTGCTCCATGCTATATTATCTACTGTTTTGGACATTATTGGGCTTTATTATCCACTTATATATTATTTTTGGGACTAACCTATTAACCGGAGGCCCAGCCCAGAATTGTTGTTTTTTGCCTATTTTAGGGTTTCGAAAAAAAGGAATATCAAACGGAGTCCAAACGGAATGAAACCTTCGGGAACGTGATTTTCTCAACGAACAAGACCCGGGAGACTTGGACCCTACGTCAAGAAAGAAAAGAGGAGGCCATAAGGTAGGGGCGCGCGCCTACCCCCCCCTCCCAGGCGCGCCCTCCACCCTCGTGGGCCCCCTGTTGCTCCACCGACGTACTCCTTCCTCCTATATATACCTACGTACCCCCAAACGATCAGATACGGAGCCAAAACCCTAATTCCACCGCCGCAACTTTCTGTATCCACGAGATCCCATCTTGGGGCCTGTTCCGGAGCTCTGCCGGAGGGGGCATCGATCACGGAGGGCTTCTACATCAACACCATAGCCCCTCCGATGAAGTGTGAGTAGTTTACCTCAGACCTACGGGTCAATAGTTAGTAGCTAGATGGCTTCTTCTCTCTTTTTGGATCTTAATACAATGTTCTCCCCCTCTCTTGTGGAGAACTATTCGATGTAATCTTCTTTTTGCGGTGTGTTTGTTGAGACCGATGAATTGTGGGTTTATGATCAAGTCTATCTATGAATAATATTTGAATCTTCTATGAATTCTTTTATGTATGATTGGTTATCTTTGCAAGTCTCTTCGAATTATCAGTTTGGTTTGGCCTACTAGATTGATCTTTCTTGCAATGGGAGAAGTGCTTAGCTTTGGGTTCAATCTTGTGGTGTCCTTTCCCGGTGACAGTAGGGGCAGCAAGGCATATATTGTATTGTTGCCATCGAGGATAACAAGATGGGGTTTTCTTCATATTTCATGAGTCTATCCCTCTACATCATGTCATCTTGCTTAAGGCGTTACTCTGTTTTTAACTTAATACTCTAGATGCATGCTGGATAGCGGTCGATGAGTGGAGTAATAGTAGTAGATGCAGGCAGGAGTCGATCTACTTGTCTCGGACGTGATGCCTATATACATGATCATACCTAGATATTCTCATAACTATGCTCAGTTCTATCAATTGCTCAACAGTAATTTGTTCACCCACCGTAGAATACTTATACTCTCGAGAGAAGCCACTACACTAGTAGAAAAAGGGGCTATGGTCCAGGCCGCCTCAGCCCATTAGTCCCGGTTCAGTCTTGAACCGGGACCAATGTGGGCATTGGTCCCGGTTCAGTCTTGAACCGGGACCAATGTGGGCATTGGTCCCGGTTCGTGAGCCCAGGGGGCCGGCCGGGCCACGTGGACCATTGGTCCCGGTTCGTATGGACCTTTTGGTCCCGGTTGGTGGGACGAACCGAGACCAAAGGGCCTCCCTCCTGGCCCACCACCATTGGTCCCGGTTGGTGGCTTGAACCGGGACCAAAGGCTCCCCTTTAGTCCCGGTTCATGCCACGAACCGGGACCAATGAATTGCCTATATATACCCCCTCGCGCAAGAGCAGAGCACAGTGCTATGTTTTTTCTGGCCGAGGGGGAGAGGCCTTTGTGGTGCTCTAGCTCACCTCCTATGCACATGAGGAGTTCGATGGAATGCCCGAGCCACACTACTTAAGCTTTCTCCTCTCGAAGCTCGACCTCCAAGCTCCATTTTCCTCGAGATTTGTCTAGATTTAGCGGTCCGTCACGCCCCGTCCCTGTCTTCACCGCCGTCGATCACCCGCGCCGATCTCATCACCGACACCACCGTGGTGAGCCTCTTATTCTTATCTTCTTTCTGAAAGGAAAAATATTCTTACTTGTATGTTTAGATAGATACTTGTATCATTTTCTTACATTTATTATTGCATCTTATATAGTGCGATGGTTTTGGTATCCGCCCCCGTCGGCCTTCGTCCTGTCTATGATTCGGATTTGGTATGTATATTATCTTTATAACTATTGGTTCATTTATTGTTTATGAAAATTATGCCGACCAACGTGACATAGATTTTATTTATCTAGGATGTATGTGAATCGGAAATGCCAACCGACCTTGTCGAGAGGTTAAATTTAGTTGAAGAAGAAAACAATTTGTTGAAGGAAAAAATAAAAAAAAATTGAGGAGGAGAAGATGATATTGGAGTTGCATGTTGCGGATGTCGTCGATGATCACAAGATCAAGATGGATGCAATGCGCTTGAAGATTAGAAAGATTAGAAAATATGCCATTCATACCGAGGCTTGGTATCATTATGCCATTGGATCAATTGTTACCTTGGTTGCGATTATGATCGCATTTGTTTTCGCATTGAAATGTTTTACATAGTTTCAATGTATGGTTTAATTAATTAGATGCTCTGGAGAGCTATATGTTGTTAGATGAGAACTATGTATGCACTTTGGTTTTAATGTGATGATGAACTTCTATTAATTTGGACACTTAATTATATATAATGCACGCAGATGAACCGGCAATGGATGTACGGTGACAGACACACCCGCGAGTACATTAAGGGCGTGCATGAGTTTCTCGATGCGGCTGAGGCAAACAAGCAGAATGGTTTTATGTGTTGTCCATGCACTGAATGTGGGAATACGAGGTCTTACTCTAACCGGAAAATCCTTCACTCCCACCTGCTTTACAAGGGTTTCATGCCACACTATAATGTTTGGACGAGGCACGGAGAAATAGGGGTTATGATGGAAGACGGCGAAGAAGAAGAGTACGATGACAACTATGTGCCCCCTGAATACGGTGATGCTGCAACGGGGGGAGCTGGTGAAGATCAAGAGGAACCAGACGATGATGTGCCCAATGATGCTGCCACGGGTGAAGCTGCTGAAGATCAAGAGGAACCAGACGATGTGCCCGATGATGACGATCTCCGCCGGGTCATTGTCGATGCAAGGACGCAATGCATTAGTCAAAAGGAGAAGCTGAAGTTCGATCACATGTTAGAGGATCACAAAAAAGGGTTATACCCCAATTGCAAAGATGGCAACACATAGCTCGGTACCGTACTGGAATTGCTGCAGTGGAAGGCAGAGAATGCTGTGGCTGACAAAGGATTTGAGAAGCTACTGAAAATATTGAAGAAGAAGCTTCCAAAGGATAACGAATTGCCCGACAGTACATACGCAGCAAAGAAGGTCGTATGCCCTCTAGGATTGGAGGTGGAGAAGATACATGCATGCCCTAATGACTGCATCCTCTACCGCGGTGCATACAAGGATCTGAACGCATGCCCGGTATGCGGTGCATTGCGGTATAAGATCAGACGAGATGACCCCGGTGATGTTGACGGCGAGCCCCTCAGGAAGAGGGTCCCTGCAAAGGTGATGTGGTATGCTCTTATAATACCACGGTTGAAACGTCTGTTCAGAAACAAAGAGCATGCCAAGTTGATGCGATGGCACGGTGAGAACCGAAAGAAAGATGGGAAGTTGAGAGCACCCGCTGATGGGTCGCAGTGGAGAAAAATCGAGAGAAAGTACTGGGATGAGTTTGCAAAGGACCCAAGGAATGTATGGTTTGCTTTAAGCGCGGATGGCATTAATCCTTTCGGGGAGCAGAGCAGTAATCACAGCACCTGGCCCATGACTCTATGTATGTATAACCTTCCTCCTTGGATGTGCATGAAGCGGAAGTTCATTATGATGCCAGTTCTCATCCAAGGCCCTAAGCAACCCGGCAACGAAATTGATGTGTACCTAAGGCCATTAGTTGAAGAACTTTTACAGCTGTGGAATGGAAACGGTGTACGTACGTGGGATGAGCACAGACAGGAGGAATTTGACCTTAAGGCGTTGCTGTTCGTGACCATCAACGATTGGCCCGCTCTCAGTAACCTTTCAGGACAGACAAACAAAGGATACCACGCATGCACGCACTGTTTAGATGACACTGAAAGTATATACCTGGACAAATGCAGGAAGAATGTGTACCTGGGCCATCGTCAATTTCTTCCGACCAACCATCAATGTCGAAATAAAGGCAAGCATTTCAAAGGCGAGGCAGATCACCGGAAGAAGCCCGCCATGCGCACCGGTGATCACGTGCTTGCTATGGTCAATGATTTACCCTACGTCATCTTTGGAAAGGGTCCCGGTGGACTAGCTGTTCCGAATGACGCTGAGGGACACGCACCCCTGTGGAAGAAGAAATCTATATTTTGGGACCTACCCTACTGGAAAGACCTAGAGGTCCGCTCCTCAATCGACGTGATGCACGTGACGAAGAACCTTTGCGTGAACCTGCTAGGCTTCTTGGGCGTGTATGGGAAGACAAAAGATACGCCGGAGGCACGGGAGGACCTGCAACGTTTGCACGAAAAAGACGACATGCCTCCGAAGCAATATAAAGGTCCTGCCAGCTACGCTCTTACGAAAGAAGAGAAAGAAATCTTCTTTGAATGCCTGCTTAGTATGAAGGTCATGACTGGCTTCTCATTGAATATAAAGGGAATAATAAATATGCCAGAGAAAAAGTTTCAGAACCTAAAGTCTCATGACTGCCACGTGATTATGACGCAACTGCTTCCGGTTGCATTGAGGGGGCTTTTACCGGAAAACGTCCGATTAGCCATTGTGAAGCTATGTGCATTCCTCAATGCAATCTCTCAGAAGGTGATCGATCCAGAAATGGTACCAAGGCTAAGGAGTGATGTGGCGCAATGTCTTGTCAGTTTCGAGCTGGTGTTCCCACCATCCTTCTTCAATATCATGACGCACGTCCTAGTTCATCTAGTCGACGAGATTGTCATCCTGGGGCCCGTATTTCTACACAATATGTTCCCCTTTGAGAGGTTCATGGGAGTCCTAAAGAAATATGTCCGTAACCGCGCTAGGCCAGAAGGAAGCATCTCCATGGGCCATCAAACAGAGGATGTTATCGGGTTTTGTGTTGACTTCATTCCTGGCCTTAACAAGATAGGTCTCCCTAAATCGTGGTATGAGGGGAGACTGACTGGAAAAGGCACTCTTGGAAGAGACTCAATAATATGCAGGGACGGATATTCTTGGTCTCAAGCACACTACACAGTTCTACAGAACTCTACCTTGGTGACCCCGTATGTCGATGAACACAAGAACAGTCTGCGCTCCAAACACCCGGAGCAATGCGACGACTGGATTACATGTGAACACATCAGGACTTTCAGCAGTTGGTTGGAAACACGTCTCAGAGGTGACAACACTGTTTGTGATGAGTTGTACTTGTTGTCCAGGGGACCATCTTTGACTATATTGACTTACAAAGGATACGAGATAAATGGGAATACATTTTACATGATCGCCCAAGATCAAAAGAACACCAACCAAAACAGTGGTGTCCGCTTTGATGCAGCAACTGAGAGCGGAAAGGACACATATTATGGTTACATAGTGGACATATGGGAACTTGACTACGGACCTGATTTTAAGGTCCCTTTGTTTAAGTGCAAATGGGTCATTCTGTTTGGCGGTGGGGTACAAGTAGACCCACAGTACGGAATGACAACAGTGGATCTGAAAAATCTTGGGTACACTGACGAACCGTTCGTCCTAGCCAATGATGTGGCACAGGTTATCTATGTGAAGGACATGTCTACTAAACCGAGAAAAAGAAAAGATAAGGAAGCGAATACATCATACGATGAGCCAAAGCGCCACATAGTTCTTTCAGGAAAAAGGGACATCCTGGGAGTGGACGGCAAGACAGACATGTTTGAAGATTATGAAAAGTTTCATGAAATTCCTCCCTTCAATGTCAAGGCTGACCCAAGCATCCTGATAAACAATGAAGATTATCCATGGTTACGGCGCAATAAGCAAATGACACAAGCGAAGAAAAAGTGAAGACTTTCTCCCGCAATAAGAAAATGCTATGTGGGTGAAATTATGATACCATGCATCCCAACTTTCAACTTTTTCAGAGTTCATTTGAAATGCTTTCATGTCTTATGGTTTGAAACTTTGATACTTCGAAAGTGATTGTCCATTTTGTACACAAAGTGCATCAAGTTTTTGTCGTAACCCTCTCTACTTTTTGGAACATGCTATGTGGGTGAAATGATGATACCATGCCAACTTTCAACCTTTTCAGAGTTCATTTTGAAATGCTTTCCAATTTCAGAGTCATTTAGCTCAAAGAATGAATTAATAGCAAACAGAATGAACTACAAAACTTTTATGAAAATAAAAACAATCAATTAAAATATTATGTTATGATCAACTAAAATAAAACTATAATATTCTTTAATAGCAAAAAGAACATAATTTGTGTGACCTAAAAGCAAACTATAAGTATTTAATTGTAAGTATAAATAAAAAATAAATAGCAAAGAAGAAAAAAATTCATAAACTAGTGATTCACACAAATTTTTAAAAATTCAAATTTAAACTATATAAAATTTAAAACTAATGGCACTAACAGAAAGTTTATAATTTTTGTGACCTAAAAGCAAAAAGAAATCACTAAAAAACTGTAAGTATTTAGTTGTAAGTAGAAATAAAAAATAAATAGAAAAAAAATTCTAATTTTATAGTAAAGTTATTCATAAACTAGTGATTCACACAAATTTTTAAAATTCAAATTTAAACTATTTAAAATTTAAAACTAATGGCACTAATAGAAAGTTTATAATTTTTGTGACCTAAAAGCAAAAAGAAATCACTAAAAAACTGTAAGTATTTAGTTGTAAGTAGAAATAAAAAAAATAAAAAACCAAAAAAATATAGAAACAAAAAAGAAAAAACCAAAAAAAATGCCTCCTACTGGGCCTCCACGGCCTGAATACGACTAGAAACCCTACATGGGCCAGGATTCAGGCCCGCAGAGGCCCAATAGGCCCACAGGCAGTAGCAGTTTAGGCCCGAAAGCCTGCATTTGAGAGGAGCTCGAAAGGGGAGGCAGAGCAGCGCTTATAAACCAGTATCGGTGCCCTTCAGCTAGCGATGTGGGACTAAACTTTTGGGCGCGGGACGCACAAGGGCATTGGTCCCGGTTGGTGGCACCAGCCGGGACTAAAGGTGGCATTGGTCACGGTTCATGGCACCAACCGTGACCATTGCCCCCCTTTAGTCCCGGTTGGTGCCACCAACCGGGACCAAAGGCCGCCGCTTCCCACCCTTTGGGCTGCTGAAAATTGGCCTTTGGTCCCGGTTCGTGGCACCAACCGGGACCAAAGGGGGGCATTGGTCACGGGTCGTGCCACGAACCGGGACCATTGCTCTGCCTATATATACAGCACTTGCGAAATTTTCGGCAACTGCTCCATTCCCCATCGCCGACACCGCCAGGCTGCTCGTCCTCCTCGTCGCCGTCGCCGCGCCCTGCCCCGTCGTCGCCCCGCGCCCCTGCCCCGTGCTCGCCGTCGCCGTCGCCCCGCGCCCCTGCCCCCGCGCGCCGGCGCCCTCGCCGCCCCCGCCGTCCTCGTCGCGCCCCCGCGCGCCTTGCTCGCCGTCGCCGCCCCGTGCTTACCGTCCCTGCCCCGTCGCCGTCGCCCTCCCGCGCGCCGCCCCGCCGTCGCCCGCCCGCCCCCATCGTCGCCGTCGCGGTCCTCCTCTGGTCTGGCCGCAGCGCCCTTTTTTTTCTGTTATATGCTTTTTTTCTGCTATATGCTTTTTTCATGTATATATGCAAAAAATATATATGTATATATATGCTTATTTTTTCATAGATATTTTTCTGTTCATAGATATTTTTTCATAGCTATATTAGGATTTTTTTTCATAGATATTTTTTCATAGCTATATTAGGATTTTTTCATAGATATTTTTTCATAGATATTTTTTCATAGATATTTTTCTGTTCATAGCTATATTAGGATTTTTTTTCTGTTCATAGATATTTTTTCATATATATGCTTGTTTTTTATATATATATGTGTATATATGTTCTCTGTGTATATATCTATGTTCATGTATATATGCAAAAAATAGTTCTTTAGAAAAATTAGGATTTTTTTGGTGATATTAATTATTGTAAATATGAAATTGTTTTTATATTCATATGAACAAATGAATTAGAAGAGGGAGAAGAAGAGGGGGTCGAGAGGGGGTCTAGGGTCGCCGAGGGGTCGAGGGTCGTCGAACATGAGAGGAGGAAGAGGATAAAAAAAAGAGGAAGAAGAAGAAAAAAAAGAGGAGAAGAAGACTTCTCCTCTATTCTTTCTTCTCCTCTTTTTTTCTTCTTCTTCCTCTTTTTTTATCGGGAACGAGGGTCGTCGAGGGTCGCCGAGCGGTAGAGGAAGAAGAGGAAGAAAAAAAAGAGAGGGGTCGACAGTCGCCTAGGGGTCGAGGGTCGAGAGGGGGTCTAGGGTCGCCGAGAGGGGAGAGGAAGACGAGGAGAAATAAATAAGAAGAAGAAAAAAGAAGAAAAAAAGAGGAGAGGAAGAAAGGAATAGAGGAGAAAAGAGAAAAATAGAATATATTCTATTTTTTTTCTCCTCTATTCCTTTCTTCTTCTCCTCTTTTTTTTCTTCTTTTTTTTCTTCTTTTTTTTCTTCGACACGTGGGGAGGGGGGGTCGAGAACGCCGGACATTCATGAGAGAGGCGAGGAAAGAATAGAGGAGACTTCTCCTCTATTCTTTCTTCGCTTCTTTTTTCTTCTTCTTCCTCTTTATTTTATCGGGAACGAGGGTCGTCGAGAGGGCCGCTGAGTGGTAGAGGAGAAACCCTAAATAGAAAGTATCGTCGGTGTGAGATACATGTACCGTCGGTGTCGGACATTACATCCACATCCCACAAGTGGCGTGGGCTTCGACGCCCACGTCACTTGTGGGACGTGGATGTAGTGTCCGACACCGAAGGCCACATGTATCTCACACCCACGATACTTGCTAGCTATTTAGGGTTTCCTTTGACACTAGGCAACCTCCCGACCCCTCGGCGATCCTCTCGAACATGAGAGGAAGAAGAGGGTCGTCTAGGGTTCGAGGGTTCTTCTCCTCTATTCTTTCTTCTCTTCTTTTTTCTTCTTCTTCTTCCTCTTTATTTTATCGGGAACGAGGGTCGTCGAGAGGGCCGCCGAGTGGTAGAGGAGAAACCCTAAATAGAAAGTATCGTCGGTGTGAGATACATGTACCGTCGGTGTCGGACACTACATCCACATCCCACAAGTGGCGCGGGTTTCGACGCCCACGTCACTTGTGGGACGTGGATGTAGTGTCCGACACCGAAGGCCACATGTATCTCACACCCACGATACTTGCTAGCTATTTAGGGTTTCCTCTACCGAAAAGAAGAGGAGAAATAAATAAGAAGAAGAAAACAGAAGAAAAAGAAGAGGAGAAGAAGAAAGGAATAGTGGAGAAGAAGAGAAAATAGAATATTCTATTTTCTCTTCTTCTCCACTATTCCTTTCTTCTTCTCCTCTTTTGTTTCTTCTTTTTTTTCGATCTTCTCCTCTAGCTATTCCTTTCTTCTTCTCCTCTATTGGTCGAGGGTCGGGAACTAGGGTAGAGGGTCGAGGGTCGTTAAGGGGTCAAGGGTCGAGGGTTTCAGGGTCGTTGAGGGTTCGAGGGGTCAAGAATCGCCGAGGGGTCGAGAGAGGTTTCCTAGTGTCAAAGTATTGAAGAAATCCATGCCTTCATCATTAGCCGGAAGTAACCAGGGCATGTTGGTACGAAGTTCTGCAAAGTTGTTCTGGAATGGAGTCCCGGATAGAATAATCCGCCTTTTGGTACAAATTCAGCAAAGGCCTTCCAAATAGCGATATTCGGAAGGCTCTTGCTGAACTTTGTACCAAAAAGCGAATTATCCTATCTGGGACTCCATTCCAGAACAACTTTGAAGAGCTTCCTACCATCATGCACATATTACTTTCGCCTAATGATGAAGACATGGTTTTGTTGAATCCTTTGACACTAGGCAACCTCCCGACCCCAAGGCGATCCTCTCGAACATGAGAGGAAGAAGAGGATAAAAAAAGAAGAGGAAGAAGAAGAAAAAAGAGGAGAAGAAAGAATAGAGGAGTTCTTCTCCTCTATTCTTTCTTCTCCTCTTTTTTTCTTCTTCTTCCTCTTTTTTTATCGGGAACGAGGGTCATCGAGGGACATATATAGATGTAGTGTCGTCGTTGTCGATATATACCCCCTCCCGATAGCTTACTATGATTAGGTAGCTAGTTCTACGTTTGGCACTAATATATCCATCTGTCATGTTTGAATAATAATTGACATGTTGTAAATATTTGTAGAAACTATGGACATCGCCCTAGACGAAGCAACAAAAGAAGTGTTGTTGAGGGAGATAATCGCACAAGGAAGTGATGCCGTCTCGTACTATCTCAACGATATCATTGATGGTCTGGAAGGAGAGGGTGAACAAGCTGGCTACGGTGACCTAATGCCAGTGCAAGAAGAAGAACATGAGGACGGCACCGGTGACCCAATGCCGGTGCAAGAAGGAGACCGTGATGACGGCTCCGGTGACCGAACCGAGTCCGGCCAGGTATATATATTAGTTAAGCCTATGCTGACTAGCTGATTGATGCATTCATTGTTTTGGTATGTACACATATTAATTAAGTCTTTGTTCTTTTTTCTAGCCCTCCGGATCGAGCACAACTTCGGTAAAGAGACGAGGCCCGAATAAAAAGTTGAGCTCGGATGAAAAGCTTGAGATCACAGCAATCACGCCCGACGGCCAACCTATTGAACCCCTCCGGACAAAGAGGGCATTTGTTGCTCAGTGCGGGGTTCTGGTTAGGGACAAGATCCCGATAAGCATCCAGCAATGGTTTAAGCTGGCTATAGAAGACCCTGAGGTGTCTTATGTCAATGATATGCAGAAAAATGATCTTTGGACTGAGCTAAAGTCAAATTTCACCCTACCGCCAGAGGATAATCCAGAGAACCCAATTAAAGAGAAATTAATCAAGTCTTTTGCTCTGAAGAGGATGGCAAATCTATTCAGGAGGTGGAAGAAAGAGCTGAATAGGTTTGTCGATAAAAAAGAGACACCAGAATTCAAGGGCAGATATGAGAAGATCAGAGATCACTGGCCCGCATTTGTGGCCTACAAGACATCGGAAAAGAGTAAGAAGATGTCGGCGACAAACAAGCATAATGCCGCGAAGAAGAAGCTTCACCATCGCACGGGGTCAGGTGGCTACCTCGTAGCCCGGCCTAAGTGGTCCAAGGTTGAGAATGATCTGGTTCATAAAGGGATCGAACCAGAGACAAATAACTGGCCAGACCGTTGCCAGACTTGGTTCTTCGGGGCTGGCGGAACCTTGGACCCTGAAACAGGGAAATGCATTTGGACGAACGAACAAATGGACATACCAGTCAGTAAGCTTAAGCACTATATCAACGCAGCGCAGGAAGGGACGTTCTTTCCAGACAGAGAGCACGACGAGCTCACAATGGCCCTCGGGAATCCTGAGCACCCTGGACGGACACGAGGCACGCCAGGCTCCGTTCCATGGAAGGTTGGGTTTCCGGACACAGGAGGTTACAAATCCCATGAGAGGAGGAAAAAAGTGCAGCAGACCGAACTGCAGGCGCTGCACGCAAGGGTACAAGCGATAGAGGAACGAGAAGAAAATCGCAGCAAACATACTGCCGAAGCCTCCCCCGAAGCTACCCCGCCATCTCAGCGCAGAAGCAGCGTGGCTTCCACCGAGCAGCTTCAGCTGCAGCATGCCTTGACGGCTCCTGCCAGCTATCCTGTGGATGGTATAACGGAGTCTCAAAATTGCCACCTTATGACGCAATGGATGAATTTGAAGGTCAAGGCGGCTGTTGGCTCTGTTTATCCTACTGAACCCGGCGCAACTTTTCACTGCATGCCGATTCCAGAAGGATATGCTAGGGTGATGGTGGATGAGATAACGGAGGGATTTGAGGACCTCTAGCTTGACCACCCTACCGGTGAAGGGGAGACTCGGCTGGGGTCTGCTCTGAAGACTCCATGCCTATGGCGGAAGGACCTCATCAACCTTTCGAACTGGACGCCTCCGCCTCCTCCTCCTCCGGCGAATCAGGGCACTCCGCCTCCTCCACTGCCTCCTCCTCCGGCGAGTGACGATCAGGGCCCTCGGCCGGCTCCTTCTCCGGCGCGTGGCGGCACTCCGCCTCCGTCTCCGCCTGCGCCGACGCGCCCGAGCAGCCAACCTCCTCCTTCTCCGCCTCATCAGCAAGGGCAGAAGAGACCTGCCGCCGCTCCAGCTGCTCCGGCGGGTCGTAGTCCTTCTCCTCCGCCTCTTAAGCAAGTAAAGAAGACAACCGCTTCGTCTGCTCGGTCGGCGTCTAGCAGTACAACCAGAGGCGGGAGGACATACAGATTCGGTCCTTCTCTGAAGACTCCAGAGAAGTTACCATACGAGAGGACCCAGGAGGAGAACGCTGAGATCGCGCGAGAAGAAGTGAGGAGATTCTTTGAAGGGGTGAAAGCAAAGAAACATCCACCTCCGGAGGAGAAGGTAGATGGGGTGAAAGTGAAGCGCACTCTGGCTGCCCTGACAAAACCACCAAAGTCTGATCCGCCGGAAGGAAACTATGACCGCATTATTGGAAAGGAATTTGCCGAAGCGGAGCGGTCGGGAACTACTGTCAGTGATGAAAGGCTGAAAAAACGACGAGCTGGGAAACAAATTGCCCAGCTCAGCAAACAAGCGAAGCAATCATGCCCCCCGCTCAAGGTGCCTAGCCACAACGTCGCTAATGATCCGAGGATGGTGCCCGGTTATAGCAATCTTGCAGATTACCTGCCCGACGAAGTACATTATGAACCCATGGAGATGCAGGTGCAAAGATACGAGTACGGGAAGCCTCTCGTCAAAGATGAAAGATCTCTATCAACGATGATGCGAAGATTGCATGATTGGTACTTGAAAATCTGCAGAGACTCTGGGGGGAGTAGTACTTTGTATGTGAAAGTTAAAAAGGAGCATGACCTCGTTGGAATTGATCTGTTGCCTATTCCATTTGAGGAGTTCTATCAGTTTTTCAATCAATTGACCCTCGATAAAACAACGGTCGCCTGCTACTGTCTGTAAGTAGTACTACTTCTGTCATTAAGTTTCTCTATATAGCTTAGCTCTTTCATTGCATGTATTTATAATCATCCTCACTATATTATGCAGATTGAAGATCGTCGAATTGAAGAAAAGACAAGTCGGTGATATTGGGTTCATTAACACATATCTCATAGATGCAATTCAGGTTAAACTTCATGCCGCAGCTACCGAGGCCAACTTGCTACAATCGTTCGTAATAAATCAAAACAAAGATATAATACTCTTTCCTTACAACTTCAAGTGAGTGTTACTGTCTTGTGCGTATTCGGTTTCCCTTATATATTACTCAAGGTTATAGTAATGTAATTCATGAGTTATGCATGCGTGTGCAGTTTCCACTATATTCTCCTAGAGATTAAGCTTGAGCAGGGACTAGTAACCGTCTTAGACTCAAAACGAAAAGATCCCCAGGACTATGCAGACATGACTGAAATCCTCAAGAAGTAAGTTAAATCGATCATTATCCACCATATCAGCAACTTTGTTCATTTCCTGATATCAAGTAATTGTTTTCTTTGTCCGGCAGGGTTTGGAGAAAATTCACCAAAAAAGTTCCGGGACTGCCGAAGGAGCTGGAATTTAGACACCCGAAAGTAAGTACTATAGTAGCATGTTCCGCGCATCTCCTAGTGATTCAAGCACTAGTTTCATCAATACTATTTAGCATTCTTGCTTATCAGTTTGATTGACCTCTATTTCTTGTAAAGTGGTTGTGGCAGGAACATGGGAATGATTTCTGTGGATACTACATCTGCGAGTCCATCCGCCACACGACGTGTGAGCGGGGCGGGTACTCTAACGAACAATATGAAGTACGTAAATAACAATATTCACAATTTTATTTCATTACCATCATTTGTGTTGAGTTTCATTCATTCATATATATATATGTATTGACCCCCTTCTTCAAATTAGATGTTTCGGAAGCGGGATGAACTCCTAGCACCAGCTCGCATGCGAGCAATTCAAGAGGAATTGGCGGCATTCTTTCTTGACCACGTGATCCCTGAAGACGGAGAATTCTATGTGAACCCTGAGTCCGTATGATTATATTTGTAAGAGATAATTATTGTATATATGTAGCCGGTACTGTCAGATAGATATACGAGAACTTGTTGTTCGACCAATCTCTCGGAGAAGGAGAGGTGGTCGATAGCACTTCTCTCTGTATGCATATATGTTCATGACGATCTTCTGTTTCCTTCGTTTGCTTTACTAGCTAGCCAGCGTGTCTAGTCCTCTCTATACGTATGTATAGTACGTAGCGTCGACCAAGCACGGACATAAGAGAGGACACTTCTCTATATTAATTATAGATAGCTAACACAATATATGAAACACCTAAATTAACCCCCCAAAACCCCCAACCCCCCCCCCCCTTTCAAAAAAAAACAAAAACCCTAGCCACAGAAATGCTGACGCGTGGATGCCTATTGGTCCCAGTTGGTGCCACCAACCGGGACCAAAGGGTCTCCTGACTGGGCTCTGCACACTGCCCACGTGGAGGGGCTTTCGTCCCGGTTCTGGATTGAACCGGGACTAAAGGTGGGAGGTATTAGTACCGACACTTTAGTCCCGGTTCAGGAACCAGGACTAAAGGCCCTTACGAACCGGGACTATAGGCCCTTTTTCTACCAGTGCTAGTGAAACCTATGGCCCCGGGGTCTATCTTTGTCATATTAATCTCCTACTACTTAGTTATTTCCTTTGCTTTTTTACTTTGCATATTTATCACAAAAATACCAAAAATATTATCTTATCCTATCTATCAGATCTCACTCTCGTAAGTGGCCGTGTAGGGATTGACAACCCCTATTCACGTTGGTTGCGAGGATTTATTTGTTTAGTGCAGGTATGAGGGACTCGCGCGTAGCCTCCTACTGGATTGATACCTTGGTTCTCAAAAACTGAGGGAAATACTTATGCTACTTTGCTGCATCATCCCTTCCTCTTCGGGGAAAACCAACGCAGTGCTCAAGAGGTAGCAAGAAGGATTTCTGGCACCGTTGCCGGGAAGGTCTATGCAAAAGTCAACATACCAAGTACCCATCACATACCCTTATCTCCCGCATTACATTATTTGCCATTTGCCTCTCATTTTCCTCTCCCCCACTTCACCCTTGTTGTTTTATTCACCCTCTCTCTCTCTATCCTCCCTCTCTTTCTCTATTTGCCTCTTTTTCCCGCTTGCTTTTTTGTTTGCTTGTGTGTTAGTTTGCTTGCTTGTCACGATGGCTCAAGATAATACTAAATTGTGTGACTTCATCAATACCAACAACAATGATTTTATTAGCACTTTGATTGCTCCTCTTACCGATGCTGAATCTTGTGAAATTAATACTGCTTTGCTGAATCTTGTCATGAAAGATCCGTTTTCCGGCCTTCCTAGTGAAGATGTCGCTACCCATCTAAATAGCTTCATTGATTTGTGTGACATGCAAAAGAAGAAAGATGTGGATAATGATATTGTTAAATTGAGGCTATTTCCTTTTTCGCTTAGAGATCGTGCTAAAGCTTGGTTTTCGTCTTTGCCTAAAAATAGTATTGATTCATGGAATAAGTGCAAAGATGCTTTTATCTCTAAGTATTTTCCTCCCGCTAAGATCATCTCTCTTAGAAACGATATTATGAATTTTAAGCAACTTGATCATGAACATGTTGCACAAGCTTGGGAGAGAATGAAATTAATGATACGTAATTGCCCTACTCATGGTTTAAATTTGTGGATGATTGTTCGGAATTTTTATGCCGGATTGAATTTTGCTACTAGAAATCTTTTAGATTCGGCCGCGGGAGGCACTTTTATGGAAATCACCTTAGGAGAAGCTACTAAACTCCTAGATAATATTATGGTTAATTATTCTCAATGGCATACTGAAAGATCTTCTAATAAAAAGGTGCATGCGATAGAAGAAATTAATGTTTTGAGTGGAAAGATGGATGAACTTATGAAATTATTTGCTAATAAGAGTGTTTATTCTGATCCTAATGATATGCCCTTGTCTACTTTGATTGAGAATAATAATGAATCTATGTATGTGAATTTTGTTGGTAGGAACAATTTTGGTAACAACGCGTATAGAGGAAATTTCAACCCTAGGCCTTATCCTAGTAATCCTAATAATTATGGTAATTCCTACAACAGTTCTTATGGAAATTATAATAAGATGCCCTCTGGTTTTGAATCTAATATTAAAGAATTTATTACTTCGCAAAAGAATTTTAATGCTATGATTGAAGAAAAATTGCCTAAGATTGATGATTTGGCTAGGAACGTTGATAGAATTTCTCTTGATGTTGATTATTTGAAACTTGGATCTATTCCACCTAAGCATGATATCAATGAGTCTCTCAAAGCCATGAGAATTTCCATTGATGAGTGCAAAGAAAGAACCGCTAGGATGCGTGCTAAGAAACATGCCTTTATAAGAGCGTGTTCTTCTAGTTCCTATGAAAATAAAGATGAAGATCTAAAAGTTATTGATGTGTCCCCTATTAAATCTTTGTTTTGCAATATGAATCTTGATAATGATGGGACTGAATATGATCCACCTTTACCTAGAAGGCGTTCCAAGAATTAGGAATTTGTTGATCTTGATGCTAAATTTGATAAAAGTGGGATTGAAGAAATTAAAACCCTAGATGTTGCTAAACCCACTATTATCGATTTCAAGGAATTTAACTATTAAAATTGCTCTTTGATTGATTGTAATTCCTTGTTGCAATCCGTGCTAAATTCTCCTCACGCTTATAGTCAAAATAAAGCGTTTACTAAACATATCGTTGATTCCTTGATGCAATCTTATGAAGAAAAACTTGAATTGGAAGTTTCTATCCCTAGAAAACTTTATGATGAGTGGGAACTGTTGGGGATATTACTACTGGACGTAAATCGGCCAGGAGTAGCCGGATTAGCTTTATGAAGATTAGAAGCCCATGAAGACGTAAGAATGATGGCGCTTTATGAAGGCCCAAGGCCCAGAGGCGAGTTAAGGCCTGTAGATGTAAACCGACCTAATTATGTAACTTGCAATTTAAGATAGGAAGTGTAGAGACTAAACTGGACACATTAATGATCCGGCTTCGGGACTCTGTAAACCGGAGGGCGTCAACCTATGTATATAAAGGGACGACCCGGCAGTGGTTTAGGGACAACAGACAACAACTCGAAAGCCAGTAAAAGCGGATTCGCTCCCTGGTCATCGAAACCCTAGCAATACCAATCACAACTAGACGTAGGCTTTTACCTTCATCGAAGGGGCCGAACTAGTATAAACTCCCCGTGTCCCCTTGTCCGGTTTAACCCCTTTAAGCTAACCCATTGCGATGGCTCCACGACTAAGTCCTTTCACGAGGACATCTGCCGTGACAAACCCACGACAGTTGGCGCCTGCTACGTCTTGAGCTTGCGTTGGTTTTCCCCGAAGAGGAAGGGATGATGCAGCAGAGTAGCATAAGTATTTCCCTCAGTTTTTGAGAACCAAGGTATCAATCCAGTAGGAGGCCACGCTCAAGTCCCTCGTACCTGCACAAAACGATAGCTACTCGCAACCAACGCGATTAGGGGTTGTCAATCCCTTCACGGTCACTTACGAGAGTGAGATCTGATCGATATAATATTTTTGGTATAAAGATGCAAAGTAAAAAAGTAAAGGCAAAGTAAAAAAGCAAAGCAAGATTAAAGTGATGGAGATTGATATGATGAGAATAGACCCGGGGGCCATAGGTTTCACTAGTGGCTTCTCTCAAGAGCATAAGTATTCTACGGTGGGTGAACAAATTACTATTGAGCAATTGATAGAATTGAGCATAGTTATGAGAATATCTAGCCATGATCATGTATATAGGCATCACGTCCGTGACAAGTAGATCAAAACGATTCTGCATCTACTACTATTACTCCACTCATCAACCACTATCCAGCATGCATCTAGAGTATTAAGTTAAAAACAGAGTAACGCCTTAAGCAAGATGACATGATGTAGAGAGATAAATTCATGCAATATGAAATGAACCCCATCTTGTTATCCTCGATGGCAACAATGTAATACGTGCCTTGCTGCCCCTTCTGTCACTGGAAAAGGACACCGCAAGATCGAACCCAAAGCTAAGCACTTCTCCCATGGCAAGAACTACCAATAAAGTTGGCCAAACCAAACGGATAATTCGAAGAGACTTGCAAAGATAACCAATCATACATAAGAGAATTCAGAGAAGATTCAAATATTATTCATAGATAGACTTGATCATAAACCCACAATTCATCGGTCTCAACAAACACACCGCAAAAAGAAGATTACATCGAATAGATCTCCACAAGAGAGGGAGAGAACTTTGTATTGAGATCCAAAAAGAGAGAAGAAGCCATCTAGCTACTAACTATGGACCCGAAGGTCTGAGGTAAACTACTTACACTTCATCGGAGAGGCTATGATGATGTAGAAGCCCTCCGTGATGACGGCCCTCTTCCGGCGGAGCTCCGGAACAAGCCCCAAGATGGGATCTCATGGATACAGAAAGTTGCGGCGGTGGAATTAGGTTTTTGGCTCCTGTTCTGATCATTTGGGGGTACGTATGTATATATAGGAGAAAGGAGTACGTCGGTGGAGCACTAAGGGGCCCATGAGGCAGGGGGCGCGCCCTAGGGGGCGCCTCCCACCCTCGTGATCTCCTCTTTGACTCCTTGGAGTAGGGTCCAAGTCTCCTGGATCACGTTCGATGAGAAAATCACGTTCCCAAAGATTTTATTCCGTTTGGACTCCGTTTGATATTCAATTTCTTTGAAACACTGAAATAGGCAAAAAAAACAACAATTCTGGGCTGGGCCTCCGTTTAATAGGTTAGTCCCAAAAATAATATAAAAGTGGATAATAAAGCCCAATAATGTCCAAAACAGTAGATAATATAGCATGGAGCAATCAAAAATTATAGGTACGTTGGAGATGTATCAGGCACCCCCAAGCTTAATTCCTGCTCGTCCTTGAGTAGGTAAATGATAAAAAGAGAATTTTTGATGCAGAGTGCCACTTGGCATAATTTCAGTGCAAATCTTCTTAATTGTGATATGAATATTCAAATTCGAAAGATTCAAGACAAAAGTTTATATTGACATAAAAATAATAATACTTCAAGCATACTAACAAAGAAATTATGTCTTCTCAAAATAACATGGCCAAAGAAAGTTATCCCTACAAAATCATATAGTCTGGCTATGCTCTATCTTCACCACACAAAGTATTTAAATCATGCACAACCCCGATGACAAGCCAAGCAATTGTTTCATACTCTAACTTTTTCAAAACTTTTTCAATCTTCACGCAATACATTAGCGTGAGCCATGGATATAACACTATAGGTGGAATAGAATGGTGCTTGTGGAGAAGACAAAAAGGAGGGGAAGATAGTCTCACATCAACTAGGCGTATCAACGGGCTATGGAGATGCCCATCAATAGATATCAATGTGAGTGAGTAGGGATTGCCATGCAACGGATGCACTAGAGCTATAAATGTATGAAAGCTCAACAAAAGAAACTAGTGGGTGTGCATCCAACTTGCTTGCTCACGAAGACCTAGGGCACTTGAGGAGGCCCATCATTGGAATATACAAGCCAAGTTCTATAATGTAAAATTCCTACTAGTATATGAAAGTGATAACATGAGAGACTCTCTACTATGAAGATCATGATGCTACTTTGAAGCACAAGTGTGGTAAAAGGATAGTAGCATTGCCCCTTTTTATTTATTTTCTCTTTTTTTGGGCCTTCCTTTTTTTTCTTTGGCCTTTTTTTGGGACAATGCTCTATTAAATTATGATCATCACACTTTTATTTATTTACAACTCAATGATTACAACTCGATTCTAAAACAAAGTATGACTCTATTTGGATGCCTCCGGCAGTGTACAGGGATATGCAATGAATCAAGAGTGACAAGTATGAAGAAATTATGAATGGTGGCTTTGCCACAAATAGTATGTCAACTACATGATCATGCTAAGCAATATGACAATGATGAATGTGTCATGATGAACTAGATGGTGGAAAGTTGCATGGCAATATATCTCAGAATGGCTATGGAAATGCCATAATAGGTAGGTATGGTAGCTGTTTTGAGGAAGATATATGGTAGGTGTATGATACCGGCGAAAGGAGCGCGGTATTAGAGAGGCTAGCAAAGGTGGAAGGGTGAGAGTGCGTATGATCCATGGACTGAACATTAGTCATAAAGAACTCATATACTTATTGCAAAAATCTAGAAGTTATCAAAGCAAAGTATTACGCGCATGCTCCTATGGGGATAGATTGGTAGGAAAAGACCATCGCTTGTCCCCGACCGCCACTCATAAGGAAGACAATCAATAAATAAATCATGCTCCGACTTCATCACATAACGGTTCACCATACGTGCATGCTACGGGAATCACAAACTTTAACACAGGTATTCTTTAAATTCACAACTACTCAACTAGCATGACTTTAATATTATCACCTCCATATCTCAAAACAATTATCATGCTTCAATCTTTTCTTAGTATTCAACACACTCAAAAGAAAGTTTCACAAATCTTGAATACCAAGCATATTATTATTAAGCAAATTACCATGCTATTAAGAGACTCTCAAAATAATTTAAGTGAAGCATGAGAGATCAATAGTTTCTTTAAAACAAATCCACCACCGTGCTCTAAAAGATCTAAGTGAAGCACATAGAGCAAAATTATAACACTCAAAAGATATAAGTGAATCACATAGAGCAAAACTACTTAGCTCAAAAGATATAAGTGAAGCACATAGAGCAAAACTACTTAGCTCAAAAGATATAAGTGAAGCACACAGAGTATTCTATCAAATTTTAATTCATGTATGGCTCTCTCAAAAGGTGTGTACAGCAAGGATGATTGTGGCATACTAAGACACAAAGACATAAATAATACAAGACGCTCCAAGCAAAACACATATCATGTTGGTGAATAAAAATATAGCTCCAAGTAAATTACCGATGGAAGTGGACGAAAGAGGGGATGCCTTCCGGGGCATCCCCAAGCTTTGACTTTTTGGTCTCCTTGGATTATCTTGGGGGTGCCATGGGAATCCCCAATCTTAGGCTCTTGCCACTCCTTGTTCCATAATCCATCAAAATAATTCACCCAAAACTTGAAAACTTCACAACACAAAACTCAAAATAGAAAACTCGTGAGCTCCGTTAGCGAAAGAAAACAAAAGACCACTTCAAGGTATTGTAATGAACTCATTATTTATTTATATTGGTGTTAAACGTACTGTATTCCAACTTCTCTATGGATTATAAACTATTTTACTAACCATAGATTCAACAAAATAAGCAAACAACACACGAAAAACAGAATCTGTCAAAAACAGAACAGTATGTAGTAATCTGTAGCTAGCGCAAGATCTGGAACCCAAAAAATTCTAAAATAAATTGATGGACGTGAGGAATTTATCTATTAATCATCTTCAAAAATAATTAACTAAATAGAACTCTTCAAATAAAAATGACAGCAGTTCTCGTGAGCGCTAAAGTTTCTGTTTTTTACAGCAAGTTCAACAAGACTTTCCCCAAGTCTTCCCAACGGTTCTACTTGGCACAAACACTAATTAAACACAAAAAACACAACCAAAACAGAGGATAAATAATTTATTTATTACTAAGCAGGAGCAAAAAGTAAGGAATAAAATTGGGTTGCCTCCCAACAAGTGCTATCGTTTAACGCCCCTAGCTAGGCATAAAAGCGAGGATAGATCTAGGTATTGCCATCTTTGGTAGGCAATCCATAAGTGGCTCTCATGATAGTTTCATATGGCAATTTTATTTTATTTCTTGGAAAGTGTTCCATGCCATTTTTAATGGAAATTGAAATCTAATATTCCCTTCCTTCATATCAATAATCGCACCAACCGTTTTAAGGAAAGGTCTACCAAGAATAATAGGGCAAGAAGGATTGCAATCTATATCAAGAACAATGAAATCTACACGCACATAATTCCTATTTGCAACAATAAGAACATCATTAATCCTTCCCATAGATTTCTTAATAGTAGAATCCACAAGATGCAACTTTAGAGAGCAATCATCAAAATTACGGAAATCTAGCAAATCACATAAAGTCTTGGGAATAGTGGAGACACTAGCACCCAAATCACACAAAGCATAAAACTCATGATCTTTAATTTTAATTTTAATAGCTTGTTCCCACTCATCATAGAGCTTTCTAGGGATAGAAACTTTCAACTCTAGTTTTTCTTCATAAGATTGCATCAAGGCATCAACAATATGTTCGGTGAAGGCTTTATTTGACTATAAGCATGTGGAGAATTTAGCACGGATTGCAACAAGGAAATACAATCAATTAAAGATCAACTTTCATAATTAAATTCCTTGAAATCCAATATAGTGGGTTTAGCAACATCTAGGTTTTTATTTCTTTCAATCCCACTTTCATCAATTTCATCATTAAGATCTAAATACTCCGAATTTTTAGAACGCCTTCTAGGTAAAGGAAGATCATATTCAATTTCATCAAGATTCATATTGCAAAACAAAGATTTAATAGGGGACACATCAATAACTTTTAGATCTTCATCTTGATTTTCATAGGAATTGGAAGAACACGCTTTAATAAAGGCATCTTTGGAAGCATGCATCCTAGCGGTTCTTTCCTTGCACTCATCAATGAAAATTCTCATGGCTTTGAGAGACTCATTGATATCATGTTTAGGAGGAATAGATCTAAGCTTTAAAGAATCAATCTCAAGAGAAATTCTATCAATGTTCCTAGCCAAATCATCAACTTTAAGTAATTTCTCTTCAAGCAAAGCATTAAAATTCTTTTGTGAATTCATAAATTCTTTAACACTATTCTCAAATTTAGAGTGCATCTTATTATAATTTCCGCAAGAGTTGTTGTACAAATTCCCATAATTATTAGAAGGATTACTAGGATATGGCCTAGGATTAAAATTCCCTCTGTAAGCGTTATTACCAAAATTATTCCTACCAACAAAATTCACATCCATAGATTCATTGTTATTCTCAATCAAAGTAGACAAAGGCATATCATTAGGATCGGAAGAAACACTCTTATTAGCTAATAATTTCATAAGTTCATCCATCTTTCCACTCAAAACATTGATTTCTTCTATCGCATGCACTTTTTCATTAGAAGATCTTTCAGTATGCCATTGAGAATAATTAACCATAATATTATCTACGAGTTTAGTAGCATCTCCTAAAGTGATTTCCATAAAAGTGCCTCCCGCGGCCGAATCTAAAAGATTTCTAGAAGCAAAATTCAATCCGGCATAAAAATTTTGTATAATCATCCACAAATTCGAACCATGAGTAGGGCAATTACGTATCATTAATTTCATTCTCTCCCAAGCTTGTGCAACATGTTCATGATCAAGTTGCTTAAAATTCATAATATCGTTTCTAAGAGAGATGATATTAGCGGGAGGGAAATACTTAGAGATAAAAGCATCTTTGCACTTGTTCCAAGAACCAATACTACTCTAAAGACGAAAACCAAGCTTTAGCACGATCTCTAAGAGAAAAAGGAAATAGCTTCAATTTAACGACATCATTATCGACATCTTTTTTCTTTTGCATATCACATAAATCAACGAAGCTATTCAGATGAGTAGCGGCATCTTCACTTGGAAGGCCAGCGAATTGATCTTTCATAACAAGATTCAACAAAGCAGTATTAATTTCACAAGATCCAGCATCGGTAAGAGGAGCAATTAGAGTGCTAATAAAATCATTGTTGTTGGTATTGGTGAAGTCACACAATTTAGTATTATCTTGAGCCATCGTGACAAACAAGCAATCTAACACACGAGCAAACAAAAAGGCAAACGGGCAAAAGAGGCAAATAGAGAGGGAGGATAGAGAGAGAGGGTGAATAAAACGGCAAGGGTGAAGTGGGGGAGAGGAAAATGAGAGGCAAATGGCAAATAATGTAATGCGAGAGATAGGGATTGTGATGGGTACTTGGTATGTTGACTTTTGCGCAGACTCCCCGGCAACGGCGCCAGAGATCCTTCTTGCTACGTCTTTAGCTTGCGTTGGTTTTCCCCAAAGAGGAAGGGATGATGCAGCAGAGTAGCGTAAGTATTTCCCTCAGTTTTTGAGAACCAAGGTATCAATCCAGTAGGAGGCCATGCTCAAGTCCCTCGTACCTGCACAAAACGATAGCTACTCGCAACCAACGCGATTAGGGGTTGTCAATCCCTTCACGATCACTTACGAGAGTGAGATCTGATAGATATAATATTTTTGGTATTTTTGGTATAAAGACGCAAAGTAAAAAGTAAAGGCAAAGTAAAAAAGCAAAGCAAGATTAAAGTGATGGAGATTGATATGATGAGAATAGACCCGGGGGCCATAGGTTTCACTAGTGGCTTCTCTCAAGAGCATAAGTATTCTACGATGGGTGAACGAATTACTATTAAGCAATTGACAGAATTGAGCATAGTTATGAGAATATCTAGGCATGATCATGTATATAGGCATCACGTCCGTGACAAGTAGATCAAAACGATTCTGCATCTACTACTATTACTCCACTCATCGACCGCTATCCAACATGCATCTAGAGTATTAAGTTAAAAACAGAGTAACGCCTTAAGCAAGATGACATGATGTAGAGAGATAAATTCATGCAATATGAAATAAACCTCATCTTATTATCCTCGATGGCAATGATGCAATACGTGCCTTGCTGCCCCTTCTGTCACTTGGAAAGGACACCGCAAGATCGAACCCAAAGCTAAGCACTTCTCCCATGGCAAGAACTACCAATCTAGTTGACTTGCAAAGATAACCAATCATACATAAAAGAATTCAGAGAAGATTCAAATATTATTCATAGATAGACTTGATCATAAACCCACAATTCGTCGGTCTCAACAAACACACCGCAAAAAGAAGATTACAATGAATAGATCTCCACAAGAGAGGGGGAGAACTTTGTATTGAGATCCAAAAAGAGAGAAGAAGCCATCTAGCTACTAACTATGGACCCGAAGGTCTGAGGTAAACTACTCACACTTCATCGGAGAGGCTATGATGATGTAGAAGCCCTCCATGATGACGGCCCTCTTCCGACGGAGCTCCGGAACAGGCCCCAAGATGGGATCTCGTGGATACAGAAAGTTGCGGCGGCGGAATTAGGTTTTTGGCTCCTGTTCTGATCGTTTAGGGTACGTATGTATATATAGGAGGAAGGAGTACGTCGGTGGAGCACCGAGGGGCCCACGAGGCAGGGGGCACGCCCTAGGGGGGTGCCCCCACCCTCGTGACCTCCTCTTTGACTCCTTGGAGTAGGGTCCAAGTCTCCTGGATCACGTTCGGTGAGAAAATCACGTTCCTGAAGATTTTATTCTGTTTGGACTCTGTTTGATATTTTGTTTCTTCGAAACACTGAAATAAGCAAAAAAACAACAATTCTGGGTTGGGCCTCCGGTTAATAGGTTAGTCCCAAAAATAATATAAAAGTGGAAAATAAAGCCCAATATAGTCCAAAACAGTAGATAATATAGCATGGAGCAATCAAAAATTATAGATACATTGGAGACGTATCAGCGCCCACCATGGGGCTGTCGCACGATGGTTTCGAGTTCTTAAAGGGCAGTTTTGATGGACTCAAGGGATACGTTGTGGGCCGGATGACGAAGAGTCGTTGCGGCAAGCTCTACATCGGCAACGCAGGATGGGGTCCCGAGGCCGATTCTATCGAATACGGGTACCGGGTCCCTTTTGGTGGGATTCACGTCTTCATCGGCAAGATTGGCGAACCGAGCCCTGAGCCGGACACCTGCACCGACATCATCGAGACGGCTCAGCGTGCAAGCCCTTCCTCTGTTCAGCCCGTGGCAAAGCATGTTTTCATAGGTGTCATCCATGGAGCAAAGTATGAGGACGGACCGGCATCTAATGGAGAAACCGTTGTCTGCTCCGACGACGAGTCTTCTAGAGAAACCGAATCACTCTATCAGCTGCAGGATGGCCGGATTAGTGGAGGTTCCGAGGGCAACAGTATTCTGGACTCCCTTGACCTGCCAAACTGGGCCGCTATCTTCATGGCCGGTACACAATTAGCGCCCCACTCATCAACCGCCGCAGCAATGCTCTCCGGTTCAGCGACAGCCACACCGGCGGGGGCGGGGAGCTCTGCGCCACCTCCGGCTCAAGTTCTGTCTGACTTGTTCGACACTTTGGCAACATTGATGGCCGCAGAAGTGGATGCTGCAGCCTGAGATCAGCACAATGTGGAGATCGCAAAGGTGAAAGATCAGATAACTCAGGCTAAAGTGGACCTAGCGGCAGAGAACGCTAGGATGGCTAGAGAGCGGGCCGAGTTGGAAGCTCAGGCCTACCGCTTTAGGCTGGATCAGAATGCTTCAGAGGAAGTCATGAGAAGAAGATACCGATCGCATCTCCCTTCGAGTTATGAGCCAAGAAATCTCTTCAACACGCCAGGAGCAGGAACTAGTAACCAGCCAATATTAAACCGGACAGAGGCACCAGGAACAGGAGCGCCGGTTCAGCCACGCACGATGGACCCGCCTCGTCAGTACAACATTGTGCCACAGTATGTTCCAACACCTCCCGGGCATTACTCCAACCCGTTGGACAACATTGTGGCTGCCGCTTCACGATTGGCAGCCCTCCCCACTGACGGCGAGTCACCAGTAGCGGTTGAGGCACGACGGGCCAGAGATCTCCTTCAAACAGCTCTAAACCAGCAGCAGGCTTATTTGCATAGTCGTGAGAGGATTCATTCCACCCCTCGTCCAAGCCAGAGCTACAGCAGGCACGTTAAGGATGAACCGTCCGTGTCAAGCACTGCACATCGCTGTAACTCGCCGCGAGGGCACAACCCGGCCGGGGGAGGTGCTACTGCGCAGGATGTGGTGGATCATGGTCGTGCACGTCGAGAGGACGAGTTAGCAGCTCTGCACAGAGTCCGTCAACCTACTCCGGTTCACCCTACCACTTCAGTAGAGCCAGGTGTGGTATTCAGTTCCTTAGGGGTGCCGTGTCTTACCCCCGCTTTGCGTAATGTGAGACTGCCCAGGGATTTCAAAGGACCTCGTAAGGTACCCAATTATACCGCCGATCTGCAACCAGGGGCATGGGTTGAAAGCTATGAGATGGCAATGGAGATGTTAGATGTGGATGAAGCGGTATGTGCTAAATACTTCACCATGATGTTGGAAGGAACAACTCGTACTTGGTTGAAGAGCTTACCAACTAACTCGGTCGGATCATGGGCCGAATTGAACCACCGGTTTATCCAGAACTTCAAAGATACTTGTAAGCAGCCCATGTCAATTGTGGATCTGGCCGCTTGTGTCCAAGAGGATGGGGAGTCCACGACCCATTGGGTAAAGCGGGTCTCAGCTATTTTGCATTCATCAGGTCGTATCAATGCAGACACCACAGTGCTAACGTTGGAGGGCAATTGCCGTTTTCTGTCACTCAAACAGAAGTTAGGAAGGCTCAAATGTCACTGCAATGATATGTCAACGCTAATGGCCGCTTTGGTTAAATACGCCGATTCAGATAACACCAAAGACCCTGACTCAGAGGAGGACAAATCGGGGAAAGAGAAAAAGAATGGCAACACCAAGGGTCAACAGCATAATCCGGCAGGCCATGGGAACAATGGTAAGCGCAAGGCCGACAACAGCTTGGACTTTGTGGCTAACACCAATGCTCAGGAGAATGGTCAGCACCATAAGGGCAAGCAGCCCCAGAGGGGCGGAGGTTCAGGCCCCAATTTGGAGCGCCTGTTAAATCAACCCTGTGCAAAGCATGGATCAAAGGAGAAGTCGGCATCGCATCTTTGGAAGGATTGCTATATCATGCGAGATTTCAAGAACTCCAATATGTTTCAGTACGATAATGGCCCACCCGGTGGTTAAGGAGGTGGTTTCCACGGGCCGGGTTACGGAGGTGGCAGTTCCGGTTCAGGATTTCAGGGCAATCAAACCGGACACATCAATCAAGGGCACCAAGGCAACCAGGGAGGTTACAACCATCAGGGGAACCAGCAGCAGCAGCAGTCAGGTTATCAGAGCAATCCCAAGCAGTTAAATGATGGGCAATATCATGTCTTCACCACTAGCTTGTGTAGACGTGATCGGAAGCTTCACAAGAGGGCAGTGAACTCTGTTGAACCGGCGGTGAATCAGTATTTGCGCTGGTCTGAGCAATCCATTTTATGGAGTAGAGAGGATCACCCACCCCAGGTTGACAATCCAGGTCATCTGGCATTGGTGGTGGCCCCTCAAGTCGGGGGATATAAGTTCACTAAGGTACTCATGGATGGGGGAAGTAGTATCAACATTCTATATTACGATACCTTCCGTCGTATGGGGTTGACAAATAAGAATCTTAAACCGTCAAACACCGTTTTTCATGGTGTGGTGCCTGGTAAGTCTGCATATCCAGTGGGCAAGATAGCCTTAGAGGTGGCTTTTGGAGATGATCATGATTCAAGATCAGAAACATTGACTTTTGAGGTGGTGAAAATCAAAAGTCCGTATCACGCTTTGTTTGGGCGGCCAGCTTACGCTAAGTTCATGGCGAGGCTGTGTTATGTGTATCTACAGCTTAAGATGCCAGGTCACAAGGGGACCATCACAGTACACAGGAGCAGGAAGATCGGTTTGGAATGTGAGGAAGGTGATGCGGCTTATGCTGAGTCGGTTTGTGCCACGGAGGAGCTGAAGTTTTATAAAGACCAAGTTGATCCGGCAGATATGACTTCTTTGAAAAAGCCAACTACGGAACACGATCCGGCGTTGAAGTTTAAATCGACCACAGATACTAAGATGGTTGATTTTGTTCCTGGTGATTCATCCAAGCAGTTCAGCATCAGCGCTAACCTGGATCCCAAATAGGAAAGCGCGCTCATCGAGTTCATCCGTGAGAACCGGGACATCTTTGCATGGAAACCTTCTGACATGCCAGGTGTACCGGGGGAACTCGCTGAGCACACACTTAACATCGATCCTAAGTTTAAACTGGTCCGGCAGTTTCTCTGCCGCTTCAATGAAGAAAGGCGCAAGGCTATTGGTGAGGAGGTAGCTCGGTTGTTGGCCGCAGGGTTTATCGTGGAGGTTTTTCACCCAGAGTGGTTGGCTAATCTGGTGCTGGTTCTTAAGAAAAATGGCACTTGGCGTATGTGTGTGGATAACACATATTTGAACAAGGCTTGTCCTGCAGACCCCTTTGCCCTCCCTCGTATTGATCAGATCATTGATGCCACGGCGGGTTGTGACCGTTTGTGTTTTCTGGACGCTTATTCTAGTTATCATCAGATCAAAATGGCAGTTAAGGACCAGGAGAAGACAACTTTCATAACTCCCTTTGGAGCCTTCTGCTATATCTCCATGCCCTTTGGGCTTAAGAGTGCCCAAGCGACTTATCAACGTTGTGTTCAGAATTGTCTTCATAAGAAAATTGGGCGTAATGTTCATGCATATGTGGATGATATAGTGATAAAGTCTAGGAAGGAGGAAACATTGATAGATGATTTGAGAGAAACCTTTGACAACCTCTGGGTTTACAAGATGATGCTCAATCCGGAAAAGTGTGTCTTTGGTGTCCCGGCAAGCAAACTCTTGGGTTTTCTGGTATCAAACAGAGGCATTGAGGCTAATCCGGAAAAAATCTCAGCAATTACATCTTTGGCTAAACCGGCATGTATCAATGACGTTCAACGTCTGGCCGGCCGGATTGCGGCTTTGAGGTGGTTTATCAGTCGTCTTGGGGAGAAGGGTATCCCTTTATATCAAATGCTAAAGAAAACAGATGATTTTATCTGGAGCGAGGCGGCTGTAAAGCGTTTGAGGATCTGAAGAGGCAGTTAGCTGAACCGCCTGTGCTTGCAGCCCCGATCGATAAAGAGCTGTTATTGCTATATGAGGCTGCTAATGCTCGAGCTATTAGTGTGGCTATTGTGGTGGAGCGCAAGGAATCTGGAAAGGAGTATCCGGTTCAACGGCCGGTTTATTATATCAGTGAGGTGCTCATTGAATCAAAGCAGAGGTATCCACATTGGCAGAAGCTGGTGTATGGAGTGTTTATGGCAAGCCGTAAGCTTAAACATTATTTTTAGGGCCATCCTATCACAGTGGTCAGTTCAGCCCCTCTGGGAGATATCATTCAAAATAGAGAAGCAATTGGCCGGATTGCCAAGTGGGCTATTGAGCTTAGTCCCCACGGGCTCAAATACATACCTCGCACAGCGATTAAATCCCAAGCACTCGTGGACTTCATCAATGATTGGGCGGAATTGCAGGCACCAGAGGAAAAGCCAGATAATACGTATTGGACTATTCACTTTGATGGATCCAGACAATTGGAGGGCTCGGGGGCTGGAGTTATACTAACTTCCCCATGAGGTGACAAGTTTTGTTATGTCCTCTGTTTAATGTTCCCTTGTACTAACAATGCAGCTGAGTATGAGGCCCTTCTCCATGGTCTTCGGATGGCTACGGAGATGAACTTAAGCCGGGTTAAGTGCTTTGGGGATTCAGATCTGGTGGCTCAACAGGTGTGTGGTGATACGTCTCCGTCGTATCTATAATTTTTTATTGTTCCATGCCAATATTCTACAACTTTCATATACTTTTGACAACTTTTTATACTATTTTTGGGACTAACATATTGATCCAGTGCCCAGTGCCAGTTCCTGTTTGTTGCATATTTTTGGTTTTGCGGAATATCCATATCAAACGGAGTCTAAACGGGATAAAACGGACGGAGATCTTTTTGGAATATTTGGAAAATTCCGGAAAAAAAATCCACGCGAGACGGTGCCCGAGGTGGTCACGAGGCAGGGGGCGCGCCTGCCCCCCTGGGCGCGCCCCTACCCTCGTGAGCCACCTGTAAGGCGGTTGACGCTCTTCTTTTGCCGCAAGAAAGCTAATTTTCGAAAAAAAAACACGGCAAAGGTTTCAGGCCAATCGGAGTTACGGATATCCATATATACACGAAACGGTGAAACAAAGCCAGGAGAGAACGCAGAAACAGAGAGACAGATCCAATCTCGGAGGGGCTCTCGCCCCTCCCACGCCATGGAGGCTAAGGACTAGAGGGGAAACCCTTCTCCCATCTAGGGAGGAGGTCAAGGAAAAAGAAGAAGAAGAAGAAGAAGAAGAAGAAGAAGAAGAAGAAGAAGAAGAAGAAGAAGAAGAAGAAGAAGAAGAAGAAGAAGAAGAAGAAGAAGGGGGGCCCTCTCCCCCTTGCTTCCGGTGGCGCCGGAGTGCCACCGGGGGCCATCATCATCACCGTCATCTTCACCAACAACTTCACCGCCTTCACCACCAACTCTTCCCCCCTCTATGCAGTGGCGTAACCTCTCTCTTACCCGTTGTAATCTCTACTTAAACATGGTGCTCAACGCTATATATTATTTCCCTATGATGTATGGCTATCCTATGATGTTTGAGTAGATCTGTTTTGTCCTAATGGCTATTTGATGATCAAGATTGGTTTGAGTTGCATGTTTTATTATTGGTGCTATCCTATGGTGCTCTCCGTGTCGCGCAAGCGTGAGGGAACCCCGCTGGAGGGTGTTGCAATATGTTTATGATTTGCTTATGGTAGGTGGCGTGAGTGAACAGAAGCACAGACTCGAGTAAGTAGGTTGTTTGCGTATGGGACAAAGATGACTTGATGCTTTAATGTTATGGTTGGGTTTTACCTTAATGATCTTTAGTAGTTGTGGATGCTTGCTAGAGTTCCAATCATAAGTGCATATGATCCAAGTAGAGAAAGTATGTTAGCTTATGCCTCTCCCTCAAATAAAACTGTAATAATGATTACCGGTCTAGTTATCAATTGCCTAGGGACAAATAACTTTCTCTTGACAACAAGCTCTCTACTAAACCTAACTTAGTTGTGTCTTTGTCTAAACAGCCCCTACTTTTTATTTACTTGCTCTTTATTATCTTGCATACCTATCCAAAAACACCTACAAAGTACTTCTAGTTTCATACTTGTTCTAGGTAAAGCGAACGTCAAGCGTGCATAGAGTTGTATCGGTGGTCAATAGAACTTGAGGGATTATTTGTTCTGCCTTTAGCTCCTCGTTGGGTTCGACACTCTTACTTATCGAAAACTGTTGCGATCCCCTGTACTTGTGGGTTATCAAGACCTTTTTCTGGCGCCGTTGCCGGGGAGCAATAGCGTGGGGTGAATATTCTCGTGTGTGCTTGTTTGCTTTATCACTAAGTAATTTTTAGTTGCTGTTCTTAGTTGTTCTCTATCTTTAGTTATGGATATGGAACATGAAATACCAAAAAAATTAGGTGTACTTGCTACTCATGGAGATGAGGAACCTCCTAAAACCCTCGATGCTCAGTATGTGAAAAATATTATGTACCACTTTGATAATCCTGAGAAAACCTCATTCAATCTGGTAATGGGAGTAGCGTTGGATCAACGTGAATACTTTAGGGATTATCGCTTGACACAAAAAGGGAAACTATTATGGGATCAAATTTATATATTAAAGTGGCATGCTCGGCAAGTATGCTTGAGTTATGATATTACTTGTTGCTCTAGGATGAAGGCTCCACACCTTCCCTTTTCATGTGAATTTAATGATAATGAAACCTTGGCTTCTTATGCTAGAGGTATATATGATTACTATGATGTGGAACAAATAGAAGAATTTGTTGCTTTTAAGGGTGCTTATGAAATTGAATCCTTGTTTGAAAAGAATGAAGCTTATGATGATGATGTTTATAGGCCTGAAAATTTAGCTATCTTAAAATATTGCAATGATAATTATGAACATAATTCCTATATTAATGCGCTTATTGAGAAAGTCTCCGCTGTCCAAGAAGAGACTAATATTTTGCAGGAATCTATGGAAGAAGTTGATGAAACTGTGAGCTCATTGGATGAAAAAGATGAGGAAGAGAGCGAAGAACAAAAGGAGGAAGAGCGGATTGATCACCCGTGCCCACCTTCTAATGAGAGTAATTCTTCAACTCATACATTGTTTAATTCCCCTTCGTGCTTACCGAAGGATGATTGCTATGATAACTATTATGATCCCTTGGATTCTTTTAAAATATCCCTTTTTGATGATGCTTGTGGCCAAGATGCCAATATGAATTATGCTTGTGGAGATGAACTTGCTATAGTTGCTTATGTTGAATATGAAATTGTTGCTATTGCACCCACGCATGATAGTCCTATTATCTTTTTGAATTCTCCCAACTACACTATATCGGAGAAGTTTGCCCTTATTAAGGATTATATTGATGGGTTGCCTTTTACCATTACACATGATGATTTTGATGAATATAATATGCATGTGCTTGATGCTCCTACTTGCAATTATTATGAGAGAGGAACTATATCTCCACCTCTCTATGTTTCCAATATGTTAAAATTGCAAGAAACTATTTATACTATGCATTGGCATTTACTATGTGTGCATGAATTGTTCTTTTATGACATGTCGATGCATAGGAAGAGAGTTAGACTTCGTTGTTACATGATATATGTTACTTTGTGCTCACTACTAAATGCTAAATCATTGTTAATTAAAATTGGCTTTGATATACCTTGGGATCCGGGTGGATTCATTACTTGAGCACCATATGCCTAGCTTAATGGCTTTAAAGAAAGCGCTACCAGGGAGACAACCCGGAAGTTTTAGAGAGTCATTTATTTATTTTGAGTGCTTTCATATAGTTTAAAAACAACAAAAATAAAAAGGGGAACCCAAAACTTTTTCTAAAAGGAAAGTGAAAGTGAGAAAGACAAGCATTGTTGAAGTGGGAGAGCTACTTGAACTTTGTTCATGCTCACGGCAACTTTGTGAATCTTGATTACAGAAACTTTTCAACAAAAATAATTATCCCCTTGTACAATTCCATTGTATTATAAAAATAATGTGCCAAGGTTTGCCTTTAGGATGTTTACATTTGCTTGATGGTTTGTACGGTGCAGGACAGAAACTTTGGCTGTAGTGCGCGATTTTACATTTTTAGCTGGAATGGTTCTGATTCTTTTTTCACTGTCTTCCTATATAATTTTTTTTTATTTTTCCTAATTTTGGTAGAATTTTTCAAGTATCAGAAGTATGGTGAATGTTCAGATTATTACAGACTATTCCGTTTTAGACAGATTCTGTTTTTGATGCATAGTTTGCTTGTTTTGATGAAACTATCAATTTATATTAGTGGATTAAGCCACGAAAGAGTTATATTACAGTAGACACAATGCAAAAACAAAATATGAATTGGTTTGCAACAGTACTTAGAGTAGTGATTTGCTTTATTATACTAACGGATCTTACCGAGTTTTCTGTTGAAGTTTTCTGTGGATGAAGTGTTCGATGATTGAGAAGGTTTCGATGTGAGAAGAAGGAAGAGAGGCAAGAGCTCAATCTTGGGGATGCCTGAGGCACCCCAAGTAAATATTCAAGGAGACTCAAGCGTCTAAGCTTGGGGATGCTGGGAAGGCATCCCCTCTTTCTTCAACAAGTATCGTTATGTTTTCGGATTCGTTTCGTTCATGCGATATGTGCAATCTTGGAGCGTCTTTTGCATTTAGTTTTAATTTTTCTTTTATGCACCATGCTGGTATGAGGTAGTCCTTGGTTGATTTATAGAATGCTCATTGCACTTCACTTATATCTTTTGAGTATGGCTTTATAGAATGCTTCATGTGCTTCACTTATATCATTTGAAGCTTGGATTGCCTATTTCTCTTTACATAGACAACCGCCATTTGTAGAATGCTCTTTTGCTTCAATTATATTTGTTAGAGCACAGGCATATCTTTTGTAGACAGAATTAAACTCTCTTGCTTCACTTATATCTATTTAGAGAGATGACAGAAACTGGTCATTCACATGGTTAGTCATAAAATCCTACATAAAACTTGTAGATCACTGAATATGATATGTTTGATTCCTTGCAATAGTTTTGCGATATAAAGATGGTAATATTAGGGTCATGCTAGTGGGTGGTTGTGAATTGTAGAAATACTTGTGTTGAGGTTTGTGATTCCCGTAGCATGCACGTATGGTGAACCGTTATGTAACGAAGTTGGAGCATGAGGTATTTATTGATTGTCTACCTTATGAGTGGCGGTCGGGGACGGGCGATGGTCTTTTCCTACCAATCTATCCCCCTAGGAGCATGCATGTAGTACTTTGTTTTGATGACTAATAGATTTTTGCAATAAGTATGTGAGTTCTTTATGACTAATGTTGAGTCCATGGATTATACGCACTCTCACCCTTCCATCATTGCTAGCCTCTCTAGTACCGCGCAACTTTTGCCGGTACCATAAACCCACCATATACCTTCCTCAAAACAGCCACCATACCTACCTATCATGGCATTTCCATAGCCATTCCGAGATATATTGCCATGCAACTTTCCTCATCATCATATACATGACTTGAGCATTCATTGTCATATTGCTTTGCATGATCATAAGACAGCTAGCATGATGTTTTCATGGCCTGTCCGTTTTTTGATGTCATTGCTACGCTAGATCATTGCACATCCCGGTACACCGCCGGAGGCATTCATATAGAGTCATATCTTTGTTCTAGATATCGAGTTGTAATATTGAGTTGTAAGTAAATAAAAGTGTGATGATCATCATTATTAGAACATTGTCCCATGTGAGGTTATCAAAATAAAAGTGGCCAAAGAAGCCCCCCCCAAAAAAAGAGAGAGAGGCCAAAGAAGCCTAAAAAAACAAGAGAAAAAGAGAGAAGGGGCAATGTTACTATCCTTTACCACACTTGTGCTTCAAAGTAGCACCATGTTCTTCATATAGAGAGTCTCTTGAGTTATCACTTTCATATACTAGCGGGAATTTTCATTATAGAACTTGGCTTGTATATTCCAACGATGGGCTTCCTCAAATGCCCTAGGTCTTCATGAGCAAGCAAGTTGGATGCACACCCACTTAGTTTTACTTAGAGCTTTCATATACTTATAGCTCTAGTGCATTCGTTGCATGGCAATCCCTACTCACTCACATTGATATCTATTGAGGAGGGTCGCGGGCTGACGAGAGAGGTTAGGTAGGGCCTAGCGGTGAATGGTAGTGGGCCGTGAAGAAAGCCTTGGGCTGGGAGGAGAGAAGAGAGAGACCCGGCGACTGTTTTCGGAGACCGAAAACGTCCAACGTTTGACCGGTTATACTGCCGCTATAGTTAATCGTTGGGGCGTCAAACGAACTCCGAATGCGATGAAACTTGGCAGGCGGCCTATCTACACTATATCAACACCGCATGCCAACTTTCAACCCATTCCAAGAACATTTTCCGGCCACTTATAAAATACTATTTCGGACATGCCGCGGGCGCGTGCAAGTGTGTCTGGACTCAGAACGGACAACAAACGGAACTGGGAGGCCGGGACGGATGTAAGTTTTGAAAACATGATGATGCAATGCACATGATGACATGACAAGATGCAACACGCAAGCGAATGACATGGCAACAACAGCGAATCACTAGAAGACACCTGGCGCGACGGTCTCGGGGCATCACAACACTCCACCACTACGAGAGGATCTCGTCCCGAGATGTAGAATGGCACCGGAGGGGAAAACGGAAGGAAAAGAGAAGAGGTAAAACTAAGTTGCTTCTTTGACAAACGAGTGAAACCAAAGAACCCTGAAAAGGTTAAGCCATTTCAAGAAAAAAAATACAACAGAGATGAACGAAGTTGAAAACACTCCGTTAGAAAAGAGAAACAAGGAAGAACAAATTCGGGCAGCACTCCGGTTGAAAAGTGATACAAGACTTGATAAGATGAAAAGAACTTGAGTAGAGGGCACAACACTCCGGTAAAATGGATAAGCATGAAAAGAACACGATCCTCACCATGCGAGATGATGAGTGCGGAGAGCAACATCACAATGCCTCCGGATGAAGGAATAGAAGATAGATAATTGAAATAAAAGAATGGAGAGGAAAATGCCAACTTCTATCACAATTGAGCTTGAAAAGGCATCCTTAGGAGAAAGGTCGAACGGAGTTGTTGGAAAATTCAACAAATAAAACAAAAGCTGATTATGGGCTTATGAAAAACATCCAAAAACTTGAGGTGAAATTTCGCCACTCACGGGAAAAAGAATTGGATTGATATGACAAGGAGACGAGAAACTATTTCACCGGGAGGATAGATGAAGAACTGGGTCCTTTATAAGCACCATAAATAGCAACAATCCTTAAGGAAAAGCTTTAGGTGAAATATAACCCAAGACAATTCCAATGACGAGATTGATGGATTTAAAATATCTCATTCCTGATAACTTATGAAACATGAAACGTGAACTCAAGTTATCAAGAATGACATAATACCACCTCCAATGATTAGGAAGAAAGAATTGCACTCCGGATTGCAAGAAGAAGAATACTTGAGCTCCTCTGAAAAGAAATCTCAATGAACACTTCGAGAATGAATTAAATCCTTTATGAACCAACATGTAGAGCCTCCATGAAGTACTCCGGCAATAAAAGGATGATCCTAAGGATGGAGAAGTTGAAAACACAAGGTGAAGACTTACAATGATTTAGATGGATCTCCGTGATAATATATTTGAGAGAGCTTGGAACTCCGGGAAAGAAAGATGAGAAAAATAAACCAAGAATTTTTCGATGAACTCCGGAATAAAGAATTGAATTTACTCGATGAAACAAGAATAAGAATTACATTATGCTCATCCTTCACCAATTAAATTGATGACAAACAACGGATTTGTCATACTACTTATTATCGTTGAAAAGATTAAGAGAGATATAAATCAAACTTGAGAAGGTCTTCAACGAACCACTGGTAGGATGAAACAACGAATGAATTAATATGATAACCATGGAAGAGAATCTTGAGAAAACCACCGTAAGAATTGAAAATGAAAATAGCAAAGTCACAATTCACCGTGAAGAATTTGGGAAACGAATGAAGATACTTGTGGGGATTTGGATACAAGTGAACGAAGAGAGCCCGAGCTGATTAGGGGATACTTGAATGAAGCATCGGTAAGATTTGGAGAACGAGAGCTGAAAGCTGAGAATGAATAAATCTGAAATGATGGCCTTCGGAGGCACAAACTGAAAAGACTCCTGAATTGCTCCGGATGGGTGAAAGAATTCTCACAATTGAATAAAATTATGGGAGGATGACAACAAGTTAGAATCACGAATGTTTAAGAGAATGGAGCAAGATTTAAGAGAAAACTCCTCTTCGGTCTTCAAAATCTGAGAATGACGACGAGAAACACCACCATGAATTGTTGAGATACTCCGAGAGAATGAAAAGCGAAGAGGTTGAGCCAACGATGAAAAGAATTTGAAAAATCTTGGAGGAATACATATGACTGATGATGAATCATTCTTACGTCAAACTTCGAAAAGAATTTGGGGGTAACTCCGGGAAAAATTAGAAGAGTCAGGTAAGATCCTGGGAAAAGAAATGTGGGTGATGGTCCACTGACAAGAAACATCATTGAAAAGATTTAAAGAGAGAGATTGCACCGGTTGAATTAAAAGACTTGAATGAGAGAACATCCTCGAAAGATCTTGAACGAATGCAGAGTGGAAACATGAATCTTCGAGATATCTTGAGCACTCCGGAACAATTGAATAGCGAGAAGTGGATGATTAAGAGGTGCACCGGCATGAGAAAGCATTGAAACGAGGAAAGGATATGATCAACACCAAAAGCATGAATTCAATCCACCGGAGAAGAAAATGAGTGAAGAGTGATGAACTTGAAACTCCGTTAGAATCTTCCTGATTATCACTGGATAAAACATTGATTGAAAAGAAAGAAGAGACTTCACATCCCTAAAATGGATAACGAATTAAGAAATCCGAGTCCTTGAAGGGAAAAGGGTGGGAGGGTGGGAAAACAAAGGCAACTTAGGAAGGATGAAACAAACACCGTTGAGAGAGCTTAGAATAGATCTTGGGAAAAAAATGATAGGATCATCTTGAAGACCATCACACAGGTTGGAAAGGATTGACATGACAATCTCGACTAATTAGGAAGGATTAGTATTCACATCAGAGTATGAGAACACCATTTAGGAAAGGTATGGAATCAACACTTGACTTCGAAGCAACTCGAATACCACAACTCAAAACAAAACAAAGGATTGGCTTGCAAAATAAGCCGGAACAAACATATGATAGAGATTTCGTCCAAAGTTTTCGTGGTGGGGCCTACACGGGCTCGATCATACATCACCATCATGTACAAGGCAGTGCACATGACATACGAAGCGTCTCCGAGTCAGCATAGCCAAGGACTCTTTAAGACACAACGAGACCACTGTAAAACCAACCGTGGATAGGCGGACCACTAAATGTCGAACCCCAATTTCATATCATACATCTGTCGGAAAGATATCCTAAGAGATACTTGACTTCCCACTTATAAACTCCCAAAACTTTCCGGTTATGCAATCAGGTGTTGGGGATACAGGGGAAGCATAATATCTCACCCAAAACTAGCAAATCCTACATCCAGCTGTATCCATCCTTCAACACATAACCAAGAAACCTTCGGAAATCATTTACCTCAACCTTCGAAAAGCATCCGTTATACGAGTTATGGCAATACTCCCGAACTCCCACCCTAGTACTGGGTGGCGTCGAGGTTATCTCACCAACAATTGCATAAAAGAGATTTTCGATGTCGGCAAAACTCAGGTATTCCAGAACTGCAACGATAAAATCGTGACGACAACACCTCGGAGCTCAACTCCCCGGGACACTGCCAAAACCCCTAAATGTCAGGAGGCACCAAGAAAAATGTTCTTGTCACAAAACCATCGGAACGATTCCAAGATACCCGCGTGATCCTAAATTTTTTTTTGTGAAATTTGAGAAGAGAAGAGTCAAAACTCTACGTCATGAGGCCTCACCAGAGCGACGAAGGGACTAAGGAGTAAAAAGAATTCCTAACTCTCTGATATATATAATCCTAAATGACTCAAAACATTTTTCTAGACTCAACAACGCCAGCGATTCGATCAAGCAGGGGGCTCCTAAGGTCGGGGAAGGCTCTGATACCAACTTGTAATGCCCTCGATGCGGCTATATCTACCATGTGTCGAAGCACGACTTAGAGGCATAGCCGCATTGAAAGCAATGTCGCAAGTAAGGTAATCTTCACACAACACATGTAATACATAAGGGAAATAGATACATAGTTGGCTTACAATCGCCACTTCACACAATACATGAATAAAGCATTACATCATCCAGATACAATCAAGGTCCGACTACGGAACCAAAATAAAAGAAGACTACCCCAAATGCTACACAGATCCCCGATCGTCCCAACTAGGCTCCACTACTGATCAACTGGAAACGGAGCCACATAACAAACACGAACTTCACCGAGCTCCTCCTTGAGCTCGGTTACGTCACCTGCACGGTTTCATCGGCACCTGCAAACTAGTTTTGGAAGTAATATGTGAGTCACGGGGACTCAGCAATCTCACACCCTCGCGATCAAGACTATTTAAGCTTATAGGAAGGGTAAAAGGTATGAGGTGGAGCTGCAGCAAGCGACTAGCATATTTGGTGGCTAACATACGCAAAATAGAGCGAGAAGAGAAGGCAAAAGCACGGTCGAGAAACTATGATCAAGAAGTGATCCTAGAACAACCTACGTCAAACATTACTCCAACACCGTGTTCACTTCGCGGACTCCGCCAAGAAAAGACCATCACGGTTACACACGCGGTTGGTGCATTTTAATTAAGTTAAGTTTCAGGTTTTCTACAATCAGACGTTAACAAATTCCCATCTGCCCATAACCACGGGCACGGCTTTCGAAAGTTCAAATCCCTGCAGGGGTGTCCCAACTTAGCCCATCACAAGCTCTCACGGTCAACAAAGGATATTCCTTCTCCCAAGACAATCCGATCAGACTCGGCATCCCGGTTACAAGACATCCTTGACAATGGTAAAACAAGTCCAGCAAGACCACCCGCTGTGCCGACAAATCCCGATAGGAGCTGCACATATCTCGTTCTCAGGGCACACCGGATAAGCTAAGCGTACGGGAGCCAACGTAACCCAAGCTGCCAAGGGACGGCCCCACACGGTGCTCTGGGTTGGACCAACACTTAGACAAGCACTGACCCGGGGGTTTAAAATAAAGATGACCCTTGGGCTGGCCTAACCCAAGGGAAAAAGAGGCTAGGTGGCGAATGGTAAAACCAAGGTTGGGCCTTGCTGGAGGAGTTTTATTCAAGGCGAACTGTCAAGGGGTTCCCATTATGACCGAACCGTGTAAGGAACGCAAAGTCCGGGAACATAACAACGATATGACGAAAACTAGGGCGGCAAGAGTGGAACAAAACACCAGGCATAAGGTCGAGCCTTCCACCCTTTACCTAGTGTATAGATGCATTAATTAAATAAGAGATATTGTGATATCCCAACAAAATATCCATGTTCCAACACGGAACAAACTCCAATCTTCACCTGCAACTAACAATGCTATAAGAGGGGCTGAGCAAAGCGGTAACATAGCCAAACAACGGTTTGCTAGGACAAGGTGGGTTAGAGGCTTTGCTTAACAATATGGGAGGCATGATATAGCAAGTGGTAGGTATCGCAGCATAGGCATAGCAAAAGAGCAAGCATCTAGCAAGCAAAGATAGAAGTGATTTCGAGGGTATGGTCATCTTGCCTGAGATCCTGCAAGGAAGAAGAACGAGTCCATGAAGAAGACAAGCGGACAAAGTCGAACGAATCCTCACAAACGCGGCGTTATCGGAACCAACCCGAAGAAGCAACACCGGAAAGAAGCAAACAACATAGTAAACAACTATCACATAATCATGGCATGATGCACAAGCAAGTATGATGCATGTCCGGTTTAATGAAGCATGGCATGGCAAAGTGCACAAGCAACCCTACAAATTAAGTGGAGCTCAATATGCAACTCCGTTGCATATTGACGAAACACCACGTGACTTATTTAGTTCGATCTTGTTTATGTACCCAACAATATTAAATGTTATTAAACATGGCAAGAGGGTGAAGCAAAAGAAAACTACGTTTCTAGCCAAATTTAAATGAGGCCGGAACAACAAGCAACAAGTCCGGAAAAACCTCATGTTCATATTAATGGAATTGGTACTGTTCTGCCCTAAACACAATTTTAGGGTTGTTAAACATGCAAAGAGATGCCACCATGTTAAACTATGCATTTTTCTACCCCATTTACATATAAAGATTAGTTAAAACCGAGCTACGGTTATTTAGTTATGAATTAAAGCATTTTAACATGGCATGGGAGCAAATTTAAACAAACATCATTTTAAACATTTCAAACATGCATGAAAGTTGCATATTATTAAACTAGACAAAAATCTAAGCAACTTTCATAGATAATTTATTTAGATCCAATGCGCGGTTATGAAGTTATTAAACACATGGAGTTTAGGGACTTTTCTGCAAAACTGGTCTCCTTTGGAAAAATAGACAAAATCGCAGCAACAGGAAAAAAACATATCGGGCCGAATCTGGATCTGGGTGAGGGTTGCTCACTTTGGGCCAAGGCCCAGTTCGGGTGAGAGGGCAGGAGTGTGGGTGTGGAGAGGGGTGTGTGGACAGAGAGAATGACGAGTGGGGCCCCGCTGTCATAGAGACCAAAATGGTAAAAAAGTGGGCACTTCACAAGTGGCCCGACGAGGATTCGAACCTGGGTCAGCAAGGTAGGTGGGAGAGGTTTCAACCACTGGGCTAGGATCAAGGGATTTGGTTAAAGGTGCGGCCGAGCTGCTCTTAAACAGTTAGGGGCCCTGGCTTGGCTTCTTCTACGGAAACAGAGGAGATGGCATCGTCGCCGGCGAGCAACGACGGCACGGCATGACTCCGTATGCGGCGGCGGGCGTGCGGGAAGGAGAAGCAGTGCTGATACAAGGGCGCTGGAAGGCTAGGAGCGGCAGGGCGCTCAAGTCCAAGCTCGACTCGGCACGGGCATGCGGACGTGCGCAGAGGCAGTGAAGGGAAAAGCGGTGAGGCGGCAGGTCCTGCTACTACAGAGAGAGTGGCGTGAGGAGAGAGGCCATGGCAGGGACAAATGAAAGGAGAGGAAGGTGAGGAGAAGTAGGAAGGAGAACCAAGGAGGAAGATGGCCGCGATGGGACGTCCTGCTCGTGGTGCTCGACGCAAGGAGGTTCGGCGACTCACGCGATGCAGGAGAAAACTGGGCGCGCGGCTGGATTGTTGGCGCAGGGACGACAACGGCACCGGATCCGGGCGGCAGGACTTGGGGCTCCATGTCCACGGAGAGGAGTTCCATGGGCGGCGACGTTGTTCGGTTCCTGCAGGGGAGGCGAGGTGATGGTGACTCTGGCAGCGCAGCTGCTACGGGTTGGAGCTAGGACCTCCATGGCGGTGCTGCGAAGACAACAGAGAGAGAGAGCAGCGTGAGAGAGAGAGAAAAAGAGAGAGCAGGTGGGGAATGAAGGGAGCAGGGCACGGCGGGGAACTCATCTCCGGCGAGGTCCGATCTCCGGCGGGGATGAGGAGGCGTTGGGGTCCTCTCCCACTTGGGATCGAGCGAGGAGGAGGATTGTTACCGCTGGGTGCTGCGCTGGTTGGTGGATCGAGGGGATCCACAGGAGAGCACTGGTTGGGGGGATTGGATGGATCGGATCTGGGGGGGATCCCGAGAGAGTGGCGGCGGCGCTAGGGTAGGATCCCTAGAAATTAGTGGTTTGACTAGATATATATAGTAGGGATAAGGGTAGGTCTATCTCGTCCCTACGATTATAATCGGACGGCCGAGAAAACTATATGTTAGGAAGTTCAATTAACAAAACGGAGATGTTTTGTAGATGTTTGGGGATGATCCAGACCCAACGGTGACGTCTGCCCGGGTCGAGTCCGGGACAGCTTTCGGACGCGCGCGCGAGGAGGGTCGCGGGCTTACGAGAGAGGTTAGGTAGGGCCTGGGGGTGAATGGTAGTGGGCTGTGCAGAAAGCCTTGGTCTAGGAGGAGAGAAGAGAGAGACCCGGCGACTGTTTTCGGAGACCGAAAACGTCCGACGTTTGACCGGTTATACTGCCGCTATAGTTAATCGTTGGGGCATCAAACAAACTCTGAATGCGATGAAACTTGGCAGGTGGCCTATCTACACTATATCAACACCGCATGCCAACTTTCAACCCATTCCGAGAACATTTTCCGGCCACTTATAAAATACTGACAGGCCGGGATGGATGCAAGTTTTGAAAACATGATGATGCAATGCACATGATGACATGAAAAGATGCAACACGCAAGCGAATGGCATGGCAACAATAGCGAATCACTGGAAGACACCTGGCGCGACGGTCTCGGGGCGTCACATCTCCATAGCCCATTGATTAGCCTCGTTGATGTGAGACTTTCTCCTTTTTTTGTCTTCTCCACATAACCCCCCTCATTATGTTCTATTCCACCCATAGTGCTATGTCCATGGCTCGCGCTCATGTATTGCATGAAAGTTTATAGGTTTGAGATTACTAAAGTATGAAACAATTGCTTGGCTTGTCATCGGGGTTGTGCATGATGAGAGCATTCTTGTGTGACGAAAATGAAACATGGCTAAACCATATGATTTTGTAGGGATGAACTTTCTTTGGCCATGTTATTTTGAGAAGACATAATTGCTTAGTTAGTATGCTTGAAGTATTATTATTTTTATGTCAATATGAACTTTTGTCTTGAATCTTTCGGATCTGAATATTTGATACGTCTCCAACGTATCTATAAATTTTGATTGCTCCATGCTATATTATCTACTGTTTTGGATGTTTATGGGCTTTATTATACACTTTTATATCATTTTTGGGACTAACCTATTAACCCAGAGCCCAGTGCCAGTTTTTGTTTTTACCTTGTTTTAGGGTTTCGAAGAAAAGGAAAATCAAATGGAGTCCAATTGACCTGAAACTTCATGGAACTCATTTTTGGAAGGAAAGAAGCCCAGAAGACTTGAAGTGCACGTAAGGGAAGCTTCGAGGAGGCCACGAGGTAGGGGGCGCGCCCACCCCCCTAGGGTGCGCCCTCCACCCTCGTGGCCCCCCTGACGTACTTCTTCCGCCTATATATCTCCATATACCCTAAAAACATCGGGGAGCACAATAGATCGGGAGTTCTGCCGCCAGAAGCCTCCGTAGCCACCGAAAGCCAATCTAGACCCGTTCCGGCACCCTGTCGGAGGGGGAATCCCTCTCCGGTGGTCATCTTCATCATCCCGGTGCTCTCCATGACGAGGAGGGAGTAGTTCTCCCTCGGGGTTGAGGGTATGTACCAGTAGCTATGTGTTTGATCTCTCTCTCTCTCGTGTTCTTGAGGTGATACGATCTTGATGTATCACGAGCTTTGCTATTATAGTTGGATCTTATGATGTTTTCTTCCCCCTCTACTCTCTTGTAATGAATTGAGTTTCCCCTTTGAAGTTATCTTATCGGATTGAGTCTTTAAAGATTTGAGAACACTTGATGTATGTCTTGCCGTGCATATCTGTGGTGACAATGGGATACCACGTGATTCACTTGATGTATGTTTTCGTGATCAACTTGCGGGTTCCTCCCATGAACCTATGCATAGGGGTTGGCACACGTTTTCGTTGTGATTCTCCGGTAGAAACTTTGGGGCACTCTTTGAGGTTCTATGTGTTGGTTGAATAGATGAATATGAGATTGTGTGATGCATATCGTATAATCATACACACGAATACTTGAGGTGACATTAGGGTTTTGGTTGATTTGTGTCTTAAGGTGTTATTCTAGTACGAACTCTAGGGCTGTTTGTGACACTTATAGGAATAGCCCAACAGATTGATTGGAAAGAATAACTTTGAGGTGGTTTCGTACCCTACCATGATCTCTTCGTTTCTCCGCTATTAGTGGCTTTGGAGTGACTCTTTGTTGCATGTTGAGGGATAGTTATGTGATCCAATTATGTTATTATTGTTGAGGGAACTTGCACTAGCAAAAGTATGAACCCTAGGCCTTGTTTCAATGCATTGCAATACCGTTTACGCTCACTTTTATCATTAGTTACCTTGCTGTTTTTATAATTTCAGATTACAAATACCTTTATCTACTATCCATATACCACTTGTATCACCATCTCTTCGCTGAACAAGTGCACCTATACAATTTACCATTGTATTGGGTGTGTTGGGGACACAAGAGACTCTTTGTTATTTGGTTGCAGGGTTGCTTGAGAGAGACCATCTTCATCCTACGCCTCCTACGGATTGATAAACCTTAGGTCATCCACTTGAGGGAAATTTGCTACTGTCCTACAAACCTCTGCACTTGGAGGCCCAACAACGTCTACAAGAAGAAGGTTGTGTAGTAGACATCAAGCTCTTTTCTGGCGCCGTTGCCGGGGAGGTGAGTGCTTGAAGGTATATCTTTAGATCTTGCAATCGAGTCTTTTAGTTTCTTGTTTTATCACTAGTTTAGTTTATAAAAGAAAACTACAAAAATATGGAATTGAGTTTGTCTCATACGCTTCATCTTTTTAATATCTTTCGTCAGTATGATGGGAAGGAAAATTGTGCTCAAGTGCTAGAGGAAGAAGTCTATAAAATGTTTGGCACTAAATATTTGAATGATGAGCATGATTGCAATGTTGTTAGTATGAACTCCTTGAATACCCATGTTACTAATGATGATTGCACTAGTTACGATGAAAATGTATCCTATAAACATGTCAATTTTTGTGGAGTACATTGGGTTTGTAAGTACACACCAAATAGGGAAGATAGATATTGCAAGAGGCATAAGTACTTAGAAACTAAATTGTTGCAAGAAAGTCTTGATGATTGTGCTGAAAAATTCAATATTTTTCGCACCCCTTGTGTTGGGGATATAACTATGTACGTAAGCCGCCCAGGAGGGGCCGGGTTACGCAAAGAGAAGCCCAACTGAAGCCCAAGACCAAGATGTGAAGATGGCGGTTCAGTAAAGGGTCTAAAGGCCCACAGATGATTTAGGGCCCATGGTGATAAACCGCCATGAGGGCGCAACTTGTATTGTAAGGTAGAAATAACTAGTCATCGAGCCGGACACTGTTTATGAGCTGGCCGGGACTCTGTAAGCCGTAGGGTGTCAACCCGTGTATATAAGGGGACGACCCGTTGGCGGCTTAGGGACAAGAAACAAGAGATCAAGAACCGGGCATAGCGTATCTCGCTCCCTGGTCATCGAAACCTCAAGCAATTCCAACCCAACTAGACGTAGGCCTTCCTTCACCGTAAGGGGCTGAACTAGTATAAACCTCACGTGTCCTTTGTCCCAATTATCCCCTTTAAGCTTCCTAGTTGCGATGGCTCCACGATCAAGTCCTTGCAAGAGGACATCTGCCGTGACAATTCCACGACAGTTGGCGCCCACCGTGGGGCCAGCGCACGGTGGATTTGAGTTCTTGAAGGGCAACTTCAAAGGGCTCAATGGATACGCGGTTGGCCGGATGCCCAAGAGTCGTCGCGGCAAGATCTACATCAACGACGAAGGCTGGGGCCCCGACGCCGACTCAATTGAGTACGGCTACCGGGTCCCCTTTGGCGGAATTCACGTCTTCATCGGCCGGATTGGTGAGCCGGGCCTTGAACCAGACGGCTGCACCGACCTCGTTGAGACGGCTCAGCGTGCGAAACCTGCCCGAGCTCAACCCGTCGTGAAGCGTGCCTTTGTGGGTTGCATCCATGGAGGTGAACTTCCTGAAGGATCTGAAGGTGATGGTGAGCCGGCCAGCCTCTCTGACGGTGATTCATCCGCCGGCTCAACAGATTCGCTGTATCAAGTTCAAGATGGTGTGCTTGGGGGCTGTTCCGATGGCAGCACTATTCCGGACCTCTCAGAATCGCCAAACTGGGTAGGAGTCTTCATGGCTGGTACTCAACCCGGCCAAAACTCTACGGCCTCAGCGGCGATAACGTCCAAGTTAGGAGCAGCCGGGGCAGGAGGCCCCGTGCGCTCACCGGTGATGGATCTCATGGATAAGCTTACGGCTTTGTTAACTGTTACAGTCATCCCTGTGAACCAATCTGAGCATGAGGCAGAGGTGGCACAGGTTCGCGACGAGATCGCTCGGGTCAAGGAAACCTTAGCAGCTGAGGACGCTAGATTAGCAACAGAGCGGGCGGCTTTGGATGTACGAGCCCAGCAACTTCAGGCAGAGGCCTTGCAGCTCACGTTGAGCTTAAACGCATCTAATGAGGTAATGAGGAGGAGACATCAGAAAACTCAGTCCCGTTTACCTCAGAATTATGATCCTCGGAATCTCTTTGCTACACCCGGGGCCGGCCCAAGTAACCCACCAGGTGCGAATCAGCTTAATACATCCGGAGCGGGAGGTCCAGTCCAGCCTCAGGGGATGGCACCTCCTCACGACAATATGGCACCGCCCAATTATATACCAATACCACAGGGTCACTTCTCCAACCCCATGGAGAACTTAATCGCAGCATCAGCACGTTTGGCGGCTCTCCCGGTAGATCGGGATGATCCGACAGCGGTGGAAACCCGGAAGATCAGAGAACTTGTCCAAACAGCCCTGGCTCAGCAAGAAACCTACTCCTACAGCCGGGATAGGATTCACTCGACTCCTGCGCCCTTGTTAGCTCCGCCTCGTAAAAATCGGAGCCCGAGTACAGTAGACACATGGAGTCAGAGGCCTTGTCAAGTAATGCTTAGCGCCGGAACCAGCCCGGCGGGTATAACCCGGTTCAGGATCGGATACGTCAGGAGGACGAGCGGGCGGCTCAGCTAGCGGCTCAACTAGCAGCCCAACAGAACTCACCGGCTTACTCGATGACTTCCGTTGAAGCGGGAGTTGCTACTAGAACCGGAGGAGTTCCTTGTCTGGTACCGGCTCTAGGTAATGTACGTCTGCCCAAGGATTTCAAGGGGCCTCGAAAGGTGCCGAATTATACGGCCGATTTATAGCCTGGGGCATGGATTGAAAGTTACGAGATGGCTATGGAGCTGCTAGAGGTTAGTGATGAAGCGATGGCTAAATATTTCACCATGATGCTAGACGGAACGGCCCGTTCTTGGTTAAAGGGTTTGCCACCCAACTCCATTAGTTCATGGGCGGAGCTAAAGGCCCGTTTCATCCAGAACTTCAAAGATACTTGCAAGCAATCTATGTCAATTGTGGATCTGACAAATTGTAAGCAGGAAGAAGGTGAATCTACGACTCATTGGGTGCGCCGGGTCAAGGATATAATACATTCGTCTGACAAGATGGATGCCGGCTCAGCAGTTCTCATGCTGGAGAAGAATTGCCGCTTTGAGCCTCTGAGACAGAAGCTGGGGCGCCTTAAGTGTGATTGCAACGATATGGGGACGCTGATGGCGGCTTTAGTCAAGTATGCCGATTTTGATAGTACCAAGGATCCCGCGTCTGATGAGGAAAAGACAGGGAAGGGAAAGAAGAACGGTAATGGAAAGGGTCAGCAGCATAACCCGATGAGTCAAGGAGGCAATAAGCGTAAGGCGGACAGTAACCTGGAATTTGTGGCCAATGCACAGGGTAACAATCAGAAGTGCAAAGGAAAGCCACCCCGGTTTGGTGGGTCAGGTCCGTCTCTCGAGCAACACTCAATGAACCCTACCCGAAACACGGCACCCGGGAACGACCAGCGACTCATTTATGGAAGGATTGCGCAATCATGAAAGCTTTCAAGAATTCTAATACGTTTGATGGCAATCAAGGCCCAGGCGGCGGTTCAGGAGCCGGCGGCTTTAATGGCCCAGGCGGTGGTTCAGGATCCGGTTTTCAGGGAAACCAGGGTGGTTATAATCAACAGTAGTCTGGTCAAGGAGGTCAGCAGCAGCAGCAGTCGGGTTATCAGAGCCATCCAAAACAGTTAAACAGCGGGCAGTATCATGTGTTCACCACAAGTTTGTGTAAACGTGATCAGAAAGTTCATAAGAGGGCTGTGAATTCTGTTGAACCGGCAGCCCCTCGTTACTTGAGGTGGTCGGAACAGCCTATTGTTTGGAGCAGGGAGGATCGCCCTCCCCGGGTTGATAATCCGGGTCAACTGGCCCTAGTGGTGGCACCGCAAGTTGGTGGTTATAAATTTACTAATGTGCTCATGGATGGAGGTAGCAGCATCAACATCCTCTATTACGAGACCTTTCGGCGCATGGGCTTAACTGACAAAAATTTAAAGACTTCCAACACCATCTTCCATGGAGTGGTGCCCGGTAAGTCGGCATATCCTATGGGGAAGATTGAGCTAGAGGTGGCCTTCGGAGACAAGCATGATTCTAGGGCGGAAAAGTTAACTTTTGAGGTGGTCAAAATCAAGAGTCCATATCACGCTTTGTTCGGGCGGCCGGCCTATGCCAAATTCATGGCACGGCCGTGTTATGTTTATCTACAGCTCAAGATGTCGGGTTACAAGGGTACCATCACTGTGCATGGAAGCCGAAAAGTGGCCCTGGAGTGTGAAGAGGGTGATGCGGCTTACGCCGAGTCTGCCTGTGCAACACAGGAGCTCAAATTTTATCAAGATAACATTGACCCGGCAGATATGACTTCTCTCAAGAAGCCGACTATGGAGCATGACCCGGCCATGAAGTTTAAATCAGCTGCAGAGACTAAGCTTGTTGATTTCACTCCGGGCGATTCATCTAAGCAATTCAGCATCAGTGCCAACTTGGATCCTAAATAGGAAAGCGCGCTCATCGAGTTCATCCGTGAGAACCGGGACATCTTTGCATGGAAACCTTCTGACATGCCGGGTGTACGGAGAGAACTCGCTGAGCACACTCTTAATATTGATCCGAAGTATAAGCCGGTCAGGCAGTTTTTGCGGCGATTCAATGAAGAGCGATGAAAAGCTATAGGAGAAGAGGTCACCCGGCTCTTGGCGGCTGGGTTTATTGTTGAAGTTTTTCACCCGGAGTGGTTGGCTAACCCGGTGCTCGTACTCAAGAAAAACGGCACCTGGCGGATGTGTGTGGATTACACGGACCTAAATAAGGCTTGTCCGGCTGATCCTTTTGCTCTCCCCCGTATTGATCAAATCATTGATGCTACGGCAGGTTGTGCAAGTTTGAGCTTTTTGGATGCTTATTCTGGCTATCATCAAATCAAGATGGTAGTTAAGCACCAGGAGAAAACGACTTTCATCACCCCGTTTGGAGCCTTCTACTATGTGTCTATGCCGTTTGGGCTCAAGAGTGCCCAGGCAACTTATCAACGGTTTGTACAGAATTGTCTTCACAATCAGATTGGGCGCAATGTTCATGCTTATGTGGATGACATAGTAGTGAAATCCAGAGAGGCGGAAACCTTGATATCTGATCTCAGAGAAACCTTTGACAATCTCCAGGTTTACAAAATGATGCTTAACCCGGAGAAGTGTGTATTTGGTGTGCCTGCAGGCAAGCTTTTGGGATTCTTGGTCTCAAACAGGGGCATCGAGGCTAATCCGGAGAAGATCAAGGCAATCACTTCTTTGGCTAAACCGGCATGTATTAATGATGTTCAGCGATTGGCGGGTCGTGTTGCCGCTTTAAGTCGATTCATAAGCCGGTTAGGTGAGAAGGCCCTACCGATGTACCAATTAAAGAAGGCAGACACCTTTGTCTGGAGTGATGTTGCTAATGCTGATTTTGAGGATTTGAAGAGGCAGTTATCTGAGCCGCCAGTTCTTGCGGCTCCAGTTGACAAAGAGCCTTTGCTGTTATATGTGGCTGCTAATTCATGAGCCGTCAGTGTGGCAATTGTGGTAGAGTGCAAGGAGGCTGGTAAGGAACATCCGGTTCAACGGCCGGTTTATTATGTCAGTGAGGTACTCATCGAGTCAAAACAAAGATATCCTCATTGGCAGAAACTTGTTTACGGGGTGTTCATGGCAAGCTGGAAGCTGAAGCAATACTTCCAAGGTCACCCTATCACTGTGGTAAGTTCTGCCCCCTTGGGAGACATTATTCAGAACAGAGAGGCTACATGACGAGTCGCCAAATGGGCCATCGAGCTCGGGCCTCATGGTCTGAAGTACGTACCGCGCATTGCCATTAAGTCTCAAGCTTTGGTGGATTTCATCAACGACTGGACAGAGCTACAGGCACCTGAGGAGAAGCCCGATAACACTTATTGGATTATTCACTTTGATGGGTCCAGATAGTTGGAAGGCTCGGGGGCCGGAGTTGTATTAACTTCCCCTCGAGGTGACAAATTTTGTTATGTGCTCCGGCTTATGTTTCCTTGCACTAACAATGCAGCTGAGTATGAGGCCCTGCTCCATGGTCTCCGGATGGCCAAAGAGATGAACTTGAGCCGGGTAAGATGCTTAGGAGACTCAAACCTTGTGGCTCAACAGGTGTCAGGCAAGTGGGACTCTAAAGATCCCCTCATGGCGGCTTACCGTCGTGAAGTCGATGCTGTGGCTGGATATTTCAAGGGTTACATAGTGGAACACATTGATCGAAGGAAGAATGAGGCGGCGGATGCCTTAAGCCGGCTGGGGTCTCAGTGTAAGCCGGTGCCGCCTAACACCTTTTTTGATGTTTTTCATAATCCTTCTGTTAAGTTACCTACAGAAGAAGATCTGGCAATACCAGACCCGGAGGCACAGCTGGTGGCGGCTCTCCACGTTACCACGGATTGGACAGTGCCTTATTTGGCTTACATGACCCAGGGAGAGTTGCCTGAAGACGAGACCTTGGCAAGACAAATCGCCCGGCGGTCCAAGTCCATGACAATTGTCAATGGCAAGTTACATCATTACAGCGTCACTGGAGTGATTCAATGTTGCGTGTCACCTGCAGAGGGTCAGGAGATCCTTTGTGAAATTCATGAAGGTGATTGTGGTCATCACACCGGCTCAAAATCTCTTGTGGCCAAAGCCTTCCGTCATGGGTTTTATTGGCTAACGGCTCATGCTGATGCGGAAGACCTGGTCAGTAAATGTGACGGATGTCAGAAATTCTCACGACGAGCCCATGTGTCGGCTCAAGAATTGAGGATGATTCCAATTACCTGGCCATTTGCAGTCTAGGGGCTTGATATGGTCGGTCCTTTCAAAAGATCTAAGGATAAAAAGACTCACCTCTTGGTGGCGGTTGACAAGTTCACAAAGTGGGTGGAGGCGGAGCCAGTCAGTAAGTGTGATGCAGCCACAGCAGTCCAGTTTATGAAAAAGGTGATTTTTCGCTTTGGTTTTCCACACAGCATCATAACTGATAATGGTACTAACCTTTCCAAAGGAGCTATGGAAGAGTTCTGTCAACGAGAGCATATCCGGCTTAACATTTCAGCTGTAGCTCACCCTCAATCAAATGGTCAAGCAGAACAAGCCAATCAAGAAATCTTGAAGGGTATCAAGCCCCGGCTCTTGGTCCCTTTACAGCGGACGCCGGGTTGTTGGGTGGAGGAGTTACCTTCTGTACTCTGGAGCATCAATACTACACCTAATAGATCTATGGGTTACACGACTTTCTTTATGGTGTATGGAGCAGAGGCGGTCCTGCCAAGTGACATCCGTCACGATTCACCCCGTGTGGCGGCTTATGTTGAGGAAGACAATGAAAAAGCTCGGCAAGATGCACTTGACCTATTGGATGAAGAGCGAGACTTGGCAATAGCCCGCTCGGCGATTTACCAGCAAGACCTGCGCCGCTACCATAGCCGCCGGGTTAAGTCCATAACCTTTCAGGAAGGTGACTTAGTGCTCCGACTCGTCCAGGATCAATCGAACATGCACAAGCTATCCCCTCCTTTGGAAGGACCCTTTGTGGTCAGCAAGAATCTGAACAATGGATCATACTACCTTATCGACGTTCGAGAACACAAAGACTCATGCAAGTCGAAGGAGGAGACCCATCGGCCGTGGAATATCGCTCATCTTTGGCCTTATTATACTTGAGCCGTCGGCTCTAATGTGTATATACTTATACTATGTATATTATATAAAGCAATAAAGCAGGACCTCTGTCCTTTTTTCCACTCCCAAAAAGGTTTATGTGTTTTCCTTGTCAGGTGGTGGACATGACCAAGGAGAAGCGGATCATATCTGAATCCGGCTTTCCTTTGGTCCGGCTTATGATCATATCTGAATCTAGCCATTGATCACTTGGGGGCTTCTTGTTCAAACATAGGTCGTATTCGAACCAAAGAGAACATAGCTGTCGATACCCACTTGATCGGCATACTGCCAAACCCACTTGGGGGCTTCTTGATCATATCTGAATCATAGCTTAACTCCTTTTGGGTCTGACGTGGATCATATTCGAATCAGCGTCATTCAACAACTCTTATGGTCACTTGGGGGCTTCCTGTTCAAACATAGGTCGTATTCGAACCAAAGAGAACATAGTTGTCGATACCCACTTGATCGGCATCGCCACAGCCACTGGGGGCTAACAGATCGTATCCGAATCTTAGCTCAACCCCTTTGGAATGGGTCACTGATCGTATTCGAATCAGAAACCCTTGAATTTTGTTCATCATATTTTACAAGTGCCAACATTAGGTATCTTGTGACCCTCTTGAAAGTACAATGGAATACATTACAATCTTCCAGAATTAATATTAGTTACATCAGGTTGTTAAGAACCAGGTGAACTTGTATGTGCCAATTTTCAGGAGTTAAGTTTACCCTCAGGGGTTGGTTTATATAAGCCGAAAAAACAGCTGTAAGCACTACAGGGCAATGCAAGGTATTTCTGCAAAGGGCATAACAGATTCATATAAAGTATATAGTGACGGCAGCTTATGCAAGTACTAAAGGCCATAAGCATATGCAAAGGCATAGCAAACTCAAGGTATTTTTTACTCTATTACAAGACTCTCCGAGTCTGAATGATGCGGCATTGTTTTTCTACAACTACATAAGCAGGTGGCGCCTGATAATCTACTCTTGGGGTTGATTTGAAGCCTCCGGGTTATCCTTCTCCGCCTCTCCACTGGCTACTTTGTCCTGGAAGGATGATGAGGCCCAGTCAATGCCACTCAAGGCCTCAAACTCAGCTTCATCATCTATTAAACCGGTTGGGTCGACTTCAGGAGCAAAGGTGTGCTTACGGGTTGGAGGGATCAAGCTGACGTCATCATAATGCGGCGTGGGGATTCTCCGATTCTCCTTGTCATAACCCGGCTGACACTTGGAGAGGTCAGTGTCGTTCCCAATGAGAGTAGCCACCAGACGTATATCTTTCACACAGGCGGTGAAATCTTTATCATTAAACACGGTGCCATCTTCCTTTAAACTTGGATACCCAAGAGCAATATCAGCAGGGTCTAGTTCTGGAAGCCACGCTTTGGCCCGGCTCAATGCGGCTATAGCTCCGGCTCTTGCAGATGCTCGTCTTAACTCTTGGATCCGCTGAGGTAGCACAGCAAGCCGCTTCAGCACATCTTGCAGGAGATAGGGAACATCATTTGATAAAGACACAACGGCCAGGGCACGTTGTGATCCGGTGTAGAGCTGTTCCACCAGAGTATAAACCGCCTTCAGCTTGATCACCATGTTCTGCTTGAGATTTGTGCTCCTGGGGCCTGCATTATTAAGCATAAGGTGAGTCAGAGGAAACAACCGGAATGGTCATTCAAGGAGTTTTGCAGTGTTTAAGGTTTGAGTAAGTCACTCACCAAAGATTGCTGAGACCATTCGAGATATCTGGCGCTTTAAGTCGGATAGTTCGATCGTTGCTTCCGCCAGCGATATCTCTGCTGTCTCGGCCTGGGTCACCAGTGCGGCCTTTTCATCAGCCCAAATTTTCTTCTCCGATTCAAAATTTTGCTTCAGCTTCTCTTGTTCAGAGACGCTGAATTCAAATTTGGAGTTAGCCTTTTGAGTTTCAGTCTCCTGGGCTGCCACGCGGTTCTTCAGGTCAACAATTTCCGATTCTGTCGGCGTTCTGAGAATGGGGGTCCCCAGACTTGCCTGCCTGTGGCCTGCGGCGTGGCTCAAGTGGGGGCCCAGCGCGGCCCATCTTCATCAACACGAGGCACAAGACCCTCGCGAGGGGCCAAGCCTCGCGAGGCGGACGACACGGCGCATCCTCAGGCACAACCTCGTCAGGCTGGCTCGCGAGGAGGCGGAGAGTTCAAGGCGGGGTACCTCGCGAGGTACCTATGACGCAAGCCATGACGACACGGGGCACCAGGCGGGTGCCAGCGCGCGCAGCGTCCCTCTTTCCTCTTTGGTGCAAAGGGAGCAAGCGTATCAGCGAAGTACCGAGGCATCAGGCAAAGGTTGCCACTTCGGTGCAACGAGACCAAGGCCAGGAGGACTACGAGACGGAGGTCACCATGGAGCCCAGCGCGGCGTCATCACCAGAGCCTTTGGCAGGCGAAGACTGCTTTTGTCAGGATAGATGTACTCGTTGTCCCCCTTCAAATTAGCCCGCCATTGTTGGATCCCTTCCCGCTCAATATTTGGGGAGAGGACCAGGGCCTCTATAAATAGGACTACCCACCCACATAGCAAGGGGGGTTTTTTTGGGGAGTTGTCGGTGGGTTCGTTTGGTTCACAAGTAGAGAGAGAGAAAGAGGGTGACTGAACTCTTCACAACAGTTCATCACCTCAGCCAAGAACAGACCCTCGCGAGGCTGTTCTTCCTTGTATTGTTCATCCTCACCAGCCCCAGGAGGCAATCCATCCACCACACACTGGAGTAGGGTATTACACCACATCGGTGGCCCGAACCAGTATAAATCTTGTGTCTTTCGTGTAGCTCTTTTAGTAGTTTAGATCCCATTGAGACGGAGAGGTTGAAGGTGAGATTTCCGCGCGCACCCCAGTGTTCGAACCTTAAGGGTCAGCCGGAACCCGAAATCCGACATTTGGCGCGCCAGGTAGGGGTGCGCCGGAATTCGTCTTCCACCGCTCCGCTCTCCTCCGACCGTCGCGTCCATCTCTGACGCTCGTCGAGCCCGCGCCGAGCGCCGGGCCGCCATCGCTTCTCGTGTCGCCCAGACGGCCCCCGTCAGTGGGCGTCCTCGTCGTTCCCCGTCGCCCGCCGTCAACGCCGCCACCGGCCCGGCGGGGGGCGAGCAGCAGGCATCGTCTCAGCACCCGTCCGTGCGGCAAGACGGCCGCACCGCCACTCTGTCACTCGCACCAGCTGGCTCTACGTCCCGCGCGCTCCGCGCACCCTTGGAGGCTCGAGCTGCGCTCCTCGTGGCAAAGGAGCTCCTGCGCTACCGCCCCATCGACGACGTCTACGAAGAATGGCTCGACCGCGTCGCCGAGCTTGTCCGCGCCGCAGGGGGCTCTTCCGGGCCGTCCGTCCCTCTGCGCCGCACTCCGCCCCGCACGGGCAACGAAGCTCCGGAGGCGCACCAGCCACCTCCTCTCCAAGAAGATGCCGTGGCTCCAAGGCGACTGGCCCCTGGGCGGAACCCGCTCCGCCAGGCGCCATCACAACAAGAGCGAAGCTGCCAAGAAATCCCTTGCCCGCATGGGGCTGCACGGGCGCTCCCTGCTCCGGCACACCGCGACCCTGCTCCAGCTCCGGCACATCAAGATCCCGCCCTGCTCCTAGCTGCAGCGCGTGGGGACCCTCAAGACCAAGCTCTCCACCAACCGAGGCCTTTCGTGGCCACCGCGGGCTGCCACGCCTACACCACTGAGCTGCGCAGCGTCGCGTGGCCCGGTAAGTTCAAGCCTGACCTGCCTCCTTGCTACGACGGCACAACTGACCCCGCGGAATTCCTCCAGCTCTATGAGCTGGGCATCGAGGCTGCCGGCAGGGATGAAAAGGTCATGGCAAACTGGTTCCCCATGGCGCTGAAGGAAGGGGCGCGAACCTGGCTCCTAAATCTGGCTCCAGGCACGATCTCCTCCTGGGACCAGATGCGCGCCCGCTTCATCGCCAACTTCCAAGGTACTCGCGACCGGCCGCCTGCCGTGAGCGACATGCGCCGCATCAAGCAACAACCCGGAGAGACCTTGCAAAAGTGCATCCAACGCTTCAACAGCGCGCGCCTCAAGATCCCCACGGTGTCGGAGGAGGCCATCATCTCCGCCTTCTCTGATGGCGTGCATGACGTCAAGATGAAGGAGGAACTGGCGATGCACGAAGACCTCTGCACCTCCCTGGAGCTGTTCAACTTGGCGAACAAGTGCGCCACGGCTGAGGAGGGACGTCTCTCCCTCCTCGAGCTGCCTGTCGCGGACCCAGAAGAGTAGAAGCCCAAGGCCAAGGACGTGAAGCGCAAGGGGGCTGCCGTACTCGCGGCGGAGCCAAACACCAAGCGGGGCAAAGATCTGCCCGAACCCTTCAGAGGCAGCCGGTACTGTGTGTACCATGACCTCCACACCCACAACGCCAATGAATGTCAAGAGCTCCACGCCGTGCGAGAAGGAAGGATCGGCCGTCGCCCTGACTGTGCTGACCGGGGCAATGGCCGAGGAGGAGGAAGAAACCCAGGGCGCTGGGAAGACCATGGCCCACGCCAGGGGTGGCGTGACCAGCCTCGCGAGGACCGCTGGCGGGACCTGCCTCGTGAGGGGGACTGGAGAGACCAGCCTCGTGAGGACCGCCCTCATGGCAACGCAGGCCTACCTCCACTGCCGCCTCCACCAAGAAGGAACGAAGACCGCCATCAAGACGAGGGGGCTGGGGGCTTCCAGGAGTCGCGCGTGATCGCCTGCATCCTGGGCGGAGCTCAAGCCCCAGCCTCCCAACGTATCTTCAAGCAGTTTGCCCGTGAAGTGAATGCGGTTCTCCCCAAGCTCGAAGCAACGCGCCCCCTCAGGTGGTCGGCGTGCCCCATCACATTCAGCTCGGCAGACCAGCTCAAGTGCGCAGCCACTGCGGGAGTCCTCCCGATGCTTTGCTCCCCGGTCATCAGCAACGTGCAGGTCACCAAGACCCTCATCGATGGTGGGGCAGGGCTCAGCGTCCTGTCCGTGGAAACATTCAACAACCTCCAAGTGCCCTATGACCAGCTTCAGCCAACCAGCCCTTTCTCCGGGATCACCGACGGTTCCACAATCCCGATCGGGCAGGTCCGCCTCCCTGTCACCTTCGGAGCCCGCAGCAACTACCGCACCGAGCTCATCGACTTCGATGTCGCCCACATCCGCCTGCCGTACAACGCCATCCTCGGGTACCCAGCGCTGGCCAAGTTCATGGCCGTGACCCACCACGGCTAGAACGTCCTCAAGATGCCAGGAAGCGGCGGCGTCATCATGGTGCCCTGTGAAGAGAGAGAGAGATGCAGTGTGTTCCTTGGAGCAAGCCTTTCAGGCCGCGTCGCTAGAAGACCCAGATCGCGGAAGCAGAAGGCTTCCCGAGACCACCCCCAAGAAGAAGAAGACGTCGTCAGGCTCAGCCCCTCAGGAGGCAGGCCCCTCAGGGCCCGTGCCCCCTCAGGAGGGCCCTCCATCCATCGCATAGGAAAGCGCGCCCAGCGCCCTCCTCAGGCAGGGCTCGGGGGCTCTCACCTGGAGGGCCACCGACCTAGCCAGAGTCACGAGGGAGGCGCTTGGGCACCATGTGGAGGCGTGCTTCGCAGCACGTTTCCCTCGAGAGGGAGCCAGGCGAGGAAGATCAGACCAGCAAGAGTTCATTGACGAGGCCATTCAAGAGCTGCAGGAGACAAGGATCATGAGAGGTTGCCGCCGCTTGCCAGCCGTGGCCCCACATCCAGGCGAGGATGGTGGGCTGCGCGTCTGCGTCGACGTACCAGGGCTCAATCAAATTGCCACAACAGAGCTCCTCTGGCCCTCGCAAGTGGGGCGCTGTGGAGGTCCACCCCACAGCTATGTTCGCATGCCTTACGGCCTGCCGAGCATGGCTGCGGCGTACCAGCGCCCCATGAGGGGCATCGTGGAGGCTCAGGAAGACAAGCATTCTGCGGCTCTGGCGGAGGTGGAGACAGCTCGTGAGGAGTCACCAGTGCCTCCGGAGCCTCCCGAGGCCCCGGGGCCTGGGGGCTCATGAGGATCGGCTTCTGCAGCCCGTCAAGTCTGCTGCACCAACGCCACTACGCCGACGACATCCTCAGGTGACATCTTTCAAGTTCCGTTCTCAGCTGGGAGCACCCTCCCAGGGTTGCATCACTCCCAGGCCGCGTGGGTCCGTCCCCGTGGCATGTATCTGCATTTACCCTTCCATCGTTAGTTTGCCTTGTTGGGGGCGCCCCTCGGGCTGCATCACCCCCAAGCCGTTCGGGCCAGACCCAGCGGCGTGTATCTCCGTAGTGTTTATTTCCAACAATGCATTGCCTATCACGCTTAGCTGCCTGGTGCCCGTCCGCGGCATCTTCTCTTCCCATGTCGGCCACTTGCACGTTAAAGGGGGGGTGCCTGAGCATCGCGACTCAGGGCTCTTACTGGCCCTCCGGCCCTCACCCTCTGGCCTTGTCCATGGCATCACGACCTGGCATACCAGCGACGGCTGAGACAAGCTCGAGGGCCGGGACCCGAGGACGTAGAGTACCGGCATCTAACCAAATTTTGCAGGGACACATCTCAAGATACGGCCCAGTGCCGGGCACAACCCGCCCAGAGGTAGGGCCTCGGGAGTCCCGCGCTGGCTCACGGGTGCCCAGATACGCCTCGCCTACCTCAACCAGCAAGCTCTTGAGTGACTAACGATCAACTAATGGCCGCCGTGGCAACACCATCTTCCTTCTGTGATGACCCTGCAGGATCCCTGGAGGGAGCCGTGCAAGCCGAGGCCCTCACGAGGTTTCCTTCGCCCTCGCCCGCGCGAACCGCTTGCATGTTAAAGGGGGGGTGCCTGAGCATCGCAACTCAGGGCTCTTACTGGCTCTCCAGCCCTCACCCTCTGGCCTTGTCCACGGCATCGCGACCTGGCATACCAGCAACGGCTGAGACAAGCTCGAGGGCCAGGACCCGAGGACGTAGAGCAGAAAGGGGAGCAGAGACGGGGAAGAAGGGGTCTCGCGAGGACCTTGCCGAGCGTTTCCGCTCCTATCCACACACGGACCCAACGGCGCACCTGGAACGGCCCCTGATCCTCAAGATAAGTCACCACCCACGGCACTGGCTGCTGCAGCACTACCCCCGCACCTAAAAGCAACTCCGTACTAGCGACGTTGCTTCCCTTTCTCACTAAGTGATGGCTGCTTGGGCGCCAAAGGGGACCTCCTGAGCATCGCGACTCAGGGGCTCTTACCGGACCTCGGGTCGCTCACCTCCTGGCCTTGACCACGGCATCGCGACCTGGCATACCAGCGACGGCTGACGCCGCCTTGGGACTGGGACCTATCGGTGTAGAGCACCAAGCCCTCGCGAGGTTCGAAAGGGAGAACTCAGCTATGACGGAATCAGTGACTCACGCAAATCCATAGCAAAGGTCATATATTAACAAACGGGACTACAGCCACCTTACAAGCCCCCATGGGGCGCATTTTGATTCCTCGCAGGGAACGGATCCTAAGGAGTGCTAACTATATGGGCTCCTGCAGAAGATGCCATCATCAACAGTGGGCCGTCAGGCACCGGCGCCAACCACATCCAGATCAGGGTTGGCGACGGCCTGACGCGTCCACCCTGCTCCTGGAGCGACGGCGACTCGGGGGCTCGTAGCTGTCGTTGCTCATCTCCGGAGTCATGTAGCCCCCGCTGGAGCTGCTGAACCCTCGGGCGCCACTGCCAAGGGGGCGGTCGGCGGGCCTAGCCCTCACCAGGGCGAGGTCCTGGTCGCCTCTCCCGCGGCAGCACTCCAGCCGGCGCCCGATCGCGTCGAAGACCTTGAGGGACATCACCGCCGCGCCGTCATACTCCAGGTGGACCATGAAGACGCCTCTTTCCCTGCAGACCCGGGCGATCTCCCTCTAGCTGCGAGACATGTAGACCGCGCCCGGGGCAGCGACGACGACCTCGGCCTCGGTCGCGGGGGCGACGCAGTCGGCGTGCTGCAGCTGGAGCTCCATAGGCCCCCCTGGAAGAACCACGGAGGCGAAGAAGGGAGGAAGGCGGATCCAGGACTGAAGAGGAGTGACGACGTGGTGCACGAACTCGTGGGAGGAGCCCTCGGCATGGACTCCAGGAGGAACCACCCACGCCTTCACAACCCGATGGCGCCGATGACGGCGCTGACCACGGGGATCAGCATCGGCACCTCCGGGGCCCTCGACATGGGCATACAAGGGCAGCGGGAACCCCAGCGGAGCCCGCTCGCCCCGGGGCCTCGCCACCACCGGGTCATCCTCATCGTCCCGACTGGAATGGGCGAGTCGCTTCTCCGGCGGGAGAGGGTTTGGCCCTTCTCGAGGAGCCTTTCCCTTCTCCGCTGCAGAGAATCGGCGAATCGGAGCCATCACACCAAGATGGAGCAAGAACTGAGGCGAAGGAGAGAGCAAGAGGAGATGGAGTTGATGGGCACGAGCGGTGTCGTACTTATAGCCGGCGAAGGCCAACCGCCGGTCTCCACGATCACAGGTAATCATAACACATTCTGCATGCAGGGACTTGTCCAACTCGCACGATCACCAAGGCGTCATGGGGAAGCGGAGGCGCCACGTCCAATCAACCGCCACGCGGCGTCCAAGGCCGCAGGCTGTTAGGGCCCGCGGCGCTTCGCCCTTGCCCTTTTGCCTCTCGGCATGGCCAAGTCCATGCGCGCCTTGGGCCCGGGGCTACTGTCGGCGTTCTGGGAACAGGGGTCCCCAGACTTGCCTGCCTGCGGCCTGCGGCATGGCTCAAGTGGGGGCCCAGCGCGGCCCATCTTCATCAACACGAGGCTCAAGACCCTCGCGAGGGGCCAAGCCTCGCGAGGCGGATGACACGACGCATCCTCAGGCACAGCCTCGTCAGGCTGGCTCACGAGGAGGCGGAGAGTTCAAGGCGGGGTACCTCGCGAGGTACCTATGACGCAAGCCATGATGACACGGGGCACCAGGCGGGTGCCAGCGCGCGCAGCGTCCCTCTTTCCTCTTTGGTGCAAAGGGAGCAAGCGTATCAGCGGTGTCGGGGGTTGCTGATCCCTCGCACACCTATGGGGATCGGCGGGCCGAGCCCCTTTCGGTTCGGCAGGGGGCGGTGGATGCACAAAGAGCAGATCGAGGCGAACGCACGAGCGAGACGGTCGGTTTACCCAGGTTCGGGCCGCACGGATGCGTAAAACCCTACTCCTGCTTTGGTGGTTGTATTGAGTTCTTGCTCGGAAGCGATGAGTGCTACAGTACACTCAAGCGGCTGGTGAGACCGAGCGTGAGAATGGCTGTCCTCCCCCCACTGTTGTGCATGGGCCTCCTTTTATATGTCTAAGGGGTCACCGACATGTGGCAACAGAGGTGAGGGTAAAAATGTAAAAGGGGTGGTAGTTGGCGCCACCACCTGCTACAGTCGTATCCTACCTAACCCTGACGGCAGGGGACAAAGGCATTAAATGCCTGTCTGTGTCGCTTAGACGGGGCGGAAAGGGACCGTCAGGGGCGCCACCGTTTGCCACGATGGCTCCTTGTCAGCGCCTGCTTGCCACCGCATGCCCCTGGTTGCACAGCCTCCCGCCACATACGCCAGGAATGGTCCCAGGGAGACACGTTGGTGGGTGAGCTGGAGCGCGGGTTGCGGAGTAGTAGCTTGCCGCGGCAAGCGCCTTGCCGCGGATGTTGCCTTGTCGCGTCCGGGAGCTTGTCGCTCACCGGGCCTTGTCGGGGCGCGTGGTGCGCCGCAGCGAGCTTCTTGAGATGCTTTGGTTGGTCTTCCCGGCAAGCTCCTCTTGCCGGGGTCTCGTCTCCTTCCCGGCAAGCTCCTCTTGCCGGGGTCTTGTCTCCTTCCCGGCAAGCTCCTCTTGCCGGGGCCTTGTCTCCTTCCCGGCAAGCTCCTCTTGCCGGGGCCTTGTTTTGCTCTTGGATACTTTGTTCTCGAATGGCTCCTAAAGGAACCATGGAGGGTCTTGGCGGTCGCCTGGCAAGCCTTGCCGCGGGTCGCTGCGACTGCCCGTGCACAAGTTCGGGATACTAAGGTACCCCTACTTTAGTACACCGACAAGCGGAGTACCGAGGCATCAGGCAAAGGTTGCCACTTCGGTGTAACGAGACCAAGGCCAGGAGGACTACGAGACGGAGGTCACCATGGAGCCCAGCGCGGCGTCATCACCAGAGCCTTTAGCAGGCGAAGACTGCTTTTGTCAGGATAGATGTACTCGTTGTCCCCCTTCAAATTAGCCCGCCATTGTTGGATCCCTTCCCGCTCAATATTTGGGGAGAGGACCAGGGCCTCTATAAATAGGACTAGCCACCCACATAGCAAGGGGTTTTTTTTGGGGAGTTGTCGGTGGGTTCGTTTGGTTCACAAGTAGAGAGAGAGAAAGAGGGTGACTGAACTCTTCACAACAGTTCATCACCTCAGCCAAGAACAGACCCTCGCGAGGTTGTTCTTCCTTGTATTGTTCATCCTCACCAGCCCCAGGAGGCAATCCATCCACCACACACTGGAGTAGGGTATTACACCACATCGGTAGCCCGAACCAGTATAAATCTTGTGTCTTTCGTGCAGCTCTTTTAGTAGTTTAGATCCCATTGAGACGGAGAGGTTGAAGGTGAGATTTCCGCGTGCACCCTAGTGTTCGAACCTTAAGGGTCAGCCGGAACCCGAAATCCGACAGATTCAAATTGACTTATCATGACCTGCATTGCACCAGATAACACTCAAGATTATGGTAAATAGTGTTAAGTCCCAAGCACTTTGCAAGCAAAGGTACTTGGCACTTGGGGGCTAATGTATCCTGAAGAATTTTCAATTACTACTCCGGTTCATGGAAATTAAAGTTCCAAACACTTTGCAAGCAAAGATGTTTAGCACTTGGGGGCTAATGTGTATCGCAAGTGTTACCGGGTTACAAATCTTTTTCCTAAGCCGGATAAGCAGTGCTAGGCAATTTTCAAAAGTCTACAACATATTTACTTATAAGCAATAGACTTGGGGGCTGGTACAGTAAGTATGGTTAAAGAAAGCTAGCATAAGTCATACCTCAGATTTCTGCTGTATATGCTTCACCATGTCAATTTCCAGGTCACGGTTGCTATGTACTTGATTGATATAGCCGGAGACGATCTCTCCGATACTCAAATGAGTATAGTCAGTGACGTCCAGCTTAGCCTTTTGGCGTTCTACCAACTCTTCTTTAGAGCACCTGGCAAGTACAGATGGCTGTGCCGGTTCAACAAACTGAGTTTTGAGGATCTCAACTTCCGGATCACTTGCGTTGGCGGGGCTAGGAGCCTTCGGGTTACCGGACTTGTTGAAGATTTGCTCAGTAGGCGGGTCAGAGGAAGATATAGGAGCATCATGAGATGTTTGAGGCGGCGGCTCGTGAGCAGGGGCATCAGGAGCAGTTGTGCCCAGCTCTGGTTCAGTCACAGCCGGCTCTTGGGGCGGCTTATTCTTTTTTGCCCTTTTGCTGAGCTTTACTTGCACACTGTGGAAAAAGTAGACAGGTTAAATACGAAAAGTATGAGTAAAATAAAGGCATAAGGTACAACAAGTTTATATTATCCGGGAGTAGTTTTGAAGGATGGCATGTTGGACTGCATAGACTCACCGGAGGAAGGTGAAATATCCTGATAATTGGAGTCAGAAGAATTGAGAAAATAACGAATGAAAACCGCCAAAGGAAAAAGAAGGTGTGAATCGGAGGTAACCTCAGCCTGGCGTTTCCTGGTCACATCAGGTAAGCCGGAGGAGAGTTCCGTGTCTTTGCTGGTCCTGGTCTGCCTCCGGCTCTCATAAATCTGTCGCTTCAAAAGAAAGTCAGGATCTTGGTAAGCCAAAGGATGTGAAAATCTTACTTTTTGGGTTACTCTTCGAATTTTCTGACGTGGCTGAAGCTCGGAGTCGGAGGAGATTATAATTACCTCTTCCTCAACGGGTTGGCTGTTGCCCGTGTCTTCCTGAAAGAAGGTTAATATCAGTAAGGTAATGATAAAGGAGAAAGGGAAATTCAAAGGTTACCTCTTCCTCATTATCATCAGTATCATCAAGCTAAAACAGCTCAGAGGCGCTTGGCTTCCTCTTCTTTGAGGTGGTGGGCTTGGTGGTTTTCTTTTCGGCTCTCTTGGCCGCCCTGGCTTTCTTGGCTGCCTCATGATCATATTGGGTTTTCCAGAAGTTATCATTTGCCTATAAAAGGTTATAATGGGTTATGCGTAAGAATACAGCCTAACATGATAAAAAAGAGATAATAATAACCCGGCGGCTAGAAACTTACTGCAGGGGCCGGGTTCTTCTGGCAAAAAGGTAGTAAGCCGAAGGTGTTACTATTCACTGTGCCCTCCTTCAACAAGGGCTGAGTTGTAGCTTCCACTACGTCATCTAGTAAGTCGTCAGGGCTATGACGCTGAGGGTCATCTTTCTCACCTGAATAATTACATATTAAGCCGGGGCGGCGGCTCAACGGAATTATTCTCCAAGCAACCCAGACTCGGACCAGGTCAATGCCATCTAAGTCGTTCCCTAAAAGAGCTATTATCTTCTTGATTTTGGGGGTGAGTGGCAGACGTTCAGTAGCTGTCAACTTATCCGGCAGTGGGTGAGTAGGTTCAAGGCGCACGGAAGCCGGGCAGCGGGTTTTCACCAGCCAGAGAAGTGTCCTGGCAGTAGAACCACGTTTGGTTCCAGTCCTTTGGATGACTCGGCAGTTCAGCATAAGGGAAAAGGCAGTCTCTTCGTCGCTGAATCGAGATGCCACCAAGTTCTAGACTGGGTCTGTTGGCGCGTTCATTCTGCCGGTTCAAATAGAACAACTCCCTGAACAAAACTAGGTTGGGTTCTTCTCCAAGGTAGACCTCACAGAAAACTTGAAAGTTGCAGATATTTGACACCGAATTGGGCCCGATGTCTTGAGGTCTTAAGTCAAAGAAGTTCAAAACGTCTCTAAAGAATTTTGAACCGGGAGGAGCAAATCCCCGGCTCATGTGATCGGTGAAAATGATCACCTCCCCTTCCTTGGGTTGAGGTTTCTCTTCAGACAGGTCAGGAGCGCGATAAGACATAACATCCTTCTTGGGCAGATGGCCAGACTTTACAAATTCGGTCAGTTTGCTCTCTGTAACAATGGATGGGACCCAGTTGCAGGTAATCAGAGGCTTAACAGTTTTGGGTGCCATTGGGTAAATTGAAGCCTACAACAAGATAAAGGAAATTTTCTGGTTCATTATAACCCGGAGAATAAGCATTATTGGGTTATCTGAGATGGCGGCTTAAGAAGGGGCCTAATGACATACAGGTAACTATGTGATAATGATTAGCAGCTGCAGGTACTAAAGATGATTAAGGTTTTCTTAAGTTGCCATAAGCAAGCGGTGCTGACAACCGGTATTATTTTAAACCGGTCACATGAATTATTATGGCTGAAGTAGAGTCAACATATGCGGTTTTTTGGTTAAGTATGGAACAAACAGGTTTCACAAGTTGCAATCATTATTTTGGATCAAACGAGGTTCTGAGAAAGAAAATATTTCTAGACCTAAAAACAGTATAGAGAAGTTCATATACTCGCGGAGGGTTTCCAAAACAAGGGAACTAAGATCTGTTCTTATACAGGATAAGTACAAATATTTTCCGTAGCAGTTCTATGTTGTTTCTATAATCTAAATAAAAGCATTGGGGTGAAACTAATGGAGGTCTGCATTGGGCGGTGATGAACACCGACGAACTCAAGACGATTTCAAGACAGATCGGAGAAAGGGGAAAAGAGAAACTCACAGATGCGGAAGAGCTGCGGAGGGTCGCCGTCGTTTTCTGGTCGGAATCAGGGTGATGCAGTGGCCTAAGTTGGTGAAGACGAGGAGTTCGACGGCGGCGGCGGCGGAGCTTGAGCAGCAAAGGAAGAAGTGTGAGGAGGAAGATGACTGAAGGAAATGGAGAAGGCCTAGGTCGCATCTATTTATAAGGAGGGGCCGACCAAGACGGCGCAAAAAACGAGGAGACCAAAGCATCATTATCCAGCGGCCCTGACGCCTCGATTCTCGGGATGGTGAGTAAAGGCAAAGATTCGTTGGAGGATATGATGGATTAAAATATGAATTTTATTGAAGATGACGTCACAGAGATTTGACCCGGATCCAGATGATGACATCACGGCGGGTTAAAATTTCCGCGCAAAACAGAGGACTAAGGGCTAGTTTATAAGGTTTTTAAAGATTGACATGAACCGGTTCAAATCAATCTGGGGCCTAATGTTGGGGATATAACTATGTACGTAAGCCGTCCAGGAGGGGCCGGGTTACGCAAAGAGAAGCCCATCTGAAGCCCAAGACCAAGATGTGAAGATGGCGGTTCAGTAAAGGGTCTAAAGGCCCACAGACGATTTAGGGCCCATGGTGATAAACCGCCATGAGGGCGCGACTTGTATTGTAAGGTAGAAATAACTAGTCACCGAGCCGGACACTGTTTATGAGCCGGCCGTGACTCTGTAAGCCGTAGGGCGTCAACCCGTGTATATAAGGGGACGACCCGCTGGCGGCTTAGGGACAAGAAACAAGAGATCGAGAACCGAGCATAGCGTATCTCGCTCCCTGGTCATCGAAACCTCAAGCAATTCCAACCCAACTAGACATAGGCCTTCCTTCACCGTAAGGGGTTGAACTAGTATAAACCTCGTGTGTCCTTTGTCCCGATTAACCCCTTTAAGCTTCCTAGTTGCGATGGCTCCATGATCAAGTCCTTGTAGGAGGACATCTGCCGTGACAATTCCACAACACCTTGTGAACTTTGCAATGAACATGGTCATTTAAATCTCCAATGCATATTGTTTCATGACCGAATCATATCCAAAAATTGTGATAATTTGAGCTTAGACTTCTTTTGGGGTATGAGGAAATGAAACGTATAACTGAGGGTATTCCAAAGTTTAATCTTGATAGATTTCTTGATTTTGATCTAGAGAAAATTTATATGTATTGTGCAGTGAATTGTATTGAAAATCCTTATATTGCCAATTACATAAAGAAAACAAAGCAAATAGAAGATGAAGAGAATGCTAATGAAAGGGAAGAGACTTCCCAATATCCTTCTATCATTTCTTATGATGAATCGGGTAATGAGGAGGAGCCTCCTATTCAACCAATCTCATTAATAAGGAGCTCCAAAAAGAGGATTGAACCCACACATGATGTGGTGAAGAAAAAGAAAAGAAAAAGAAAGAGAGGTAAAAATATATCTCCCCCAAATAATGATGCTCCTATTACTATTGTGCCTCGTGAAAATATAATTGTGGAAGATAATGATACTTCTTATGATCTTGAAAATCTTTTTGGCACTTGCTTGGAAGAATATGATAATTGCTATACTATTGGTGCTATCCATACTATTAATGATGAGAGTGATTATGCTTATGATTTGAAAAAACCCAAGCTTGCGGATGCTATGTTTGATGAAGATGATGTTTTTGAGAATATATTTGCTGAAATTAATGTTTGTCCCAAGCTTGGGGAAGCTGATTAATGAATATGATATTTTTAGTCTCCCAAGTTTTGATATGCCAGTTTATAATGATGATAGCATGCATCCTACTTACGATGATTATTGTGATGATACTTATGCTATAAAAAGTAGTGATTATATTTATAAAACTTATCATGATTATGATTACCCCTTTTCTGAACATTACTCTTTTAATGTGGAAACAATTTATAGTATTCAAGTCTCTTATGATACTCCCACTATCCCGAATGAAAAGAATTTTGCTTATGTGGAGAGTAATAAAATTTCTATGCTTGTAGATCATGAAAAGAATGCTTTAGGTGATAGTTATATTGTTGAATTCATTCATGATGCTACTGAAAATTATTATTAGGGAGGAATATATGCTTGTAGGAATTGCAATAATATCAAGTTTCCTCTCTATGTGCTTAAAGTTTTGAAGTTATGCTTGTTTTACCTTCCTATGCAAGTTGATTCTTGTTCCCATAAGTTGTTTGCTCACAAAATCCCTATGCATAGGAAGTGGGTTAGGATTAAATGTGCTAGTCATATTCTTCATGATGCTCTCTTTATGTTTCAATTCTTATCTTTTATGTGAGCATCATTGAAATCATCATGCCTAGCTAGGGGCGTTAAACGTTAGCGCTTGTTGGGGGCAACCCAACTTTATTTTTGTTCCTTGCTTTTTGTTCTTGTTTAGTAATAAATAATTCATCTAGCCTCTGTTTATATGTGGTTTTATGTGTCTAATTAGTGTTTGTGCCAAGTAGAACCGTTGGGAAGACTTGGGGAAAGTCTTGTTGATCTTGCTGTAAAAAACAGAAACTTTAGCGCTCACGAGAATTGCTGCCATTTTTTTTGGAGAGTGCTATTTAGTTAATTCTTTTTTCAGATTATTAATAGATAAATTCCTCAGTTCCAGCAATTTATTTGAGAATTTTATGAGTTCCAGGAGTATATGTTTGATCCAGATTACTATAGACTGTTCTGTTTTTGACAGATTCTGTTTTTTCATGTGTTGTTTACTTATTTTGATAAATCTATGAGTAGTATCGGAGGGTATGAACCATAGATAAGTTGGAATATAGTAGATATAACACCAATATAAATAAAGAATGAGTCCATTACAATACCTTGATGTGGTGTTTTATTTTCTTATACTAACGGAGCTCACGAGTTTTCTACTTTAAGTTTTGTGTTGTGAAGTTTTCAAGTTTTGGGTAAATATTCGATGGATTATGGAATAAGGAGTGTAAAGAGCCTAATCTTGGGGATTCCCAAGGCACCCCAAGGTAATATTCAAGGATAGCCAAGAGCCTAAGCTTGGGGATGCCCCGGAAGGCATCCCCTCTTTCGTCTTCGTTCATCGGTAACTTTACTTGGAGCTATATTTTTATTCACCACGTGATATGTGTTTTGTTTGGAGCATCAATTTATTTTGTTAGGATTTGCTTGCTGTTATTTAGAACAATGTTTTGCATCTTTTATTTCAATAAAAGTGGCATTGATAGTCTTTACTATGCCTATGTTACAAGTCTTCATGTTGCTGTTTGAAAACAGAAAGTTTACCGCTGTTGCAATAATTCCCTAGAAAATTCAGAATGTGATAAAATGATGAAACCTTTTGCATATTAAGCTCTGATAAATTTAATACAGTGGGAATTTTCTTTAATAATTTTTGGAGTTAGGGAAGTATGGATCTAGCTGCACTCTTTACAGATTGTCCTGTTTAGGCAGATTGCTGTTATGTTTGCATATGTTTGCTTCTTTAATGATTCTATTTGAGGATGGGACTATTAAATATGCAGATGCATTTAGTATGCAATGTTGAATAATAATTTTAGTGATTTTCTACAGTAGAGTATGATAAGGTTTTGGCAATGGTTTATACTAACTTATCTCACGAGTCCTTGTTGAGTTTTGTGTGGATGAAGTTTTTGAGATTTAGGGAGACCGTGATATGAGAGGAATTAAGGAGACACAAAAGCTCAATCTTGGGGATTCCCAAGGCATCCCAAGATAATACTTCAAGAAGTCGCAAGCGTCTAAGCTTGGGGATGCCCCGGTTGGCATCCCACCTTTCTTCTTCAACAACTATCGGTTAGTTTCGGTTGATCCTAAGTTTTTGCTTCTTCACATGATGTTTGCCATTCTTAGAATGTCATTTTATTTTTCTTTGCTTGCTGTTTGAATAAAATACCAAGATCTGAAATTCTTAAATGTTAGAGAGTCTTCACATAGTTGCATAATTATTCGACTACTCATTGATCTTCACTTAAATCTTTCGGAGTAGTTTGTCATTTGCTCTAGTACTTCACTTATATCTTTTAGAGCATGGTGGTAGTTTTATTTTGAAGAAATAGATGAACTCTCATGCTTCACTTAGATTATTTTGAGAGTCTTGAATAGCATGGTAATTTGCTTAAAATCCTAATATGCTAGGTATTCAAGAATAATAAAATTCTCTTATGAGTGTGTTGAATACTATGAGAAGTTTGATACTTGATAATTGTTTTGAGATATGGAGATGGTGATATTAGAGTCATGCTAGTTGAGTGGTTATGAATTTGAGAAATACTTGTGTTGAAGTTTGTGATTCCCGTAGCATGCACGTATGGTGAATCGTTATGTGATGAAGTCGGAGCATGATTTATTTATTGATTGTCTTCCTTATGAGTGGCGGTCGGGGACGAGCGATGGTCTTTTCCTACCAATCTATCCCCCTAGGAGCATGCACGTAGTACTTTGTTTGAATAACTAATAAATTTTTGCAATAAGTATGTGACTTATTTATGACTAATGTTGAGTCCATGGATTATACGCACTCTCACCCTTCCACCATTGCTAGCCTCTCTAGTACCGCGCAACTTTCGCCGGTACCATAAAACCACCATATACCTTCCTCAAAACAGCCACCATACCTACCTATTATGGCATTTCCATAGCCATTTCGAGATATATTGCCATGCAACTTTCCATCATTCCGTTCATCATGACACACTCATTATTCTCATATTGCTTTGCATGATCATGTAGTTGACATCGTATTTGTGGCAAAGCCACCATTCATAATTCTTTCATACATGTCACACATGCATCATTGCACATCCCGGTACACCGCCGGAGGCATTCATATAGAGTCATATCTTGTTCTAAGTATCGAGTTGTAATTCTTGAGTTGTAAGTAAATAAAAGTGTGATGATCATCATTATTAGAGCATTGTCCAAGTGAGGAAAGGATGATGGAGACTATGATTCCCCCACAAGTCGGGATGAGACTCCGGACGAAAAATAAATAAATAAAAGAGGCCAAAGAAGCTCAAATAAAAAAAGGAAAAAAAAAGAGGCCATAAAAAGGAGAAAAGGCCCAAATAAAAAATGAGAGAAAAAGAGAGAAGGGGCAATGCTACTATCCTTTTACCACACTTGTGCTTCAAAGTAGCACCATGATCTTCATGATAGAGAGTCTCTTATGTTGTCACTTTCATATACTAGTGGGAATCTTTCATTATAGAACTTGGCTTGTATATTCCAATGATGGGCTTCCTCAAAATGCCCTAGGTCTTCGTGAGCAAGCAAGTTGGATGCACACCCACTTAGTTTCTTTTGAGCTTTCATAAATTTATAGCTCTAGTGCATCCGTTGCATGGCAATCCCTACTCACTCACATTGATATCTATTGATGGGCATCTCCATAGCCCGTTGATATGCCTAGTTGATGTGAGACTATCTTCTCCTTTTTGTCTTCTCCACAACCACCACTCTATTCCACCTATAGTGCTATATCCATGGCTCACGCTCATATATTGCGTGAAGATTGAAAAAGTTAGAGAACATCAAAAGTATGAAACAATTGCTTGGCTTGTCATCGGGGTTGTGCATGATTTAAATATTTTGTGTGGTGAAGATGGAGCATAGCCAGACTATATGATTTTGTAGGGATAACTTTCTTTGGCCATGCTATTTTGAGAAGACATGATTGCTTTGTTAGTATGCTTGAAGTATTATTATTTTTATGTCAATATTAAACTTTTGTCTTGAATCTTTCGGATCTGAATATTCATACCACAATTAAGAAGAATTACATTAAAATTATGCCAAGTAGCACTCCGCATCAAAAGTTCTATTTTTATCATTTACCTACTCGAGGACGAGCAGGAATTAAGCTTGGGGATGCTTGATACGTCTCCAACGTATCTATAATTTTTTATTGCTCCATGCTATATTATCTACTGTTTTGGATATTATTGGGCTTTATTATCCACTTTTATATTATTTTTGGGACTAACCTATTAACCGGAGGGCCAGCCTAGAATTGTTGTTTTTTGCCTATTTTAGGGTTTCGAAGAAAAGGAATATCAAACGGAGTCCAAATGGAATGAAACCTTCGGGAACGTAATTTTCTTAATGAACAAGACCCGGGAGACTTGGACCCTACGTCAAGACACAAAAGAGGAGGCCACGAGGTAGGGGGCGCCTCCCCCCCAGGCACGCCCTCCACCCTCGTGGGCCCCATGTTTCTCCACCGACGTACTCCTTCCTCCTATATATACCTACGTACCCCCAAACGATCAGATACAGGGCCAAAAACCTAATTCCACCGCAGCAACTTTTTGTATCCACGAGATCCCATCTTAGGGCCTGTTCCGGAGCTCCGCCGGAGGGGGCATCGATCACGGAGGGCTTCTACATCAACACCATAGCCCCTCCGATGAAGTGTGAGTAGTTTACCTCAGACCTACAGGTCCATAGTTATTAGCTAGATGGCTTCTTCTCTCTTTTTGGATCTCAATACAATGCCCCCCCCCTCTCTTGTGGAGAACTATTCGATGTAATCTTCTTTTTGCGGTGTGTTTGTTGAGACCTATGAGTTGTGGGTTTATGATCAAGTCTATCTATGAATAATATTTGAATCTTCTCTGAATTCTTTTATGTATGATTGGTTATCTTTGCAAGTCTCTTCGAATTGTCAGTTTGGTTTGGCCTACTAGATTGATCTTTCTTGCAATGGGAGAAGTGCTTAGTTTTGGGTTCAATCTTGCGGTGTCCTTTCCCAGTGACAGTAGGGGCAGCAAGGCACGTATTGTATTGTTGCCATCGAGGATAACAAGATGGGGTTTTCATCATATTGCATGAGTTTATCCCTCTACATCATGTCATCTTGCTTAAGGTGTTACTCTGTTTTTAACTTAATACTCTACATGCATGCTGGATAACGGTCGATGAGTGGAGTAATAGTAGTAGATGCAGGCAGGAGTCGGTCTACTTGTCTCGGACGTGATGCCTATATACATGATCATACCTAGATATTCTCATAACTATGCTCAATTCTGTCAATTGCTCAACAATAATTTGTTCACCCACCGTAGAATACTTATGCTCTCGAGAGAAGCCACTAGTGAGACCTATGGCCCCCGGGTCTATCTTTATCATATTAATCTCCTACTACTTAGTTATTTCCTTTGCCTTTTACTTTGCCTTTATTTTACTTTGCATCTTTATCACAAAAATACCAAAAATATTATCTTATCATATCTATCAGATCTCACTCTCGTAAGTAGCCGTGTAGGGATTGACAACCCCTATTCGCGTTCGTTGTGAGGATTTATTTGTTTTGTGCAGGTATGAGGGACTCGTGCGTAGCCTCCTACTAGATTGATACCTTGGTTCTCAAAAACTGAGGGAAATACTTACGCTACTTTGCTGCATCATCCCTTCCTCTTTGGGGAAAACCAACGCAGTGCTCAAGAGGTAGCAAGGGGGGCCGTCCCCCCACCCAATTCGGATTGGGCTTGGGGGCCGCCCCTCCTAGGTTTCCTTCTCCTCTCTCCCACTATGGCCCAATAAGGCCCATATACTTCCCGGGGGGTTCTGGTAACCTCCCGGTACTCGGTAAATGCCCGAACTCATCCGGAACCATTCCGATGTCCAAACATAGTCATCCAATATATCGATCTTTACATCTCGAACATTTCGAGACTCCTTGTCATGCCCATGATCACATCCGGGACTCCAAACAACCTTCGGTACATCAAAACACATAAACTCATAATACCGATCGTCACTGAACGTTAAGCGTGCGGACCCTACGGGTTCGAGAACTATGTAGACATGACCGAGACACATCTCCGGTCAATGACCAATAGCGGAACCTGGATGCTCATATTGGTTCCTACATATTCTACGAAGATCTTTATCGGTCAAACCGCATAACAATATACGTTGTTCCCTTTGTCATCGGTATGTTACTTGCCCGAGATTTCATCGTCGGTATCTCAATACTGCTACCTCTTGAGCACTGCGTTGGATTTCCTTGAAGAGGAAAAAATGATGCAGCAAAGTAGCGTAAGTATTTCCCTCAGTTTTTGAGAACCAAGGTATCAATCCAGCAGGAGGCTACGCGCGAGTCCCTCGTACCTGCACAAAGCAAATAACTCCTCGCAACCAATGCGATAAGGGGTTGTCAATCCCTTCACGGTCACTTACGAGAGTGAGATCTGATAGATATGATAAGATAATATTTTTGGTATTTTTGTGATAAAGATGCAAAGTAAAATAAAAGCAAAGGAAATAACTAAGTATTGGAAGTTCAATATGGTGAAGATAGACCCGGGGGCCATAGGTTTCACTAGTGGCTTCTCTCAAGAGCATAAGTATTTTACGGTGGGTGAACGAATTACTGTTGAGCAATTGACAGAATTGAGCATAGTTATGAGAATATCTAAGTATGATCATGTATATAGGCATCACGTCCAAGACAAGTATACCGACTCCTGCCTGCATCTACTACTATTACTCCACTCATCGACCGCTATCCAGCATGCATTCAGAGTATTAAGTTCACAAAAACAGAGTAATGCCTTAAGCAAGATGACATGATGTAGAGGGATAAACTCATGCAATATGATGAAAACCCCATCTTGTTATCCTCGGTGGCAACAATACAATACGTGCCCTGCTGCCCCTACTGTCACTGGGAAAGGACACCGCAAAATTGAACCCAAAGCTAAGCACTTCTCCCATTGCAAGAAAGATCAATCTAGTAGGCCAAACCAAACTGATAATTCAAAGAGACTTGCAAAGATAATCAATCATACATAAAAGAATTCAGAGAAGATTCAAATATTGTTCATAGATAATCGATCATAAACCCACAATTCATCGGTCTCAACAAACACACCGCAAAAGGAAGATTACATCGAATAGATCTCCACAAGAGAGGGGGAGAACATTGTATTGAGATCCAAAAGGGGAGAAGAAGCCATCTAGCTAATAACTATGGACCCGAAGGTCTGAGGTAAACTACTCACACTTCATCGGAGAGGCTATGGTGTTGATGTAGAAGCCCTCCGTGATCGATGCCCCCTCCGGCGGAGCTCCGAAATAGGCCCCAAGATGGGATCTCGTTGATATAGAAAGTTACGGCGGTGGAATTAGGGTTTTGGCTCCGTATCTGATCGTTTGGCGGTACGTAGGTATATATAGGAGGAAGAAGTATGTCGGTGGAGCAACAGGGGCCCCACAAGGGTGGAGGGCGCGCCTCGGGGGGGTGTAGGCGCGCCCCCCTACCTCGTGGCCTCCTCCTTTGTTTCTTGACGTAGGGTCCAAGTCTCCTGGACCATGTTCGGTGAGAAAATCACGTTCCCGAAGGTTTCATTCCGTTTGGACTCCGTTTGATATTCCTTTTCTTTGAAATCCTAAAATAGGCAAAAAACAGCAATTCTGGGTTGGGCCTCCGGTTAATAGGTTAGTCCCAAAAATAATATAAAAGTGGATAATAAAGCCCAATAATGTCCAAAATAGTAGATAATATAGCATGGAGCAATCAAAAATTATAGATACGTTGGAGACGTATCAAATACCTAGTGCAATCTCGTTACTGGCAAGTATCTTTACTCGTTCCGTAATGCAACATCCCGTAACTAAATCATTAGTCACATTGCTTGCAAGGCTTATAGTGATGTCCATTGTCGAGAGGGCCTATAGATACCTCTCTAATACACGGAGTGACAAATCCTAATCTCGATCTATGCCAACTCAACAAACACCATCGGAGACACCTATAGAGCATCTTTATAGTCATCCAGTTACGTTGTGACATTTGATAGCACACTAAGTGTTCCTTCGATATTCGGGAGTTGCATAATCTCATAGTCATAGGAACATGTATAAGTTATGGAGAAAGCAATAGCAGTAAACTAGACAATCATCGTCCTAAGCTAACGGATGGGTCAAGTCAATCACATGATGTGATCCCGTTTATCAAATGACAACTCTTTGTCCATGGCTAGGAAACTTAACCATCTTTAATTAACGAGCTAGTCAAGTAGAGGCATACTAGTGACACTCTGTTTGTCTATGTATTCACATATGTACTAAGTTTCCGGGTAGTGCAATTCTAGCATGAATAATAAATATTTATCATGATAAAAGGAAATATAAATAACAACTTTATTATTGCCTCTAGGGCATATTTCCTTCAAAAATATAAAAGAAAAGAATGCTTAGGCTTTGGCCCAACTAGCTGACAACATCACTCCTGTCGGGCACCTATTAGGCCGGCCTAAGCGTTCGCAGATTTTAAAATGCACATCAATTTTTATAAAAATGTTCATGGATTTGAATTTTTTTTACAGATTTTTGAAAAAAAATAGTTTACCAAAGAAAGATGCAAAAGGATGTTCCCGACTTTGGGAACCTCAACTTGCCAGCTGGATTTAAAAAAAACTCATCGTATGTGAAAAAAGGTTCATCAGTTTTGAACAAAATTCACATGTTTTGAAAAAGGGTTCACGGTTTTTTTTAAAAAAAGGATTTGAAAAAAGTTCACAGATTTGGGAAAAAATTCATAAATTTAATAAAAGTTCACGATTTTTAAAAAGAAAAGAAAATTGAAAAAAAAAGTAGGAAACAAAAAAAAGATGAAAATTCGGCCAAAAAATGGAAAACCACTGCGTATTATAACTAAGATAGCTATCATACCTAAAAATGTCACAACTACTAACATGGTCTGTTGATTACCTTGTTGTATAGTCTAACGGGAGGTCTCTAGTTCGAACCTTGTTGGCTGCATTTATTTTTACATTTGAAAAAATGTGAAACTTTAAGTGAAGAGAAGAAAAAAGATAAACATACTGGCCAATACGTATATACATATCTACGGGTGACTCATCATATACGAAAGTGTGAAAAGTCCATATTACCCTTTATACGGTTTGTAAGGGATCTACCGAAGCGAAACTCTTATTAATGAGCCCGAGTTGATATGACCCCAAACAAAACAAAAAGGTTCTAAAAACATAAAACCATGGGGTGGAGAATGCTGCTCCCCTGAAATACCGAGCTTCTGTAATCATGTTTTTTTTACGGGAAGGCCTTCACGGCTAGTTTTATTAATCAATCACACTTATATCGTTTGCTAGAGATTTTACAATAAACTCAGGTGGTGCGTCTACCCATACAGAGGGAGAGTTTGTACTTTCCCAACTAACTAGCTCATGAGCAACTACATTTGACTCTCGATTACAATGCTCAATAGTTACCTTCCCGAACTCATGAAGCAAGAATCTACATTCTTCTAAAACTGGGGCTGCCACCATAGCATGACTTTCATTCATCCGTAGAGCATCAACCACCACAATATTATCCATTCTCAGCATCACATTGTTGCAACCTAGGCTTTAGAGAAGTTTTATGCCTTCTAACAGAGCTGCAGCTTCCGCCGACACGACATCCGGGATTTGCATGAGATAAGCTGTTGATGCCCTGATGAATTTCCCGCGGCTGTCTCTTACTACTGCTCCACACTTGCCTGTATGATTTTCAACATGAAACGATGCGTCAACATTTAGTACTTGTTGGCTGGACAAAACAACATGCCACTTGTTCAGTCGAGGTCTCTCCTTCGGTTTCCCTGCTGCCCGAACAAAATTTAGGCTTAGAGCCCGGTTCAACATCGCAGTTTGTTCCGGTGAGTGGACAGTTTCTCCGCACACAAATTGTCTCCGCTGCCACCAGATGTACCAGCTGGTTCCAGCAATAATCTCCGGCAATTCTATTGGGTCTGAGTACATACACTGATGAGTTTCATCACATAAGAGAAAATCTATTATCGCTGCTCCAGAGCGGTCTATGCACATGGCGTCCCTGATAATATTGCCAACGCCCAAGGCTTCCCAAATAGCTAGAGCACGTGGGCATGAGAACAGTACATGGCATATATCTTCCGCGTCCATCTTGCAGACAGGGCATTGAGAGTTAGTACCAACATGCCGATTAGTTAGAACGCTGAAGCATGGTAGCACATTGTGTAAGCACCTCCAAATGAAGATCTTAATCTTTCCTGGCAGTTTGAGCTTCCAAACCTTCTTCCATACTGGATGTGGTCTAGAACCAGATCGGTAGTTCCCCATCAAATCTTCCTGGGCATAAGTCTCTTCCCACTGTTTGTAATACACCGAGCGAACCGAGAAAGTGTCGTTCTTATTTAAGTGCCATGCTATATAATCCTCTGTATGTTACCGAAACAATGGAATTTGCAATATCCGGTCAGCATCTGTAGGCCAGAAAGTGTACCTTATTAGTTGTTCATCCCACTCGCCTGAGGAGGGGTCGATGAGGTCACCGGCCTTAGTGAGCAGTTGGTTCCCGCGGACAGTAACGATTTTCCTTGATGCACTACTGGGAATCCAACAGTCACTCCATATATCTATCTTTGCACCATCTTCAACTCTCCAAATGCATCCTTTTTGAACGTTTGTATTCCTGCCCAAATACTTTGCCACACAAAGGATGAGCCCTTCTTCAATTCACAGTTCAAAATATCCCCAGAAGGATAGTATCTGGCCCTTAAAACTCTTGCACAAAGTGAGTCATAATTCTCAATGAGTCTCCAACATTGTTTGGCTAACATGGCCATGTTAAAACTATGAATGTCCCGGAAACCCATACCACCCTTTCCTTTGGTACACACATCTTCCACCAAGCGAACCAATGCATCCTTTTATGGTTTTCTTCATCACCCCACCAATATTGCGACATTGCATCAGTGATCCCCTTACAATTGGCCTGATGCCGCACAATAATCATCCAGGATTGATCTTAACGTGTGAGCATTTTGCTGGTCAGCCTTCATCAAGACAAGTGAATCATCAATAAAAAGTAAGTGTGAAACAACGGGGGAGTCTCGACAGACCTTAACACCATTTAAGTTCCCCGCGCCCTCCTCATGGGCTATCAGCGCCGATAAGCCTTCAGCACAGAGCAAAAACAAGCAGGGCGACAGGGGGTCTTCCTGTCTAAGGCCCCTCGTGGGTGAGAAGGGCAATGTTTAATTGGAATTAAATCGAACTTTATATTCCACTGATGTGATACACGCCATGATCAGCTTGACCCATCTTGAATCGAAGCCTAGCTTAGTTAACATTGCTTTCAAAAACACCCACTTAACCCTATCGTAAGCTTTATGCATGTCAAGTTTCACTGCACATGTTCCTGTTTTTCTTTTCTTCCTCTTCTTCATTGTATGCAAGCATTCGTACGCCAGTATAACATTATCGGTTATAATCCGTTCAGAAACAAAAGCGTTTTGAGTTTCACTAATTATATTAGGAAGCAACTTTGGTTTAATGAGATTGAAACCAACACTGCCACTAGCATCGTAGTGCGCTGCAAACATGATATATATCTTGCGTTTTAGGAGCTATGACAAATTGTACTGCTATTTATAGCATGCTAACTATAGTCTCTTGTACAAAGGCCTGGTGGTTTAGCTGTTAAGCTGTGACATCCGCTGAGCTACTACCGTTACGGCAGCCGGCCACCAACCGTCCCGATCGGCTGCGTCGCCGTACTGCAGTCGACCGGTACGCCGCAGCCATCATACGCACCCAAATACGAGATGCTTGCAGCACAGAGGGAGAGACCAAAAGATGCTTGCAGCACAGAGGGAGAGCCGTTGGTCTCTTAGGAGACGCTAAAAATCGTCCCCTAAAGGTGCACCGGCGATAAACGACACACTGGGAGTGTGATGTCCTCAGTCATGGAGCTCATGTTTTTTTGAAAATATAAATTACGGCACAAACACGACGCAAATTCAACCAAATTTCAGCGAGTTCGTTCGTATTTAAAACATTTTACAAAAAAAAAACTACTAGGTTGCTCCTTGCCGCCCGCCGCCCTTACAGATCTACATGCCGAGGAGGATGTAGAACCGTGTGTAGTCGCCGCCGCCGTCGTCGTCGTCGCCTCCGCCGCGGCCGCCGTCCCTGCTGCAACCCTCCCCCAGTTGGCGCGACGGGTTGGACGGTCCGTAGGCATCGTCATCGTCATCGCTGTCGAGGACCATGATACCGTGCTCGTCCTCGCGCCCACGTTTGCGGGCGGCTATCTTCTCCAGGGCCCGGCGCTGCCGGACCATCTCGTCGCGGAGGTAGTCATCCCGCACCCACTGCATGGCGTCCTCGTCGGAGATGCCGCGCCGGGCTATCTCCTCATACTCCGTGGGGAGGCCAGGCTCCGACTTCAGTCTGACAAGGACGAGGCGGTCAGAGGCGGGGGCAGAGTCGTCGATGCGGACGCTGGAACTGCGGGTGCGCGCGTTGACAGGCGTGTCCTGGGGCTCCGACTTGACGGGACGGAGGCAGGGAGAGCCGGTCGACCGACCTGACGAGGAGGAGGACGCCCCGGGTCCATGCGCCTCGGCGTCCACGAGCTCCCACGGCAACGAGAGAAGGACCGGGGGGAGGGGTACTCCAGCCTCGGCGTGTTGCCGCCCTCGATGTACTCGAGGACGGCCTCCAGCGTGCGGCCGGGCACGCCCCACCATCGGCGCCGCCCCTCGGAGTTGAGCCCGCCGGAGGGAACGACGCCGTTGGTGGCCTCGAGCTACTCGGCGTGGCGGCGGCGGAAGTATGGCTCCCAGAACGGGTTGTCGGGGACGTAGCGTGGCCCCTCCCCTGCCGCCCGCGGCAGGGAAGAGCGGATACGCGCGATCTCCACGCGCCGCGCCGCCCCGGTGGACGGTGGCGGCACCGGGACCCCGCCGGCGCTGATTCTCCAGGCCCCGGGCACCCGCATGTCCGGCGGGACCGGGTACTCGTCCTCGAAGAGGAGCCGAGCTTCGTACTCGTGAAGATGGCGGCGGCCGAAGCCGTTCGCCGCCGCGTCGTCGCCTGGGAAGCGTTCGGCCATTGTTTGAGCTGGAGACGGCGATAGGAGAGGGAGGAAGGGGAGAAAGGTGGCGCAGGCGGTGGAGACTCTGTGCGTGCCACCAGCACGCTGGGGGTCGACTTTATGTAGGCGGAGGCGCCGCGCGTACGCGTGGCATGCGAGGGGACGCGCGTCATCTCGTTTTCACTGCGCCGCCCGTGAGGCATCAATGGCGGAGGCTAACCGGCGCGGCAGCGCGCGGCAGTTTTGGCATTGATTCGCCGCGGGAAACGAGGCGATGAGGACGACGAAGCGGCGAGAAGCGAGACGAGTCGCTGGCAAGGAGGGCCCGCGGCTCTTTCGCGCCAAAAACGATTCGCCCGGCGCTCCCGAACGCCCCTCAGCACGACGGAGGCGGGTTGGGTCTGCCGGCGCTAATTTCGGTCCGAACCTGCGAAAATTGAGTCTTTGAAAACATGATTGGGTCATTTTTTGACGCCAGTGATCGGAAACTCGCTTAGGGGGCTTTGTTGGAGGCGCGGCTGGAAATGGTCTGAGTGCCTCATGTTGGATGGTTTGTCCTTGGCCGGTGAAGCGTGCGTGCGAACGGTAGGGGCAAAAGGAGGACATGACGCTCGGAGCGAGACAAGATTGCCGCCGGGTTGGGGGTGGTCCATGGCCGATGGCGCGTTGCTTCACGCCCTATTTTCGTCTCTCTCGCGCTGAGGCTGGGAGGCTGGGACACGCAGAGGAGAGGACGGTGTGAGTTCGCGCTCGCTCGGCGTTGCTCGGACCTCACGCCACGCGCCGAGGTAAAGCACCGCCGCCGCATGTGACGCTCTTCTGCTGCTTCCTCCTCTAGACCGGACACTGACACGCATTGGCATGGACCGATGCACATGCTGGGGCATTTCTTTCACGACGAAATGTGCGCATGCTGGCCTTTCTACGTCTTACGAGTTAGGGCATCCAGCACACAGGACTGAAACTCATTCCAAGAATTGTCTGAGAAGGCTTCAGAGACGGCTCTCATCCCTGCAAATTTCATCTTTCTTTTTTCTCCTCTTCCGTGCTGCCGGGGCGGGCCGGGTGGCTGCCACTCATTTGGGCCAGCACTGCTTCCTTCCATTCCTGTCGAAAAAAGGCTTCCTTCCTCATCTTTGCTCAATGATGACGCAAGCTGCCTCACAAACTTATTAGTCGTTCTGATTTTGTGTTGCGGAGCCCCAGTCAATGTTCGTGTTTGTTGTGGCACTCGTTGATTGTGGTTGCTTCTGAGGTCTGTCGTACGGGTCGGTACGCTCGCCAAAGCGTTTGGTTGTTTGCAAACTCTAGGTATTGTCATCTCTCGATGGCACCCCATATACAGGGTCAGTTCTTTTCAGACAAGATTCTACAGAATCAGGATTCTGGAAAAATCTCTCAGAATCCGTTTCTCCCAAAATCTGTCATCGAGTTTTTTTCAAAGATTGTAGTTTGAGATTCTAGTAAGTGTTGTCTGTTGAAATGTTTGTACTATCCTTAGACAGAATTTGTTTGATGAAATGTATTTTATCTATCAACAATAGCTAGCATCAATTCAAGCATGAAGAAACAGAGAGATGCAAAAAAGAGGGCTCACCGTGAGCGTCGGCTCGAACTTTGCGGGACGGGCGGACTGAGGGGCAAGAGGAGCTGAGGAGGGAAGTTGTCCGGCGGGGGCGGCGACGGCTTGGCCTGGCTGGCGGCGGCGCAGCAACCCTAGCCGCTGCTGCGAAGCTGACGGGGCGGGGCGAACTACCGGGCGGGGAGGGCGGGGCGGACCGGGCAAGGGAGGCTGGCCGGCGAGGGCGGGGGCGGGCTGGCCGGCGGGGGCGGGTGCTGCTTGAAGGTCTGCGGCCCCGATGCGGTGCGGGAACCGGGAGTCGGGCGAACGATCGGGTGCGTCCGCTCGTTTTCGGGGTCCTCGGCTGGACTGCGGGGTGGCATTTTGACCGTAAATACATGATACAATAGAGGTACAGCCATACTTCGAAACATTTTCTTTTGTGGGACTAGGCAGATCCTGAGATTGTGGGAGAAACCAGGTATTTTGGGATTTTGTGATTGCATTAGGATTCTGCAGAATCCGGTTGAGATTTTGAAAGTTCAATCGAGTTCTTTTCGCTCGGGATTTTCGGGACCCAGATTCTTCATAATCTGCTCAAAAAAACTGCTCTTATGGTGTCTGCTAGTTGTCGTGCTTGCCATGGGCACCCATTTTCTTTTCCTTTTTCTGTTACTTGTATAGTTTTTGGCCAAAATTTTCTTATCAACAGGGTCAATTTGTTAAGATTTTTTATTTGAAATATGTATATGGCAACCGTGTGGCAGATTGCGAAACTGCCACACGCATCCAATGCCATCAATTCTCTCCCGATTTCTTTCCTTTTTCGCACGACCTCCCGATTTCTTTCCTTTTCCTCACGTCCTCCTCCGATTTCTTTCCTTTCCTGCACGTCCTCCCCGATTTTATCGGGCACACCCGCTCGTGCCTTCCTAATTTTCGTAATCGCCATTTATGGCCCCACATGCCTTCTCGATTTTCAGCAAAAATAATGCTTAGACTAGGATTTGATCTCTGGTCTGCAAGTAATTAACAAAAGGGGCTAACCACCTCAGCTATCACACTCATTGTTGAACATTTTAAGGGAAATACTGTTTTTTGACATATTTTTGCCTTTAATAGTAACTTTGATCATCGGGAATAAATTTGTTGAACCCGCCCCCTGGTAATTTCTGTAAATAGCACAATAACATTCACGCCATAGACCTGATAATTTAGATACAAACATCGTGGTAACTTTAACCATAGGAGAAAACAAATGTGAAAAGATACCTGATAATTTATGTGTAAATAGATGGTAATATACGCAGCGCACATCTGATAACTGAGGTAGAAGCACCATGGTAACTTTGACCGTAGGATTTTTTTTTTTTGAAAATCTACTCCGGTATCTTTTTATAAATAGCGCGGTAGTATACCTCCCTCCTCTGGCATTTTTATGTGTAAATAGTATGAAAACATATGCACTGCGATAACTAAACACCAATATTTTTTGTGTAAATAACATGATAATATAAGCACCGCATAACCGATAACTTGCAATATAAACATGATGGTAACTTTTTTACCAAAGAAAAATATATAAGTTGTAAAAACATACACTCGCCTCGCGCGTGGGCCTCTTGAATGAACACAACACATGACGTGCCATGGGAAAGTCACATAATATTTAGTGTCATGAGGGCACACGTGCTATAGGCGTGGTAAGTTATGCAAAAACATCATGGTAATTTTTGACCTATGAAAAAGCTACCGAAACACACCTAGGTTTTTAGGTGCAAATACCATGAAAATATACGAACCGTAGACCTGGTAACTCATGTACAATCCCCCATAGTAACTTTGACCGGGGGAAGGTTGATGTACATATACCCTGATAACTTATGTGTAAGTACCATGGTATTTTACACATCGAAGACCTTATAACTTGTGTACAAAACACAGTGGTAATTTTGAAAGGGTGTAGTTGTTGAAGCATAGTATCTGATACGTTCTATGTAAATAGCACGGTAAGTTATGCAACACGGGTCTGATAACTTGCATACAAATATCATGGTAACTTTGTCCCGAGGAGAAATCATGTGGTAGACGTGAAGAAGTGACAGTTTTCTCAGGGATGAGCACCCGAGATGTGCGGGAGAAGTAGGTTTCTCAGGCGAGCCTGTGGGATCATTTGGGAAGAGGCGAGGTCAAAGAACGAGGGATCGTATGATACTTTAAAATGAAAGAAATAGAGGTGTGGCAGTTTTGCTTATATGGCACACGCCTGCCAAATATCACGGTCTTTTTTTATATGGTTTTTCTTATAGACTGGATCATTTCTTTCGCATATTGACCAGTTTGAGTAATATATTCAGGTGAGAACCCACCCACCCCCCCCCCCCCCTCGCCCCCCTCCCTATTCAAAGAAAATGGTAAATCAGCAAATCCTAATACCATAGCTTTTTAAAAAACTTTTGAATTTCTAATACCATGACATTTGATTTTGAGGCACGTGTTCTACCCCTGTTTCGTTATTCGTCGCTTCTCCAAAAGTGCAGCCACTCGAGATATCCCAGATAGTAGATAGCCCTGCTTTAATCGTACCACCTCTTTCTAGGCCCATGTGTATTATTATCACTAGCACAAGTATATATTCGACACGGGTAGGCTCGACGAAAATAGCTTAAATTATTCTTTTTCATTCTTCTCTCCTGCTCCATTAAGAAAAGCTCCCTGCATGATGCATCTCGATTCTGTGTGTCTGCAGTGGTTAACCTATGGGCTGGCCGGGCCTCCAAATCTCGCTTGATTTGGATGCGCACCTTTTTCCACAAGAAAAAAAAACAAAGCGGAATGGACACATATAGACGACGAGTGTGAGCTTATATAACAATAAACTAGGTGCGTTTTTGTCAAGGTAGCTCCATTAATTATGGCTTAGCTCCGAACTAAGCAACCTTGCCGGAAACGTCTAATGGTACTAAGTACGTACGTACTACGCGATTATTTCGCTTCCACGTCTAAATCTGAGTTTAAGCAAAAGCAACCTTGCCGGAAACGTCTAAATCTCGATTCTGTTTCTCAACAAAAAAAAGTCAAAATCTGAGTTTTTCTTTCTTGCCGTAATCAGTTCGCTCGCCAAGACGCGTCATCGGAGCTACTACTCCATCCGTTCATAAATAATTGTTTTTTTAAAGATTTCAAATGAACTATCACATATGGATGTAATGTAAACATGTTTTAGAGTGTAGATTCATTCATTTTGTTCCGTATGTAGTCACTTATTGAAATATCTAGAAAGACAAATATATAGAAACAAATGGAGTAATTCAGAGCATAATCATTGGTGACAGACAATTAGCATACAAATCATCTGACGGACGCGCGCGAGACTTGAAGCTCGGCTAAAGTAGATTAATCCCAAGTGGGAGAAAGGAGGAGACGAGACAAATCGGCGGATGATTTGATTAGACCGATCTCAAAAACATGCTTACAAGAGTACAAAGCAAGATACTTGCCCCTCCTCCTCCTGGCTAAGCTACTCCATTGGCCACAGCACCGGCGGCTTTCCATTAAAGAAATCTAAAAGCGGAGAGAGCACTTTCGTCGCTCGCCTATTAATTAATCTCCGACGATTGCCCTCGCTAGTGTCGGCCGGTTAGTTTTCCTCTGCGAATAAAAAGGACTTTTGAACCACAGAGTGATAATAAAAACGAAAATGGAATGTGGAGTGAGGCATAAGGGCGTGCTTCCAAATAGGCTGTAAGTGAGGGGGCCTTTTGCAAGTGTGCATGAATTATTGTTTAGGAGTGGTACGTACTTGTTTTATACTGCACAAAAGTCAAATACCAGAGCCGTAGAGTGGTACTTGTACTTGTATTATGCAGACGGGAGATGAGAATAATTAACAAGAGTCCAGTTCAGAACCGGAAGGCCAGGCTAGCCGACTGACTTAGACAGGCGCATGCATGCATGCATGCAGGGTCGACTGCTGCACTGGCGAATGTCCTGATGTGCCACGAGCGGTGGTTATGAAAGGGAAAAAAAAATACTTTGACCATTATACTGAGTGCAGTGGTCCGTATGCCCGCATGCTTTCTTTAATCGGGTTTCTTGGAATCATCGGTGGAGTACAGCCTTGTGTTTGGTCCAGAGATGCACCATAGTTATTTTTTAAATGGTGTATAAAAAATATTTTGCGGTGCTGCTATACTGCTTTCGTCTTTCGAAACAACCTTGGAGGATTCAGAATTGTGACCAGTATTTTAATCTTTTTTTAGGGGGTGACCAGTATTTTAATCGAGGAACGGGGGCGACATGGTACTATATTTCACCCTACGTTAAGACTCTTCTATCTAATTAATCCCAGGTACGGTGAAATGATTGTTTTCTTAAGAGAGCTAGATTTGCCGTCGTTAAAGTAAGAGCTAAGAGCATCAAAAGGCGGACACTCCAAACCCGTCCCCAACGTTCGCGGTCCGGTCACTGACCAGTCATAAAAAATCGGGGCACCTTAAATGGGTCTCAAACGTCCAGACTGACCAGCACCCCTCGTATCCGGCCTAAATGTGGAACGGATATGCGGTGCCCGTGCGCGTCCGGGCGTGTTCGTCACGTCGCACCCGACAACCCTACCCCACCTAAAATTGCACCAAATCCACCCCTCGCCTACCGGATCCATTTGCTTTCTCCTCTCTACTTCCTCCTCCACGACGTCCGTTTCGCAGCTCCGCCACCGCGCGCGGTCCACAGCCGACTATTTTTCTATGCTAAGCAGAGATGCACGGCTGCTCTGAAGATGCTTGCACTTGGTACTGCCGTCGGTAAGATGGTCAGGATGGAGAGAGCACACGCCTGAAGACTACTGTCAAGTTCGCCTGCGTTGTGGTGCAGGTGTTTGGAGCAGAGTATCTGAAAGAACTAGATGTGCAGGATACAGAAAATTGTTGGCTATTGGAGAGGCCAAGGGGTTTTCAGGAATACTCGGATCAAATTGATTGCATGCATTGGCAATGGAAGAACTGCCCCAAAGATTTGCAGGGAATGTATCGAGGTCACACCAAAGAGGCCACCATAATACTAGAAGCAGTGGCATGAGATGACTTATAGATTTGGCATGCTTTCTTTGAAATACCGGATTCTCACAATGACATCAGTGTGCTTCAACGATCTCCAGTGTTCAGGAGGCTTTGTAATGGGGTCAACGGCCGTGACTACAATATGGGATACTATCTTGCCGATGGCATCTATCCTCAGTGGGCGGTGTTTGTGAAGACCATATCCGAACCACGGGGCAAGAAACAAATCCATTTTATAACAATGCAGGAAGCAGCTAGGAAAGATGTGGAGAGGGTATTCGGAGTGCTTCAAACTCGTTGAGGAATTGTTCGTGGAGCTGCAATGATGTGGAAATCAAAAACTTTGTGGCATCTAATGACATGTTATGTTATTTTGCACAATATGATTGTCGAGGATGAGAGTGATGGTGTTGCCCAAACCAATAATTTTGAGGCGCTTGGAAAATAAGTGCAAATCCCGAAAGATCAAGATTAAGCTTAGCTTATGAACCTTCTACAGATGCATCAGAATCTTCAAGATCATCATGTGCACACATAGCTACTCGGTGATTTTGTGGAGCATATATGAACCCACAATGAAAATCAAATAGCTGATGTTTGAGTTATGAGCTTAAAATAAATTTTATGTAAACACTATGTATTTTTGGTATCAACATTTATTATTTACTTGCACATTTCCGTGTATAATAGACGTGTATAGATTTGCATAGGTTTGAGAGTTTGAATATGAGATATGTGGATGCCAGCACGAGATATGAGGGCTCGTCCGGGTGCGTCCGTGGGTGTGTCTGACATGTCCGCGGACGTATATGAGGTCAGATTTGCTCAGTCCGGCTTTAGATGCTCTAACTGAAGAAATAAGCTGCAAATGTTTATGTATTTGGCTAGCTATCTCGTAGCACGGTGTTTTAATGATTGCCACTGATCATTCAACAATTGCACCAAACCAAAAGCCACCACTATTCAGCATCCACGGTACTACAGCCTATAGGGCAGGTGATCAACTCCTATCCTAGAGTTGACCTAGCTACTTTACGAAAGGTAAGTGGAGGTGAAACATCGCAATCTCATTAACATGATTAGCAGTCATATTAAGCGCGCTGATCCCCCAGAATGCAGTAACAAACTAACAATGGTAGCTATTCATAACACTCATCACCTGTCTAGCACTTGATTGTGTTACAACATCAGTGACAAACTTAATCAAAGTTAGAGGGAAAACCTAAACTTTTCATGGGAACATCGTGTTAATGGAACGTAGAAAGTTGTGATATGGTTTTCTGTTCCTTTGAAATAAAGAAAAGCAGTGGATGTTACGTCAGGCATACCCATAAACAAAACCAAAGCAGTAGATAAATCAGAGTTAGTTAGCAGCCTTGAGGCAGAATCTAATGACCTCAGTTGAAAGGGACTCTCTGGACGTCGAGTGATGTGAGAGATTAGTGTGCCCACGAGACGACCGCCTCTCGCTCCTTCAGAAATTGTGCCATGGCTGTTCTTGTGCCTCAAACTGCTTTTGACATCCGTAGTCTTGCCCTGTCTCTTTGCCAAATGAGTTTTCACTGAAGAAAAAGAAAAAAAGTCCGGTGCACAAAATTTGTTAGTACATGAAAACAACTTATGACGCGTTTGGTTCGCAGAAAAACAGCGGTTTCCGATTTCAGTGCTTCCTAAAACCATACCATCGTGTTTGGTACGCCTACACTGTCTTCCGTAGCCGCGGTTTCCGATACAGGACTTCACGAAACTGAAAACACCCCTATCGGAGCTGATTGGGAAAACGAAACGCATCTCCATCAACCAAACAAAGGGCGCTTTCCGTAAAAGTAATCGGAAACGGAGCTTCCCGATACAATAAAATCAATACGTTACCGGAGCCGAAACAAACGCGTCGTTATTGTCTAAAAAAACATCAAAACAACTTAGACGGTGTTGTTTTCATAGCTATTTTTTTATAATATGCGTGTTCAAAAACGATGTTCCCATTTTACGGTGAAAACACCTTTTGAGAGATGCTAAAATCAGATCTTCATATTTATTCAGATCAGACGAGTTGGAAAGTCATGTTTTATTAGAAAGGTGTACTTTGCATATATAGTCCACTCCTAAATTGTACCTCGTGCTTCCCTAAAGTCTGGGTTTCAATGCTCAATGAGGCTGTAACATTTCTTTGGTATGGAAAAGGACATGCTGGCAGAATCCGAGGAAGCATTTTTTCTGACCGTGGGCGGATATCCATCGCTTTATGGGCTCTTTTCTGCTGTGTTCGCATATAGATTTTTGAAAAGTCAAGCTTCTCGCACTTTGACCAAAGTTATGAAGAAAAATACCAATCCCCCCCCCCCCCTCCCCTCATCTTTTTAGGTTCGGTTTTAGGCTTGGCGACACTTTTTTGCCGAAAAACGGTCCAGCCACGCCTCCGGGACGTCAAAATAGCGCCGGCAACCCGTTGGGGGGCTCTTGGTGGAGCCGACGGAAGTTTCGGCGAATCATGTCTCCCCACATCTTTTTCTTGGCCCACTTAATCATTTTCCTCACAAACTTTTGGTTGGGGTGGGATGTGGCTGGGAAGATGCCCTCCCAAGCACTCCTATTTCGGCCGGATGAAGCATTTGGCCCCCAAGACACCAACTTTTTTGGTTCGATGGTGTTCTTGGGGGTTCCAATGGTTGGAGATGCTCTAAATGTATACTAGCTCAAGTTTTCAAAGATATACGTATCAAAGTTTTTAGAGATATATGGATCAATGATCAAGCATGGAGAAGGTAATAGGCATACAAAGAGCGGAAATGGAGCTTCCAATTATGATTCCAGGACTTTAAGCCACTGTGATAACACGGGAACAGGAAAAACTGTTGGGGAACGTAGCAGAAATTCAAAATTTTCCTACGTGTCACCAAGATCTATGATGGAGAGACCAGCAACGAAGGGAAGAAGAGTGCATCTACATACCCTTATAGATCGCTAAGCGGAAGCGTTCAAGAGAACGGGGTTGATGGAGTCGTACTCGTCGTGATCCAAATCACCGATGATCCTAGTGCCGAACGGACGGCACCTCCGCGTTCAACACACGTACGGAGCAGCGACGTCTCCTCCTTCTTGATCCAGCAAGGGGGAAGGAGAGGTTGATGAAGATCCAACAGCACAACGGCGTGGTGGAAGTAGCGGGATTCCAACAGGGCTTCGCCAAGCGCTGCGGGAGGAGGGAGATGTGTCACGGGAGGAAGAGGGAGGCGCCAGGGCTTAAGTGCGGCTGCCCTCCCTTCCCCCCACTATATATAGGGCCAAGGGAGAGGGGGGGGGGGCGCAGCCTTGGCCCTTCCTCCAAGGAAGGGTGCGGCTAGGGAGGAGTCCCTCCTCCCCAAGGCACCTAGGAGGTGCCTTCCCCCTTTAGGACTCTTCCTTTCCTTATCTCTTGGCGCATGGGCCTCTTGGGGCTGGTGCCCTTAGCCCATATAGGCCAAGGTGCACACCCCTACAGCCCATGTGGCCCCCGGGGCAGGTGGCCCCACCTGGTGGACCCCCGGGACCCTTCCGGTGGTCCCGGTACAATATCGGTGACCCCGAAACTTGTCCCGATGGCCGAAATAGCACTTCCTATATATAATTCTTTACCTTCGGACCATTTCGGAACTCCTCGTGACGTCCAGGATCTCATCCGGGACTCCGAACAACATTCGGGTTACCGCATACTAATATCTCTATAACCCTAGCGTCGCCGAACCTTAAGTGTGTAGACCATATGGGTTCGGGAGACATGCAGACATGGCCGAGATGACTCCGGTCAATAACCAACAGCGGGATCTGGATACCCATGTTGGCTCCCACATGTTCCACGATGATCTCATCGGATGAACCACGATGTCGAGGACTTAATCAATCCCGTATACAATTCCCTTTGTCTAGCGGTACGATACTTGCCCGAGATTCGATCGTCGGTATCCCGATACCTTGTTCAATCTTGTTACCGGCAAGTCTCTTTAGTCGTTCCGTAACACATCATCCCGTGATCAACTCCTTGATCACATTGTGCACATTATGATGATGTCCTACCGAGTGGGCCTAGAGATACCTCTCCGTCACACGGAGTGACAAATCCCAGTCTCGATTCATGCCAACCCAACAGACACTTTTGGAGATACCTGTAGTGTACCTTTATAGCCACCCAGTTACGTTGTGACATTTGGCACACCCAAAGTATTCCTACGGTATCCGGGAGTTGCACAATCTCATGGTCTAAGAAAATGATACTTGACATTAGAAAAGCTTTAGCATACGAACTACATGATCTTGTGCTAGGCTTAGGATTGGGTCTTGTCCATCACATCATTCTGATGTGATCCCATTATCAATGACATCCAATGTCCATGGTCAGGAAACCGTAACCATCTATTGATCAACGAGCTAGTCAACTAGAGGCTTACTAGGGACATGGTGTTGTCTATGTATCCACACATGTATCTGAGTTTCCTACCAATACAATTATAGCATGGATAATAAACGATTATCATGAATAAGGAAATATAATAATAACTTATTTATTATTGCCTCTAGGGCATATTTCCAACAGTCTCCCACTTGCACTAGAGTCAATAATCTAGTTCACATCGCCATGTGATTAACACTCACAGGTCACATCGCCATGTGACCAACATCCAAAGAGTTTACTAGAGTCAATAATCTAGTTCACATCACTATGTGATTAACACTCAATGTGTTCTGGGTTTGATCATGTTGCTTGTGAGAGAGGTTTTAGTCAACGGGTCTGCAACATTCAGATCCGTATGTACTTTGCAAAATTTCTATGTCATCTTGTAGATGAAGCTACCACGTTCTATTTGGTGCTATTCCAAATAATTGTTCTATTATACGAATCCAGTTTACTACTCAAAATAATCTGGATTAGTGTCAAAGTTTGCATCGGCGTAACCCTTTACGATGAACTCTTTTACCACCTCCATAATCGAGAAAATTCCTTAGTCCACTAGTTACTGAGGATAACTTTGACCGTTGTCCTGTGATCCATTCTTGGATCACTCTTGTACCCCTTGACTGACTTATGGCAAGGCACACTTCAGGTGCGGCACACAGCATAGCATACCGTATGGATCCTATGACAAAAGCATAGGGGACGACCTTCGTCCTTCCTCTTTCTTCTGCCGTGGTCGAGCTTTAAGTCTTAACTTCATACCTTACAACTCAGGCAAGAACTCCTTCTTTGACTGATCCATCTTGAACACCTTCAAGATCATGTCAAGGTATGTGCTCATTTGAAAGTACCATTAAGCGTTTTGAACTATCCTTATAGATCTTGATGCTCAATGTTCGAGTAGCTTAATCCAGGCTTTCCATTGAAAAACACTTTACAAATAACCCTATATGCTTTCCAGAAATTCTACGTCATTTCTAATCAACAATATGTCAACAACATATATTCATCATAAATTCTATAGTGCTCCCACTCACTTCTTTGGAAATACAGGTTTCTCATAAACTTTGTATACACCCAAAAACTTTGATCATCTCATCAAAGCATACCTTCCAACTCCGAGATGCTTACTCTAGTCCTTAGAAGGATTGCTGGAGCTTTGCATACTTGTTAGCATCTTTCAGGATTGACAAAACCTTCCGGTTGTATCACATACAACCTTTTCTCAAGTAAATCGTCGAGGAAACAATGTTTTTTGACATCCTATCTGCAAGATTTCATAAATAATGCAATAATCGCTAATATAATTCCAACAGACTCTTAGCATTGCTACGAGTGAGAAAGTCTCATCGTAGTCAACTCCTTGAACTTGTCGGAAAACATCTTAACGACAAGTCGAGCTTTCTTAATGGTGATACTTACCATCATTGTCCGTCTTCCTTTTAAAATCCATATGTACCTAACAGCCTTACGACCATCAAGTAGTTCTTCCAACGTTTACACTTTGTTTTCATATATGGATCCTCTCTTGGATTATATGGCCTCGAGCCATTTTGGAATCCAGGCCCACCATCGCTTCTCCATAGCTCGTAGGTTCATTGTTGTCTAGCAACATGACTTCCAAGACAGGATTACGTACCACTCTAAAGTAGTACGCATCCTTGTCACCCTAAGAAGTACGGTAGTGACTTGATCTGAAGTTTCATGATCACTATCATAAGCTTCCAATTCAATTGGTGTAGGTGCCACAGGAACAACTTCCTGTGCCCTGCCACACACTAGTTGAAGAGACGGTTCAATAACCTCATCAAGTCTCCACCATCCTCCCACTCAATTCTCGAGACAAACCTTTCCTCGAGAAAGGACCCGATTCTAGAAACAATCCCTTATTGCTTTCGAATCTGAGACAGGAGGTATACCCAACTGTTTTGGGTGTCCTACGAAGATGCATTTATCCGCTTTGGGTTCGAGCTTATCAGCCTGAAACTTTTTCACATAAGCGTCGCAGCCCCAAACTTTTAAGAAATGACAGCTTAGGTTTCTCTAAACCATAGTTCATTCGGTGTCATCTCATTGGAATCACGTGGTGCCCTATTTAAAGTGAATATGGTTGTCTCTAATGCCTAACCCATAAACTATCGTGGTAATTCGATAAGAGACATCATGGTATGCATCATATCCAATAGGGTGCAGTTATGATGTTCGGACACACCATCACACTATGGTGTTCCAGGCTGTATTAGTTGTGAAACAATTTCCACAATGTCTTAATTCTGTGCCAAACTCGTAATTCAGATATTCATCTCTATGATCATATCATAGACATTTTATCCTCTTGTCACGACGATCTTTCAACTTCACCCTGAAATTATTTGAACCTTTCAATAATTAAGACTCATGATTCATCAAGTAAATATACTCAACATCTACTCAAATCATCTGTGAAGTAAGAACATAACAATGTCCACTACACGCCTCAGCACTCATTGGACTGCACACATCAAAATGTATTACTTCCAACAAGTTGCTTTCTAGTTCCATTTTACTGAAAACGAGGCTTTCAGTCATCTTGCCCATGTGGTATGATTTGCATGTCTCAAGTGATTCAAAATCAAGTGAGTCCAAACGGTCCATTTGCATGGAGTTTCTTCATGCATACACACCAATAGACATGGTTCGCATGTCTCAAACTTTTCAAAAACGAGTGATCCCAAAGATCCATCAACATGGAGCTTCTTCATGCGTTTTATACCGATATGACTTAAGTGGCAGCGCCACAAGTAGGTGGTACTATCATTACTATCTTATATCTTTTGGCATGAACATGTGTATCACTACGATCGAGATTCAATAAACCATTCATTTTAGGTGTAAGACCATTGAAGGTATTGTTCAAATAAACAGAGTAACCATTATTCTCCTTAAATGAATAACCGTATTGCGATAGACATAATCCAATCATGTCTATGCTCAACGCAAACACAAATCTCGATGGTAGAGGGAGTGTGCGATGCTTGATTACATCAAGCTTGGAAAAACTTCCGACACATATCGCCAGCTCACCTTTAGCTAGTCTCCGTTTACTCCGCAACCTTTTATTTCGAGTTTACTAACACTTAGCAACCGAACCGGTATCTAATACCCTGGTGCTACTAGGAGTACTAGAAAAGTACACATCAACACAATGTATATCTAATATACTTCTATCGACCTTACAAGCCTTCTCATCTACCAAGTATCTAGGGTAATTCTGCTCTAGTGGCTGTTCCCCTTATTACAGAAGCACATAGTCTCGGGTTTGGGTTCAACCTTGGGTTTCCTCACCAGAGCAGCAACTGAATTGCCGTTTCATGAAGTATCCCTTCTTGCCCTTGCCCTTCTTGAAACTAGTGGTTTCACCAACCATCAACAATTGATGCTCCTTCTTGATTTCTACTTTTGTGGTGTCAAACATCACAAATATCTCAAAGATCATCATATATGTCCTCGATATGTTATAGTTCATCACGAAGCTCTAGCAGCTTGGTGGTAATGACTTCGGAGAAACATCATTATCTCATCTGGAAGATCAACTCCCACTCGATTCAAATGATTGTTGTACTCAGACAATCTGAGCACAAGCTCAACAAGTGAGCTTTTCTCCCTTAGTTTGCAGGCTAAGAAAATCGTCGGAGGTCTTATACCTCTTGACGTGGGCACGAGCCTGAAATCCCAATTTCAGCCCTCAAAACATCTCATATGTTTCGCGACGTTTCAAAACGTCTTCGGTGCCTCAACTCTAAACCGTTTAACGGAACTATCACGTAGTTATCAAGACGTGTATGTCAGATGTTCGCAACATCCATAGACGACGTTCGAGGTTCAGCACGCTGAGCGGTGCATTAAGGACATAAGCCTTCTATGAAGCAATGAGGAAAATCCTCAGTTTACGGACCTAGTCCGCATAGTTTCTACTATCAACTTTCAACTAAATTTTCTCTAGGAACATATCTAAACAGTAGAACTGAAGTGCGAGCTACGATATAATTTGCGAAGACCTTTTGACTATGTTCAGGATAATTAAGTTCATCTTATGAACTCCCACTCAGATAGACATCCCTCTAGTCATCTAAGTGATTACATGATCCGAGTCAACTAGGCCGTGTCCGATCATCACGTGAGACGGACTAGTCAACGTCGGTGAACATCTTCATGTTGATCGTATCTTCTATACGACTCATGCTCGACCTTTCGGTCTTCTATGTTCCGAGGCCATGTCTGTACACATGCTAGGCTCATCAAGTCAACCTAAGTGTTTCGCGTGTGTAAATCTGTCTTACACCCGTTGTATGTGAACGTTAGAATCTATCACACCCGATCATCACGTGGTGCTTTGAAACAACGAACTGTCGCAACGGTGCACAGTTAGGGGGAACACTTTCTTGAAATTTTAATGAGGGATCATCTTATTTACTACCGTCGTTCTAAGCAAATAAGATGTATAAACATGATAAACATCACATGCAATCAAATAATAGTGACATGATATGGCCAATATCATATAGCTCCTTTGATCTCCATCTTGGGGCTCCATGATCATCTTGTCACCGGCATGACACCATGATCTCCATCATCGTGTCTTCATGAAGTTGTCTCGCCAACTATTACTTCTACTTCTACAGCTAATGGTTAGCAATAAAGTAAAGTAATTACATGACGTTTATGTTGACACGCAGGTCATAAATAAATTAAGACAGCTCCTATGGCTCCTGCCGGTTGTCATACTCATCGACATGCAAGTCGTGATTCCTATTACAAGAACATGATCAATCTCATACATCACATATCATTCATCACATTCTTCTTGGCCATATCACATCACATAGCATACCCTGCAAAAACAAGTTAGACGTCCTCTAATTGTTGTTTGCATGTTTTACGTGGCTGCTATGGGTTTCTTGCAATAACGTTTCTTACCTACGCAAAAACCACAACGTGATATGCCAATTGCTATTTACCCTTCATAAGGACCCTTTTCATCGAATCCGATCCGACTAAAGTGGGAGAGACAGACACCCGCCAGCCACCTTATGCAACTAGTGCATGTCAGTCGGTGGAACCGGTCTCACGTAAGCGTACGTGTAAGGTTGGTCCGGGCCGCTTCATCCCACAATGCCGCCGAATCAAGATTGGACTAGTAACGATAAGCATATTGAACAAAATCAACGCCCACAACTACTTTGTGTTCTACTCGTGCATAGAATCTATGCAATAGACCTAGCTCATGATGCCACTTTTGGGGAACGTAGCAGAAATTCAAAATTTTCCTACGTGTCACCAAGATCTATCTATGGAGAGACCAGCAACAAGGGGAAGAAGAGTGCATCTACATACCCTTGTACATCACTAAGCGGAAGCGTTCAAGAGAACGGGGTTGATGGAGTCGTACTCGTCGTGATCCAAATCACCGATGATCCTAGTGCCGAACGGACGACACCTTCGCGTTCAACACACGTACGGAGCAGCGACGTCTCCTCCTTCTTGATCCAGCAAGGGGAAAGGAGAGGTTGATGGAGATCCAACAGCACGACGGCGTGGTGGAAGTAGCGGGATTCCAACAGGGCTTCGCCAAGCGCTGCGGGAGGAGGGAGATGTGTCACGGGAGGGAGAGGGAGGCGCCAGGGCTTAGATGCGGCTGCCCTCCCTTCCCCCCACTATATATAGGGCCAAGGGAGAGGGGGGGCAGCTTTGGCCCTTCCTCCAAGGAAGGGTGCGGCTAGGGAGGAGTCCCTCCTCCCCAAGGCACCTAGGAGGTGCCTTCCCCCTTTAGGACTCTTCCTTTCCTTATCTCTTGGCGCATGGGCCTCTTGGGGCTGGTGCCCTTAGCCCATATAGGCCAAGGTGCACACCCCTACAGCCCATGTGCCCCCCCGGGGCAGGTGGCCCCACCCGGTGGACCCCCGGGACCCTTCCGGTGGTCCCGGTACAATACCGGTGACCCCGAAACTTGTCCCGATGGCCGAAATAGCACTTCCTATATATAATTCTTTACCTCCGGACCATTTCGGAACTCCTCGTGACGTCCAGGATCTCATCCGGGACTCCTAACAACATTCGGGTTACCGCATACTAATATCTCTATAACCCTAGCGTCACCGAACCTTAAGTGTGTAGACCCTACGGGTTCGGGAGACATGCAGACATGACCGAGATGACTCCGGTCAATAACCAACAGCGGGATCTGGATACCCATGTTGGCTCCCACATGTTCCACGATGATCTCATCGGATGAACCACGATGTCGAGGACTTAATCAATCTCGTATACAATTCCCTTTGTCTAGCGGTACGATACTTGCCCGAGATTCGATCGTCGGTATCCCGATACCTTGTTCAATCTCGCTAGCGGCAAGTCTCTTTACTCATTCCGTAACACATCATCCCGTGATCAACTCCTTGATCACATTGTGCACATTATGATGATGTCCTACCGAGTGAGCCTAGAGATACCTCTCCGTCACACGGAGTGACAAATCCCAGTCTTGATTCGTGCCAACCCAACAGACACTTTCGGAGATACCTGTAGTGTACCTTTATAGCCACCCAGTTACGTTGTGACGTTTGGCACACCCAAAGTATTCCTACGGTATCCGGGAGTTGCACAATCTCATGGTCTAAGAAAATGATACTTGACATTAGAAAAGCTTTAGCATACGAACTACATGATCTTGTGCTATGCTTAGGATTGGGTCTTGTCCATCACATCATTCTCCTAATGATGTGATCCCATTATCAATGACATCCAATGTCCATGGTCAGGAAACCGTAACCATCTGTTGATCAACGAGCTAGTCAACTAGAGGCTTACTAGGGACATGGTGTTGTCTATGTATCCACACATATATCTGAGTTTCCTATCAATACAATTATAGCATGGATAATAAACGATTATCATGAACAAGGAAATATAATAATAACTTATTTATTATTGCCTCTAGGACATATTTCCAACAAAAACATCGGCAGAGTATATAAGATGAAACTTTATAATTTCATGCATGGTCACCTATAGGTGTTGCGCACATTAGTCTTCGGACATACCCATGTATGTTTGGAGGAAAAGACTACTTGCAGCTTTTAGAGTCTGTTTTTAGGTAGGAGACCTACTTAAGGCTGGATTGGACCCGCCCTTCCTCACCGAGAAGAATCTCACCATTGTCATTAAATACACAATTAGGGCATCAAATTATGGTTTGGTTTTTTGTTTGATTGATTTTTAGCGTTTGGTACTCTTTGCCATAGACACGACACACGAGAGTTAGCGAAACCTCGTTTACTACGCGTCATGAGAACTTCATTGCGTTAATCAGAGTACTTCAATTTATATATGCAATTTGGATTGCGTATATCAAATTCTTGCTAGTTCTTCGGTTGTATGCAACAAAACACTAAAACGAACTTTTGGTATGATATGGACATGTCATCCTTAAACACAAACCGACTTTATTTAGCATTTTTCTGAATTTATTTCAAGCCTCCGGCGATGTGCGTTTAGTGTGAGGAGATGTCCTATCGACTATGAAGGCATATTTGTGACTACTTCGTCGATCTTAAGATGATGTGTTGACTTATTCTTTTAAAGGTGCTCATAAGGGTAGGATGTGCACGCATGCATTCATATGGGTGGGTGTGTGAGAGAGAGCGTCTGCGTCTGTATCGTGTTAAAAAAATTCTTCATTGCCCCTGCTGCAACCAAACACTTTCATCATGGTTACATAGTAGTTTCATGCAATAAAATAAAATAAAATGCCCACGTCATACTGACTTGTTGATGCTGAAAGATATGCTAGTAGCGATTATTTCTAGTTGTTGCATGAAGATTGGTGGTTGGGATTACAAATTGACAAAAGAAATGATACCATCTTGTCGAAAAATCGGGACATCTTGTATATATTAAATATGAGAATATGCCTCATGATATATCTAATGATGTGTATTTAAAATTTTATATGTAGATAATTTTCTCTATAGTTGACCCCTGGAAAAACATAAATTATTTATATTTTGTTGAACACATAGTTACTTATACTTAAAGCATACCTGTGCTTTTGGTGGGTGCTCGCGAGGTGAGAGAAACAAAGCATAAACTTTTCTTTTGAGTGTTTCGCTCTGTGATATACTCTGGTCTTGTTAATGCATACAGCAGGATGCTTATTGTTGTAGACAAGGCACTGCTTGCAAATGTCTCAATTCTCGAGTTGTTTTCATCACAAGATGGTGAATTGCCACACGTTGAGTTGGTATCACCTCGTGATCTGATAATCTCCTGCTCATTATCTTTGTTATTCGAGACACCATACAGTTTGCATGTGATTCTCTTCCCTTGGCCTCTTCATTTTTCAATAGCAAGGAAGATGTCGGTGAACATTTAGACCTAGAGTAGATCGTTTTCGCATATAGTTTGGGATAAAATAATTCTTGAAAAACCAGCTTAGGCAAAATGATGAGAATATATAATAAAAGGAAAATCGGGAGCCGGTTCTTCCTCATTTATTTGTATCAGCTGTGCATGACTATAATAATGCCGTGCTATAACTAGACAGACGCCATATGAGAGCTGCATAAATTAATGATAAATCCTTTCTAAATATATAAAGAGATGTCACTGTCGAGCTCTTGACCTCTCAAGGCTCCCTGATCCTATAGAACGACTAGCCTAGAAAAATTGAGGTGCTTAACTATTGTTCACTGTGCCTAACCAATAATACCCCTTGCGAGTTATACCCTAGGGCATAGCATGGGCACACAAAAAGTGAACCCCAACCAGTACATCAACGCGCAATGCGTAAGGCAGCAACTAATCAAAAATCAAGATGTGTAAACGTAAACCAAACTAGTAATCAACGCGAAATGCGTAATGCAGCAACTAATCAAAAAAATCAAGATATGTAAACGTAAACCAAACTTATGTAGCAAATCTTTCATTGCCCTTGCTGCAAGCCTGCAACCAAACAAATTCATCATGGCTGGCCACGTCGTAGTTTTCATGCAAAATAAAAAAGATAAAACAAAATGCCAACATCATCACTTGTTGTTGTCGCTGAAAGATATGTTATAGTAACGTTTATTTCCAGTTGTCGCGCGAAAGATTGGTGATTGGGGTTACAAATTGACAAAACAGAAAAACACGGTACGTTGCAGTACATTTTTTCAATAATCAAGACAAAAGCTACACACCCACCATCCTCGTGTCAGTAGCAACGACAGTGATCCTTTTCGAAAAATCCCTCCTCCGAAATTCAAAACCAGAGCCCCTCATCCAGTTTCGTTTTCTGTCGAGGGGCAAAATGGTCAGACCCGCACCAACAGTCCACTCAAAGCCGTTGTTATCCCGAAAAGCCAGCCACCGCCGCATAAAGCAGAGAAAACGGATAATAAAAAACGAAAATGAAAACAAAAGCAACAATCTCTCGTAATCTCTCTTAATCACGCCTAAGCTCCCCCGAAACTCCAGATCAGGGCCGCTAATCTCCCCGAAACACCCCCGGAAGTTTCCCGTTTCACCTTCGTCCGTTTTTCCTCCCGCATTTCCCACGGAGGAGAGAGAGAGGGCGTAGGGCAGTACCAGTCTCCAGCTCCACCAAACCAGCAGAGCTCTCTCTCTCTCTAGTCCTCTTCCCCTCCACTCCGCTCCCCCCCCCCCCCCCCCCCACAGCGCAGCAGGGCGCACGTTATCGGATTCGGGCGCGCGCGGCCGAGATCCGGGCCGCCGCCGCAGCACGCCGCCGCTGCGCGAGATCTCGTCGCCGCGGGAGCTGCATTGCGCGGCTCGCCGTCTCCCCGGCGTTTACCCGGGGGCGGCTCCGGCTCCGGCGGAGGGGCGGGGGGCGGGTCTCGTCGGCGATCCACCAGATCCGACCTCGCCGGCGACGGCGGCGCTGCCATGGAGCCCGACGCGCCGCTCGACTACGCGCTCTTCCAGCTCTCCCCCCGCCGCTCCAGGTGAGGAAGCGGGGCACTGGGGAGGGGATGCCTCGCCCTTCCGTTGCGGTTTCGCGTGGGCTGAGGGTGGCTGGCTGACTGACTCTGGGTGCCTGCGCAGGTGCGAGCTCGTGGTGTCCGGCAGTGGGCGGGCGGAGAAGATCGCGTCGGGGTCGGTGAAGCCGTTCGTGACGCACCTGCGCACCGCGGAGGAGCAGGCGGCGGCCCAGCCGCCGCAGCCGGCCATCCGGCTGCAGCTGGACCGGCGCGCCGCGTGGTTCAGCAAGGGCACCCTCGAGAGGTTTGCTGATATGGCTTATGCGGCGGTGCTCGGGTCGGTGGTCTGTCGATTGTCGAGGAGATTGGATTCTGATGGGTGCTTGCTTGGTTCCTTTGTGCTTGAAGGTTCGTGCGCTTCGTGAGCACGCCGGAGGTGCTGGAGATGGCGAATACATTCGATGCAGAAATGTCGCAGCTAGAAGGGGCTAGGAAGATTTATGCGGCACAGGGAGTGAGTATCAATTATCAAGCAGTTCTTTCAGCATGTTATGCAGTGTAGCATTTGTCTAAAATTGGCAATTCTTTATGCAGACTGCTGTAGGTGCTACCTCGGGTCCAGCTGGTATGCCCTAATGTCTTGAGTCTTTTCATACCTCATACAGTTCATTAACACTCGTTCATCATGAGAAACTGAGTCCATCTTAACTGGAGTTACTCAATGGGAGCTGATAAAATCCAGTAGCAAGAGATTGTTCTCTTGTTGAATTGACAACTGTATTATTTGCTTGCATTAAGAATTTAGGAACCTTTGATTAATGCTAGATACATTGATGCCACCATGTCTATATTATTCATCACATATTAACATGAACCTCCATTAATAAGGTAATATATTAGATTAATGTGACATTATTACTGTCATGTATGGAAGCATGTGATGCTTCTGCCTTCTGGATATAATTATGTAAACTCTTCTTCTGCTTGTCAGCTGAAGCCTCAGCAGCAGCTGCAGACATTACAAAGTAAGTCCATCTCTTATTTCAATTGCCGCTCATTTACCTTGTTTGCCAGATAAAATCGATTCGATTCACAATTAGTTTGTACTTTGTTAAGTAGATTAATATTGTGATGAAACACGTTAACTGTAGTTTTTTTGCCAAGTCTTGCACACATTGTGGTTTATACTCCATATGATTATTGTGGAAATGATGTTCCCATCGTGTTAGCTCCTTTCTATAACCTTCCGCAAAAATTCAGAGTGCAGATACTTGTAGCATGTGGACGATAACGCCCGTATGAAGTTAGTTTCTTTATCCTGGATGGTCAATTCGATTTTATTCTGTGATTACATCTCGTGCACTTTTCGTGGATATATTTCTGTCTTCCTTTTTTGGGAGCTTTGAGTGAAACAAACTGCCATCCTTTAATTGGTCTACGGTGCTTATATAAGGGCTAATTGTTATTAGTTTAATGAAATGTTATTGACTGGAGGACCGTGGTTATCATTTTTTTTGTTACACCTTTGTTTATTTATGTACAAGACTCAATCTACTTCTTACTAAATTAGAATGATTGATATGCATTCATGTGACAACGCAATGTGCTGTGAGTTTTTGATAGACAAGACATCTTGAATACATAATTTTTGTCTGTAGGCTGTGTCGTGGTATCAAGTAATTTACAGTTTTACCCTTTTAATGCAACCTGAAATATCTTAACTATCCATAATTTATGCCCTGGCTATTTTTGTGCAGGAAGGAGCTTCTTAGAGCAATTGATGTCCGTTTAAATGCACTTAAACAAGACCTTGTCACGTCTTGTGCCCGGGCATCATCTGCAGGGTTCAACCATGACAGTGTCTCTGAGCTTCTCCATTTTGCGGACCACTTTGGTGCCAGCAGGCTGAGGTATGATTGAAGCTTGTCAAGCCCATAATTCAGTTATAAACTTACAATCATATAGGCGTATGGGTATTACTCGAAAGTCTTGGTGGTCAGTGTTAAGTAGTCCAACGAAATTACAGCTACAGCTTATCTAGTAAGCACATTAAGGCACAATCCACCAGCAACAACTACTTTGGTATATCTAAAAGTTGATGTGCAGATTTAGCACAAGTGAGCCCCCATCAGCAGTAGACTGATGTGCTCAAGTTATCCTTTTTGACATCAAACAAGCAGATCTAATTGAGGATATAAAACAACATGCAGCTGTAAAGAGAAAGTTTATGACTGTTTCTATCAAATGCCATTATAATACACGTCAACTTAGTTCTATGCTCCCGCAAAAAAAAACTTAGTTCTATGAGGATTAGCATGGCATAATTAACAAAATGAGATGCTGGATGGTGGAAGTTGTATAGAAACAATAGAACTCAAGTTTAGGAAATAATTTAAGCACCCTGAAGTTATCATTCTGGAAATTGGGAAACGTTTGCAGGAGAAGGTTCTTTTAGGAATTAGGAGGGTGGGTCATGTTGAATTGGAGCGCATTTAGATATGATATCTTCTGTCACAGTCGTCGTTTATTTTTTGTTCCTTTGTTGCCTTTCTTGATGAATGGTGTTTAGATACATATGACAACTTGAACTTGTTATATCCAGCGAAGCATGCAACAAATATATGTCACTTTGCCAGCGTCGTCCAGACATCAATCCTCAGGCATCCCCAGCATCTTCATCACACTGGAAGAGCTTTGAAGATGGGGATCTTCGTGACTCCTGCAGTTCAGACATGTCTATAGATGAGCCACAGGCCGATCACGGTGGATCCAGCAATAGATCTACAAGTTGGGGTAGTGTCCCGCATACTGATAGATTAAGCAACAACCAACATTCAGTTGATGTTCCATCAGGATCGAGCGCTGAACAGCAATCTAAGCCAGCCATCCAGCAGACAGTAGATAAACAAGAAAACGAAACTGATGCTCCTCCTGCTCCTGCTAAAGAGCTTTCGAGGCGTTTGAGTGTGCAAGATAGAATAAGCATGTTTGAGAATAAGCAAAAGGAGCAAACTTCAACTTCTGGTAACAGCAACTCTGCAGGTACTGCTAAGGTTGTTCCAGTGAAAGGTGAGCACCGCAGGGTGCCTTCTGTTGCGTCCATGGACAAGTTGGTAAGGAGGTGGAGCAGTGTCAGTGACATGAGCATTGATCTGGGTAACAATGATAACAGTGGCTGTAATGACAAAAGTGAAAATGGAACTCCAGCTGGGACACCAACATCTGCCAATCTGGAGGCCAGTTCAAAAGTAAGAGCTGATAAGGATGCTAGTGGGGTGAAGAATCCAGACACATCTCAATCTTGGTCACGTCAAAAGGATGGTGACAAGCCCAAGGATTCTACCACTACAAATGCTTCTTCGTCCTCAACCTTTAATACTACATCTCCACCCTCATTATCAGCCATTGTTACCGAGGCTCCTGAAAAGCAGACTAGGTCTTGTTCGGGAGATGACATGGCTATAGCCTCTAGTACTGAGAGTGAGTTGTCCTTTGACAAGGAGCAGGGAGTTAACCAAGGACAAGGTGACACAAGGTTGTCAGAGCATGTTGCTTCAAATGTTTCCACTCAAAACCGACAAAAAACATCTTCAAGGCCAGCTGAGGAAGCTTTCCCGAAACATTATGATACTTTAACTAGTCCATCGTCAGAGGATCATGTCCAGATAGATAAGGAAATAACTCCTGTTGCTCATGAAGTACCAGTTGCAAGTGAACAGATTGGACGTAAAGATAGTAGAGGTTCTCGCCTTCGTTCAAAAGAGATGCATGCTGGAGCAGATGCAGTTGTGAAGAAGGATCGATCCTTTCGAACAGTTGGGAAAACGTCAAGTGGTGTCGATCTCAAATCAAAAGCCACATCCAATTCTCGCAATAATGTTAGGGGTTCATCTGGTAGGGACGAAGCTGGCTCTACAGAATCTGAAGTTCATGATGCTAGCTCGCGTCGGAAAAGTCTACCACGGAAGGTAGAGGATGTGCGGAGAAAGGTTGCTGTTGGGTCTGAAATATTGCCTCAGTCAGATTATTCTAGTCGCCAGGGATCAAATTTGAGCAGACAATCATCTAATGCTGAGCAGGAATTGAGTTTGCTGGGAGGTAAAGTTAAATCAGTAAATGATGCAAATGCTATTCCCTTGGAGCAGACTAGGGTGACGAAACCGGCAAAGGGGAATCAAGATCGGCATGATGAACTGCAAATGAAGGCCAATGAGTTGGAGAAACTATTTGCTGCACACAAGCTAACCACTTCCAGGAGAGGAAAGTCTACAGATGCACAGGTTGATGACACACCTAGGTTAAGTGAGGTAAAGCCTACACAGGTTCTTCCAGAGAAGATTTGTACGAAGCAAACTGTGATGGAGAGTAACAACTTTGATGCCAATGAGCTTCTGAAGATGGTGGACAACGAAGGGTATAACAACAGCACACCAGAAAAACTTGGGATGCTTAGCCTAGAAGAGTCACGGGGAAAGTTTTATGATCAATATATGCAGAAGAGGGATGCAAAACTAAAGGAGGATTGGAAGCTGCAGAAAGAAGAGAAGGAAGCAATATTGAAGGCAATGCATGAAAGTCTAGAAAGGAGCAAGGCTGAGATGCGGGCCAAATTCTCTCGATCTGCTTTGCAATCAGTTTCACGAAATAAGGATCAGGTATTAGATTCTACATGGATTAGTTCTGTACTTCTTCAACAGAAAATAGTAATTAAGAAATTCTGTTATTTTGTAATGCTAGCTTATACCCCAAATGCTGTACTCTGTTTTTTTTTTACTAAAGGTAAAAGGCTAGTTCAATTTTTCTGCGAAGTACTGAAAGTATGTTTTTCAGCAAGTATAGATGTAGAATTAATGCTACAATCATTTGACATATTGCAACTTGCAATAATGCGCACTTGTGGATTTTGCTTGTTAATAATTTGTTATGTTTGCCTTTTCCAGGGGGCAGATTCTTTCCTGGTAGAAGATGAAATGAACAGTGATTACCTATCTGGTGATTGTTCTTCCAGGAGTGCTGATTCCAGGAAGCATTTTTCAAACAAAGTAGCTTACACACAAAAGAAATCCGTTGCTCCTGTCCATGGCCATAAGCATTCGTCAAGAGCTGTAAGATCCGGTTATGCAAATCGCAGGAACCCACCAGAAAATCCTCTTGCACAGTCAGTTCCCAATTTCTCCGACTTCAGAAAGGAAAATACAAAGCCATCAGCTGGTCATAGCAGAGCTACTGCAAGGGCTCAGCCAAAAGGTTTTTCCCGTAGTAAGAGCATAATTGAAGAGTCAAAGAGTATTTTGAATCAAGATCAATCAAGGGGGTCACAGTCTATGAGAAAAAACTTAAATGCTAGTGAATTAAGGGACACTTCATCAGTGAACAAGGATATTTACAACTGGGCTCCCTCAGGAATTTCTAGTAACACCCATAAATCTGGCGCACCGAAGTCTTTTGTTAGGAAAGACAATGGGACTCTCCCAGTTGTCGGTATAACCGGATTTCGACAACCAATGTTCGCAAGTGTCTTACAGGATGAAGATGATGATTTTCCAGATCAGCAAGAGGATTCCCCAGATGATGCCAAAGATGAAGAATACGAAAGCATTGAAGAGAATCTCAGGGAAAGTGATTTTCCTGCTGATTCAGACAGTGAGACTCCAAAACTGAGTCAGGATTTTGGAAATTCAGACGATCCAGGATCAGAAAATGGCGATGTTTCTTTTCCAAGGGAAGCATCCAGTACCAAGTTTAATGCTTTTGCAGGAAACATGCATGATTTACCTGGTGAATTACCAGCCCCCTGGAGCTCGTGTCATCCACACCTATTGCCTTATGCAAATGATACCTCGGATGGTGATGCTTTTGTCGATTCACCAACCGGCAGTCCATCACCGTGGAACTCTCATTCGCTGGATCAAATAACAGATGCTGATGTTTCCCGGATGAGAAAAAAGTGGGGCAGCGCTCAGATGCCTTTTGGTGGTGCCAATGCATCTCAACAGCCACGTAAAGATGTCCCAAAAGGGTTTAAGAAGCTGCTGAAATTTGGGAGGAAGAATAGGGGTGATGGTTTAGTAAATGACTGGGTTTCTGCTTCAACTGCCTCAGAATGTGATGATGATATGGAAGATGGCCGGGATCTGGCAATAGGATCCTCTGATGATTTCAGAAAGTCAAGAATGGGCTATCTTTCTTCATATGATGGTTTTGTTGAGAACGAGGTTTTGACTGAACAAGGTATTTTCTTTGTATAATCCTCTATGCATGCTATTTCAAGTATCATATCTTCGAGTATTTATTGCATTGTATGCTTTAACCCATTTGAAGTATAGTGTCCTGACCTAGATTATGCTTGTCCCCCATGACAACTAGACCCACCTTTTATTGGCAACAACTCATACTTTCCAACGCTTCTTTCCATACTGAGATCAGAATAAAACCAATAGGGTAAGCCTTCATTTTAGTACATGTGTCTTTCAGGGTCCTTCATGTTTCCAGATAAAAGCAAATGACACTTTGTGTGAAGTCAAACTATTTGTGTGCAAGTTGACTCACACTATCTTCAGCTTATTTAAGAACTTCTGATGTTGGATTCAGTATTATAACCAGATAAATTAAAGTGACGGTGAATGAGTTACTTTATCCTTGCTGACAAGCTAATATCCTCTCTTTACATGTTACATATACCAACCTTGGAATCAATTGCTTCTGTCTCTTGACATGAATCTATCGTTTGCAGCACAGTTTTTTTGGTGACAAATATTAAATCCACTCATTCACCCACCTCTTTGCACTGATCATATTTATGTTCTCCCCAATTCCAACTCCCTATTTTCTTTATGATACTGACATATGGGATGAAGTTCTGCTTCTCAGTGACATGGGTGGACCCAAAACTAGAATCCAAAAATAGGGCCTTCCTAGATCATGTGCATGCAGTATTGACAGAGTTTTGTGCATGGGAATGATACATTTACATCAGTGAATATTTGCTTAGACTTCTGACTTTTCAGGCTTCAGTTACTGTTTTATTTTGCTCTTCATTTCTTTTCCTGCATATACCGGTTACTTAAGATCTGAATTTGCAGAACAATCGCTGCGCAGCTCCATTCCAAACCCCCCTGCAAATTTTAGACTGAGGGAGGATCAACTGACTGGTAGCTCAATTAAAGGTATACAAACGTCTAGACATGTAGTATGTTCTTATGTTAAGCTGCTCAATTAGAACGTAACCCATGAAGGTGACCGTTCATCTTTATCAATAATTAGTGTTACCTGTTCTGTCATTGGTAATCTTAACCAAAAGTCTAAAACTATCTTCACGCCAAAATTGCAGCACCACGTTCATTCTTCTCCCTGTCGACATTCCGGAGCAAAGGAGGCGATGCTAGGCTAAGGTGACCCTCAAGCACCAGTGCTGGATTGTATAAAGTTTCTTCTGGAACTAGGTAAAGATATCAAATTTTCACGGATGGTACGTGGACACTGCTAGCTTGTCATATATAAATACATATCCTGTATCTATGGTAATTCTTATAAGCTGCCAGTTAAGCGTGTCCACTGTTGTTGTTTGCTAATTCTTTTTCCTTATCTTTTTTTCATCTCTTGTGTAGAGTTGGACTTCTAGATTTTTTTTGTTGCAATTTTTCCACTTGGCCCAGAGACACTGTATTATTTTTTATTATTTTGTGATATGCTTGTATCTCCCACTCCATTTGTTTCGTCGTTCACACACATATCACAAATCCATTTCAAAGCTGTGTATTGTTCAGTAGATCATACCATTTTCTTCCATATACATATGCCTTTTTACATATTGCTGGAGCATTTCCTGTACAGGCGACATGTGATGCATAATGGGGCCCCTTCTGTGTAAAGTCTTCTTATTTTCTGAACCATATGTTATGTACTCCCTTCGTTCCATATTAGTTGTCGCTCAAAAGAATGTAATCTAGCACTGAAATAAGTCTAGATACATCCATTTCAGAGACAATTAATATGAAACGGAGGGAGTATTAATTAATTTGGAACGTTTGGGGCCAAATTCGTGTCAGAATTCTTGGATTTAAAACATGTAAACGAGTTGTATCCTCTGCTGACATGCAAACTCCCCATGGCTTCCTGAATCAGAAAGGGGTGAATTGCTCTGCTCTTCTTCCATGGTTCTCAACCAAGAACTTGTAAATAAGAGGCATAATCAATGCCCTTTGTCCAGTCCGTGCTCTTTCAAAAGACCACATCTCCATCAAAATTGTGACGGGATTCTCGGTTCAGATATACTCCCCCAGGTTCAGTCTTTGATCGTGTATTTCTTGTGCAAATATTTCGTTATTACTTACAAATCACAACCATAAGGGAAATGCTTTTTGCATCTGAACGGAAAGTGCAAGAACAGTCAATTTGCAAACAGAGGAGGGGGTGGGGGGCTAACATTGTGTTCGTCGACAGATCCATGTATTTTACCCGGGCAAGTAAATGCAATCAAATTCTTATACAGGATCCATGTGCATGCGTTACAAGTTTACACCACTCGGGTGTAGCAGTTGCGTGTAGCTACTGTGTGTGTAGGCTCCCACGTTCCACGTACTAGCAACTAGTGTAAGCCCCGACCTAGCGCATGTAGAGGCATGTCATGGACTCTGTAGATAGATGATGGCATGGCTCGTGCTACATCCTGCCACTGTCCATGCACACCAATCGTATATCTCCCGTAACTGCATTCAGCTCACTTTTGACTTTGCATTCGAGCAGAGAAAACTTGATGGACTTGGGTTGGACTGCTCACATTTGAGAGGCGGCTGATGCTTCTACAAAATTTAAGGAGTTGAAGGAAATGAGAGTTCAACTACGTACGACTTTACTCCTCAGAAGGGAATCTTTTGAGGCGTTAAACCTTTTAAGGGTCGGGTTAGAGATGCCCTTGGTACCTGCAACGCTCCAGTCACAGTACATGACAGTGCTACGTGGTGTCATCCAGCGAACCTATACCAACTATACGCCCATGTATACCATCCTAACAACTAGAAGGGCATGTACTCAACTAGAAGTAAGAGCAACTCCAACGTGTCGACCCATTTTGTTCACGCGCATCCGTTTGGGTTAGCGCGGACAGAAAAGTCGGCTCAACACGCCGACCCAAACAGATGCGCGTCCGTTTTTTGTCTGTCTGCTGACCTATTTTTAAGCCGGATTTGCGTCGACCCGGACACGAGACGGACGCGTGCGTGCCCGCCTACTCCCCTGGCTCACTAGTCGGTGGCACATTGGCCATCCTCTCCCATTCCAACAGCAAACCCTCGCCCGCCTCCTTCGTCGTCGATGCTGCGCCCATTTGTTTCGGTGCCTCTACCAGCTGCCGGTGCCGCAACATCAATCCCTACAACGCCGCCACCTCCCACGTCGCCGCCACCGCCGTTTGGCCGTCCCTACTCCCACGAAAGCTCCCCCCACTCCCTGACAAAGCCACGACCAAGAAGCCGCCTCGCCGCCCCGCCAGCTCCTTCGTCGGACGCTGACACACTTTTCGGATGCTGCCAGGGCAGCTAGCTGGCCCGAGGGCGGGGCGACTCCCTTCTTCGGTCGGTTCCTTCTTCGACGCTCGCAAGCTGTCCGACAGTTTGCCAAGGTACAAAATGGACGCCGCCGCCGAGTTCTTTTTCCAAAGTTTCCTTTGCGACTCTGACGATTCCTCGTCCAATGATGAGGAGGAGATCTTGGCTGCCATGTTGGTCCATCACCACCTTAATAGCCAGCGGCCGCTGTTCTGTGGCTTCATTCCGGGACACCTTCCGCCGTTGAATCGCAACCGAGAGAGCAGACATTTCCTTCTTTGGAAGGACTACTTCGATACAACGAATCCGTTGTTCAAAGATCAGAAATTCCGCCGCCGTTTTCATATGAGTAGGCATCTTTTCAACTGTATTAGAGAGGGGGTGGTCGGCTATGATGACTATTTAGAGTGCAAAGAGGATGACCTTGGAAAGATTGGCTTCTCCTCTTATCAGAAATGCACTGCAGCCGTCCGGATGCTTGCATACGGAGTGCCCGGTGATCTCATTGCACTACTGCAGGATGCTGCTAATGCGACACTACGATCAGAGACCCTTCGAGAAACTATGTGCAATGCCACAATTGCAAACGGTGCTGTATGAAAACCGTCAAAAAAGGTGAAAACATTTGTGATGGAGGATGCATCAACACGGTTCAGATTTTAGTTGCGTGTGCGATCCAGGGCATACGGTTCAGTCCAATGAACTGTTTGCTATGAGGCGGAACAAAAGAAACGGGTAGCCTTATGAAGGCGTGTGCGATATAGAGCATACGGTTCACTCGGATGAACTGTTTGTGATTAGGCAACACAAAAGAAACGGGCAACCAGATAAAGGTGTGTGCGATATACAACATACGGTTCACTCGGATGAACTGTTTGTGATTAGGCAACACAAAAGAAACGGTCAGCCAGATCAAGGTGTGTGTGATTGAGGGCATACGCTTCAGAAGGATTAACTGTTTGGGATTAGGCAACAGAACAAAAATGGGTAAGCCAGATCAAAGTGTCTATGATTGATGGCATACACTTCACATGGATGAACTGTTTACGATTAGCCACAACAAACTAAGACAGTTATATAGATCAACGTGTGTGCGCTAGACAGATACACCCATTCTAGTTAAAAGACGTGTGCTGACATTGCCTATTGCGGTGCACCCTATGGTGCAAACGCCACGTACACGGCCGAGAAGGCGTACGTGCCCACGTTACGCCTTTCGGGAATAGTGCCACACTTATAACCGTCAGTAAATTTTGAGCATGCGTCCCGTCACGTTCCAAATTGTAAACCTGTTCACACCGATCAAAATCTAAGCGGTTTTCCACTTAGGAGCGTATTACTACGCGGTTATAAACACTACTACTCCAAGATGACTGCACATTCCTCCCAACTCCTCATCCACAAAAAGTCAAAAACAAACAAGTCATTCATCATGGTTCCCTCGCGTCCTCCATGGCCAGCGTGAGTTCTGGGTCGAGAGATTGCCACCAGGGAGAGGCGAGCCTGGAAGCGGGAGCACAAGAGATGTCCTGCCTCGCCGCGATAGCAGCCAACATATCCCGCCGCACGGTCATAGTAGCAGAGATGTCCCGCCTCGCCGCCGAAGCAGCACGGAGGACCCGCTGCGCCGTCGATGCAACAGACTGGTCCGGCCGCACCGCGGAAGCAGAAGAGATGTCCCGCCGCACTGTGAATGCAGCAGAGATGTCCTCCCTTGCCGCGGCGGCCTGGGAAAATGCCTCGCGGGCAGGCGAGGACTCTTACAGGCGCATGCGTGCCCTCGTCCATAGGCAGATGGATCAGATCTCCAGGTGGGTGAGGTTGCAGGATGACCAGCAAGCCTCGTTTGAACAGTCTACCGACGTTATCCGGCAACTAAATGAGAGCAATGCGAAGCTCCGGGCCGAGCGCTGTTGGGTAACGTAGTAATTTCAAAAAATTTCCTACGCACACGCAAGATCATGGTGATGCATAGCAACGAGAGGGAAGAGTGTGATCTACGTACCCTTGTAGATCGACAACGGAATCGTTTGGTTGATGTAGTCGTACGTCTCCACGGCCCAACCGATCAAGCATCGAAACTACGGCACTTCCGAGTTCTAGCACACGTTCAGCTCGATGACGATCCTCGGACTCCGATCCAGCAAAGTGTCGGGGAAGAGTACCGTCAGCACGACAGCGTGGTGACGATCTTGATGTACTACTGTCGCAGGGCTTCGCCTAAGCACCGCTACAATATTATCGAGGACTATGGTGGCAGGGGGCGCCGCACACGGCTAAGAATATGATCACGTGGATCAACTTGTGTGTCTAGGGAGTAGGATTCCCCCTTTCCTAGTCCAACCAGGAGTCCTTCCATGTAGTAGCAGTAGGAAACAAGGAAGGGGCGCAGCCCCTCCCCCTTTCCCGTATGGCCCAATAAGGCCCAATACTTCTCCCGGCGAATTCCCGTAACTCTCCGGTACTCCGAAAAATACTCGAATCACTCGGAACCTTTCCGATGTCCGAATATAGTCGTCCAATATATCGATTTTTACGTCTCAACCATTTCGAGACTCCTCGTCATGTCCCCGATCTCATCCGGGACTCTGAACTCCTTCGGTACATCAAAACTCATAATATAACTGTCATCGAAACCTTAAGCGTGCGGACCCTACGGGTTCGAGAACAATGTAGACATGACCGAGACACGTCTCCGGTCAATAACCAATAGCGGAACCTGGATGCTCATATTGGCTCCTACATATTCTACGAAGATCTTTTATCGGTCAGACCGCATAACAACATACGTTGTTCCCTTTGTCATCGGTATGTTACTTGCCCGAGATTCGATCGTCGGTATCCAATACCTAGTTCAATCTCGTTACCGACAAGTCTCTTTACTCGTTCCGTAATACATCATCCCGCAACTAACTCATTAGTTGCAATGCTTGCAAGGCTTAAGTGATGTGCATTACCGAGAGGGCCCAGAGATACCTCTCCGACAATCGAAGTGACAAATCCTAATCTCGAAATACGCCAACCCAACATGTACCTTTTGAGACACCTGTAGAGCTCCTTTATAATCATCCAGTTACATTGTGATGTTTGGTAGCACACAAAGTGTTCCTCCGGCAAACGGGAGTTGCATAATCTCATAGTCATAGGAACATGTATAAGTCATGAAGAAAGCAATAGCAACATACTAAACGATCGGGTGCTAAGCTAATGGAATGGGTCATGTCAATCAGATCATTCATCTAATGATGTGATCCCGTTAATCAAATAACAACTCTTTGTCCATGGTTAGGAAACATAACCATCTTTGATTAACGAGCTAGTCAAGTAGAGGCATACGAGTGACACTCTGTTTGTCTATGTATTCACACATGTATTATGTTTCCGGTTAATACAATTCTAGCATGAATAATAAACATTTATCATGAAATAAGGAAATAAATAATAACTTTATTATTGCCTCTAGGGCATATTTCCTTCAGTCTCCCACTTGCACTAGAGTCAATAATCTAGTTCACATCGCTATGTGATTAACACCAATAGTTCACATCTTTATGTGATTGGTTCACATCTCCATGTGACTAACACCCAAAGGGTTTACTAGATTCAATAATCTAGTTCACATCGCTATGTGATTAACACCCAAAGAGTGATCATGTTTTGCTTGTGAGAGAAATTTAGTCAACAGGCCTGCCAAATTCAGATCCGTATGTATTTTGCAAAATTCTATGTCTACAATGCTCTGCACGGAGCTACTCTAGCTAATTGCTCCCACTTTCAATATGTATCAAGATTGAGACTTAGAATCATCTGGATTAGTGTCAAAAACTTGCATCGACGTAACCCTTTACGACGAACCTTTTTGTCACGTCCATAATCGAGAAACATATCCTTATTTCACTAAGGATAATTCTGACCGCTCTCTAGTGATCTACTCCTAGATCACTATTGTACTCCCTTGGCAAATCAGTGCAGGGTATACAATAGATCTGGTATACAGCATGACATACTTTATAGAACCTATGGCCAAGGCATAGGGAATGACTTTCATTCTCTTTCTATCTTCTGCCGTGGTCGGGCTTTGAGTCTTACTCAACTTCACACCTTGTAATACAGGCAAGAACTCTTTCTTTGACTGCTCCATTTTGAACTACTTCAAAATCTTGTCAAGGTATGTACTCATTGAAAAAACTTATCAAGCATCTTGATCTATCTCTATAGATCTTGAAGCTCAATATGTAAGCAACTTCACCGAAGTCTTTCTTTGAAAAACTCCTTTCAAACACTCCTTTATGCTTTACAGAATAATTCTACATTATTTCCGATCAACAATATGTCATACACATATACTTATCAGAAATGCTGTAGTGCTCCCACTCACTTTCTTGTAAATACAGGCTTCACCGCAAGTCTGTATAAAACTATATGCTTTGATCAACTCCTCAAAGCGTATATTCCAATTCCGAGATGCTTGCACCAGTCCACAGATGGATCGCTGCAGTTTGCACATTTTGTTAGCACCTTTCGGATTGACAAAATCTTCTGGTTGCATCATATACAACTCTTCTTTAATAAATCCATTAAGGAATGTAGTTTTGTTTATCCATTTGCCAGATTTCATAAAATGCGGCAATTACTAACATGATTCGGACAGACTCAAGCATAGATACGAGTGAGAAACTCTCATCGTAGTCAACACCTTGAACTTGTCAAAAACCTTTTGCGACAATTCTAGCTTTGTAGATAGTAACACTACTATCAGCGTCCGTCTTCCTCTTGAAGATCCATTTATTCTCAATTGCTTGCCGATCATCGGGCAAGTCAACCTGTGACGCCCCCGATTTAATCGTACACTAATCATACACGCAAACGTGTACGATCAAGATCAGGGACTCACGGGTGGATATCACAACACAACTCTACAAATAAAATAAGTCATACAAGCATCATATTACAAGCCAGGGGCCTCGAAGGCTCGAATACAAGAGCTCGATCATAGACGAGTCAGCGGAAGCAACAATATCTGAGTACAGACATAAGTTAAACAAGTTGCCTTAAGAAGGCTAGCACAAACTGGGATACAGATCGAAAGAGGCGCAGGCCTCCTGCCTGGGATCCTCCTAACTACTCCTGGTCGTCGCCAGCGGGCATCACGTAGTAGTAGGCACCTCCGGTGTAGGGGTCGTCGTCGACGGTGGCGTCTGGCTCCTGGGCCCCAACATCTGGTTGCGACAACCAGAAAGAAAGGAAAGGGGGGAAAAAGGGGGAGAAAGCAACCGTGAGTACTCATCCAAAGTACTCGCAAGCAAGGAGCTACACTACATATGCATGGGTATCAAATGGAGTAAGGGTATCATATGTGGACTGAATTGCAGAAAGCCAGAATAAGAGGGGGATAACTAATCCTTTCGAAGACTACGCTTCTGGCAGCCTCCGTCTTGCAACATGTAGAAGAGAGTAGACTGAAGTCCTCCAAGTAGCATCGCATAGCATAAACCTAACCGATGATCCTCCCCTCGTCGCCCTGTGAGAGAGCGATCACCGGTTGTATCTGGCACTTGGAAGGGTGTGTTTTATTAAGTATCCGGTTCTAGTTGTCATAAGGTCAAGGTACAACTCCGGGTCGTCCTTTTACCGAGGGACACGGCTATTCGAATAGATAAACTTCCCTGCAGGGGTGCACCACATACCCCAACACGCTCGATCCCATTTGGCCAGACACACTTTTCTGGGTCATGCCCGGCCTCGGAAGATCAACACGTCGTAGCCCCACCTAGACCAACAGAGAGGTCAGCACGCCGGTCTAAACCTAAGCGCCCAGGGGTCTGGGCCCATCGCCCTTAGCACACCTGCACGTTGCGAGGGCGGCCGGAAGCAGACCTAGCCTAGTGGCGTTCCAGTCCAATCCAGCGCGCGCCGCTCCGTCGCTGACGTCAAGAAGGCTTCGGCTGATACCACGACGCCGGGATACCCATAACTACTCCCACGTAGATGGTTAGTGCGTATAGACCAAATGGCCAGACTCAGATCAAATACCCAGATCTCGTTAAGCGTGTTAAGTATCCGCGAACGCCGACCAGGGCCAGGCCCACCTCTCTCCTAGGTGGTCGGAACCTGCCCTGTCGCTCCGCCTCAAGTAACAGTCGGGGGCCGTCGGGAACCCAGGCCCACCTCTACCGGGATGGAGCCACCTGCCCCTTCAGCCCCCATCTCCGAACAGTATCATCGGTAATGTAATAGGGTAAAGTATAAAGTATATGCCCGTGACCACCTCCCGAAGTGATCACGGCCCAGTAGTATAGCATGGCAGACGGACAAGAGTGTAGGGCCACTGATGGAACACTAGCATCCTATACTAGGCATGTAGGATTGCAGGTAAAGGTAACAACAGTAGTAGCAAGGACAGGCTATGCATCAGTATAGGATTAACGAGAAGTAGTAACATGCTACACTACTCTAATGCAAGCAGTATAGAGAAGAGTAGGCGATATCGGGTGATCAAAAGGGGGGGGGGCTTGCCTGGTTGCTCTGGCAAGAGAGAGGGGTCGTCAACTCCGTAGTCGTACTGGGAAGCAGCGGCGTCGGTCTCGGAGTCTATCGAGAGAAGAGGGGGGAGAAACAATAAATATTTATACAAGCATATGCATAGTGATGCATGACATGACAAGTAACGGCGTTAGAGGTGCCCTAACGCGGTAGTAGGTGATACCGGTGAAGGGGGGAAACATCCGGGAAAGTATCCCCGGCGTTTCGCGTTTTCGGGCAAAGGGGCCGGAGGGGGAAAGTTGCGAGTTCAATAGGTTAGGGAGGTGTGGCGGACGAACGGGTTGCATATCCGGAATCGTCTCGTCGTTCTGAGCAACTTTCATGTACAAAGTTTTTCGATCCGAGCTACGGTTTATTTTATATTAATTTTTAAAAGATTTAAATCAATTTTGGATTTATTTAATTAATTTAATCAACATTATCCAGAATAGTGTCTGCTGACGTCATCATGACGTCAGCATGACATCAGCAGTTGACTTGGTCAACTGACATGTGGGTCCCGTTCGTCATTGACTGATTAGGCTAATTAGCAGTTAATTAAGTTAACTACTGTTTAATTAAACTAATTAGTGTTTAATTAAACTAATTAGTTAATTAGGTTAATCTAATTATGATTAATTAACTTAATTAATTCCTTAATTAATTAATTAATTAATTAATTATTTTTATTATTATTAATTTTAATTCTTTTTTTTAATAAAGCGTTCTGGGGCGTGGGCCCCCATGTCAATGGCTCAGTGAGAGCCTTAGCGGGCGTTCGGGTAACGGGCACCGGCGTCGCTCGTGCGAAGACCGAGCCCGGCCGGGGTGGGGGCAAGGCAAGGCGAGGCCGTGGCCTCGCGAGGGCGCCGGCGCACTGCAGTAGAGGCCGGTGCGGGTGCGGCGGTGGCTGGGACAGGCGCGGTGGCGCGGCCACGGGACAGAGGGAGAGACGGGGGAGGGCGAGGCCATGGCCGAGCCACGACGGGCGCGCGCGCGCGTCGGCGCGGTCGGGAGGGGCCGGCCACGGCGCGGGCACGGGAGCCGGACGGCGCGCAGGACAGAGGGGAGAGGAGGAGCGGCCGGAGTTGGCCGCGGGCGTGGTGGGGCAGCTCACTACGCGGCACGGGCTCGCGGTGCGCGGCGGGAGCGAGGCAGAGGGCGGCGAGCGCGCGCGTGCGCGGTTAGCGGGGCGCGAGCGCGTAGAGAGGAGGGAAGAGGAGGCCGGGGGAGGCGCAACTGGCGCGGCGGCTCACCGCGGGAGCGTGGGGGCTGGGCAGCGGGCTCGGTGGAGGCCGGGGAGGACGACGGGGACGACCGGGCGACGGGGAGGGAGTCCGGCGACGCGGTCCGGGGCGGCGTGGTCTCCAGGCGGCGACGGGCGACGGCGTCGGGGCCCTCTGCCCCGATCCAGACGGGGAAGGGGAGAGAGAGCGTGCGGGAGGGAGCGAGGCGACGGCAGCAGGGCGGCGCCGGCGACGGGAGTGGAGGGGCGCGGGGATCGGGCGCGAGGGGATCGGGCTCTCCTCCCGATCCAGTTCGGGGGGCGAGGGAGAGGGAGTGGCGGCGTGGGGGGGGGGGAAGTGGGGCGACGGGGTGGGGGTTAGGGTTAGTGGGGGGGGGGATAAGGGAGGCGTGGGGGGCCGGCTGGGCCGTGGGGTGGGCCGGTCGGCTGGCCTGGTGGCCTGCTGGGCCGGAGCCCAGTGGGTTGCCCCTCTTTTCTTTTATTTATTTTCTCTTTTGTTTTTAATTCATTCTAAAATACTTAGGCAGTTTTTAAAATGTGTTGATTACACTATAATTACCAGTGCAATATTCTGCAACCCCCGAACATTTTTGTTTTAATTTTTGAAAACTTTTATTGCTAATTGTAATTTGAATTTGAATTTGAACGGTTTCGGATTGTTGCGAGGTTAGCAACAGTAAATCGGGATGACGTGCCATGATTAGCGTGGGATTACTGTAGCAACATTATCCGGGCGTTACAAATCTCCTCCACTACAAGAAATCTCGTCCCGAGATTTAGGAGGTAGAAGGAAACAGTGCGGGGTATTCATCGCGCAGGCGATCCTCGCGTTCCCAGGTAGCTTCGTCCTCAGAGTGATTCGACCACTGGACCTTGAGGAACTTGATCGCCTTCTGGCGTGTGCGGCGTTCAGCTTGGTCAAGAATGCGGACCGGATGCTCTTTATAGGAGAGGTCCTACTGCAATTCGAGTACTTCATGATCCACTGCTCGGATTGGGTCCTTGAAGCAGCGTCGGAGTTGTGACACGTGGAACACATCGTGAACCTGAGAAAGGTTCGACGGAAGCTCCAGTTGATATGCCACTTTTCCACGCCTTTCCAGAATAGTGAATGGGCCAATATAGCGGGGAGCTAGCTTCCCTTTGATCCCGAAGCGGTGAGCACCCTTCATTGGTGTAACTCGAAGATAAGCCTTTTCGCCAGGTTGATAGACCATGTCTTGGTGATGACGGTCATACTGACTTTTCTGACGTGACTGAGCAGTCTTGAGATGCTCGCGAATAATGCGAACTTGTTCTTCGGCCTGTTGGATAATATCCGGACCGAAGAGTGGGCGTTCCCCAGTTTCTGACCAGTTTAGAGGGGTTCGACACTTCCGTCCATAAAGCACTTCGAAGGGGGACATCTTCAGACTAGCTTGATAGCTATTATTATAAGAGAACTCGGCATATGGAAGAGATTCCTCCCATTTCTTGCCGAATGAGATTACACAAGCTCGAAGCATGTCTTCGAGAACTTGGTTGACACGTTCAACTTGCCCTTGTGACTGAGGATGGAACGCAGTACTGAACGACAGATGAGTCCCCATAGCTTCTTGGAAACTTGCCCAAAACCTTGAAGTGAATAAGCTGCCACGGTCTGAACTGATAACCAGTGGGATACCGTGAAGTGAAACAATTCTGGCCATGTAGAGAGTAGCAAGCTGACTAGCCGTGATTGTCTCTTTGACCACCAGAAAATGGGCAACTTTGGAAAGCCGGTCAATGACGACAAGAATAGCATCATTACCTTTCTGCGATTTGGGAAAACCAGTGACGAAGTCCATCTCAACATGGTCCCATTTCCATTCAGGAATAGGGATAGGTTGCAGAGTTCCAGCAGGCCTTTGATGCTCTGCTTTGATTCGGCGACAAACGTCACATTCAGCAACATAACGAGCAATGTCCTGCTTCATATTAGACCACCAGAATCTTTGACGAATATCCTGGTACATCTTTGTACTACCAGGATGGATGGACAGAGGCGTATCGTGGGCTTCTTGCATAACCCTTTTAGTCTTATCCAGGTTTTTCTTCGAACATGGTACCACTAAGCGGCCTTTGAAATACAAGGCGCCATCGTCGGCGATCGTGAAGAATGAGGGCTTTCCCCTTTTGAGGTCGCGCTTAATCTTGAGGACTTCATCGTCACACTTCTGTATCCACTTGATGGTGTCCACAAGATCTGGTTTCGCAACCAGGGTATTGAGAGAACCCTTGGAAACAACATGGAGGTTCTGTTTGGGGAAACCTTTGGGAGGGGGAGCGAGTGATCCCGGAGGAACCATATGGAGGTTCAGCCTTCTAAATTCTTCGGTAAGCGAGGGCTGAACTTTATGAACCTGGAGGTGGTTGCAGTAAGACTTGCGGCTCAAGGCATCAGCCATCACATTAGCCTTGCCGGGGGTATATGATATATCCACGTCAAAGTCTGCAACAGTCTCCATCCATCTTTGCTGGCGTAGGTTCAAATCTGGCTGAGTAAAGAGATACTTCAGACTTTGATGGTCGGTGAAGATCTCGCAACGATTACCGAGAAGGTAATGTCGCCACTGCTTCAGTGCATGAATGACAGCAGCAAGCTCGAGGTCGTGAACTGGGTAGTTTTCTTCGTGAGGGCGCAATTGACGAGAGGCATAAGCAATCACTCTGCGCTCTTGCATTAGGACACAGCCTAATCCTTGACGGGAAGCGTCGCAGTAAATGACGAAGTCCTTCTTAGTATCAGGTGGTGCAAGCACGGGGGCAGAAGTCAATTTGTCTTTGAGCGCCTGGAAACTTTCCTGACACTTGTCTGTCCAGTCGAACTTGACACCCTTATGCAATAAACTAGTCAGAGGCCTGGCAATCTTGGAGAAGTTCTCGACGAATCGACGGCAATAGCTGGCGAGACCGAGAAAACTTCGGACTTGCTTCACATTCTTCGGAGGAGTCCAATCGAGAATAGCCTGAACTCGTTCAGGGTTGACGGCAATACCATCTTTGGAGATGACATGCCCAAGATAGGTTACTTCGGGAAGCCAGAATTCACACTTGGAATACTTAGCATACAGCTGATGTTCTCGAAGCTTCTCTAGCACAAGACGAAGATGTTCAGCATGCTCCTCCTTGTTCTTGGAAAATACAAGGATATCGTCCAAATAAACCACGACGAACTTGTCGAGGTAATCCATGAATATATAATTCATCAGACGAGAGAAGGTGGCTGGAGCATTCGTTAAACCGAATGACATGACGGTGTACTCATATGATCCATACCGAGTAACGAAGGCGGTTTTTGGAATGTCCTCTTCACGAACACGGATCTGGTGGTAACCCAACCTCAAGTCGAGTTTAGAGAACACTGATGAGCCAGCCAGCTGATCATAAAGATCATTGATTCGAGGAAGCGGGTATTTATTCTGAATGGTAGCTTGGTTTATAGGACGGTAGTCTTGGACTAATCGGTTTGTCCCATCCTTCTTCCTAACAAAGAGAGAAGGTGCTCCCCAAGGAGAGCAACTTGGGCGAATGAAACCTTTGACAAGAGATTTGTCGATTTCCTCCTTAAGCTCAATGAGTTCATGCGGCGGCATCTTATAGGGTCGTTTAGCTATAGGGATGGTGCCGTGTTTCAAGTCGATGATGAATTCGACAGCCCTAGCAGGGGGAATCCCTGGAAGTTCTTCTGGGAAGACATCTTGGAATTCACGAACGACGAGAATGTTTTCAATGCCCTCGAGTGGTGCAGCGTTCAACGCATTCAAGGCATAAAGCCGTGCCTCGGCGTTCTGAACTAGATGAGCTTGATAAGCTATTATTTCATCAGAAGGGTGTAGCAAATGGACGACCTTAGTGGCGCAAACTATAGAAGCAGTATGCGCTTTTAACCAATTCATCCCCAGAATGAGATCAATGCTACAGGACTTCAGTACGATGGGAGAGACAAGGAATTCCAGTCCTTCGATTTCTACAGGGACGTCATTGCAAATCATGGAGGTTCGGCATTGGCCCGCAGGGGTGTGTACTAATAGTGAAGCATCCATGTTCTCACATTTAATGTCGTGCAAGCATGCAAAACCTTCTGACATGAATGAATGAGATGCACCTGTATCAAATAAAACGGATGCTGGTACTGAATTTACGAGGAGGGTACCCATCACAGTAGCAGGCTGGTCTTGAGCTTCGCTCAGATCAACGTGGTTGGCATGAACACGACCATAAGGCTTGGCATTGTTGCTGCGGGGCTGGTTGCTTCCACGGCCAGTTGCTGGAAGGGCCAGTTGATTCGGGTTTTGGTTGCATTCCCTAGCACGATGCCCTGGTTGTCCACACCTGAAGCACAATCCATTATTGGGAGTGGGAACAGGAGCTTGTGGTGGTGGAGCTGGGAGTCTTGGCCGCCTAGCCGGAGGAGTAGGCAGACGTGGTGCAGCATAGGTCTGCCTTGGGGTAGGTGCATCCGGCTGGTACAAGCTATTGGGAATCCATATCTTGCGCTTCTGCGAGGACGGGCCCGAAGATGAGCCCGTGTCACGGTTGCGCCTGTGAGAGCTCTGGTATTCCTGCAGACCAGTTTCGACGTTGATGGCCTTGTTCACCAAGGTGGCGAAATCAGTAAAGTCATGCACTAGAAGTGCGAGCTTGATGTCAGCTTGAAGGCCATCACGGAACTTCTCCTGTCTGCGTGCATCAGTTGCAATGTCTTCTTCAGCATAGCGGGACAAGTCCAGAAACTCCCGCTGATAAGCTTCCACAGTTTTGTTGCCTTGGGTGAGGTTGCGGAACTCACGCTTCTTCCGGTCCATAACTCCCTGAGGAATGAAGCGAGCACGGAAGGCAGCTTGGAAGTCTGGCCAGGTGATGATTGTTCCAGCTGGCAGTGTACGCCTGTGGCTGTCCCACCATTGAGCTGCGGGTCCCTTCAGGAAGAAGGAAGCAAAGGTGACATAGCTGGCAGGGGCTACATCAGCAGACTCCATCTCATAGGTGATGTCACGGAGCCAGTCATCAGCATCCAGAGGCTGGGTTGAGCTGCGGTACACTGTTGGGTTCAGGCGCATGAAATCCTGCAGAGTTACTGGGGTTGGCTGCTGGTTCATATTGGGGCGAGGAAACTGAGCCATCATATTCTCCATGAACTGACGATTCAGCTCAAACTGTTGGATCATACCAGCCATGTACTCAGGCGGTGGTGGGGCGTTGCCACCACGACCACGACCACCTGGTCTAACCATCCTGCCAATGTTTAACAGGGGTAGTTCAGCATTGAGGAATTGTAAAAACAAGCATCATTCATGATGAAACATGCACAACGAAAGCAGCACGATAGATACCACATAGTAGTCGGCATATCTTACAAAAGAGATCATGCATAGAGTTCGTTACACAGTGTTCAGTACATAGACTAAGACATCATAGGCAGCACACAGGCTCGCGGCGAATGCATCTAACTCTAATAAGCAAGTCTACGTCAGTCCCATGCGGTACTGCGGAGGTAGGTGTAGCCCGACAGCTGGCAGTGACGCGAAGGGAAGACCTCCACGCGAGTAGCCTGGGGTCCGCGGATACTCTGGTGCGGAACCCGATGCGCAGGTGGCAGGAGAGGACCAAGGGCAGGAGAGTAGCCTCCCACATCTGGCCAGCCGACGCCCTGGGGCATCACGGTCCTGGCGGGGTAGATCGCAGAACGCGTCAGATCACCAGATCGGACAAAGGGGTGCAACAGTGTCAGAGCACGATACAGGTGCTGACGGGTGGTGTACAACTCGTGTCGAAGAGCTCGGATAGCTCTATCCAGCCCATCAGCATGCAGAACCAGGTTCTGATGGTAGTAGGGCTCGCGGGTGACAGTGGAGTAGGCAGCAGTGTAGTAACCCTCCGCACCAACATCGGATGCGATAGCAATGTGCCTGAAGGGGGAGGTGTCCAACTCCTGATACTCACCACGAAGACGTGTCAGAGCAGCATAAGCAGCATCGTGGACCGCCATATCGATAGTCACTCCAACACCATGAGCAGTGTGCAGCACAGTAGTGGAGTCATACTCCCGAGAGTAGAGGTGGACGACGGCACGGTACTGCTCCTGGTTGAAATCCTGATACTCCTCATAGACGGTGTACTCAGGGTGCCAGTGATAACCCAGATAGGTCATCATCTCAACCAACACAGCAGGTGATCCTGAGGCACCAATGGCCGTCGTGTGGCGCACGACCTGCCTCGTGGGTTCCATCTGAAAACAAAGATGTTTTCACAGGAGTCAAATGACAAGGTGGACAATGTTCAAATACTAATCTAAAGAATAACTAGGGCTTATCCAACTTTGGGGTGAATGCCGTAACGGGATCCTAGTGTCAGAGTTAGTAAATTCGTTTAACCCGAGTAGAAGAGAGATCAGAGTCCCAGAGTAAGGATCGAGGAGTAAAAGATCCTAATATCACCCGATGGCGACGTGGGCCCGTAAGGCACACAGCCAGGTTAGTAAAAGTTTTTGCAATGTCTAGACTCGACTTCGGCCAAGGAGTGGGGAAGGGGGGGTTCCTACAGGCAGTCGGCTCTGATACCAACTTGTGACGCCCCCGATTTAATCGTACACTAATCATACACGCAAACGTGTACGATCAAGATCAGGGACTCACGGGTGGATATCACAACACAACTCTACAAATAAAATAAGTCATACAAGCATCATATTACAAGCCAGGGGCCTCGAAGGCTCGAATACAAGAGCTCGATCATAGACGAGTCAGCGGAAGCAACAATATCTGAGTACAGACATAAGTTAAACAAGTTGCCTTAAGAAGGCTAGCACAAACTGGGATACAGATCGAAAGAGGCGCAGGCCTCCTGCCTGGGATCCTCCTAACTACTCCTGGTCGTCGCCAGCGGGCATCACGTAGTAGTAGGCACCTCCGGTGTAGGGGTCGTCGTCGACGGTGGCGTCTGGCTCCTGGGCCCCAACATCTGGTTGCGACAACCAGAAAGAAAGGAAAGGGGGGAAAAAGGGGGAGAAAGCAACCGTGAGTACTCATCCAAAGTACTCGCAAGCAAGGAGCTACACTACATATGCATGGGTATCAAATGGAGTAAGGGTATCATATGTGGACTGAATTGCAGAAAGCCAGAATAAGAGGGGGATAACTAATCCTTTCGAAGACTACGCTTCTGGCAGCCTCCGTCTTGCAACATGTAGAAGAGAGTAGACTGAAGTCCTCCAAGTAGCATCGCATAGCATAAACCTAACCGATGATCCTCCCCTCGTCGCCCTGTGAGAGAGCGATCACCGGTTGTATCTGGCACTTGGAAGGGTGTGTTTTATTAAGTATCCGGTTCTAGTTGTCATAAGGTCAAGGTACAACTCCGGGTCGTCCTTTTACCGAGGGACACGGCTATTCGAATAGATAAACTTCCCTGCAGGGGTGCACCACATACCCCAACACGCTCGATCCCATTTGGCCAGACACACTTTTCTGGGTCATGCCCGGCCTCGGAAGATCAACACGTCGTAGCCCCACCTAGACCAACAGAGAGGTCAGCACGCCGGTCTAAACCTAAGCGCCCAGGGGTCTGGGCCCATCGCCCTTAGCACACCTGCACGTTGCGAGGGCGGCCGGAAGCAGACCTAGCCTAGTGGCGTTCCAGTCCAATCCAGCGCGCGCCGCTCCGTCGCTGACGTCAAGAAGGCTTCGGCTGATACCACGACGCCGGGATACCCATAACTACTCCCACGTAGATGGTTAGTGCGTATAGACCAAATGGCCAGACTCAGATCAAATACCCAGATCTCGTTAAGCGTGTTAAGTATCCGCGAACGCCGACCAGGGCCAGGCCCACCTCTCTCCTAGGTGGTCGGAACCTGCCCTGTCGCTCCGCCTCAAGTAACAGTCGGGGGCCGTCGGGAACCCAGGCCCACCTCTACCGGGATGGAGCCACCTGCCCCTTCAGCCCCCATCTCCGAACAGTATCATCGGTAATGTAATAGGGTAAAGTATAAAGTATATGCCCGTGACCACCTCCCGAAGTGATCACGGCCCAGTAGTATAGCATGGCAGACGGACAAGAGTGTAGGGCCACTGATGGAACACTAGCATCCTATACTAGGCATGTAGGATTGCAGGTAAAGGTAACAACAGTAGTAGCAAGGACAGGCTATGCATCAGTATAGGATTAACGAGAAGTAGTAACATGCTACACTACTCTAATGCAAGCAGTATAGAGAAGAGTAGGCGATATCGGGTGATCAAAAGGGGGGGGGGGCTTGCCTGGTTGCTCTGGCAAGAGAGAGGGGTCGTCAACTCCGTAGTCGTACTGGGAAGCAGCGGCGTCGGTCTCGGAGTCTATCGAGAGAAGAGGGGGGAGAAACAATAAATATTTATACAAGCATATGCATAGTGATGCATGACATGACAAGTAACGGCGTTAGAGGTGCCCTAACGCGGTAGTAGGTGATACCGGTGAAGGGGGGAAACATCCGGGAAAGTATCCCCGGCGTTTCGCGTTTTCGGGTAGAGGGGCCGGAGGGGGAAAGTTGCGAGTTCGATAGGTTAGGGAGGTGTGGCGGACGAACGGGTTGCATATCCGGAATCGTCTCGTCGTTCTGAGCAACTTTCATGTACAAAGTTTTTCGATCCGAGCTACGGTTTATTTTATATTAATTTTTAAAAGATTTAAATCAATTTTGGATTTATTTAATTAATTTAATCAACATTATCCAGAATAGTGTCTGCTGACGTCATCATGACGTCAGCATGACATCAGCAGTTGACTTGGTCAACTGACATGTGGGTCCCGTTCGTCATTGACTGATTAGGCTAATTAGCAGTTAATTAAGTTAACTACTGTTTAATTAAACTAATTAGTGTTTAATTAAACTAATTAGTTAATTAGGTTAATCTAATTATGATTAATTAACTTAATTAATTCCTTAATTAATTAATTAATTAATTAATTATTTTTATTATTATTAATTTTAATTCTTTTTTTTAATAAAGCGTTCTGGGGCGTGGGCCCCCATGTCAATGGCTCAGTGAGAGCCTTAGCGGGCGTTCGGGTAACGGGCACCGGCGTCGCTCGTGCGAAGACCGAGCCCGGCCGGGGTGGGGGCAAGGCAAGGCGAGGCCGTGGCCTCGCGAGGGCGCCGGCGCACTGCAGTAGAGGCCGGTGCGGGTGCGGCGGTGGCTGGGACAGGCGCGGTGGCGCGGCCACGGGACAGAGGGAGAGACGGGGGAGGGCGAGGCCATGGCCGAGCCACGACGGGCGCGCGCGCGCGTCGGCGCGGTCGGGAGGGGCCGGCCACGGCGCGGGCACGGGAGCCGGACGGCGCGCAGGACAGAGGGGAGAGGAGGAGCGGCCGGAGTTGGCCGCGGGCGTGGCGGGGCAGCTCACTACGCGGCACGGGCTCGCGGTGCGCGGCGGGAGCGAGGTAGAGGGCGGCGAGCGCGCGCGTGCGCGGTTAGCGGGGCGCGAGCGCGTAGAGAGGAGGGAAGAGGAGGCCGGGGGAGGCGCAACTGGCGCGGCGGCTCACCGCGGGAGCGTGGGGGCTGGGCAGCGGGCTCGGTGGAGGCCGGGGAGGACGACGGGGACGACCGGGCGACGGGGAGGGAGTCCGGCGACGCGGTCCGGGGCGGCGTGGTCTCCAGGCGGCGACGGGCGACGGCGTCGGGGCCCTCTGCCCCGATCCAGACGGGGAAGGGGAGAGAGAGCGTGCGGGAGGGAGCGAGGCGACGGCAGCAGGGCGGCGCCGGCGACGGGAGTGGAGGGGCGCGGGGATCGGGCGCGAGGGGATCGGGCTCTCCTCCCGATCCAGTTCGGGGGGCGAGGGAGAGGGAGTGGCGGCGTGGGGGGGGGGGGGGAAGTGGGGCGACGGGGTGGGGGTTAGGGTTAGTGGGGGGGGGGGATAAGGGAGGCGTGGGGGGGCCGGCTGGGCCGTGGGGTGGGCCGGTCGGCTGGCCTGGTGGCCTGCTGGGCCGGAGCCCAGTGGGTTGCCCCTCTTTTCTTTTATTTATTTTCTCTTTTGTTTTTAATTCATTCTAAAATACTTAGGCAGTTTTTAAAATGTGTTGATTACACTATAATTACCAGTGCAATATTCTGCAACCCCCGAACATTTTTGTTTTAATTTTTGAAAACTTTTATTGCTAATTGTAATTTGAATTTGAATTTGAACGGTTTCGGATTGTTGCGAGGTTAGCAACAGTAAATCGGGATGACGTGCCATGATTAGCGTGGGATTACTGTAGCAACATTATCCGGGCGTTACACAACCAAAGTCCATACTTTGTTCTCATACATGGATCATATCTCAGATTTCATGGCCTCAAGCCATTTATCAGAATCTGGGCTCATCATCGCTTCCTCATAGTTCGTAGGTTCGTCATGGTCAAGTAACATGACCTCCAGAATAGGATTACCATACCACTCTGGTGCGGATCTCACTCTGGTTGACCTACGAGGTTTGGTAGTAACTTGATCCGAAGTTACATGATCATCATCATTATCTTCCTCACTAATTGGTGCAGGAGTCACAGGAACAGATTTCTGTGATGAACTACTTTCCAATAAGGGAGCAGGTACAGTTACCTCATCAAGTTCTACTTTCCTCCCACTCACTTCTTTCGAGAGAAACTCCTTCTCCAGAAAGTTCCCGAATTTAGCAACAAAATTCTTGCTCTCGGATCTGTGATAGAAGGTGTACCCAACAGTAACTTTTTGGGTATCCTATGAAGACACACTTTTTCGATTTGGGTTTGAGCTTATCAGGATGAAACTTTTTCACATAAGCATTGCAACCCCAAACTTTGAGAAACGACAACTTTGGTTTCTTGCCAAACCATAGTTCATACGGTGTCGTCTCAACAGATTTAGATGGTGCCCTTTTAACGTGAATGCAGCTGTCTCTAATGCATAACCCCAAAACGATAGTGGTAGATCGGTAAGAGATATCATAGATTGCACTATATCCAATAAAGTACGGTTATGACGTTCGGACACACCATTATGCTGTGGTGTTCCATGTGGCATGAGTTTGTGAAACTATTCCACATTGTTTTAACTGACGATCAAACTCGTAACTCAAATATTTGTCTCCGCGATCAGATCGTAGAAACTTTATTTTCTTATCACGATGATTTTCCACTTCACTCTGAAATTCTTTGAACTTTTCAAATGTTTCAGACTTATGTTTCATCAAGTAGATATACCCATATCTGCTCAAATCATCTGTGAAGTTCAGAAAATAATGATACTTGCCGTGAGCCTTAACACTCATCGGACCGCATACATCAGTATGTATTATTTCCAATAAGTCAGTTGCTCGCTCCGGAGAACGGAGTCTTAGTCATCTTGCCCATGAGGCATGATTCGCAAGCATCAAGTGATTCATAACCAAGTGTTTGCAAAATCCCTTCAGCATGGAGTTTCTTCATGCGCTTTACACCAATATGACCTAAACGGCAGTGCCACAAATAAGTTGCACTATCATTATTAACTTTGCATCTTTTGGTTTCAATATTATGATTATGTGTATCACTACGATCGAGATCCAACGAACTATTTTCATTGGGTGTGTAACCATATAAGGTTTTATTCATGTAAACAGAACAACAATTTGTTCTCTTTACTTAAATGAATAACCGTATTACAATAAACATGATCAAATCATATTCATGCTCAACGCAAACACCAAATAACACTTATTCAGGTTCAACACTAATCCTGAAAGTATAGGGAGTGTGCGATGATGATCATATCAATCTTGGAACCACTTCCAACACACATCGTCACTTCACCCTTAACTAGTCTTTATTCTGCAACTCCCGTTTTGAGTTACCAATCTTAGCAACTGAACTAGTATCAAATACTGAGGGGTTGCTATAAACACTAGTAAAGTACACACCAATAACATGTATATCAAATATACTTATGTTCACTTTGCCATCCTTCTTATCTGCCAATCACTTGGGGTAGTTCCGCTTCCAGTGACCAGTCCCTTTGTAGTAGAAGCACTTAGTCTCAGGCTTAGGATCAGACTTGGGCTTCTTCACTTGAGCAGCAACTTGCTTGCTGTTCTTTTTGAAGTTCCCCTTCTTCCCTCTGCCCTTTTCTTGAAACTAGTGGTCTTGTCTACCATCAACACTTGATGTTTTTCTCGATTTCTACCTTCATCAATTTCCGCATTACGAAGAGCTTGGGAATCGTTTCCGTTATCCCTTGCATATCATATTTCATCACGAAGTTCTACTAACTTGGTGATGGTGACTAGAGAATTCTGTCAATCACTATCTTATCTGGAAGATTAACTCCCACTTGATTCAAGCGATTGTAGTACTCAGACAATCTGGGCACATGCTCACTAGTTGAGCGATTCTCCTCCATCTTTTCGCTATAGAACTTGTTGGAGACTTCATATCTCTCAACTCGGGTATTTGCTTGAAATATTAACTTCAACTCCTGGAACATCTCATATGGTCCATGACGTTCAAAATGTCTTTGAAGTCCTGATTCTAAGCCGTTAAGCATGGTGCACTAAACTATCAAGTAGTCATTATATTGAGCTAGCCAAACGTTCATAACGTCTGCATCTGCTCCTGCAATAGGTCTGTCACCTAGCGGTGCATCAAGGACATAATTCTTCTGTGCAGCAATGAGGATAAACCTCAGATCACGGATCCAATCCGCATCATTGCTACTAACATCTTTCAACACAATTTTCTCTAGGAACATATCAAAATAAACATATGAAAGCAACAACGCGAGCTATTGATCTACAACATAGATATGCTAATACTACCAGGACTAAGTTCATGATAAATTAAAGTTCAATTAATCATATTACTTAAGAACTCCCACTTAGATAGACATCCCTCTAATCCTCTAAGTGATTACGTGATCCAAATCAACTAAACCATGTCCGATCATCACGTGAGATGGAGTAGTTTCATTGGTGAACATCACTATGTTGATCATATCTACTATATGATTCACGCTCGACCTTTCGGTTTCCGTGTTCCGAGGCCATATCTGCATATGCTTGGCTCGTCAAGTATAACCCGAGTATTCCGCGTGTGCAACTGTTTTGCACCCGTTGTATTTGAACGTAGAGCCTATCACACCCGATCATCACGTGGTGTCTCAGCACGAAGAACTTTCGCAATGGTGCATACTCAGGGAGAACACTTCTTGATAATTTAGTGAGAGATCATCTTATAATGCTACCATCAATCAAAGCAAGATAAGATGCATAAAAGATAAACATCACATGCAATCAATATAAGTGATATGATATGGCCATCATCATCTTGTGCCTGTGATCTCCATCTCCGAAGCACCGTCATGATCACCATCGTCACCGGCGCGACACCTTGATCTCCATCGTAGCATCGTTTTCGTCTCGCCAATATTATGCTTCCACGACTATCGCAACCGCTTAGTGATAAAGTAAAGCATTACAATGCGATTGCATTGCATACAATAAAGCGACAACCATATGGCTCCTGCCAGTTGCCGATAACTCGGTTACAAAACATGATCATCTCATACAAAAAAAATTCAGCATCATGTCTTGACCATATCACATCACAACATGCCCTACAAAAACAAGTTAGACGTCTTCTACTTTGTTGTTGCAAGTTTTACGTGGCTGCTACGGGCTTAAGCAAGAACCAATCTTACCTACGCATCAAAACCACAACGATAGTTTGTCAAGTTGGTGCTGTTTTAACCTTCGCAAGGACCGGGCGTAGCCACACTCGTTTCAACTAAAGTTGGAGAAACTGTCACCCGCAAGCCACCTATGTGCAAAGCACGTCGGGAGAACCGGTCTCGCGTAAGCGTACGCGTAATGTCGGTCCGGGCCGCTTCATCCAACAATACCGCCGAACCAAAGTATGACATGCTGGTAAGCAGTATGACTTATATCGCCCACAACTCACTTGTGTTCTACTCGTGCATACAACATCAACACATAAAACCTAGGCTCTGATACCACTGTTGGGTAACGTAGTAATTTCAAAAAATTTCCTACGCACACGTAAGATGATGGTGATGCATAGCAATGAGAGGGAAGAGTGTGATCTACGTACCCTTGTAGATCGACAACGGAAGCGTTTGGTTGATGTAGTCGTACGTCTCCACGGCCCGACCGATCAAGCACCGAAACTACGGCACCTCTGAGTTCTAGCACACGTTCAGCTCGATGACGATCCTCGGACTCCGATCCAGCAAAGTGCTGGGGAAGAGTACCGTCAGCACGACGGCGTGGCGACGATCTTGATGTACTACTGTCGCAGGGCTTTGCCTAAGCACCGCTACAATATTATCAAGGACTATGGTGGCAGGGGGCGCCGCACACGGCTAAGAATATGATCACGTGGATCAACTTGTGTGTCTATGGGGTGACCCCTGCCCCCGTATATAAAGGAGTGGAGGAGGGGAGGGCCGGCCCTCTCTATGGCGCGCCCTAGGGGAGTCCTACTCCCACCGGGAGTAGGATTCCTCCTTTCCTAGTCCAACTAGGAGTCCTTCCATGTAGTAGGAGTAGGAAACAACGAAGGGGCGCAGCCCCTCCCCCTTTCCCGTATGGCCCAATAAGGCCCAATACTTCTCCCGGCGAATTCCCGTAACTCTCCGGTACTCCGAAAAATACTCGAATCACTCGGAACCTTTCCGATGTCCGACTATAGTCGTCCAATAAATCGATTTTTACGTCTCGACCATTTCGAGACTCCTCGTCATGTCCCCGATCTCATCCGGGACTCCGAACTCCTTCGGTACATCAAAACTCATAAACTCATAATATAACTGTCATCGAAACCTTAAGCGTGCGGACCCTACGGGTTCGAGAACAATGTAGACATGACCGAGACACGTCTCCGGTCAATAACCAATAGCGGAACCTGGATGCTCATATTGGCTCCTACATATTCTACGAAGATCTTTTATCGGTCAGACCGCATAACAACATACGTTGTTCCCTTTGTCATCAGTATGTTACTTGCCCGAGATTCGATCGTCGGTATCCAATACCTAGTTCAATCTCGTTACCGGCAAGTCTCTTTACTCGTTCCGTAATACATCATCCCGCAACTAACTCATTAGTTACAATGCTTGCAAGGCTTAAGTGATGTGCATTACTGAGAGGGCCCAGAGATACCTCTCCGACAATCGGAGTGACAAATCCTAATCTCGAAATACGCCAACCCAACATGTACCTTTTGAGACACCTGTAGAGCTCCTTTATAATCACCCAGTTACGTTGTGACGTTTGGTAGCACACAAAGTGTTCCTCCGGCAAACGGGAGTTGCATAATCTCATAGTCATAGGAACATGTATAAGTCATGAAGAAAGCAATAACAACATACTAAACGATCGGGTGCTAAGCTAATGGAATGGGTCATGTCAATCAGATCATTCATCTAATGATGTGATCCCGTTAATCAAATAACAACTCTTTGTCCATGGTTAGGAAACATAACCATCTTTGATTAACGGGCTAGTCAAGTAGAGGCATACTAGTGACACTCTGTTTGTCTATGTATTCACACATGTATTATGTTTCCGGTTAATACAATTCTAGCATGAATAATAAACATTTATCATGAAATAAGGAAATAAATAATAACTTTATTATTGCCTCTAGGGCATATTTCCTTCAAGCGCGACCTGCTGAGGGCGAAGATCGTCGAAAGTGCGGAGCAGCAGGAGCAGACCACTGCCTTGTTGAAGAGGATCAGCATCATCGTCGAGAAACTTATGGACGAGAATAACAAGCTGCGCATCGAGCGCAGAAGGCTGGTGGAGGAATCCGTGGATGCTCTCAAGCAGCATCTTGAGGATAAGAAAGAGCTCGTCACCGCTCTCCGCGGAGACTAGTTCTCGTGGCCTGCAACAACGCATCAAGAAAGTAGAGATCAGCGAGCCAGATCGTTGTCTTCCTTCTTCTTTTGCCCTTGTGTATTTCGGGCGTTGCCACATGTGGCTTTTTTTAATCATGTTTCTAAATATGTAAGACACTTATCATCCATTGTCATCGTCCTTATATTCATCATGCTTGCTATAAGTCGCAGTCGATGCTATATAGGTTCGTCGGATCTTACATCAAGATCCGTGCAAAACTTTCTTTTCAGATTTTCATTTCTCTCTCTTAAATCTCAGTCCAGTGAGACATATAGCCACGTCGTAGAACATGTGCTCGGGCGCCATTAATGGAGACGTTGGGAGGGAGGTGCGCGGCGCGTAGCGGTCAAAGGGCTCTCCTCCCATGAGCACGCGCAGGGGTCTGATCGCACGCCTCCCGTACTCAAATAGCTACCCCGCACGACACCTCCTAGCCAATAAAAAAGGGGGACGTGTGGCCGCACGTAATTGGTAAGTCGAACGCCCACGGTTTTAATAATACTTGTGTTTCCGATTTGTAATGTGAAAACACTTGTTGCAAAATGACTTTGTTGATTGTTAATGTGTGGGCCTTCGCAAATCGGACAGAAAAATTACCACAACATGTTGGTGCCATGTCATGAGATCATGCTAAGTTTCATGATTTTCAGGCGTGTTTTGGAATTACAAGAATTAAAAAACGAATTTTCTCAATCTTTTCGGCCGAGCCAAGACGCCCAGATGTTTAAATTTCACTCTCATCTCTAGCATGGGACCTAGAAATTCACCCAAGGATACACATGTGATTTTTCAAACAACTTTGGTGCACTGGAGCATGTGCTTGTAGTTCAACTTTGAATTATGCACATTAAATGTCCAGAAACTCAATTAATGTATAAAAAATGCCAAATGAATCCGGAATAATTCCAAAATTTAGCACGGCACTTCTATTTGGTCTAATCTGTCTGTGTAAAAAAATAAGGTGGGAGAAGGCAGTGTATGTATGTTGTTTCGCACACGGAGGCGACACGTTCCCTCTCGGAACCACGAGCCTTCTTGAGGGAAGCTCCGGTTTGCAAGAAGCTTACACCAAAGCTTGTCCCAAATCGTCCAAAAATATTACCGCAACATGTTCGTGCTATGTCATGACACCATGCCAAGTTTCATGATTTTCGGGCGTGTTTTGGAATTACAGGAATTAAAAAACCAAGTTTCTCAATCTTTCCGGCCGAGCCACGACGCCCAGATATTTGAATTTCACTCCAATCGCCTGCATGAGACCTAGAAATTCACCCAAGAACACACATGTGATTTTTCAAACAACTTTGGTGCACTGGAGCCTGTGCTTGTATTTCAAATTTAAATTACGCACATTAAATGCCTAGAAACTCAATTAATCTATAAAAAAGTGAAACAAGTCCAGAATAATTCCAAAATTTAGCACAGTACTTTTATTTGGTCTAATATGGATGTGCAAAAAAATTAAGGCGGGAGAAGGCAGTGTACGTATGTTGTTTCGCACATGTAGGGTGACACGTTCCCTCTCAGAACCACGAGGCTTCTTGAGGGAAGCTCCAGTTTTCAAGAAGATTACACCAAAGCTTGTCCCAATTCGGCCAAAAAAATTACTGCAGCATGTTCGTGCCATGTCATGAGACCATGCCAAGTTTCATGATTTTTAGGTGTGTTTTGGAATTGCAGGAATTAAAAAACTAAGTTTCTCAATCTTTCTGGTCGAGCCACGACACCCAGATGTTTGAATTTCACTCCCATCTCTTGCATCGGACTTAGAAATTCACCCAAGGACACACATGTGATTTTTCAAACAACTATGGTGCACTAGAGCACGTGCTTGTAGTTCAAATTTGAATTATGCACATTAAATGCCTAGAAACTCAATTAATGTATAAAAAGGCCAAACGAACACGGAATAATTCTAAAATTTAGCACGATACTTTCTATTTGGTCTAATCTGCCTATGTAGAAAAATTAAGGCGGGAGAAGGCAGTGTACGTATGTCGTTTCACACACGGAGGTGACACGTTCCCTCTCGGAACCAGGAGCCTTTTTGACGGAAGCTCCAGTTTGCAAGAAGCTTACACCAAAGCTTGTCTCAATTCGGCCAAAAAAATTACTGCAGCATGTTGGTGCCATGTCATGACACCATACCAAGTTTCATGATTTTCAGCCGTGTTTTGGATTTACAGGAATTAAAAAACCAAATTTCTCAATCATTCCGACTGAGCCAGGACACCCAGATGTTTCAATTTTATTCTCATTTCTTGCATGGGACCTATAAATTCACCCTAAGACACATGTGATTTTTGAGCAAACTTTGGTGCATTGGAGCATGTGCCTGTAGTTCAAATTTGAATTATGCACATTAAATGCCCAGAAACTCAATTAATGCATAAAAATGCCAAACGAACCTAGAATAATTCCAAATTTAAACACGTCACTCATGTACTAGTTGCATGTTCACTGTACGTAAATGTTCTAGCAATTCAAACACCATCCTTTCACTCCGTAACACCATTTTGTCTTTCAAAACATAATGAAAAAAAATCAGGTATACCACAAACAGTTTACTAGAAAGAATCATGTGGGATGCGATATAAAATATCTTGGCGCACCGTCTTGTCTGGCTTACGCAGGAAGCTTCGTCGTCTAAAGTCCACCGCCCCCGCTTGAACCACACTTGCGCGCCAGTTCTCGCGGCACCGAGCGTTTTTTTGCCACCGCGGAAATATCTATCTCCCCGCCCCTCCCTCCTACCAAAAGCCACATTTCCACTATTCCTCCTTGCTTTCCAAGTTCAAACCTTCACTGCTGCTTACTGGTAGCTCAACCTCCTCGCCGGCGACCCTTCTTCTTGCAGCGCCGCCTACCCTTCTTCTTGCAGCGCCGCCTCCTCGCCGGCGACCCTTCTTCTTGCTACGCGACCTCCTCGCCGCCGAACCTTCTTCTTGCTGCGCTGCCTCCTCGCCGCCGACCCTTCTTCTTGCAGCGCTGCCTCATCGATACGGTCAGGTAATCCACACCCCACCCACCACCATCCTCCTCCTTACCCGTCCCACATGCCCCGACTGACGGATCAACACCTTCCACCGAAATCACTGCCCCCTCCTCCAATTAAGCGCCGCCCCAACCATTTTACACGCAGTATAACGTGGAGCTGAGTAGCATGTGGCCGCACGCGTGAACGAGGTCGCTATGGCTGACATGCGTGTCGACCGCCAGATCTTGGAGGAGCACCTCATCTTCGAGGCCACCGTCGACACCTCCGCGCGGTTGTCTACTTTAAAATATAGTTCGTGATGTTTTCTCGAGGCCACCGCTCGTGCCTTCTAGTGATTTGTCCTCTGTAATGTTAATATGCAATCTGACGTTCAGTTAACAGTTTGGTCCTCTAAAATGTAATGTTCAGTTAACACTTTGGTCCAACAATTGCTACATTTCGTAGTACTATTCTCAAGCATTCTTTGTTTTGTTAACTGTCTTATCTTCTAGTACATGTTTCTATTCTGCAATGTCGTGCTCAGTTAACTATTTTGGTTCATTTGGTCTGCTGTCCATTTAACTGTTTGGTTCGGTTCTGCAATTTGATTTTCATTTGCTGTGGGTACAATCTTGTATTGTTATGCATGTGACACCAATCGAATTTGGCTGTACTCAATACATATTCTACTGATAGTATGGAAACTCTCAGTTAACCTGATCAAGATCTTCCTTATGTGTGTTGCAAGGAAACAATGGGAGACACTGCGGTTTACCATCGAGGTTTGTTCAAGCAGGGTCCTTTGGCTAATAGCACATTATTGTGCAGTTGCAGGAATCATTCTAATATTTAGGTTTTTTACAATTTGGTCTTGCACATGTAGGTCCTGCTGTCAGAGGCTTAGACCCACTGTTCGACCCATTTTACATATGGGGAAATGAGATGTCCATGAATATCAGTCAAGTCAAGAAACTCAAAAAGATTGTTAGGATGAAGAAACTTGCGACGGATAACAACAAGATCTTTGTTTGCACAATGAAGAAGACATCAGTCAACTATAGGATGGTACCAACTCTTTTACCTTGTTTTTACCCCTTGCGCCATTTCAAATTTTACAACAACGATTTATGCATAGCTTTGTTTTCAGTACTTTTCAAAGTAGTTCACCGATGATTACCTCTCAAACCACCTGCATGGTCAAGAGGCGAGGAAGGTATTCATTCAACACCCACGGTACAATATTGAAGTCTTGCCGAAGAGGATGAAGGTTGGGCGGGAAATTATCCATAGCCACTGGCCTAAAGTTGCAAGGACATTCAACATCACTGAAGGCTCAATATTTGCCTTTCGCTTCTGCAGTTTCCAAGATGAGATTCATCTGTCTATTTATCGTGTATAATGCTACTTTCCAAAGGTTTTTGATGCTGCATGTGAAACTTGGTGCTGTTGTGTAATGGCGTAACTGAGTGCCGAAGCTATCTGATGTAATTTGATTATGAAATCCTGCTGGCTTTTATACGGATATGAAATATCTGGCGTGTTTTATAAGAAATATCAGTTTGATTAGTACATGGATTATCAATAATAGGCTAATTACCCTGCTTATTGGGGTTTTCTATTGCAAACGGCTACTCAGATAGCACCATGGGTGATGAACTCAAACAACCTGCACGGTTTCTAGAAAGTAGGCGTGTTCGATCAACTAACAATCACACACGGCTTCCGGCAGCGAACTGTTTGCGTTAGGCCACCTTGCACACACGTTTCCACACAAAGAACTATGTGGGATGTACATACCTACGGAAATGATTTTCTAGGATTCATCATGTGGGATGTACATACCTACGGAAATGATTTCTGGGATTCACCGTGTGGGATGAACATACCTACGGAATGATTTCTGGGATTCATCGTGTGGGATGTACATACCTACGAAAATGATTTCTGGGATTCACCGTGTGGGATGTACATACCTATGGAAATGATTTCTGGGATTCACCATGTGGGATGTGCATACCTACGAAAATGATTGGGTTTCCATGCCTCGCCCGATCGCACATGGCCCCAGGCTGGGTCCCACGAGGGCCTATCCCCGACGATTTCTGGGTCGTGTGGGAAGGACCCCCCTATCGCCCAGACTCACTTGACGACGGTTCCAAATGCCGTCGCGGAAAGGGGTTTTAAACCGTTTGTTTAGGATGTCGATGTACCGGTGTTGATGAGTACGTCCATATGAGCGAGTCCATGCCTAGACTCTCTGTACAAGTTCTACAAGGCTGTGATTGTTGCGTTTGGCCCTGAGTACTTGAGAGAGCTGACTCCTCAAGATACAACCCGCTTGTTGGCGAGGAATGCCAGCAGGGGCTTCCCAGGGATGCTTGGCAGCATAGACTGCATGCACTAGGAGTGGAAGAACTGCCCTTCTGCTTGGCAAGGACAGTATAAGAGCCATGTCAGGGCTTGCATTGTCATACTTGAGGCCATGGCATCTCAAGATCTCTGGATCTGGCACTCTTTCTTTGGCATGGCCGGATCACACAATGATATCAACGTGCTTCAGCGCTTGGCAGTGTTTGCTAGGCTTGCCGAAGGCAACATCCTACTGTTGAATGTTACCATCAACGACCACAACTATGACAAAGGATACCACCTAGGTGACGGTATCTATCCTCAGTGGACCACTATTGTGAAGACAATCCCCAACCCTATCGAAGAGAAGAGAAAAAGATTCACCCAAGAGCAAGAGAGTGCTAGGAAGGACATTTTTTTGACAGGAAGACTGTAAGGGAGGCCCCTACAGTATAATTGATGTGACAACCCAAATTGCAAGTATTATGCCTTGCACCCAGGTGGGTGGAAGGCATCAACCCCTTTTCATCACTAGGCTATGCCTTAGTCTGCTCCTAGGAAGGACGTCGAGCGTGCCTTTGGTGTTTCGCAATCTCGACGGGGCATCGTTCGGTATCCTACTAGGACTTGGAGCACGAAGAAGCCGTGGGAGGTGATGACCGCTTGTGTGATCATGCACAATATGATCATAGAAGATGAGCGTCCGGAACGTCTCTACGATCAAGGGTTTCGGTTTCAGGGTGAGAATGTTGTGCCTGAGCATGGAGGAGCGGCAACGTTTGAACAGTTCACCCAATTTCATCATGACATGCGTGATTGGGAAACCCACATGCAACTACAAAATGATTTGGTTGAGCACATGTGGGCTCATGGTGGCAACCAATGTATGTATCTTTTTTATTCTGCTTACAAAACTATGTCAGACTATTTTATTTTTATTCGGTTTGTATTTCTATGCTATTTATTTGCTTGAAACTATGCTATTTATTTAGGTGTGGACTATATGTTTGATTGTGAAAATGCATAATTTGTGTGTGAAATAATGAAGAATTTATGCTATTTGTTGAAAAAGGGCGACCAGCCGGCCACGCCGGCAAATATGGGTTGACGCATTGGGCGCACTGCCGACCCTCTCGAACAGGGCGGATGCCAAGCGGGCGGCGGACCCAAACAGACAAAAAGTGGGCAAAAGCACCGTCTGTTTGGGTCGGCATGTTGGAGTTGCTCTAAGGGCAATGTACTATTGTATGATGGTATTCATGGACAATAATATAGACAACCCATATAATGATTTATCTGTAAATAGTCTATTTTTTGCCAAAACTAATTGCGAGGAGAAATTACAAATGTACAACAAATAATTGTCTATTTTTTCCCTACAGACATGTGTAGATCTACACACAGACTCTTTATTTCTCCTCTTTCTCTTTCCTCTACATCACTAAAATTTCTACGTGGCAACTCTTACAGACAGCTAACTAGACATCATTGTACATGCCCCAAGAAGATGAGACTTATTGAAGAAAACTCCCCCTCTTTCCTCAACATATGATACGAAGCAGTTTCCTTTCCCTACACTGGTGCACATGCCCCCTTCCCTCTGCATGTTCCCTGGCAATGGTAGCAGGGTGGGGATCCCTGGTTCCTTTTTTTCAGTGTGTTAGGTTGTTGGGTGACGCCGCTCGGGCGGTACCAATGTCGCCACCGCCTCGATGGTGTCGAGGAGCCGATGTTCTAGGTAGGCCTTGAAGATGATGGTGGAGGTCTTGCTAGAGGATCATGTTTCTTTAGCTCAACCCACATCACATCGTTGATTCCTCTAGAGCTGTCGTAGAGCCGGAAGTGTTTTCTTGGAGGTGGACGGTGCAACGATGCCGATCTCGTCCGAGAGATGTACTGGTCTCCTTCTATAGCCCGTGTGATGGTTGGTCTAGTGGCGTTGGGTTATGGCCTTGCTGCGTGCAGTGCTGGCATCCTCCCCTCTGCAAGTGGTGTTGGCTTGGTCGCATTCTCACTGGTGCTCGCACTTGAGCAAGTAGGATCATTTTAGTCTGGTGGTTGTGGCCATGATGGATGACTTGGGCTTCTATTGTCCTGGTCATTGCTCTCGGATGTTTCAAGCTCCTTCGACATGTGATCATCACTTTCATCCTTCTTTGTGATCCTTACTTATACTTGTTTGAGTTTTAGTGTTATATTTAGGTCGTTGGTCCTCGGTGCTTGTGCATGAATCCATGGTTCGTTCTTTGTTGTTTATGTTATGGTTTTGGGCGTTGGGTCATGCTTTCTATCACTACAAAAAAGACACATCGTGTCATTATGGCCCGAACGAAAACATTTTTTTGTCATGGTTATGACACTTCTATGACGATTATTGTGACTAAAACACGTATCATCATAGATGTGGTGGGCTCCTACTTCTATGACAAAAAATCATGGCAGAAATGGGGCTTTTCATCCCGGACGGGCTGGAGATGCACATGCATGACATTATTTGGGCCGTCCATGACGGAAAAAAATTGTGGCAGAAGCGAGGGCGAGAAAAATTTCGGGGAGTTCCCGGTTACGGTGGGTGGTCGGGGCCGAGTGATGCACTGTGGTTTGCATGTTTCTCTCATACATGCATGTGTGTGTGTGGCATTGGCTAACTGAACCCGAGCGAGGCATTCGCTTACTGAACTCGAGCGATGGCACTAGCTGTTGGGGAACGTAGTAATTTCAAAAAAATTCCTACGCACACGCAAGATCATGGTGATGCATAGCAACGAGAGGGAAGAGTGTTGTCCACGTACCCTCGTAGACCGAAAGCGAAAGCGTTATTACAACGCGGTTGATGTAGTCGTACATCTTCACGGCCTGACCGATCAAGCACCGAAACTACGACACCTCCGAGTTCTAGCACATGTTCAGCTCGATGACGATCCCCGGACTCCGATCCAGCAAAGTGTCGGGGAAGAGTTTCGTCAGCACGACGGCATGGTGACGATCTTGATGTTTTACCGTCGCAGGGCTTCGCCTAAGCACCGCTATAATATTATCGAGGATTATGGTGGAAGGGGGCACCGCACACGGCTAAGAGATCTCAAGGATCAATTGTTGTGTCCATGGGGTGCCCCCTTGCACTGTATATAAAGGAGCAAGGGGGGAGGAGGCCGGCCCTAGGAGGGGTGCGCCAGGGGAGTAGGATTCCTACTCCTAGTTGGAGTAGGTTTCCTCCTTTCCTAGTCCAACTAGGAGAAGGGGGGAAAGGGGGGAAGAGGGGAAGGAAGGGAGAGAGGGGCCGCGCCCCAAACCCCTTGTCCAATTCGGACTGGGCTTGGGAGGGGCGCGCGCCACCTCCTGATCCTTCCCACTAATTCCCACTAAGGCCCATTGCTTCTTCCTCATATTCCCGTAACTCCCCGGTACCCCCGAAAATACCCGAATCACTCGAAACCTTTCCGATGTCCGAATATAGTCGTCCAATATATCGATATTTACATCTCGACCATTTCGAGACTCCTCGTCATGTCCCCGATCTCATCCGGGACTCCGAACTCCTTTGGTACATCAAAACATATAAACTCGTAATGAAACTGTCATCGAAACCTTAAGCGTGCGGACCCTACGGGTTCGAGAACAATGTAGACATGACCGAGACACGTCTCCGGTCAATAACCAATAGCGGAACCTAGATGCTCATATTGGCTCCCACATATTCTACGAAGATCTTTATCGGTCAGACCGCATAACAACATACGTTGTTCCCTTTGTCATCGGTATGTTACTTGCTCGAGATTCAATCGTCGGTATCTCAATACCTAGTTAAATCTCGTTACCGGCAAGTCTCTTTACTCGTTCCGTAATACATCATCTCGCAACTAACTCATTAGTTGCAATGCTTGCAAGGCTTATGTGATGTGCATTACCGAGAGGGCCCAGAGATACCTCTCCGACAATCGGAGTGACAAATCCTAATCTCGAAATACGCCAACCCAACATGTACCTTTGGAGACACCTGTAGAGCTCCTTTATAATCACCCAGTTACGTTGTGACGTTTGGTAGCACACAAAGTGTTCCTCCGGCAAACGGGAGTTGCATAATCTCATAGTCATAGGAACATGTATAAGTCATGAAGAAAGCAATAGCAACATACTAAACGATCGGGTGCTAAGCTAATGGAATGGGTCATGTCAATCGCATCATTCTCCTAATGATGTGATCCCGTTAATCAAATGACAACACATGTCTATGGTTAGGAAACATAACCATCTTCGATCAATGAGCTAGTCAAGTAGAGGCATACTAGTGACGTTTAGTTTGTCTATGTATTCACACAAGTATTATGTTTCCGGTTAATACAATTCTAGCATGAATAATAAACATTTATCATGAAATAAGGAAATAAATAATAACTTTATTATTGCCTCTAGGGCATATTTCCTTCAGTCTCCCACTTGCACTAGAGTCAATAATCTAGTTCACATTGCCATGTGATCTAACATCAATAGTTCACATCTTTATGTGGTTAACACCCATAGTTCACATCGATATGTGACCAGCACCCAAAGGGTTTAGTAGAGTCAGTAATCTAGTTCACATCGCTATGTGATTAACACCCAAAGAGTACTAAGGTGTGATCATGTTTTGCTTGTGAGATAATTTTAGTCAACGGGTCTGTTATATTCAGATCCGTAAGTATTTTGCAAATATCTATGTCAACAATGCTCTGCACGGAGATACTCTAGCTAATTGCTCCCACTTTCAATATGTATCTAGATCGAGACTTAGAGTCATCCAGATCGGTGTCAAATATTTGTATCGACGTAACCCTTTATGATGAACCTTTTTGTTATGTCCATAATCGAGAAACATATCCTTATTTCACTAAGGACAATTTTGATCGTTGTCCAGTGATCTACTTCCTAGATCGCTATTGTATTCCCTCGCTTAACACAGTGTAGGGTATACAGTAGATCTGGTACACAGCATGGCATACTTTATAGAATCTATGGCTGAGGCATAGGGAATGACTTTCATTCTCTTTCTATCTTCTGCCGTGGTCGGGCTTTGTGTCTTACTCAATTTCACACCTTGTAACACAGGCAAGAACTCTTTCTATGACTGTTCCATTTTGAACTACTTCAAAATCTTGTCAAGGTATGTACTCATTGAAAAAACTTATCAAGCGTCTTGATCTATCTCTATAGATCTCGATGCTTAATATGTAAGCAGCTTCACCGAGGTCTTTCTTTAAAAAAAACCTTTCAAACATTCCTTTATGCTTTGCAGAATAATTCTACATTATCTCTGATCAACAATATGTCATTCACATATACTTATCAGAAATGCTATAGTGCTCCCACTCACTTTCTTGTAAATATAGGCTTCACCGCAAGTCTGTAGAAAACTATATGCTTTGATCAACTTATCAAAGCGTATATTCCAACTCCAAGATGCTTGCACCAGTCCATAGATGGATCGCTGGAGCTTGCATATTTTGTTAGTACCTTTAGGATTGACAAAACCTTCTGGTTGCATCATATACAACTCTTCTTTAATAAATCCATTAAGGAATGAAGTTTTGTTTATCGATTTGCCAGATTTCATAAAATGCGGCAATTGCTAACATGATTCGGCCAGACTTAAGCATAGATACGAGTGAGAAACTCTCATCGTAGTCAACACCTTGAACTTGTCGAAAACCTTTTTGCGACAATTCTAGGTTTTGTAGATAGTGACACTACTATCAGCGCCCGTCTTCCTCTTGAAGATCCATTTAATATCAATGGCTCGCCGATCATTGGGCAAGTCAATCAAAGTCCGTACTTTGTTCTCATACATGGATCTCATCTCAGATTTCATGGCCTCAAGCCATTTCGCGGAATCTGGGCTCATCATCGCTTCCTAATAGTTCGTAGGCTCATCATGGTCAAGTAACATGACCTCCAGAACAGGATTACCGTACCACTCTGGTGCGGATCTCACTCTGGTTTACCTACGAAGTTCGGTAGTAACTTGATGTGAAGTTACATGATCATCATCATTAGCTTCCTCACTAATTGGTGTAGTAATCACAGGAACAGATTTCTGTGATGAACTACTTTCCAATAAGGGAGCAGGTACAGTTACCTCATCAAGTTCTACTTTCCTCCCACTCACTTCTTTCGAGAGAAACTCCTTCTCTAGAAAAAACTCCGAATTTAGCGACAAAAGTCTTGCCTTCAGATTTGTGATAGAAGGTGTACCCAACAGTCTCCTTTGGGTATCCTATGAAGACATATTTCTCCGATTTGGGTTTGAGCTTATTAGGATGAAACTTTTTCATATAAGCATCACAACCCCAAACTTTAAGAAACGACAACTCTGGTTTCTTGCCAAACCACAATTCAGATTGTGTCATCTCAACGGACTTAGATGGTGCCCTTTTTAACGTGAATGCAGCTATCTTTAATGCATAACCCCCAAAATGATAGTGGTAAATCGGTAAGAAACATCATAGATTGCACTATATCCAATAAAGTACGGTTATGACGTTCGGACACACCAATATGCTGTGGTGTTCGAGGTGGCGTGAGTAGTGAAACTATTTCACATTGTTTTAACTGAAGACCAAACTCGTAACTCAAATACTCTTCTCCACGATCAGATCGTAGAAACTTTATTTTCTTGTTACGATGATTTTCCACTTCACTCTGAAATTCTTTGAACTTTTCAAATGTTTCAGACTTGTGTTTCCTCAAGTAGATATACTCATATCTGCTCAAATCATTTGTGAAGTTCAGAAGATAATGATACCAGCCACGAGCTTCAATATTCATCGGACCACATACATCAGTATGCATGATTTCCAACAAATCTGTTGCTTGCTGCATTGTTCCGGAGAACGGAGTCTTAGTCATCTTGCCCATGAGGCATGGTTCGCAAGCATCAACTGATTCATAATCAAGTGATTCCAAAAGTCCATCAGCATGGAGTTTCTTCATGCGCTTTACACCAATATGACCTAAACGGCAGTGCCACAAATAAGTTGCACTATCAGTATTAACTTTGCATCTTTTGGTTTCAATATTATGAATGTGTGTATCACTACGATCGAGATCCAACGAACCATTTTCATTGGGTGTGTAAACATATATGTAAACAGAATAACAATTTATTCTCTTACTTAAATGAATAACCGTATTGCAATAAACATGATCAAATCATATTCATTCTCAATGCAAACACCAAATAACACTTATTTAGGTTCAACATTAATCCCGAAAGTATAGGGAGTGTGCGATGATGATCATATCAATCTTGGAACCACTTCCAACACACATCGTCACTTGACCCTTAACTAGTCTATGTTCATTCTGCAACTCCCGTTTCGAGTTACTACTCTTAGCAACTGAACCAGTATCAAATACCGAGGGGTTGCTACGAACACTAGTAAAATACACATCAATAACATGTATATCAAATATACTTATGTTCACTTTGACATCCTTCTTATCCGCCAAATACTTGGGGCAGTTCCACTTCTAGTGACCAGTCCCTTTGCAGTAGAAGCACTTAGTCTCAGGCTTAGGACCAGACTTGGGCTTCTTCACTTGAGTAGCAACTTGCTTGCCGTTCTTCTTGAAGTTCCCCTTCTTCCCTTTGCCCTTTTCTTGAAACTAGTGGTCTTGTCAACCATCAACACTTGATGCTCTTTCTTGATTTCTACCTTCATTGATTTCATCATCATGAAAAGCTCGGGAGTCGTTTCCGTCATCCCTTGCATACTATAGTTCATCACGAAGTTCTACTAACTTGGTGATGGTGACTAGAGAATTCTGTTAATCACTATCTTATCTGGAAGATTAACTCCCACTTGATTCAAGCGATTGTAGTACCCAGACAATCTGAGCACATGCTCACTAGTTAAGCGATTCTCCTCCATCTTTTAGCTATAGATCTTGTTGGAAACTTCATATCTCTCAACTCGGGTATTTTCTTGAAATATTAACTTCAACTCCTGGAACATCTCATATGGTCCATGACGTTCAAAACGTCTTTGAAGTCCCGATTCTAAGCCGTTTAAGTATGGTGCACTAAACTATCAAGTAGTCATCATATTTAGCTAGCCAAACGTTCATAACGTCTGCGTCTGCTCCTGCAATAGGTGTGTCACCTAGCGGTGCATCAAGGACATAATTCTTCTGTGCAGCAATGAGGATAAACCTCAGATCACGGATCCAATCCGCATCATTGCTACTAACATCTTTCAACACAATTTTCTCTAGGAACATATCAAAATAAACACAGGGAAGCAACAACGCGAGCTATTGATCTACAACATGATTTGCAAAATACTACCAGGACTAAGTTCATGATAAATTTAAGTTCAATTAATCATATTACTTAAGAACTCCCACTTAGACAGACATCTCTCTAGTCATCTAAGTGATCACGTGATCCAAATCAACTAAACCATGTCCGATCATCACGTGAGATGGAGTAGCTTCATTGGTGAACATCACTATGTTGATCTTTCGGTCTCCGTGTTCCGAGGCCATATCTGTATATGCTTGGCTCGTCAAGTATAACCTGAGTATTCCACGTGTGCAACTGTTTTGCACCCGTTGTATTTGAACATAGAGCCTATCACACCCGATCATCACGTGGTGTCTCAGCACGAAGAACTTTCGCAACGGTGCATACTCAGGGAGAACACTTCTTGATAATTAGTGAGAGATCATCTTAAAATGCTACCGTCAAACTAAGCAAAATAAGATGTATAAAAGATAAACATCATATGCAATCAAAATATGTGACATGATATGGCCATCATCATCTTGCGCCTTTGATTTCCATCTCCAAAGTACTGTCATGATCTCTATCGTCACTGACATGACACCATGATCTCCATCATCTTGATCTATATCAATGTGTCGTCATGTGGTCGTCTCGCCAACAATTGCTCTTGCAACTATTGCTATCGCATAGCGATAAAGTAAAGCAATTATTGGGTGCTTGCATCTTATGCAATAGAGAGACAACCATAAGGATTTTGCCAGTTGCCGATAACTTCAACAAAACATGATCATCTCATACAACAACTTATATCTCATCACGTCTTGACCATATCACATCACAACATGCCCTGCAAAAACAAGTTAGACGTTCTCTATTTTGTTGTTGCAAGTTTTACGTGGCTGCTACGGGCTTAGCAAGAACCAATCTTACCTACGCATCAAAACCACAACGATAGTTTGTCAAGTTGGTGCTGTTTTAACCTTCGCAAGGACCGGGCGTAGCCACACCCGGTTCAACTAAAGTTGGAGAAACTGACACCCGCCAGCCACCTGTGTGCAAAGCACGTCGGTAGAATCAGTCTCGCGTAAGCGTACGCGTAATGTCGGTCCGGGCCGCTTCATCCAACAATACCGCCGAACCAAAGTATGACATGCTGGTAAGCAGTATGACTTATATCGCCCACAACTCACTTGTGTTCAATTCGTGCATATAACATCAACAGATAAAACCTAGGCTCGGATGCCACTGTTGGGGAACGTAGTAATTTAAAAAAAATTCCTACGCACACGCAAGATCATGGTGATGCATAGCAACGAGAGGGGAGAGTGTTGTCCACGTACCCTCGTAGACCAAAAGCGGAAGTGTTATAACAACGCGGTTGATGTAGTCATACGTCTTCACGGCCCGACCGATCAAGCACCGAAACTACGGCACCTCCGAGTTCTAGCACACGTTCAGCTCGATGACGATCCCCGGACTCCGATCCAGCAAAGTGTTGGGGAAGAGTTCCGTCAGCACGACGGCGTGGTGATGATCTTGATGTTCTACCGTCGCAGGGCTTCGCCTAAGCACCGCTACAATATTATCGAGGATTATGGTGGAAGGGGGCACCACACACGGCTAAGAGATCTCAAGGATCAATTGTTGTGTCCATGGGGTGCCCCCTTGACCCTGTATATAAAGGAGCAAGGGGGGAGGAGGCCGGCCCTAGGAGGGGCGCGCTAGGGTAGTAGGATTCCTACTCCTAGTTGGAGTAGGTTTCCTCCTTTCCTAGTCCAACTAGGAGAAGGGGGGAAAGGGGGGAAGAGGGGAAGGAAGGGAGAGAGGGCCCGCGCCCCAAACCCCTTGTCCAATTTGGACTGGGCTTGGGAGGAGCGCGCGCCACCTCCTGGTCCTTCCCACTAAGGCCCATTAATGCCCATCGCTTCTTCCTCGTATTCCCGTAACTCCCCGGTACCTCCGAAAATACCTGAATCACTCGGAACCTTTCCGATGTCCGAATATAGTCGTCCAATATATCGATCTTTACGTCTCGACCATTTCGAGACTCCTCGTCATATCCCTGATCTCATCCGGGACTCCGAACTCCTTCGGTACATCAAAACATATAAACTCATAAGGAAACTGTCATCGAAACCTTAAGCGTGCGGACCCTATGGGTTCGAGAACAATGTAGACATGACCGAGACACGTCTCTGGTCAATAACCAATAGCGGAACTTGGATGCTCATATTGGCTCCCACATATTCTACGAAGATTTTTATCGGTCAGACCGCATAACAACATACATTGTTCCCTTTGTCATCGGTATGTTACTTGCCCTAGATTCAATCGTCGGTATCTCAATACCTATTTCAATCTCGTTAACGGCAAGTCTCTTTACTCGTTCCATAATACATCCTCTCGCAACTAACTCATTAGTTGCAATGCTTGCAAGGCTTATGTGATGTGCATTACCAAGAGGGCCCAGAGATACCTCTCCGACAATCGGAGTGACAAATCCTAATCTCGAAATACGCCAACCCAACATGTACCTTTGGAGACACCTGTAGAGCTCCTTTATAATCACCCAGTTACATTGTGACGTTTGGTAGCACACAAAGTGTTCCTCCGGCAAACGGGAGTTGCATAATCTCATAGTCATAGGAACATGTATAAGTTATGAAGAAAGCAATAGCAACATACTAAACGATCGGGTGCTAAGCTAATGGAATGGGTCATGTCAATCACATCATTCTCCTAATGATGTGATCCCGTTAATCAAATGACAACACATGTCTATGGTTAGGAAACATAACCATCTTCGATCAATGAGCTAGTCAAGTAGAGGCATACTAGTGACGTTTAGTTTGTCTATGTATTCACACAAGTATTATGTTTCCGGTTAATACAATTCTAGCATGAATAATAAACATTTATCATGAAATAAGGAAATAAATAATAACTTTATTATTGCCTCTAGGGCATATTTCCTTCACTAGCTACGTT